>CAWUFW010010592.1:0-681751 GCA_963921515.1 Calotriton arnoldi | reverse complement strand
GCCCGTTCAGTTGCATTGCTGCCAGACGTGGGTCCCGTGCTCTCCATGCCACTGGAATCAAGCTATCCTGGCTGAAGAGGGTGAAACCCCGAAACCGCTCCTAGAATGCTTGTTTCCAGTCCAGGGAGGACCTGGCTTGGCAGTTCGGGCTGGACTGTTCCCATGAGGCACAGGGTCAAGACTGATTTGCATATGGCTGGGTTCAAACTGGAATGGCATGGTGAGCAAAAAAACGATGGATTTAGGTCCAGATCTCTGTACTGGGGTGAATGTATGACATTGTTCTGCATTCTGTCCATCAACTGTTGTTTTTGCATTTGTCACCACGAGTGGGACGGGTATGCCCAGACGTGGGTCCCGTGCTCTCCATGCCACTGGAATCAAGCTACCCTGGCTGAAGAGGGTGAAACCCCGAAGCCGGTCCTAGGATGCTTGTTTCCAGTCCAGGAAGGACCTGGCTTGGCAGTTCGGGCTGGACTGTTCCCATGAGGCACAGGGTCAAGACTGATTTGCATATGGTGGGTTCAAACTGGAATGGCATGGTGAGCAAAAAAACGATGGATTTAGGCCCAGATCTCTGTACTGGGGTGAATGTATGACATTGTTCTGCATTCTGTCCATCAACTGTTGTTTTTGCATTTGTCACCCGAGTGGGACGGGTATGCCCAGACGTGGGTCCCGTGCTTTCCATGCCACTGGAATCAAGCTATCCTGGCTGAAGAGGGGTGAAACCCCGAAACCGGTCCTAGAATGCTTGTTTCCAGTCCAGGTTGGACCTGGCTTGGCAGTTCGGGCTGGACTGTTCCCATGAGGCACAGGGTCAAGACTGATTTGCATATGGCTGGGTTCAAACTGGAATGGCATGGTGAGCAAAAAACGATGGATTTAGGTCCAGATCTCTGTACTGGGGTGAATGTATGACATTGTTCTGCATTCTGTCCATCAACTGTTGTTTTTGCATTTGTCACCACGAGTGGGACGGGTATGCCCAGACGTGGGTCCCGTGCTCTCCATGCCACTGGAATCAAGCTACCCTGGCTGAAGAGGGGTGAAACCCCGAGACCGGTCCTAGGATGCTTGTTTCCAGTCCAGGGAGGACCTGGCTTGGCAGTTCGGGCTGGACTGTTCCCATGAGGCACAGGGTCAAGACTGATTTGCATATGGCTGGGTTCAAACTGGAATGGCATGGTGAGCAAAAAAACGATGGATTTAGGCCCAGATCTCTGTACTGGGGTGAATGTATGACATTGTTCTGCATTCTGTCCATCAACTGTTGTTTTTGCATTTGTCACCCGAGTGGGACGGGTATGCCCAGACGTGGGTCCCGTGCTCTCCATGCCACTGGAATCAAGCTATCCTGGCTGAAGAGGGGTGAAACCCGAAGCCGGTCCTAGAATGCTTGTTTCCAGTCCAGGGAGGACCTGGCTTGGCAGTTCAGGCTGGACTGTTCCCATGAGGCACAGGGTCAAGACTGATTTGCATATGGCTGGGTTCAAACTGGAATGGCATGGTGAGCAAAAAAACGATGGATTTAGGTCCAGATCTCTGTACTGGGGTGAATGTATGACATTGTTCTGCATTCTGTCCATCAACTGTTGTTTTTGCATTTGTCACCACGAGTGGGACGGGTATGCCCAGACGTGGGTCCCGTGCTCTCCATGCCACTGGAATCAAGCTATCCTGGCTGAAGAGGGTGAAACCCCGAAACCGGTCCTAGGATGCTTGTTTCCAGTCCAGGAAGGACCTGGCTTGGCAGTTCGGGCTGGACTGTTCCCATGAGGCACAGGGTCAAGACTGATTTGCATATGGCTGTGTTCAAACTGGAATGGCATGGTGAGCAAAAAAACGATGGATTTAGGTCCAGATCTCTGTACTGGGGTGAATGTATGACATTGTTCTGCATTCTGTCCATCAACTGTTGTTTTTGCATTTGTCACCACGAGTGGGACGGGTATGCCCAGGCGTGGGTCCCGTGCTCTCCATGCCACTGGAATCAAGCTATCCTGGCTGAAGAGGGGTGAAACCCCGAAACCGGTCCTAGGATGCTTGTTTCCAGTCCAGGAAGGAACGTGGCTTGGCAGTTCGGGCTGGACTGTTCCCATGAGGCACAGGGTCAAGACTGATTTGCATATGGCTGGGTTCAAACTGGAATAGCATGGTGAGCAAAAAACGATGGATTTAGGCCCAGATCTCTGTACTGGGGTGAATGTATGACATTGTTCTGCATTCTGTCCATCAACTGTTGTTTTTGCGTTTGTCACCCCGAGTGGGACGGGTATGCCCAGACGTGGGTCCCGTGCTCTCCATGCCACTGGAATCAAGCTATCCTGGCTGAAGAGGGTGAAACCCGAAACCGGTCCTAGGATGTTTGTTTCCAGTCCAGGGAGGACCTGGCTTGGCAGTTCGGGCTGGACTGTTCCCATGAGGCACAGGGTCAAGACTGATTTGCATATGGCTGGGTTCAAACTGGAATGGCATGGTGAGCAAAAAACGATGGATTTAGGCCCAGATCTCTGTACTGGGGTGAATGTATGACATTGTTCTGCATTCTGTCCATCAACTGTTGTTTTGCATTTGTCACCCGAGTGGGACGGGTATGCCCAGACGTGGGTCCCGTGCTCTCCATGCCACTGGAATCAAGCTATCCTGGCTGAAGAGGAGTGAAACCCCAAAACCGGTCCTAGGATGCTTGTTTCCAGTCCAGGGAGGACCTGGCTTGGCAGTTCGGGCTGGACTGTTCCCATGAGGCACAGGGTCAAGACTGATTTGCATATGGCTGGGTTCAAACTGGAATGGCATGGTGAGCAAAAAACGATGGATTTAGGCCCAGATCTCTGTACTGGGGTGAATGTATGACATTGTTCTGCATTCTGTCCATCAACTGTTGTTTTTGCATTTGTCACCCCGAGTGGGACGGGTATGCCCAGGCGTGGGTCCCGTGCTCTCCATGCCACTGGAATCAAGCTATCCTGGCTGAAGAGAGTGAAACCCCGAAACCGGTCCTAGGATGCTTGTTTCCAGTCCAGGGAGGACCTGGCTTGGCAGTTCGGGCTGGACTGTTCCCATGAGGCACAGGGTCAAGACTGATTTGCATATGGCTGGGTTCAAACTGGAATGGCATGGTGAGCAAAAAGCGATGGATTTAGGCCCAGATCTCTGTACTGGGGTGAATGTATGACATTGTTCTGCATTCTGTCCATCAACTGTTGTTTTTGCATTTGTCACCCCGAGTGGGACGGGTATGCCCAGACGTGGGTCCCGTGCTCTCCATGCCACTGGAATCAAGCTATCCTGGCTGAAGAGGGTGAAACCCTGAAACCGGTCCTAGGATGCTTGTTTCCAGTCCAGGGAGGACCTGGCTTGGCAGTTCGGGCTGGACTGTTCCCATGAGGCACAGGGTCAAGACTGATTTGCATATGGCTGGGTTCAAACTGGAATGGCATGGTGAGCAAAAACGATGGATTTAGGCCAAGATCTCTGTACTGGGGTGAATGTATGACATTGTTCTGCATTCTGTCCATCAACTGTTGTTTTTGCATTTGTCACCCCGAGTGGGACGGGTATGCCCAGACGTGGGTCCCGTGCTCTCCATGCCACTGGAATCAAGCTATCCTGGCTGAAGAGGGGTGAAACCCCGAAACCGGTCCTAGGATGCTTGTTTCAAGTCCAGGGAGGACCTGGCTTGGCAGTCCGGGCTGGACTGTTCCCATGAGGCACAGGGTCAAGACTGATTTGCATATGGCTGGGTTCAAACTGGAATGGCATGGTGAGCAAAAAAACGATGGATTTAGGCCCAGATCTCTGTACTCGGGTGAATGTATGACATTGTTCTGCATTCTGTCCATCAACTGTTGTTTTTGCATTTGTCACCCGAGTGGGACGGGTATGCCCAGACGTGGGTCCCGTGCTCTCCATGCCACTGGAATCAAGCTATCCTGGCTGAAGAGGGTGAAACCCCGAAACCGGTCCTAGGATGCTTGTTTCCAGTCCAGGGAGGACCTGGCTTGGCAGTTCGGGCTGGACTGTTCCCATGAGGCACAGGGTCAAGACTGATTTGCATATGGCTGGGTTCAAACTGGAATGGCATGGTGAGCAAAAAACGATGGATTTAGGCCCAGATCTCTGTACTGGGGTGAATGTATGACATTGTTCTGCATTCTGTCCATCAACTGTTGTTTTTGCATTTGTCACCCCGAGTGGGACGGGTATGCCCAGACGTGGGTCCCGTGCTCTCCATGCCACTGGAATCAAGCTATCCTGGCTGAAGAGGGGTGAAACCCCGAAACCGCTCCTAGAATGCTTGTTTCCAGTCCAGGGAGGACCTGGCTTGGCAGTTCGGGCTGGACTGTTCCCATGAGGCACAGGGTCAAGACTGATTTGCATATGGCTGGGTTCAAACTGGAATGGCATGGTGAGCAAAAAAACGATGGATTTAGGTCCAGATCTCTGTACTGGGGTGAATGTATGACATTGTTCTGCATTCTGTCCATCAACTGTTGTTTTTGCATTTGTCACCACGAGTGGGACGGGTATGCCCAGACGTGGGTCCCGTGCTCTCCATGCCACTGGAATCAAGCTACCCTGGCTGAAGAGGGTGAAACCCGAAACCGGTCCTAGGATGCTTGTTTCCAGTCCAGGGAGGACCTGGCTTGGCAGTTCGGGCTGGACTGTTCCCATGAGGCACAGGGTCAAGGCTGATTTGCATATGGTGGGTTCAAACTGGAATGGCATGGTGAGCAAAAAAACGATGGTTTAGGCCCAGATCTCTGTACTGGGGTGAATGTATGACATTGTTCTGCATTCTGTCCATCAACTGTTGTTTTTGCATTTGTCACCCGAGTGGGACGGGTATGCCCAGACGTGGGTCCCGTGCTCTCCATGCCACTGGAATCAAGCTATCCTGGCTGAAGAGGGTGAAACCCCGAAACCGGTCCTAGAATGCTTGTTTCCAGTCCAGGGAGGACCTGGCTTGGCAGTTCGGGCTGGACTGTTCCCATGAGGCACAGGGTCAAGACTGATTTGCATATGGCTGGGTTCAAACTGGAATGGCATGGTGAGCAAAAAACGATGGATTTAGGTCCAGATCTCTGTACTGGGGTGAATGTATGACATTGTTCTGCATTCTGTCCATCAACTGTTGTTTTTGCATTTGTCACCACGAGTGGGACGGGTATGCCCAGACGTGGGTCCCGTGCTCTCCATGCCACTGGAATCAAGCTACCCTGGCTGAAGAGGGGTGAAACCCCGAAACCGGTCCTAGGATGCTTGTTTCCAGTCCAGGAAGGACCTGGCTTGGCAGTTCGGGCTGGACTGTTCCCATGAGGCACAGGGTCAAGACTGATTTGCATATGGCTGGGTTCAAACTGGAATGGCATGGTGAGCAAAAAAACGATGGATTTAGGCCCAGATCTCTGTACTGGGGTGAATGTATGACATTGTTCTGCATTCTGTCCATCAACTGTTGTTTTTGCATTTGTCACCCGAGTGGGACGGGTATGCCCAGACGTGGGTCCCGTGCTCTCCATGCCACTGGAATCAAGCTATCCTGGCTGAAGAGGGTGAAACCCCGAAACCGGTCCTAGAATGCTTGTTTCCAGTCCAGGGAGGACCTGGCTTGGCAGTTCAGGCTGGACTGTTCCCATGAGGCACAGGGTCAAGACTGATTTGCATATGGCTGGGTTCAAACTGGAATGGCATGGTGAGCAAAAAAACGATGGATTTAGGTCCAGATCTCTGTACTGGGGTGAATGTATGACATTGTTCTGCATTCTGTCCATCAACTGTTGTTTTTGCATTTGTCACCACGAGTGGGACGGGTATGCCCAGACGTGGGTCCCGTGCTCTCCATGCCACTGGAATCAAGCTATCCTGGCTGAAGAGGGGTGAAACCCCGAAACCGGTCCTAGGATGCTTGTTTCCAGTCCAGGGAGGACCTGGCTTGGCAGTTCGGGCTGGACTGTTCCCATGAGGCACAGGGTCAAGACTGATTTGCATATGGCTGTGTTCAAACTGGAATGGCATGGTGAGCAAAAAACGATGGATTTAGGTCCAGATCTCTGTACTGGGGTGAATGTATGACATTGTTCTGCATTCTGTCCATCAACTGTTGTTTTTGCATTTGTCACCACGAGTGGGACGGGTATGCCCAGACGTGGGTCCCGTGCTCTCCATGCCACTGGAATCAAGCTATCCTGGCTGAAGAGGGTGAAACCCGAAACCGGTCCTAGGATGCTTGTTTCCAGTCCAGGGAGGACGTGGCTTGGCAGTTCGGGCTGGACTGTTCCCATGAGGCACAGGGTCAAGACTGATTTGCATATGGCTGGGTTCAAACTGGAATAGCATGGTGAGCAAAAAAACGATGGATTTAGGCCCAGATCTCTGTACTGGGGTGAATGTATGACATTGTTCTGCATTCTGTCCATCAACTGTTGTTTTTGCGTTTGTCACCCCGAGTGGGACGGGTATGCCCAGACGTGGGTCCCGTGCTCTCCATGCCACTGGAATCAAGCTATCCTGGCTGAAGAGGGTGAAACCCCGAAACCGGTCCTAGGATGTTTGTTTCCAGTCCAGGGAGGACCTGGCTTGGCAGTTCGGGCTGGACTGTTCCCATGAGGCACAGGGTCAAGACTGATTTGCATATGGCTGGGTTCAAACTGGAATGGCATGGTGAGCAAAAACGATGGATTTAGGCCCAGATCTCTGTACTGGGGTGAATGTATGACATTGTTCTGCATTCTGTCCATCAACTGTTGTTTTTGCATTTGTCACCCCGAGTGGGACGGGTATGCCCAGACGTGGGTCCCGTGCTCTCCATGCCACTGGAATCAAGCTATCCTGGCTGAAGAGGAGTGAAACCCCAAAACCGGTCCTAGGATGCTTGTTTCCAGTCCAGGGAGGACCTGGCTTGGCAGTTCGGGCTGGACTGTTCCCATGAGGCACAGGGTCAAGACTGATTTGCATATGGCTGGGTTCAAACTGGAATGGCATGGTGAGCAAAAAACGATGGATTTAGGCCCAGATCTCTGTACTGGGGTGAATGTATGACATTGTTCTGCATTCTGTCCATCAACTGTTGTTTTTGCATTTGTCACCCCGAGTGGGACGGGTATGCCCAGACGTGGGTCCCGTGCTCTCCATGCCACTGGAATCAAGCTATCCTGGCTGAAGAGAGTGAAACCCCGAAACCGGTCCTAGGATGCTTGTTTCCAGTCCAGGGAGGACCTGGCTTGGCAGTTCGGGCTGGACTGTTCCCATGAGGCACAGGGTCAAGACTGATTTGCATATGGCTGGGTTCAAACTGGAATGGCATGGTGAGCAAAAAAACGATGGATTTAGGCCCAGATCTCTGTACTGGGGTGAATGTATGACATTGTTCTGCATTCTGTCCATCAACTGTTGTTTTTGCATTTGTCACCCCGAGTGGGACGGGTATGCCCAGACGTGGGTCCCGTGCTCTCCATGCCACTGGAATCAAGCTATCCTGGCTGAAGAGGGGTGAAACCCTGAAACCGGTCCTAGGATGCTTGTTTCCAGTCCAGGGAGGACCTGGCTTGGCAGTTCGGGCTGGACTGTTCCCATGAGGCACAGGGTCAAGACTGATTTGCATATGGCTGGGTTCAAACTGGAATGGCATGGTGAGCAAAAAACGATGGATTTAGGCCAAGATCTCTGTACTGGGGTGAATGTATGACATTGTTCTGCATTCTGTCCATCAACTGTTGTTTTTGCATTTGTCACCCCGAGTGGGACGGGTATGCCCAGACGTGGGTCCCGTGCTCTCCATGCCACTGGAATCAAGCTATCCTGGCTGAAGAGGGGTGAAACCCGAAACCGGTCCTAGGATGCTTGTGTCCAGTCCAGGAAGACCTGGCTTGGCAGTTCGGGCTGGACTGTTCCCATGAGGCACAGGGTCAAGACTGATTTGCATATGGCTGGGTTCAAACTGGAATGGCATGGTGAGCAAAAAACGATGGATTTAGGTCCAGATCTCTGTACTGGGGTGAATGTATGACATTGTTCTGCATTCTGTCCATCAACTGTTGTTTTTGCATTTGTCACCACGAGTGGGACGGGTATGCCCAGACGTGGGTCCCGTGCTCTCCATGCCACTGGAATCAAGCTATCCTGGCTGAAGAGGGTGAAACCCCGAAGCCGGTCCTAGGATGCTTGTTTCCAGTCCAGGGAGGACCTGGCTTGGCAGTTCGGGCTGGACTGTTCCCATGAGGCACAGGGTCAAGACTGATTTGCATATGGCTGGGTTCAAACTGGAATGGCATGGTGAGCAAAAAAACGATGGATTTAGGCCCAGATCTCTGTACTGGGGTGAATGTATGACATTGTTCTGCATTCTGTCCATCAACTGTTGTTTTTGCATTTGTCACCCCGAGTGGGACGGGTATGCCCAGACGTGGGTCCCGTGCTCTCCATGCCACTGGAATCAAGCTATCCTGGCTGAAGAGGGGTGAAACCCCGAAACCGGTCCGAGGATGCTTGTTTCCAGTCCAGGGAGGACCTGGCTTGGCAGTTCGGGCTGGACTGTTCCCATGAGGCACAGGGTGAAGACTGATTTGCATATGGCTGGGTTCAAACTGGAATGGCATGGTGAGCAAAAAGCGATGGATTTAGGCCCATATCTCTGTACTGGGGTGAATGTATGACATTGTTCTGCATTCTGTCCATCAACTGTTGTTTTTGCATTTGTCACCCCGAGTGGGACGGGTATGCCCAGACGTGGGTCCCGTGCTCTCCATGCCACTGGAATCAAGCTATCCTGGCTGAAGAGGGTGAAACCCTGAAACCGGTCCTAGGATGCTTGTTTCCAGTCCAGGGAGGACCTGGCTTGGCAGTTCGGGCTGGACTGTTCCCATGAGGCACAGGGTCAAGACTGATTTGCATATGGCTGGGTTCAAACTGGAATGGCATGGTGAGCAAAAAACGATGGATTTAGGCCCAGATCTCTGTACTGGGGTGAATGTATGACATTGTTCTGCATTCTGTCCATCAACTGTTGTTTTTGCATTTGTCACCCCGAGTGGGACGGGTATGCCCAGACGTGGGTCCCGTGCTCTCCATGCCACTGGAATCAAGCTATCCTGGCTGAAGAGGTGAAACCCCGAAACCGGTCCTAGGATGCTTGTTTCAAGTCCAGGGAGGACCTGGCTTGGCAGTCCGGGCTGGACTGTTCCCATGAGGCACAGGGTCAAGACTGATTTGCATATGGCTGGGTTCAAACTGGAATGGCATGGTGAGCAAAAAAACGATGGATTTAGGCCCAGATCTCTGTACTGGGGTGAATGTATGACATTGTTCTGCATTCTGTCCATCAACTGTTGTTTTTGCATTTGTCACCCCGAGTGGGACAGGTATGCCCAGACGTGGGTCCCGTGCTCTCCATGCCACTGGAATCAAGCTATCCTGGCTGAAGAGGGTGAAACCCCGAAACCGGTCCTAGGATGCTTGTGTCCAGTCCAGGGAAGACCTGGCTTGGCAGTTCGGGCTGGACTGTTCCCATGAGGCACAGGGTCAAGACTGATTTGCATATGGGTGGGTTCAAACTGGAATGGCATGGTGAGCAAAAAACGATGGATTTAGGCCCAGATCTCTGTACTGGGGTGAATGTATGACATTGTTCTGCATTCTGTCCATCAACTGTTGTTTTTGCATTTGTCACCCGAGTGGGACGGGTATGCCCAGACGTGGGTCCCGTGCTCTCCATGCCACTGGAATCAAGCTATCCTGGCTGAAGAGGGGTGAAACCCCGAAGCCGGTCCTAGGATGCTTTTTTCCAGTCCAGGGAGGACCTGGCTTGGCAGTTCGGGCTGGACTGTTCCCATGAGGCACAGGGTCAAGACTGATTTGCATATGGCTGGGTTCAAACTGGAATGGCATGGTGAGCAAAAAACGATGGATTTAGGCCCAGATCTCTGTACTGGGGTGAATGTATGACATTGTTCTGTATTCTGTCCATCAACTGTTGTTTTTACAGTTTAAATAGAAGACAGTTGTTTTGGGTACCTAACTTTGTAAATAGAAACTTCATTTATTCATATTTGATAAAAGTACCAAAGTCTAGAAATGGAGAGCCACTCTCATTTCACACACTCAAGATTTATTAACGAAATCAACCTAAATTAAAACTATCCTATCAATCATTTTCACTGCCGCAGGCTCCAGCACTGGTTGCTACCTTGGTCAGTGTCTCCTTCATTCTAGAGAAGGTCATATTTTATTCATCAAAGGAGAAGATCAGGTGTTAATGAAGTCAATTAGTATTTCTCCAGTACAACTATCTAGGTGCTTGACAGTCCCTCAGCAAATTTAACTCCATGTTGACTGAGCAGAACCTCTTTCACCCTCCACAGCCACAGTCAGGTTGTGCAGTTTCTCCAGAATTAGGAAGGCTCACCCTATATGTATAGCACTATGGGGCAGATGTACAAGCCCCTATCGCCACAGGAATGTCACTCTTTGTGACATTTCCGTGGCGATTGGAGCTTCGCCTTATTTACAAGGCAGCGTTAAGCCACTTAACACGCTATGCAGCACACATGGAAAAAGCAAAATAACTTTTATTGTTTATGTACAGGAAGGTTCCCCTAAGGCTAATCTGGCATTGAGGATGGGAGGCACTAGTGACACATCCATGGGGCTCCCTGCTAAAAAGTAGGGACTTGTGCTCCTCTCATGGAACATTGCAGGAATTCGGTCAAAGTTGATGAAACTGGAATGCCTGTCATTAATGATGTTGACATCATTTCCTTGCAAGAAACTGAGGGGCATATTCACAAGGACTTATCGCCGAGTTATCGCCACCTTAGCGCATCAAAAGTGGAGACAGAGTTATCGCCCCATTCACAAGCGGGTGCAAACTGCAGACATCGCCAGTATACCCGCGATAACTGCCGCAAATTTTATCCCCACGGGTGACACCACCAACTAACCCTAATGAGATGCAGAGTAGGCGTTCCAGTGCAAAAACCCACGAAAACACCACTACACCACTTTCACAACGAACTGCCAGATCCGCGATGCGAGTCAAAACCACGCGATAAGCCGCGGTAGCAGCAGGTATTTAACACCTGCCTCTTGCTGGTGTTAAGCAGGACGACTACCTGCAGTAGGCAACGGAGCCCCGCACACAGCCACACCCGAAGAACAACCGACGCCATGGAGCTACACATCATGCAGCTTGGAGCCCCAACAGGGCCACAACACCCACTGCCACCAACCCCAGGACCGCCACCATCCCCAGGACCCAGACCGGCACCCCCCCGGACCACCACAGAGGCAGCGCAGAGTAAGACAGCGGACCTACTGAAAATGCTCTAGTCTCACAGACCTAACGCCCGAGGAAGTCATTGCCCACTACAGGCTCAAAAGGACAACCATCCTCCGCATCATGACCCACATCGGCCACAGGCTGACGGTCCCAACACAGCGGACAACCAACATCCCTCCGCAGACAAAGCTGCTGGCTGTGCTGCACATGTTGGCCTCTGGTACCTTCCAACCAACAACGGCCAGAGTCGGAGGAGTCTCACAGCCAGCCCTATCAAAGTTCCTCACACCTGACCTGGATGCCATCATCAGCTTCATACCCCAGTACCTTCACTTCCCCCACACTGCGCAGGAACACCTGGAGACCAAGCAAGGCTTCTACGCCATAGCTGGCTTCCCGCACGTGTTGGGGGCAATTGACTGCACACATGTCCTACTTGTGCCCCCTGCCGACACTGCACACAATTACCGCAACAGAAAGCACACGCATTCCATCAATGTGCAGGCAATAGTGGACCACCAGGGAATGTTCACCAATGTCGTCACAAACTACCCAGGCACTGTGCACGATTCCTACTTCTTCCGACAGTCCATCATCAACCAGCGCTTCCAGGATGGCACCTATGGAAATGCACTGCTCGTTGGTAAGTACCAAATCAACACACCACACACCTCAAAGCCACCATCACACAATGCACAACTGTGGGAATGCACACGTGACCAAACCACATACAACATGTCAATCAACATGCCCACCTGCCAGACATGACAACACAACTCCATTGGGATCCTGGGCTTCCCATGTACACAAGCCAGCTATATCATGGCACCACAGCCACACAACAGCTGAACGTGTGGAGAGGCGGAAAGCAGGCATGTGCGAAGGAGGGCAAGTGACCCATGAATGGGAATGTACACAACGACAAGTGTGGCGTGAATGTGCTGGACAGACCTGGGTATGCAAACCACAGATATGTCCATGCAGACATTAACTGCTGGTGTCTGGAGAGTAGTGAACAGTGGACGCAACCATGTCACCCCAGGCTGTGGGTTAGAGCGCGGAAATGTCGCTCGCTGCGTCCCCCCCTGTGTGCGTGAGCGTAGTGGGTTGGCCCGGCTTACGCCAGGCCTGCACAGGGGTGTGGATAAAAACACCGTGGCGCTGAGCGTGGTGCTCTCCCGGAATGGCCAACGTCACTGCCAGGGCAGCGCCTCTCAGCCCGCCACGAGGCCGATGCCGTGAGCAGCGGGGCCTGCGAGCCTGTGTGCCTGCTGCACCCCAGGCCGCTGATACCCAGACCCGGCTTGCCCGCCCCAGCGCTCCAAGGCCGCACTGCTCACCTGCCGACACCGTCGTGTGTCAAAGAGGGCCCACCACGTGCCGGTGCTAGCTCCAAGACCCATGCCCGCGACCTTGGCAGCCTCCTCAAACCATCGCTGTCCTCCGTGACACAGGCCCCCAGGAGTCCTCATTCGTTGACATACTCCACCGCTGCAGCCGGCCTACATTGCAGTCCAGTATGTCCCACATCTAGAACTGAGTCTCCATTAATCAATGGCAGAGTTCATGCCAGTGAACGCAGGGAGAGGAGTGAGAGAAAGATGCGTTTCAGTCCAGTGGAAACACAGATCACCGTTACGGAGGAGGTCGACCACTAGCAAGGACTGACCTGGTGCCACTAACCCTGTGCGCCGTGAGTCGCCGTCAGCCTCCGGCAGAACATTGTTGGTGTCTGAGCCTGTGGCCTGGGGGTTGTCATCAGCAACTGGCAGGTACGGACTTGGTGTTTGGCATGAGTCTGTGGCATTCATATCCGCCATGTTGCCAGACACAGCTGGTATGTGCCCTCTGTATCATGCCCTGGGGGTACACCACCCACTCTCTCCCCCAAGACACTCCACGAAAACCACCTTTGATACATACAAGACCCTGCTCGGCCCTCATGACCCTACCCCAGTGTCCCGCAAGTCAGCGTCCCGTGGCGGTAGGCCCGTGTCGGCCTCTGTGCATCCGGGGCCACTAACTCTGTGCAACTCAAGTCATGGTCCCTTGCTGTTCGAACATTGCACTCCTGAGTGCCTGATGACTGTTGAAGTTGTTGCCAGCACCAGCTACTCCCTGAGGGCTGGCTTACACTCACCCCATACACAGCCAGCACAGGCGTCACTGGACTAGTGGGCCTGCCAACACATCATGCCGAACCAAGTTTTGACTCTTTTCTCTCTGCACTGTCACAGGTGATCAAGGATATGCACTCTGCCCTTGGATGATGACACCCCTCCGAGACCCGAACACACCCGCCCAGAGGCAGTACAAAGCGGCCCACATACGCACCAGGGGCATCGTGGAATGCACATTTGGCGTGTTGAAGTCACGTTTCAGGTGCCTGGACGTCACAGGTGGAAGGCTCCTGTACAGGCCAGACATTGTGTGCAAGATGATCGTTGCATGTTGTGTGTTGCACAACATCTGTGTACTGCACCAATGCCCCATGGATCCAAGTTCCAGAAGTACCGGACGATGATGAGGACGATGGGGCAGGTGGCCCACATCCCACTGCAGCTGCGGCAGGAATAGCCCGTAGAAACACCCTCATTGCCAATTTCTTCACATGAGCACGTCACATTGTGGCCGTCCCTGGCACTCATGGGACAGTACAAAATGTCCACAAGCACAGCATGTGTGAATAAAAAATATTTGCAGGTTACATGTTGTACTTGTACATTGACATGTCACAGTTTCCTGCTGTGCCAGATGTGATTGGCCATGTTGTTCACATATGCGGCACCAGTTGTGTCCTGTGTTCTGTTGTGGAGGTGTTGCTGTTTGTACCACGATGTTGTCAATGTCGAGGTGCACTTATTCTTATGTGCGTATGCTGCATGGTGGGTGAGTCGCTCCTGCGGCTCTGATTTGGCTGCCACTTATCCCTTTCATGCGGTGTGCCTTTCAGTTCTGTGCTTCCACAGTGCTGAGATGTTGCAGACTTGGGTAACTTGTGCTCTTTGTCGAGTTGTGACTCTTGGGCATGGTTTGTCCGCAGATGTGTCGTTGACGTCACGGGTTGTTTGTGCAGGTGGTTGTGTCCGAGTGTGACCTGTTCCTTTCCGGTTGTGGTCCACACTCAGCCACCTCAGTGTCGTGCCGTGAACATTGTCATGATGATTGGACTACAGCCATGCTACTCGTCATGTGGTGTCTCTTGCATTGTCAGTGTGGCTGACGTATATTCATGTTTGCTGTGTTTCGCACGTGTGCATGTGTTGGTTGTGTGATTGTTGATGTGTTGGGTGGGTGCCCCTTTGGGCACATGGTGTACGTGGGACTACTTGGTGTTTGTGTGTGTGCTGAAGTGTTCCCGTGGGATCAGGGACATGATCCTGAGTCATTGTGGGTGTGCAGTGTGCTCTGCTTAATTGTGCATGTGTGCCATTGTGCCCATCTCCCCCTGCTTGGTTTTGCCATTCACATCAATCCAGCGCCTCTTGTCCTCTTCCATTGTCCTCCTCGGAGCTGCGACGGCATTCACATGGTCCGAGATGGTGTGCCATCTTTGCCTCTTTGTTGCCAATGACACGTTGGCGGTGACGTACAGTTGGTGGTGGTGTTCTATCTCATCCGTGACGATAATCGTGTTTTCCTGCAGACTGTACCCCGTCTTCCTCTTCTTCTTCTCATTGCCCTTCCATGACCCCTGGATTCCTGGGTGTTCCTCCGTGGGGATTGTGGGGTTCATGTTGTCCTCTGCAGTCGGTCAGGGTGCATCCGTGGTACTCCGCAGTTCATTTCCTTTTTAGTGGCATTTTCCGTATGCTGTTCGTGTGCTTTTTCCCGCATTACGCGTGGGTATTGCTGGCCTCTCGCTGGTTATCACTGTTTTCTTATCGCGTTTGGGCCCATCGCATCTTTTTACGTGTTGGGGTTTGTGTCTTTATCACCGTCGCGGTGGTTGTATCGCGGACATTGGCCACGGTTTCGGGAGGCTATCGCATGGTACCGCCGTGTTGTGAATTACACGTTGACACAGGGTTATTTTCCCACGATAGACTGCGATGTGTAAAGTTGCGTTAACATTTTTTGGAGATGTTTAGCGCACGTTCTTGTGAATATACCCCTGAGAGTCCTAGGTACTTTTATTTAAATGGATTCTATTATATGTGTAGTCCAGCTATCACATCTGGGGCAGGCAGAGCCATAGGAGGCTTGGTTATCTTGACCTCTGTCAAATTAAACAAACTTCAGGCAAAAATAATTGATTTTAATCCCTATTATGAATTGGTGCTCTGGATGATTCCCTACATCCTTTAATGTGAAGTTGATTACTTTTTATAGTAATATCATTAATGTCCATGTTACTACGGTAATAGATGACCTAGATGTTAGTCTGACAAAATTTAAAGATGGTCACACAAAAGAGGCTTTACTGATTTGGTTGGGAGATTTCAATTCACGATTCTGTAACATAAGTAACACATAGCTATGTGGTGTAAAAACGCCAGAAGGGATGGGCAAGATACATTTCCAGCATGTGCCATAGGGGGAGGCCATGAGCAGGATCATATTTTCCAAACATCTGGTCTTTGCTCAAGAGTACAGGTCAAAAGAGACGCCTCTCCTTCCGACTTATAAAGGAATTGGGATTGGCAGGGACATGGATTTCGTAATGCTGTCCTTGGACTTAACTGTCCTACTGTTGGATTAAATGTTGACGTTTCCTATCTGAGTGACCACAACCCGCTTGTTGTCGCTTTTGATTCACACTTACATGACGACAAAGGACATGGGGAAAATTTGTCGCTATCACATACACTCAATAGAGGTATTAGAAACAAATGGGAAAGAGTAGATAAAGAGCAATTTTTACACAGACTTATTAAGGACAATACCCATGCATTTACAACACTGACTTTTACTGATGAAACCCCAGAGAACATTCTATAGGCTTTTAATGCCCTATGCATTTCTACATCTAAGGGGTTTAGCATAAGTAAACCCGCCAAAAATAACACCCCACAAGGCTGGTTTGATGATGCTTGTACAGTTGCACACAAGGGATTAAAATCAGTTTTATCCAAACAAATGTGCTTTAAGGTAGATATAATGTGTGCTAGGAGTTTGTATAAAGAAATCCTTGAGACCAGGAAAACAGAGCTTAGAAGGAAAGCTTCGGAGGAGGCAGCAGAAACTAGGGATAGCACAGTTTTTTTCAAAGGTGGTAAACCAGCCTTTTTTGTTAGGATATCGAAAGCCTCAATGGAATCTCTTATACCAGTTCAGGCATGGGTGGATCATTTAGTCAACATTTTTAATCCAGGTAATGAGGATACTAACTCCATTAGAAGGGAACCAGTAAGTGGCAATTCTGAGGATGCTGTCCAATTTAGCAAGACTATTGAGGTGAGAGATGTGATTATTGCTATTAAATGAAGCCCTCAGCTAAAGGCCCCTGGCCCAGACGGTGTGCCATTAGATCTGTACAAAGATAATGTAAGCCTTTGGGCTCCGCTGTTAGCTAATGTTATTAGGGCTGCCATAAAAGGGCAACTTGTTTCATCTTGGAAGGAAAAAAAGGAAACAGACACTCTTCATATTGCTACCGCCCAATCTCCCTCCTAGATACCTCCTTGAAAATATTAGGTATAATTTTCCTACCAAAGCTGAGATTGGGTTACAGGAAATGCAGGTTGTGTCCAGGTTGCAGTATGGTTTTTGTCCAGGGATGGGAACTGTGGAATAGTGCCTGAGCATCCAGCTAATGATTGGGAAGTATGTGAGGGCCAGGAAAGGATCCATTCACTTAGCATTTATAGACCTCTCTTGTGCATGTGACATGGTCAACAGAGTAAAGCTATGGGCCATTATGGAGTGGATGGGGATAGATCAGGCTATCATTGATTTACTCAGACGGATGCACTGGGACACAGTGGCCAGGATTAGAAATGGGGTCAGAGGCAAACTCTCACCTATGATTAAATCTTCCTCAGGAGTCCGCCAGGGCTGTGTGATCGACCCATTGCTTTTTCTCATTTATATAAATGGCCTAGAAAAATACTTAAGACAGGCAGGGCAAGACTTGTCACAAATTAGATCATGTACAATACCAGTTTTACTTAACGGGGATGACACAATTTTAATTTCTAGAACAGCAAATGGTTTACAACTTCTTCTTGATGCTTTCTATACTTTTATGGGTGAGTTGGACCATAAAACTAATCTTAGTAAATCTTATGTTTTGAGATTGGGTCCAAAAAATACAAAAAGCAGGAAGTTTCAATTGGCAGGGCTAGTGATCTTAAAAGTGACAACTTTTACATATCTGGCATTTTCCTTTGACTCAAAACTAAATTGGAATTTTTACTTAACTCCAGGGCCACACAATGCCAGAGAGCTATAGAGACAGTTTTCAACTTTGCACGTAGACTGGGCCATAAATCTGTGAAAGAGTTGGTTAGTATATATAAAAGTGTCTCCCTAGCAGTTTATGGAGCTGCGGCTTGGGGATACAAAGGCGCCAACCAACTACAGCAGGTTGAAAATAGATTTTTGTCAGGGTTTTAGCTGTACCTCAATCCACATCCTCTTTTATGTGTTATTCTGAGGTGGGGTTGGATCCCATGGAAGATAGGATCAAACTAGGCCCTTTACTACTTTGGTTAAGGATCTGGAGGAACTCAAAAGCAGGCTATCCGAGAGAATTACTGTCAGATTGCCTTTCTTTAGATAATGCCATGGTGTTTCCCTGTATAAAAGAATGCTAAAAACAGATCTGTACACCTAGGCTTGCCGGAGCTCTTTTATAACCCAGAGAATATAGAGGCACGATCGACCAGCTAGACTCCGTCACGGGGACTTCGAAAAGTTAAGTTCCAGTACTGACTATAGACTAATTAAACAGACTAAGGGATGTGAGGTTTGTTTGGTGGGTATTTTTAATACTGAGTATAGGATTTATTTAACTATATTTTGTCTTAATATCATACATTTTTAATGGCTTTCCCTCGACAATTTGATTGGAATTCGTCGCTTCATGCTTTTCTGCAAGCTATATTGCTGTTTGTGGAAATGATTTTAACACCAATCCTGCGTGCTATTGGAATTGGACAACATACGGAAGCTTTAGTCTTCTTGCAACAGTTGAGCAGTTTGAGTACTTGTGTTGCAGTAGTCAATTATATTCACTGTGCGTTATCGGTTAGGAAAAGAGATGGTTCTTTGTAAAGATCTTTTTAATTTTTTCTGTGATTTGAACTTCACACACCTATTCTGTGGTTAGTGACTGAGAACTGTCTTGATGTGATTTCACTTTTTTCAGGGTCTTTCCCTCAATGTATATATAGCATGAATTGTTTTTGTTGATGTACACTTTTATGGCTTTTAGTGGAATAAAGTATTTTTGACTGACTGACTAAAACATAAATTGAGCTGCACTCAGTTGTAAAAGTAAGATGTCTCTTTATTTCAGATGATTTGATTAATTCTTCTCTCAATGGTCCATCCTCCATGAAGAGTATATATTTTTTGATGAGGATATTCTTCCAGCAATACTGGTGCTGATTGTATACTTGTTGAAACAACTAAAGCTAAAGCCAGAGACAGCACGTGTTTCGACCAATTTGATGTATAAACAATTAGGACTTCCTCAGGGCTAATTAATAGTCTACTTTTATCTTTCCATGGAGACAAAAGTGCAACCTTCCACTGCATATTTCACAGACCGAGTAAACTGTCAAATGTGGTCAAGTATCATCATCATCACTGAGGTAATAAGAATATGATATCTTACAGGAAATGTTACTCACAGTCACTTGGTTCTCTTGTCTCTGGTCTTAAATGAGACACAGTGACCTAAGAAAGTCCTGACTCACTACATTTGTGCTGTTCTTCCCATTCTGTAGAATAGCTGTGCCCTATGTAGGTCCAGGAATGCTTGATCCATGCTAGATTTTCAGGTTATCTACAGCATTTCATCTTAAAAGAGGACATTTTCCTGCATGGATCCTGTCATGCTGGACTTACACTGTACAGTCCTGCCTTCTACAGTACCCACATAGACTCCCTCGCCTCTAGCCGGGTCTGCTGGTTTTTGCGTGCTCTCCCCTGCACTCCTAGGTGAGAACCAGGACAGCTCAGGAGCTTTATTTAGAATCAATCTGGGGAAGTCTGCGGCAACTATGCCGCTTGAAACAGTACCCACAGAGCACACACCACCGCAGGCACTAGCTCGTCAGAGTAATTCTATAACAATTTTGTTTGTAGCTTCAAGCCAGTTTTTCATTCAGCTCGGTGCAACTCTGATTGGGATCACTTTTGAAACACCCACAAATGCTAAACGGCTGTTAATGATAGAGACATCCTGTGTCAAGGGGTGTGGGCTCTGCAGTGCTGTAGATAACCATTTCTAGGGAGGGCGTTACATGTGTCTTTTTGTTCTAAAGTTGTTCACAGATCACTCTGAGACCAGATGAAAAGCATGAGTGGGCTTTTCAACTCCAGGAGGTGCACTGACTTCTCTAGCAAAAGTAAGAGGGACCTAGGTCAGAGTTTGGAACTTGGTAACAATTGGTTATTGTTAGAGGCCAGTGAACATTCGATTCAGCCCCAGCCCCACTTTATGTATGTGGAGTGAGGAATAGAATATAGCATGTTACATCGCATGCTATTACATCGCGTTCTATTACAACGCGGTCGTTACAACGACCGCGTTGTTAGAGCTGTGACTACCTTCTATCGCAAGTCATTAGATCGACTTGCTGGAGGGGACGCTGGACTTAGGAATAGTATAATTTACTATTCCAACTCCAGCCTGCGCAACAGTAGGGAAGGTGTTGGAATAGTAAATCATACTATTCCTTAGGTTAGAGCGCCCCCTACAGCAAGTCGATCTAATGACTTGCGATGTAAAGTCATCGCGTTCTAACAATGCGGTCGTTGTAAGGACCTCGTTGTAATAGGAACGCGATGTAATGGCAGCGTTGTAAACGCTGTTTCCTGAGGAATATCACCTTAAATGTCTGTACACAACAGTTTGACTTGTTGCCATCTCACCACTTTAAGATGGCAGGAATAGGTTGCAGTGCTACTTGGTTTACACAATTCACTGAGTTTGTACACACTTACCCCAACAGCTTTCTTGCGCTATGAAAGGAAGGATGAAAGCCTGAGCGGAACCTGCTGAGATTTGACTCTGTGACCATGCACTCAAACACATACAGTGGCGTAGCTAGACCCTATGCCGCCCATGGCGGCCCCTGCTTTTGCTGCCCGGCAGCCACGAGTTAAGAGTGGGGGGGTGCTGGCGATTCCTGCGTTTGCTTGCCGCCCCGTGTTGGCCGCATGTACAGAGGGGGCCTCCGCCCCCCAAAACACGTGCCGCCTGTGGCTATGCTACTGAATACAGATCCCTGAAATGGGTGCAAAGTTGTACTGATAGACCAGACCGGCTACTGCTTCGCCAATCATGGATACTCATACATTTCAGGCCACCAGTACAAGGTGTGTGTGTTTTCTTTGAGGAGCACTCTCCTACTACTCACTCACCCATTCATCTATCCACAGTCACCCATGCGTACATACTCACATAATCCATGGATTAGGTGAATCACAGTGCCATATATTACACACACACACACACACACACACACACACAAACTCTCCCATCAATTACAAGAATCCTCACTGATAAAAAAAATCAGTTCAATTTGCTTTGCCAACGCTTGTTTCTTTAGCTTTCAGCAGTCCATGGGAGTGCATGTATTTCCTTGCCCTCTAGCCTCTCTGTCTTATATTGCTATGTTCCCCCACAGGCTCTCTATTTACTCCTCATCATCCACTCCCCATCCCATATTTATTTATTTTTATGAGGGCTCAGCGGCGACAAATCGATGCAGGGCCACTTGCTTCGTATTTTCTCTAAATTTACCATTCGAAAATGACCATTGCCCAAGTCAGCATGGTAAATTAAAAACAAGTACCAAAATGGCTGCTGGTGCATCATGAGGCAATCCCAGGCATCCATCAGTGGCCATCTTGGAATGGCTTTTCTTTAATAGACATCCAGTTCCAAAATGGCAGGTTCTGCACTGCATTCGTGTGCATGCATCATGAGGCATTTGTTTGCACGCATGTGATGCACAGTCGGCCATGTCCATTTCGTTACAATTATTAACTGCATTGGGGAATTACTGACATTCTTCTAGGGGAATTGAACATATTTTAAATATCAAGAATGTAATTAGAGGAGTTGTTCTGGTTGTGCAACCAGCTGCGGTGGAAGGATTTATTTACATTTTGCAATGTAGATGATCACTAGCCCCATGCTACAGAACATTCTTAAGGCCTTTTGTTTCATTCTGGCACTTCTTGTGGAAACTTGAGATGACTTTGTTTTTCTTTTTTTTTACCTGATCACCTCTGTCATGCATTGCCCAACTTTTTTGCCAAAGGTCCAAGGGGTAAGCAGACCTGCCTCCATATTAAAGATGCTAGGCTTCAACCTCTTTTGCGTACTAACTCTCCCCTTCTTGTCCAGCGCAAAAGAGTGTGGGTTATGCCATTGGTGTAATCCTTGGACCAATTGCCCTATTTTTTATATAGCCAGTCAGGCACTCATCTGTTTCCAGACTGGATCTTTTTCTCCTTTCAAGTAACGATATCTAGGTTGCCACTTCTCCTCACTTCCCCTATCCACTCCTGCTTCGTGGGAGGGTTTACATCTACCCACTTTTTACATATACTGTGTCTCGCTATCAAGATCAAATAAAAATTAAATGGCTCTCCTTTCGGGAATGACGTCTGCAATCATTCATCTGTATCCCAAATAGTATTTAAGTGGGATTACCTTAAAGTCTCTTCCCAATATTTCCGAAATTACCCCAGATACAGCCTCCCAAAATTGGGTTAAGGCAGGACGCTGCACAGACATATGTCTATTATTTGCATCTGGGGCAGGGCACTTCAAGCACTCTACCCCTCGAGCTCCTCCCATTTTTTAGATCTTATAGAGGGTCCAATATGCCCTGTGCAGGGTAAACAAATGACTCCTTATGCCCTGTGCAGGGTAAACAAGTGACTCCTTATGCCCTGTGCAGGGTAAACAAATGACTCCTTATGCCCTGTGCAGGGTAAACAAATGACTCCTTCTAAGGGAGACTGGTTTTACAATGGAATATAACAGTTTAAACAAGATTTGCCAGATCCCCTCCAGCTGCTGTGCAGGAGCAGTACTCTTCCCAAATTGAATAAAGCTGTGGCCTTGTCAGGTCTTCAGCCTCACCGAGAAGATCAAACCACCTAGAGACTTCGGGCCCGATTCACAATGGTACAGTAAGACAAAAGTCTAACTTTACAACTCGTAAATGCCCTTTGTGAATACCGAAAGTCGTAAAGTTAGACTTTCGTCTCAGTTTACCTTTGTGAATCGGGCCCATCTTTTTTAACCGCACCATCCTCAAGGATCGTTAAAAGCCTTTTTATCTTGTTTTAACTCTCTGCGCCAAGAAGAAAGTTGGATATACTTAAACTTAGATAGGTTGAAGTTGATCTTTAAGCAAACAAATCACCACAACTTCAAGCCCTCCTCTCCCAGTAAGTGCCCCCAAACTACACCTGGCTCCCCTGAGAGGTATGCTCAAAGTGTCTCTCAAACATTTTGGGGCATCCGGGGAACCCCAAATAGGAGTCATTTCGGAGTGGTAGGGGATTGCCCATCTAGACCTAATATAGTACCAAACATAAGTCCCTGTTCTGAGTGTCTTTAATCTGACTTTTTTGTAAAACTTTGGAGAGCCAGATTTGTAAAGGAAAACACTACCCCAGTTATAACGTTTCAACATCACCTCCCACAGTTGCTCTTTAGTGGTCTGGTCAGGCGAACCAAGAAGCATCCTAAATGAGTTAAATTGTACAGCCCAGCAATAGGAGAAAATATCAGGAATTGTAAGCCACCCTGCCTCAATGTCACCCTTAGTTTTTTCCAGGAAATTCTGCCACTGTTCAAGACCAGATTAAACTATTTAGGGTGCTTTGGATCTTTTTAATAGCTTGTTACTCAAACTGGAGCGGAATGCAGCTACAAAGAAATGTGAGTTTGGGGAGGATACACATTTTAATCCGATTGATACGACCATAGATTGACAAAGGCAGATTTTGACATTTTGCTAATAGACTCTTTACTGAAACCCTGTCCAGGTTAACCTTGAGGAAGGATCATGTCCAAGCTTTGAGTTATCTCGATACCTTAGTACCTCGAAATTCTTTTTCAGAAACGGCTTCTGTAATCTAGATTCCATGTCATAATTTCAGTCTTCTCTTGATTTAATGTGCACCCTGACAGAGTTCCGAACTCTTTGTAAATAAACTTAAGAATCAGCGTTTAAGGCTAGCTTCTTCTTATATCCCTGGGTTTCAACGGGTAAGATCTTTTGATTCCCTTACTTTATGGGCAAGGGGTTCAATATAAAAAGCAAAAAGTGATGGAGACAAAAGGCAGCCCTGACTAGTGCCTCTGGTGATCCACAGTTTGTTCGATAGTGTACCATTGACCAAAACCCTTGCAGTATAGCCTTTTATAGCATTCACAAACAGTGCTGGAACTCCAAACTTGCCCAAACAGGACCATAAATATTGCCAGTTCACCTGGACAAATGCTTTGGCTGCGTTGAATGTAGCTACTGCTAGCGGAGTCGAACTTGATGTTTCCAAATCTATGACCCCAATCAGCTGTTGCAATTGCTCAGTAAGCTGTCTCTCAGGCATAAAACCTTGCTGGTCTTCAGAAATTAGCTTTGATGCTACACGGGAGAGTCTTTTCGCTAAGATCCCTGTGAATATCTTATAGTCTACATTAAGAAGAGAAATAGGCGGATATGACTCGCATTGCTCGTTTTTTTTTTTAGTTTTAAAATAACTACAATTGAGGCTTCGGCCCAGGACGCAAGAGGTGCGGCGCCTTCCCGTAGTATACCATTAAACAACAACTTCCATATTGGTTGGAGTTAATCAAACAGAGATTTATAGAGTTACCCTGGAATACCATCGGGCCCAGTGCCTTCCCATTTTTCATTTTTGGCAAGGTTGCACTTATTTCTTCGTACATGATCTCCTGCATCAGGCTTTCCATATCCTCCTCCCCGAGGGATTTTAAATTAAGGAGAGACAATGAGTCTTTTACCCTTTGTTCATCTAAATTACTTTTTTTGTGATAGAGGTCCTGGAAAAAGTTCTCAAAAACCCAAGTTACATCCTCAGACTGCATTTGCTCTTTACCCTGACTTTCAAACATGCTTACAAGGTGATTTCGAGTTGCCTGAAACTTCACCCTCCATACCAGCAACTTTCCTACATATTGCTTCTGTTTAAATGCCTTCCACTTGTCCTTAAGTTTTCTCTTCATGTTGGTCTTGCATTTAAGTTTAAAACTCTCCAACTCTAAGTTGTGCCTTTCATAATCCTTCTCTGTGCCTCGGTTGGCCAATAACCTCTCAAAGCTACATATTTCCTCTCTTACTTCCTTTTCTATGTTCCTCTCTGATCTTCTAATCGACACTGCCCATCAGGTGATAATGAACCCTTAGATACACCTTACATGCATCTCACACCATTTATTTAGTACTGCTTCCCCTATTAAACTTCATGAACTCCACTGTCCTGAGTCATAATTCCTCGACTAGACCTGGCTGTACTAACAGTGATCTTTTCAAAGACCACCTAGTGTCCAGCATATTATCTCTCACTTGAAATTGCAACCAAACCAATGTGTGGTCTGAGAGGAAGGAGGGCTCTTCGACCTGTAGCTCATGACACTATGTTCTGTAGGCAAACCAATAGTCAAGTCGAGATCTGTGGCCATATTTCTTACTATAGACTGAGTAAATTATCTGTTGTCCCATCCTCATTCTCCAAGTCACCTAACCCAAGATCTTCTAGAAAATCTTTTGAGACCTTCGTAATGTTAGGAAAGTTCACATGCAGCCGATGGGTAGATTAATCTAATATATTATTCATTAGGACATTAAAATCCCATCCCCATACTACTGAAGATTTATACTCCAACAATTTAACAAAAAGTTCCCTCAGAGGGGGAGGATCATCAATGTTAGGCCCATATTACAAGACTATAGTTAACTGCATATGCTCCAGCTTCACCTTCAAAATTACCCATCTCCCCTTGGTATCTACTTCTGATCTTATAAGCTGGATCCCAGAATTTCTTCTAAGTAGAATTGCTACTCCTTTAAAATTGCAAGTTTGTGTGGAACAACTTACTGATTGTATCCAAAGTTGTCGTCCAAATACCGTTCTACATTCTGCTCCATCAAATGTGTCTCACAGAGAATGACTAAGTGGGCTGCCAACCTCTTTTAAAACTCAAGAATGAGACCCTGCCTTTCCCTTGACCTCATTCCATTCACATTCCGGGATAAGGAGTGAACCTTACTTATAGCCCCATTCAACATCTACTGAAAAGACTGCAAAGACTACAAAGCCCACCCCAACCCCAGGCCCTACACAAATGTGTATTGAAAGCTTTTTCGGTCATTCTCCCCACCCAAACATGCTACCTCCTCTGGGAACACTACCTCTAAAAATTTAATCGGCTCCTACTCACCGACAGAATGCAACCTCTTCCCTTCCTCCCCATATAGTTAATTCCATCCTACTACTGCTGACATAAGTTATAAGCTAGTAGCTTGCCATCCTTAAGCAATTTTCCACTACCCTGAGTTGATTTTCCTAATAAACTCATCAACTTCCTCTCCATTCTTTAATATGACCATTTTATTGTCCCACGTGGTTTTAAGTGATGCTGGGAATTTA
Source organism: Calotriton arnoldi (assembly GCA_963921515.1). Taxonomy (NCBI): domain Eukaryota; kingdom Metazoa; phylum Chordata; class Amphibia; order Caudata; family Salamandridae; genus Calotriton; species Calotriton arnoldi. Next base: position 655,659 of record CAWUFW010010592.1, on the reverse strand, counting down.
AGCTGGACCTTTACACCTAAGGACTGTAGCTCTGCCATTTTTTTCCCCAAGGCCCACAGCCTTTCCTTGGTGATATGATAAAAACCTGATTTTATTAAGAAGGAATAATCTTTCAAAGCTACAGTTATGCTTTAAAGGGCCTTTTTTGAGGATCACCTCCCTGACCAAAATGGTGCAAAAGTTGACTGCGATTTTCCTTGGCGTTTTCCCATTAGAGTTCAGCCTACAGGGGTCCTTGTGCACCCTTTGGATTTCTGCCACCAAGTCTTCTTGTAGCATACCCCCGAAAAGACCTTCTTGTATTAGGCTGATTACAAGATGTGTGCACCTTCTGCCCCTTCCAGAACTTTTGTGATTTTGATGTTATTCCTCCTTGCTTGATTTTCCAGTCTCTCAAGTGTCTCTTGTTTTATTCTCTCCTGCCTTGCTAAGGAGGCAAATCCTGTGTGTCCTTTTCAACTGCCTGGGACGTTTTAGCTAAGGCATCCTCTAATGCCGTAATTCCAGAGGTAAGTTTGCCAAGCTTCTCCCCAAGCTTTGACGAATTTCTGAGATCCGCGTCTGGTTCCCCTCTGAAATTGCAAACCTACTCTTGATTTCATTTCAAATTTCAGCAAGCATCTCCTATATAGATCCTTTCTGACCTTGTTGCGAAGGGCCTGCTTGTAGGCAAAGATTCACCATGTTACCTAATAAAGTAGTTTGTGGGTCTATATCTTCGACTTCCACATCAGGGGTGGCAGTAGCTACAAGAGCTTTTGTACCATCTGAGGATGCCACACAACTCCGGCCCATAGTGTTTGTGTCCACAACTCTGGTAAGTGTTTCAAAGCGATTAGATAATAGAGGGGGATTGACCACTTTGTTCTAAACCACATGTAGCCTAACCTCCTTCCGATTCCCCTTTATATTTAATGCCGAGGATACTGCTTCCAGACCTCCCCTTGGTTGATGGTTCTTCTCCTTTTCCGCCTCGGCAGTTCTTGTAATTTTAAAAGAGAGTAGGGGTAGTTTTAAGTTTAGGTTTAGGAAAATTCTGGGCTTTAGGTTTTCTGGGGGATGTTAAGTTCCCCCTGTTCTCCTTCACCACAATGCCAGGTTTCCATCTTTCTTTTAGGTCTTTGGGGCCCCTTACTCCCCCTTCCGGGTTCTGTTTTCCCTTAAAAAGGCCTTCAGAGTTTACCCCAATTAACCCTCCTGATCCTAATTGGTATCTGTTAGGGTGCTTAAAATACTTAGGTTGCTTACAAGAGAGCGGGGGTGCTTTAACATTCACAGTTTCTCATTTGTCAGGGATCCTGGGAGTATTACAAAAAAATGGTGAACTTTGCTCACTGTTTGATTTTGAAACCAAAGCCCTTCTCTTACATCTATTGCCAGAGGACCAGCCTCCAGAGTCACAAGGTTGAGACCTACTTGTGTCATTCGTGTTGGGGAAGCCTCTCCTACAGCTTAATAGGTCATCCTCTTTGCTCCAGGACTCCACACAAGACACTGGGGAAGCTGGCTAGGTACTCCCAAACTTGTGCTGTCCTTGCCTATTCTCCCCGGTAGGCGATCCTTGCCACCACCCTCTTCTCCTTAGAGAGAGCAGCCGAAACTCGCATCCACCCAGCCACAGTGGCGTAACAATAGCCCCTGTGGTGCGGGGGGCCCCGAGCCCCAGTGGGCCCCCTCAGCACTTTGCACAGGGTGGCTGGCCTCTGGCCTGAAAGCTCCTGACTGGGTCCGGAGTGTGAGGGACGCCACACCATGAACTTTGTAGGGGGGGCCACCTCAAGTTTTGTTGCGCCACTGTCCAACCAGCGAGCAAGCTCTCTTCACCAGAGAACATGCTGTAAGTCAAAAGAGAGAGGGAAAGTATATTTAGCAGAATTTTTAAAAATTCATAGACTCTCAAAGGGAGAGCTGTAGTGAGCTGATCACATCTAGGCAGCTGTCAGCAGGTCCGCTAAGAAGGGGAGAAGAGATTTATCCGCGGGGGACATGTTCCCCACAACTACCCTCCTTCTCCACTCTGATAGTTCAGTTGCCCACAAGACTAGTCATGTCAGTACTTTGCATGGTGTCAATTGAGGTGGCTTATTAATGTTGTTGCCTGCAACAACTGTAATGTAGCACCAGCCTTGTGCACAACCTCCAGCCATACTTAGCATCATCATCTCAGTGCTTGTGTGCATGTGGTATGTGTAGCATTCAGTATTTATAGAGTGCATGTTGTATTTTTTTATTTATTATTGCCATTCATACATTATTTCAGCCATGAATACTTTGTTTTCTGTTTCCATGTTTTTCCCATTGCCCCCCTCACTCCATTCTTCCTTTTCTCTCCTGTATTACTTCCTCAACTCCTTCCCCCCCCCCTTCAATCCCTGGTTAGTTTGATCCTTGGAACGTTGGACTGCAGTATGTTCTGTTGCCACCGTTAATAGGTATTCCCAGGGATGCCGACCTCTGGTTTAGTTCATAAATAAAGAGCTCTCGTTCTTGAAGCTCTGATAATTTTATTACAGTGAATGCAGAAGTAGACTGTAACAGAGGGATGTACACGAATCAGACTGCAAGGGATGATTCAAGAGTGGGTACAAAGGGAAGGGAGGCATCTAGGGCCGGCTTTAGGACAGTGCGACTGGTGCAGCTGCACTGGTCGCTGACCTGGGAAGGGGGGCGCTGACCTCAGGGGGGCTGCTGTGTTTAGCAATAACTTATGATTTGAAAACACCTGCAACAGAGTTCCTTGTGCATCCAGTTTTCAGACAGCAACGAAAATGTCAAGTATAAGTAGGCTGTCCTGTTTTAGGTTTAAACCTATAATAACTGATAAAACCCCACTGAAAGGAAAATAGCCCTTACCAGTGTATACATATAAACACTGAAAAAACACCTTCGCAACCACAAACTAAATGCCTTTCAAAGAGAGGAAAAGGTGAGTGAAAGAGTCATTATTATTCTTTCCTGAAGGGTCCAATACAATGTAACTTTGGGGGTGATTACGATGGCAGGCGGACTCGAGTCCGCCCGCGATTGGTGACTGGGACCGCCCGCCTGTAAGGTGCGGTCCCGCACCACAGATTACGATGCGACCGCCACGATGGCGGTCGCATCCAGGCCATTTAACATTGCAGCGGGTGCTGCTGGCTGCAGCACCCGCCGCAATCCTAAACAGCCATTTCGTGCATTTCCCTGCACTACGTGGCAGGCACCACGCGGTGCCTGCCACTTAGTGCAGGAAAATGAGGGGGGTATCATGGGTACCACCTCAGTGCACCCCCCACCCAACACAAGGGGGGCCTGCAACAGGCCCCCAAATGCAATCCCCGCCAGCCTGTGAATGGCAATTCACCACCATACACCGGCTGGCGGGGATGCAGCATTGCAATTTGGCGGACGGTGCCTGCTAGGCACCGCCACCATTTCACAGATGCTGACCGCTCCGTCAGGCAATTGGAACGATTGCCTGTGGCGGATCCGTGGCGGGCGGTCTTTGTGCCCGCCACGGTCACGGTCCGATTCCCCCCGCCATCCTAATTTGGCGGGGAGAAAAGTGCTGTCCGATGGCGGAGGGACCGCCACCGAACGGCTGGCGGTGGCGGACCCTCCGCCATCATAATGAGACCCTTTGTTTGCAGCAGCAAGAAAAACTGGGCTAACATTATTCTGCTTGAGTTTTGTTGTTTAGGGATGTCACTAAAATATTGTTTCTTCCTTTTGCTTTTTTCAGTTTTGTGATCTTTGGTCTAAAGATGCAGGCTTTAGAGGCATGTTTTAGGTCTTATTTAATTATTTTATAAACTGTAGAGAATCAGGAAATATCAAAATCATATTTGATATTTTGGCTACGTTTGATTCTTTCATGGAGAGGTAAAATGGCTGGTTTCATAACAATATTTCCCAATATGTAGCATCACATTTACCCACAGTCAGAGAATGGGTAAAACCCTTTGATACATCAGCCTCCTTTTCTAACAACGTCAGCATTGATAGTAGGTGAATTACCAAACACCCCAGGCTTTAAACATTCAATGCAAGGTGTAGTGACAGGTATATGTGCAAAGACTGTTGTCACCAAGCATCTGTGATAGTGGTAAAACATGACACCAGACATTTAGAAAACATGGAACAGTGTCACTTGGAATAATGCTGCAAAAAGTTCTTACCAAGTTCAACAAAGATTGGATTGATATTGTTTGTATTTGCAGTAATTCAGCTACTTACATAAAAAGTTGTGTGATGACCTGTCAAAATCGATACCTGAGCTGAAGTCCTTACCTGTAAGAGATCCTTGCCACTTGCTAGATGGTATGCTGAAAGCATCTTTACTATCTTCAGAGTTAATGAAGAATGCTATTGACTTTGTAGTCCATTGTGGTGCACTGTTTTGTTATGCGCAGGAACTAAAACGCAAATATTTATAATCTTGTGCTTTGTGTCGCATCAAAGAAAGAGTCATCCCAACGGTGTCATTTAACCAGTGGTTCTCAGTCCTAGAGGCAGTGAATGCCACATTATCCATGTGGTGACCGTTTACAGAATTTTCGGTTAGTGATGATGCTACAGGCAAGAAATGTGAGGATCTTTGGTTCCATATTGATAGTGATGTGAAGTACACTCTACTGCATTCTTAGATTTTTACAGGAAAACATGGCTGCTGTAGTGGACATAATAAAAAAACTAGAGTCTGAAAACACCCTTGCCTACCAAGTGTTAAGCGTAATTTGTGTAGCTGTGAAACATCTCCTTGAGAGTAGGCTGGGAGATACTTTTAGTGACTTTGGCACTACAAAATGTCCCATGTTAGAATTCTCGCCACTTGGTAAGCAAAGAAATGTTGAGGAGCAAATCAGGAAAATTTATTCTACAGTGCATGGGAAATGGCTTGCAATGATGCATAGAAATGTTCCTTCACCAACCATGGCATTTGAAGTCAATGAAGCCTCACTGAGGTACTCTGCATAAGTTCTAGATCCCTTCCGTAAAAGGGAATTTTCTCCGTACTGCTTCATTTTTGACTGCTTCAATCACTGAGGGCACATGCGCCCAGTTCACCGCATATGTCCCAGAACCTGTCCCAGAGAGTTGAAATCTTCAGGTGCAGCAGTATTTGCATGAAAAGCTATGTCAGTGGCCAGAGTTAGGAAATTGTGTACTGGCTGTTTTGGTGTTGCCCGTCTCAAGTGGCAATGTTGAGAGGAACGTGTCACAGATAAACGTTTACATGGGAGGGAAACAGCGAGCGCGCATGACCAAAGACTCACTAAAGAAGTATTGTATGGTGTACTACAGTAAGTTTGATTTGTAAAAATATATTTGGACCTCATATATCCTGTACGCACACTGTCTATACACATGTACAATCAGTCCAGAAAGCAAGCAATAAGAAAAGCAAAACATTCCATAAACACCGGAAAAACACTGTTTCCGTTGTTTTTAATGGCGCGAAAATGTGTAACCACTGATAACCACAGTTTTTTTAAGGTATTGAAAACACTGAAAAAACCCCACCAGAATTTACCAAAAATAGAAACTGAAAACAGGAAAGCCTAAGTATAAGATTACTCTTATGATTAATGTTCCTGCTAGAGAGAGATCAGAGTTTTGTGTATGGGCAGTCTTCACTTACCATAAAGTATGGCAGAGGGTTAATATGCCTGCTGCAAAGAACGCGTACCGTGCAGATCACAGATCTGTATTTCATATGGATAGCTGAGTGGATTGCTGGCTTTTGTTACAGATATCCTTTTGTCGCCGCAGTTCATAAAATACAACTCTAATATAGAACAGTGACCGTTACGGACTGTAATCAAAGAGCTGCATGCAAACTGCATAAAATACGTTAGGACGTTATGTTTTTTCCCACTCTTTTATTATCTATTCCTATTGTTGATGAAAAGGGTTTGTTTGGGTAGATATACATTCTTATTAGTAAAGTCAGCCTTTACCAGTGCTTTAAAACAAATGAAATGTATGTGAGAGAGTGTCTACGGAGAGATGAGGAGCACTTTTGCCCGGTGGTCATGAGGGAATCTGAGAAGGAGGTCATTGGGGGGCACCAAAAATGATTGTTGCACCGGGCGCCAACAGCACTAAAGCCGGCCCTAAAGGCATCAGCTGGACCACCAGACTGGGAGCAGAAGTTTGAGGTAGGAGGTTTATGTTTGATGAGGTGTACCCTTAAGAGATGAGTCTTCAGCTTCTTTTTCAACTGAAGGAGGGATTTTGCAAGCCTGATGTGGGGGAGCCATTTCCACATTGTGAGCGCGTAGATCTAGAAGACTCACACTACTTGTTTTTGCAAATATATTTCTTTTCTACACATAGCAGTCTGAATTACTGGTTCAATGATGCTGTGTAAGGTGTTCTTCTACTCACTTGAGCTGTCCTTGGAATAGGTAAGGCATGGTACTTAGGGAAAAAGTTTTAGCTTGGACATTGCAGGCCTACCAAACTTACTGTTCCTCTGCCCCATTCAATGGTTGGGGAACTCCTAGGTTGCTCCAGCCAGATCCACAGCTGTCTCTGCTGGTGTAAACCTTTGCTGTGGCGGGCCATCTACCACAGGACTTTCAGCTCACAGTGACGGTCGGTCAACCGTCACTTACATTACCCTGACTAGGGCCACCGCGCCTCACAAGTAGGGAAGTCAACCAGTGGCCCTGAACAACAGGAATTAAACCCCTACTGCATCAAGGTTGTTACTTTTTTGTTTTCCATACACAAACTCCTGCCCTGGGATTTTTATTTTAGAAAGAACAAAATGGTTTGCTGAGGAGGCCAAAAATAAAAATCACCTGATCGGTGAACAGCTCTGCCTATAGAAAAACTGCTGCACTGGTGGATGCATTGTAGACAGTGAGATCCCCCAAAATATGGCAAGTGGTCCTGCACCAGAGGAGCAGAGGCCAGGCCCTCTACAGACCTGGTGGCCTGGCATGCCACCTACAGACGTCTAGGTGACCTTCATACTCTACTTGCCACTCAGCGATCATGCCAGAGATCCACAACTGGTACATGAAAATACTTTGTCAACAGAACCAAAAGAGGTAGAGGTAGGAACACAAAGCACTGGGGAATATCTGTGGTTCACAGACATTGCTTCTGCAGAGTGGTTTGTGCCTATTAAATGTTTGTATCCCTGTGCTTAGACATTGCAACCCAAGGAAGCAAACAGAAGCCAAAGGAAACACTTCCTACTGCCCCTGCAGGGAACAAATTGATTTTCTGATGTTTTTCACCCACCTCTCATCTGGGATCAATTGAGCCTTGGAAGGAAGTGTCATTCTGGACGCCAAGTTAAAAGCAAAACTGAACGTTGGGTCTGGATAAAATAAAAAATGAATACAGTTCTAGCAAGAAAGTGTATGAAACCAATGGACTTTTTTGGCTCATTTAAATGTATGCGTACTAGTTGCCAGATGAAGTTGACCTCTCAAACAGTCTTCCTCCTGGTCGTGGGTGAAAATGATAAATTCTCTTCAGTGAAGAATACAGTGGATGAGGCAAAATTGTGAATCACTCAATTACCTAAAAAAGCAGAAGGTAGTAGAACAATCAAAATTCTGAAATTCCATGCATTTCCACAGTATTGTGAATATTTCCAAATTTCAGGAGTAGCTCACTACCTGATTTTGGAAGAGTGTCTGAAATTGCAGAATTATGCTTACATTTTCAGAACTCCATTCTAGAATTTTGTTAGTAGGCCAAAACCCCATAATTGAATCCAAAGAGGTCAAGAATTGTCAATTTCCGATGCTTCTATCAGTATGTGGAAATTGGACAATCGGAAACGGGTTCAAATACCAAAACTCAGCCCATAAACGACACAAATCCATGATCTTGCCCTAACGTTACCACTGAGCTTCCGAGTTTGCTATGTGATACAGTATCAAACGCTTCAATAAAGTACAGTTAGAGCAAGTCAATGGCGCCCCACATTTTTTATTATAAATAAAAACACTATTCAAGACATCCTCCTTAGACCATATCATATGGCCTAGTTTCAACCATTTACCAACTTGTCATTTGTGCCTTGGTCACATATATGGGGAGTAACAGAAGTACCCTAAGTTTGTAGATGAGTGGGGCCAACAGGGTCCTTTTTAACCATTTGAATCTGGTATTTGCTGAGCAGAAGGGTTGAATCCATCCTAGCCTCTGTGATTGATGGGGTGAAACTAGCTGAAGATTTTGGCAGTGTCTGCACTCTCGCAGAATTTACAGAAGTAACATCAAGAGTATTTAAATCCTCACACTTGATGGTGACGTCACATGAAGTGACATAACTGGACATTTGATTGAGATAATAGGACCTTGTAAATTATTTTCAAATTAATCTTTATGGAAAACATCATGCTTTAGAATATTATAACTTAGTGGCTGATTTAAAGTTTGGCAGATAGGGTAATCGTTTGCAACGGCGACGTAGTAACCCTTCTGCCAAACTGAAAGTCTGCCCACCTGATTTACAGTCAGTGAACCTTAAGTATGCCAGCAATGGAGCCCACTCTGACTCCGCTGCTGACATACTCCTTCGATGGCCCGACAGAGTAAAGGCAGGGTGAGGTTTGCCATTCGACCGCCCGCCTGAATTTAGAGTGGGCGGCCTAATGGCTAATTTTTACTATCACTTCCTGCCATGAAATCCCTACAGCGGCAAAGGGCAGTAAAAATGGTTAAACAACCCCCACACCATGAGAAAAAGACTCCCATGGTGTGGGGGTCATTAACTTTAACATAAACTTCCTGTTTTGGGACTTTTTTCTTTGAAGAACAAAAAAAAGCGAATTGTTTTAGGGCCGGCCATTACGTATGATAGACGTTCCTGTTAATGACTAAAGCTGTCCACAGGGCCAGCAGACAACTCTAAATACGGAGTACATGTACTCAGTCAGGGCAATACACTATTTTACTCCGTCACCCTGACGGAGTAAATACTGTACTTCGATCTCTAAATCAGGCCTTTAGTGATACAGAGACAAGCACAAAGAGCCAGCAATTCAAATTAACCAAAGCTGAGCTCTACTTTCATTTAAAAGTCCAGTATTCAGATTGGTTAAATCTAAGGGGTTGCAAAGTAGGCTACAGGGTTAACAAGCAAGAACAAAGGGGGATTATTTTTTGCATCAGGGTGCCCTCAAATGATTCTGTTTCTTAGTCTTCTCCCAAAGGGTTGCAGCTGTCAATGCTTCTTTCCCATCACACCCAATGTAAGTCAAGTTGCTTAGTGTTTAGGAGTCTTGACGGCACAGCTGTGGCTAGAGCTAGGCTGATCACCAGAAAACGAGCCTTAGACGCAGCACTGAGAGAGGAGGTCAGACACCGTCCACATGTTGACCTTCTTGGGTGGAAGGTTTGTACTCCCACTGAAAGAAAGTGTTTGCATTTCACTTTTTGAATTTTGGGATTGCTTATGCTCAATACGGTAGGTTTGAATTGGTTATGATGACGAACCAATGATCAAGGTTGAGCTGTTTTTGAGATATTTTACAACAAAGTCAGTAGGACTGACTTACTTGTTGTGCAAAGCATCGGGTTGCACCAATAGGTACTTCAGGGTGGATTATCAATACAAGGCGTTACAGGCTGTAGATGGGTATTTTGTTACATGCAATCTCACAGATTAACTAGCAAGGGAGGATTGTGGCGTCCGTTACCCCCTCTGACAAATACTAGAGGTAGAAGATCTACACTGTAAAAATCTTTCTTAGCCCCCTCTCCACCCCCCACCACACACGCCCCTTAGGAGAGGCTTTATACTGTTGCGCTAGCTGTAATTTTGCACTTTTTAAAATTTTATGACTGTCTGCCTGATGGATGCCTGTTATATGGCCATTAGGGTCATTGTCGACATTGCTAAGTTAGCATGAGCTCTGCTGCCATGATGCTGCATTTGCGCATGTTACTATATGACTTTGTTTTGCAAGACTCTGTTTGTGCCTTTCACATGAGAACTGTCTGCTTTCTGCGTTCTCTGCCTGTTCCTGGAGTTTAGTCTGAACCCAATGTGCAAGGTCGATAAACAATGCCCCTTGTTATTCTGTTCTGGTCAGTCCCTAGCATCTAGACAAAACATGCTAACACAGCTGCGCTACTTGAAACTCGTGCTTTGATATTACGGGGATGCATGTTGTTCTGACACACACTTGGAGAGGGTCCTTTCCAGGGAGAAGAGCTATGCTGTTCCTATGATGTAAAGCTACCATCTAGGCACTAAGGTATGGGGTCTGCTGACAAAGCCCAGAGATCTTCCTTTATATAATAAACTTCACCTTACCAAGGGGAGGGTGGTTAGGCCTTATAGTCCTTTTTCCACGGTCTGTATATGATGGCATCCCCCTTTATATTCTATGGAATTGTAACAATGCTAATTGTTCTAGGTTTATGCATTTCGCTGCTGGTAGTGGCTCGTATACTGCATTATAGAGCACGATAGTTAAAATAAACATTTTGAACTATAATAGTGACTCTGACCATTCTTATTGTGGACAAGTACGAGTGAGTGAGCAAAAGGGTATGTCTTGCTACCGCGATTCCAGAGAGAGTCGGGAGTGTTGTGTTCTGGGTTGTCTAATCATTTGTATCTTCATAATTATGTAGGAGTACGAATGAGACACTATAGCTAGTCGGTTTTGTGATTTTGGGTACTAAGGTGGTAGGAAGGTACAACCCCAATACACCGAGGTCCTGTTTTCTTGTGCATTGTTCTGTGTATGTGCAGAATCCCCGCAACATGGCGCCCAACGTTTGGTCTGGTACTTATCTGCGAGACTCCTGAGTAGTGCTTGTGCTTGTCCACAAACCCCTCACATCTGTTTCCGGAGACAGTTGTGACGGAGTAGCCTCCTATATCGATGTTTTAGAGGTTTTTCAAGCTTGAATTTTTAAAGGTCTTTCTCTTTCTTTTCAACCCGTTATTGCGCTGCCACAAGTAAATTGTTGCAAAAACAACAGTTGATGGACAGAATGCAGAACAATGTCATACATTCACCCCAGTACAGAGATCTGGGCCTAAATCCATCGTTTTTTTGCTCACCATGCCATTCCAGTTTGAACCCAGCCATATGCAAATCAGTCTTGACCCTGTGCCTCATGGGAACAGTCCAGCCCGAACTGCCAAGCCAGGTCCTCCCTGGACTGGAAACAAGCATCCTAGGACCGGTTTCGGGGTTTCACCCCTCTTCAGCCAGGATAGCTTGATTCCAGTGGCATGGAGAGCACGGGACCCACGTCTGGGCATACCCGTCCCACTCGGGGTGACAAATGCAAAAACAACAGTTGATGGACAGAATGCAGAACAATGTCATACATTCACCCCAATACAGAGATCTGGGCCTAAATCCATCGTTTTTTGCTCACCATGCCATTCCAGTTTGAACCCAGCCTTATGCAAATCAGTCTTGACCCTGTGCCTCATGGGAACAGTCCAGCCCGAACTGCCAAGCCAGGTCCTCCCTGGACTGGAAACAAGCATCCTAGGACCGGTTTCGGGGTTTCACCCCTCTTCAGCCAGGATAGCTTGATTCCAGTGGCATGGAGAGCAGGGGACCCACGTCTGGGCATACCCGTCCCACTCGGGGTGACAAATGCAAAAACAACAGTTGATGGACAGAATGCAGAACAATGTCATACATTCCCTCCAGTACAGGGAATCTGGGCCTAAATCCATCGTTTTTTGCTCACCATGCCATTCCAGTTTGAACCCAGCCATATGCAAATCAGTCTTGACCCTGTGCCTCATGGGAACAGTCCAGCCCGAACTGCCAAGCCAGGTCCTCCCTGGACTGGAAACAAGCATTCTAGGACCGGTTTCGGGGTTTCACCCCTCTTCAGCCAGGATAGCTTGATTCCAGTGGCATGGAGAGCACGGGACCCACGTCTGGGCATACCCGTCCCACTCGGGGTGACAAATGCAAAAACAACAGTTGATGGACAGAATGCAGAACAATGTCATACATTCCCTCCAGTACAGGGAATCTGGGCCTAAATCCATCGTTTTTTTGCTCACCATGCCATTCCAGTTTGAACCCAGCCATATGCAAATCAGTCTTGACCCTGTGCCTCATGGGAACAGTCCAGCCCGAACTGCCAAGCCAGGTCCTCCCTGGACTGGAAACAAGCATCCTAGGACCGGTTTCGGGGTTTCACCCTCTTCAGCCAGGATAGCTTGATTCCAGTGGCATGGAGAACACGGGACCCACGTCTGGGCATACCCGTCCCACTCGGGGTGACAAATGCAAAAACAACAGTTGATGGACAGAATGCAGAACAATGTCATACATTCCCTCCAGTACAGAGATCTGGGCCTAAATCCATCGTTTTTGCTCACCATGCCATTCCAGTTTGAACCCAGCCATATGCAAATCAGTCTTGACCCTGTGCCTCATGGGAACAGTCCAGCCCGAACTGCCAAGCCAGGTCCTCCCTGGACTGGAAACAAGCATCCTAGGACCAGTTTCGGGGTTTCACCCTCTTCAGCCAGGATAGCTTGATTCCAGTGGCATGGAAGCACGGGACCCACGTCTGGGCATACCCGTCCCACTCGGGGTGACAAATGCAAAAACAACAGTTGATGGACAGAATGCAGAACAATGTCATACATTCACCCCAGTACAGAGATCTGGGCCTAAATCCATCGTTTTTTGCTCACCATGCCTTTCCAGTTTGAACCCAGCCATATGCAAATCAGTCTTGACCCTGTGCCTCATGGGAACAGTCCAGCCCGAACTGCCAAGCCAGGTCCTCCCTGGACTGGAAACAAGCATCCTAGGACCGGTTTCGGGGTTTCACTCCTCTTCAGCCAGGATAGCTTGATTCCAGTGGCATGGAGAGCACGGGACCATGGTCTGGACTGTTCCCATGGGGCACAGGGCCAAGACTGATTTGCATATGGCTGGGTCCAAACTGGGGTGGCGTAGTGGGCAAAAGAACGATGGATTTAACCCAGATCTTTTGACTGGGGAGAATGTTTGCATTGTCAGCATTCCGTCCATCATTTGTTTGCTGTAACACTTTTCAGCCCTAAATGGGATGGGTATGCCCAGACGTGGGTCCCTTGCTCACTGTGCCACTGGATTCAAGCTAGCCTGGCTGAAGAAGGGTGACATACCCTGAAACCGGTCCCAGGATGCTTGTTTCCGGTCCAGGGAGGACCTGGCCTGGCAGTTCGGTCTGGACTGTTCCCATGGGGCACAGGGCCAAGACTGATTTGCATATGGCTGGGTCCAAACTGGGATGGCGTAGTGGGCAAAGGAATGATGGATTTAACCCAGATCTTTTGACTGGGGGAGAATGTTTGCATTGTCAGCATTCCGTCCATCATTTGTTTGCTGTAACACTTTTCGCCCTAAGTGGGATGGGTATGCCCAGACGTGGGTCCCTTGCTCACTGTGCCACTGGATTCAAGCTAGCCTGTCTGAAGAAGGGTGGCATACCCTGAAACCGGTCCCAGGATGCTTGTTTCCAGTCCAGGGAGGGCCTGGCAGATCGGTCTGGACTGTTCCCATGGGGCACAGGGCCAAGACTGATTTGCATATGGCTGGGTCCAAACTGGGGTGGCGTAGTGGGCAAAAGAATGATGGATTTAACCCAGATCTTTTGACTGGGGGAGAATGTTTGCATTGTCAGCATTCCATCCATCATTTGTTTGCTGTAACACTTTTACGCCCTAAGTGGGATGGGTATGCCCAGACGTGGGTCCCTTGCTCACTGTGCCACTGGATTCAAGCTAGCCTGGCTGAAGAAGGGTGACATACCCTGAAACCGGTCCCAGGATGCTTGTTTCCCGGACCAGGGAGGACCTGGCCTGGCAGTTCGGTCTGGACTGTTCCCATGGGGCACAGGGCCAAGGCTGATTTGCATATGGCTGGGTCCAAACTGGGGTGGCATAGTGGGCAAAAGAACGATGGATTCCAGTGGCATGGAGAGCACGGACCCATGTCTGGGCATACCCGTCCCACTCGTGGTGACAAATGCAAAAACAACAGTTGATGGACAGAATGCAGAACAATGTCATACATTCACCCCAGTACAGAGATCTGGGCCTAAATCCATCGTTTTCTTGCTCACCATGCCATTCCAGTTTGAACCCAGCCATATGCAAATCAGTCTTGACACTGTGCCTCATGGGAACAGTCCAGCCGGTTTCGGGGTTTCACTCCTCTTCAGCCAGGATAGCTTGATTCCAGTGGCATGGAGAGCACGGGACCCACGTCTGGGCATACCCGTCCCACTCGGGGTGACAAATGCAAAAACAACAGATGATGGACAGAATGCAGAACAATGTCATACATTCCCTCCAGGACAGGGAATCTGGGCCTAAATCCATCGTTTTTTTGCTCACCATGCCATTCCAGTTTGAACCCAGCCATATGCAAATCAGTCTTGACCCTGTGCCTCATGGGAACAGTCCAGCCCGAACTGCCAAACCAGGTCCTCCCTTGACTGGAAACAAGCATCCTAGAACCGGTTTCGGGGTTTCACCCCTCTTCAGCCAGGATAACTTGATTCCAGTGGCATGGAGAGCACGGACCCATGTCTGGGCATACCCGTCCCACTCGTGGTGACAAATGCAAAAACAACAGTTGATGGACAGAATGCAGAACAATGTCATACATTCACCCCAGTACAGAGATCTGGGCCTAAATCCATCGTTTTTTGCTCACCATGCCTTTCCAGTTTGAACCCAGCCATATGCAAATCAGTCTTGACCCTGTGCCTCATGGGAACAGTCCAGCCCGAACTGCCAAGCCAGGTCCTCCCTGGACTGGAAACAAGCATCCTAGGACCGGTTTCGGGGTTTCACTCCTCTTCAGCCAGGATAGCTTGATTCCAGTGGCATGGAGAGCACGGGACCATGGTCTGGACTGTTCCCATGGGGCACAGGGCCAAGACTGATTTGCATATGGCTGGGTCCAAACTGGGGTGGCGTAGTGGGCAAAAGAACGATGGATTTAACCCAGATCTTTTGACTGGGGGAGAATGTTTGCATTGTCAGCATTCCGTCCATCATTTGTTTGCTGTAACACTTTTCGCCCTAAATGGGATGGGTATGCCCAGACGTGGGTCCCTTGCTCACTGTGCCACTGGATTCAAGCTAGCCTGGCTGAAGAAGGGTGACATACCCTGAAACCGGTCCCCAGGATGCTTGTTTCCGGTCCAGGGAGGACCTGGCCTGGCAGTTCGGTCTGGACTGTTCCCATGGGGCACAGGGCCAAGACTGATTTGCATATGGCTGGGTCCAAACTGGGATGGCGTAGTGGGCAAAGGAATGATGGATTTAGCCCAGATCTTTTGACTGGGGGAGAATGTTTGCATTGTCAGCATTCCGTCCATCATTTGTTTGCTGTAACACTTTTCGCCCTAAGTGGGATGGGGTATGCCCAGACGTGGGTCCCTTGCTCACTGTGCCACTGGATTCAAGCTAGCCTGTCTGAAGAAGGGTGGCATACCCTGAAACCGGTCCCAGGATGCTTGTTTCCAGTCCAGGGAGGGCCTGGCAGATCGGTCTGGACTGTTCCCATGGGGCACAGGGCCAAGACTGATTTGCATATGGCTGGGTCCAAACTGGGGTGGCGTAGTGGGCAAAAGAATGATGGATTTAACCCAGATCTTTTGACTGGGGAGAATGTTTGCATTGTCAGCATTCCATCCATCATTTGTTTGCTGTAACACTTTTCGCCCTAAGTGGGATGGGTATGCCCAGACGTGGGTCCCTTGCTCACTGTGCCACTGGATTCAAGCTAGCCTGGCTGAAGAAGGGTGACATACCCTGAAACCGGTCCCAGGATGCTTGTTTCCGGACCAGGGAGGACCTGGCCTGGCAGTTCGGTCTGGACTGTTCCCATGGGGCACAGGGCCAAGGCTGATTTGCATATGGCTGGGTCCAAACTGGGGTGGCATAGTGGGCAAAAGAACGATGGATTCCAGTGGCATGGAGAGCACGGACCCATGTCTGGGCATACCCGTCCCACTCGTGGTGACAAATGCAAAAACAACAGTTGATGGACAGAATGCAGAACAATGTCATACATTCACCCCAGTACAGAGATCTGGGCCTAAAATCCATCGTTTTCTTGCTCACCATGCCATTCCAGTTTGAACCCAGCCATATGCAAATCAGTCTTGACACTGTGCCTCATGGGAACAGTCCAGCCGGTTTCGGGGTTTCACTCCTCTTCAGCCAGGATAGCTTGATTCCAGTGGCATGGAGAGCACGGGACCCACGTCTGGGCATACCCGTCCCACTCGGGGTGACAAATGCAAAAACAACAGATGATGGACAGAATGCAGAACAATGTCATACATTCCCTCCAGTACAGGGAATCTGGGCCTAAATCCATCGTTTTTTTGCTCACCATGCCATTCCAGTTTGAACCCAGCCATATGCAAATCAGTCTTTTACCCTGTGCCTCATGGGAACAGTCCAGCCCGAACTGCCAAACCAGGTCCTCCCTTGACTGGAAACAAGCATCCTAGAACCGGTTTCGGGGTTTCACCCCTCTTCAGCCAGGATAACTTGATTCCAGTGGCATGGAGAGCACGGACCCATGTCTGGGCATACCCGTCCCACTCGTGGTGACAAATGCAAAAACAACAGTTGATGGACAGAATGCAGAACAATGTCATACATTCACCCCAGTACAGAGATCTGGGCCTAAATCCATCGTTTTTTTGCTCACCATGCCTTTCCAGTTTGAACCCAGCCATATGCAAATCAGTCTTGACACTGTGCCTCATGGGAACAGTCCAGCCGGTTTCGGGGTTTCACTCCTCTTCAGCCAGGATAGCTTGATTCCAGTGGCATGGAGAGCACGGACCCATGTCTGGGCATACCCGTCCCACTCGGGGTGACAAATGCAAAAACAACAGTTGATGGACAGAATGCAGAACAATGTCATACATTCACCCCAGTACAGAGATCTGGGCCTAAATCCATCATTTTTTTGCTCACCATGCCATTCCAGTTTGAACCCAGCCATATGCAAATCAGTCTTGACCCTGTGCCTCATGGGAACAGTCCAGCCCGAACTGCCAAGCCAGGTCCTCCCTGGACTGGAAACAAGCATCCTAGGACCGGTTTCAGGGTTTCACCCCTCTTCAGCCAGGATAGCTTGATTCCAGTGGCATGGAAGAGCAGGGGACCCACGTCTGGGCATACCCGTCCCACTCGGGGTGACAAATGCAAAAACAACAGTTGATGGACAGAATGCAGAACAATGTCATACATTCACCCCAGTACAGAGATCTGGGCCTAAATCCATCGTTTTTTGCTCACCATGCCATTCCAGTTTGAACCCAGCCATATCCAAATCAGTCTTGACCCTGTGCCTCATGGGAACAGTCCAGCCCGAACTGCCAAGCCAGGTCCTCCCTGGACTGGAAACAAGCATCCTAGGACCGGTTTCGGGGTTTCACACCTCTTCAGCCAGGATAGCTTGATTCCAGTGGCATGGAGAGCACGGGACCCACGTCTGGGCATACCCGTCCCACTCGGGGTGACAAATGCAAAAACAACAGTTGATGGACAGAATGCAGAACAATGTCATACATTCACCCCAGTACAGAGATCTGGGCCTAAATCCATCGTTTTTTGCTCACCATGCCATTCCAGTTTGAACCCAGCCATATGCAAATCAGTCTTGACCCTGTGCCTCATGGGAACAGTCCAGCCCGAACTGCCAAGCCAGGTCCTCCCTGGACTGGAAACAAGCATCCTAGGACCGGTTTCGGGGTTTCACCCCTCTTCAGCCAGGATAGCTTGATTCCAGTGGCATGGAGAGCATGGGACCCACGTCTGGGCATACCCGTCCCACTCGGGGTGACAAATGCAAAAACAACAGTTGATGGACAGAATGCAGAACAATGTCATACATTCCCTCCAGTACAGAGATCTGGGCCTAAATCCATCGTTTTTTTGCTCACCATGCTATTCCAGTTTGAACCCAGCCATATGCAAATCAGTCTTGACCCTGTGCCTCATGGGAACTGTCCTGCCCGAACTGCCAAGCCAGGTCCTCCCTGGACTGGAAACAAGCATCCTAGGACCGGTTTCGGGGTTTTACCCCTCTTCAGCCAGGATATCTTGATTCCAGTGGCATGGAGAGCACGGGACCCACGTCTGGGTATACCCGTCCCACTCGGGGTGACAAATGCAAAAACAACAGATGATGGACAGAATGCAGAACAATGTCATACATTCCCTCCAGTACAGAGATCTGGGCCTATATCCACCGTTTTCTTGCTCACCATGCCATTCCAGTTTGAACCCAGCCATATGCAAATCAGTCTTGACACTGTGCCTCATGGGAACAGTCCAGCCCTAACTGCCAAGCCAGGTCCTCCCTGGACTGGAAACAAGCATCCTAGGACCGGTTTCGGGGTTTCACTCCTCTTCAGCCAGGATAGCTTGATTCCAGTGGCATGGAGAGCACGGGACCATGGTCTGGACTGTTCCCATGGGGCACAGGGCCAAGACTGATTTGCATATGGCTGGGTCCAAACTGGGGTGGCGTAGTGGGCAAAAGAACGATGGATTTAACCCAGATCTTTTGACTGGGGGAGAATGTTTGCATTGTCAGCATTCCGTCCATCATTTGTTTTCTGTAACACTTTTCGCCCTAAGTGGGATGGGTATGCCCAGACGTGGGTCCCTTGCTCACTGTGCCACTGGATTCAAGCTAGCTTGGCTGAAGAAGGGTGACATACCCTGAAACCGGTCCTAGGATGCTTGTTTCCGGTCCAGGGAGGACCTGGCCTGGCAGTTCAGTCTGGACTGTTCCAATGGGGCACAGGGCCAAGACTGATTTGCATATGGCTGGGTCCAAACTGGGGTGGCGTAGTGGGCAAAAGAACAATGGATTTAACCCAGATCTTTTGACTGGGGGAGA
The DNA here is from genome assembly GCA_963921515.1 of Calotriton arnoldi. Lineage (NCBI taxonomy): Eukaryota > Metazoa > Chordata > Amphibia > Caudata > Salamandridae > Calotriton > Calotriton arnoldi. The sequence goes on along the minus strand of CAWUFW010010592.1, from coordinate 636,778 downwards.
ATGTTTGCATTGTCAGCATTCCGTCCATCATTTGTTTGCTGTAACACAAGTAAATTGTTAATCTCAGCTATTGATTATGGCGGTTGCCATAGCACCTCCTAACCGCGCACCAGTCACGACGTATTTGACTCAATATGGGGTCCCTGCTGATGGTGTTGCGCTCATTTTTGTTGTAGAAGCGGATGCAGCTTACCACTTCGAGGTGTTTTATTCTTGGGTCACCTTTCCGGCAGTCGATGGAACTGATAATTTGTTTCACGAATATACTGCCACGGCCCTTCCTAGAATTATAGGCCTTATAGGTCTCTTGAAGTTCCACTAACGGCTTGGCAACATCAGATATGGTTTAATGGTGCCCTTCCTCACCCAATAACACCGGTCTGTTTAGGCCCTTTATCGATAGATGGCGCCACGTGGCCCGTTTTGGCTGGGTATACCCGCACCCAAATTATCTCAATGCTACAGTCGCAGAGCTCCGCGTATTACATACTTCGTTGATACGTGTACATAGAGCTGTTATACAGTTCATGTCGCACAACTTCCAAGTGGGACCACCTGGCGTTGCTGCGCAACCACCTGGTCCTGGTGGTGTAACCATCAGTCCTGTTATGGTTAATTCAGTGATGGGCAAGCGTCCGCAAAATAAGGATGAATTTCCTTATTGGCTTGCTGAAAAATTTGGACAACTCGAAGCTGTTTTTCCAAATCCTGGAGAAACACGGGATCCTGACCATGAGTTTACCTAAAGGCCTGGTTCCCCAATTAGCTGATTGTAACACTTGGGGTAGAGTGTTTGCAGCGGTATATTCGATGTGTTTCGGCACCCCCTCAATGACCGTACTCCCTTCTGTGATAAAAACGTGTTCGCCGAGGCGGCTCTGGAGTTAGGGATGAGACTGGTGGGGGTGTTCTACATTGTTTCCGATATGATCCTTGCTAATGTTAAGGGTGATGCTGTAAGCTTGCAAGTGGCGCAACGCTTGGAGGCTGTGGCAGACGCAGACAAACAGCGCGAATTGCTAAAGATTATTGCTAAAGCTTATATAATCTTAGGGCACAATAGTCTGGGAATTAAGCATTTTACTCAAACGCAAACTCAATCTCAACCTCAACAAAAAGCCCAGACTGATATGGATGGGCGCCCATTCTTCCCTAAAAAGAACTGTAGAAATAAAAAACAGGGGCAGCAACAACAGAAGCAGGGTTTGCGTGCTGGTTCACCGACACCTGAGTCTTCTGAGCGTACTTATGACTTGCGCGACCGTGCGAAAATTAAGACTCCTGATAGATTTCAAGTCCCTGATCAGCGCTCTCCTCATTCTTTACAGGACACATCAAGTCAGTGGTGGGGAACGCCAGGATTGTGGCAAAGGTCCGACCACACAGCAGGGACGGGATCACCCTCGACAGTTTGATGTTAAAGCAAAACAAGGGGAAGTGCCTCGATTTCAACCCCCGTATCAGAAGAAAAAAGTTGCCGCTTTAACAGCGAAGTATGCCTCAGACGGTGAGAACGTGACTCCTAGACTGGACATGGGCAGTGACTCTGCTCGACAGCACAGCGGAGGTTACCATAGTGCGGGAGGCACTGCGTCCCTGTCTGGAGGCGAGAGCAACTGATACATCTATTACAGTTGAAACAGGGTTGCCCCCCCGGATAGACTCTGAGATTGTCTTCCAAATTGAAGGTGATATACAGCGTGCAATCACGGCGGTTTTCTGGGAAAATCTCACCTCCTCATATGACATTTTATTGGCGGAGGCAGATTGGCCTCCACCATTTGTGCTAGCCGCTTCTAGAGGGGAGGACGTGATACTTCTGAGTTTTTCACGCTACGTCGCTGAGGAACATGCAAAGGCTTACGCAGCTGAGTGGGCTTTGGCCCTTGCCCCAGCGGTGCACCGTAATCAGGTGGGCTAGGATATTGATTCACCGGCACATGAGATACCATTACGGTCTATGCCACAACCAGAACCGCAGTATCCAATCAGACAAGAGGCTGAGGCTCCCGTTTGTGACATTCTAACTGGAGTATCAAGGAGTGATTGAATCCTGTGTATCACCGATGAATAATCCTCTTTTTCCGGTATCAAAACCTGACTGTTCATATCGCATTGTATCGGATTATCGAAATCTGAATAGTCATTGTCGTACATTTGCAGTACAGAACACACCCAGCTCTGCGCTAGTGAACAACCTTGTTCGTACGAAATACAAAACTACACTGGACATATCCAATGGTTTCTACAGTCATAATCTGACTCCTGAGAGCCGTGACTTGACAGCATTCACAGCCGTCGGAAATCAGAAAAAATGTACGCGCTTGCCTATGGGGTATAAGAACAGCCCGGGGCTTTTGTTGTGCGTGTTGTGTCTTTATTGCACAGCATAGATCCAGATGCATTCTCATACGTAGATGATATTGATCTGACGGACGACGAACTAATGCCGCATCTTGTCCGAGTCGACCGCATCATTTTATCGTTTGCTGACTATGGATACAAATTCAATTTTGCTAAATCACACATCGCTCATTTTGCGGTGCTCTTTTTGGGCTATGAGCTCAATAATGAAGGTAGGGGTTTAGCCCCCCACTTTCTGGAGAAATTTGCACAATTGCAACCTCCCTCTACGCTGAAGAAACTTCAGTCTTTGCTGGGATTTTTGAAGTTCGGAAGGACATACATCCCCGATTATGCCCAGTGTATCAAACCGCTTTATGCGTTGATACAACCAACATATTCTTCTGCCAGCTGGATTCCGGAACATACCACTTTGCTACAATCTTTGCAATCAGATATGCTTGCGATGAACTACTTGTTGACGCGTGATAATACCACGAACCTGGTGATACGTATGGTACCAGGGACGGTGGGTTTCACTTACTTGACCTTCAATGAGGGCAACACGGTACCAATTGCATACAAATCAAATTTGTACACATCGGCGGAAATGCGTTTTTCGAATGTTGAAAAAGTTTTGACGGCGGTCCAAATGGCGATTCTGAAAGAACGCTCGCTGGCGCAAGGAAAACGCATTCTTATGGTCACGCCTTTCCCTGCTTTAGAAGCAGTGACTAAGGCAAGTGTACCCAACTCTAAGGCACTACATCCCCATTGGGTACAATGGGCTACTTCTTTGACATCGGCTGATGTCACATTTATCTTTGATCCTGCTCTTCAGACACAGGAGTTTTTACAGTATGAACACGTTCATCTTCCATCCTCCTCCATTGTCGTTGCTTCCTTTAGATGAGTACAAATGTGTCATTTATACCGATGGCTCGGCCCAACTGGCCACCCGTTCCAAACACGCTTATTCAGCGCTATTGTGGCTGGTTCAATTGTAAATGCAGAATTCAAGTCTTCTATAGTGCATACTCAGGCACTTGGAGACTGTACAGCACAATTGGCGGAGCTGCATGCTCTTGTTCTAGTTCTTGAGTTTGCTGATCCTAATGTGAATACTCTTATTGTATGCGATTCTTTCTACTGTGTTCAGTGTTTTAATGACAACTTATTATTTTGGCCTCAAAATGACTATCGAGTCTCTAAAGGCAGCGCAATCAAGCATAAAACGCTTTGGGTTCGAGTGGCAGAACTTAAACGACGTCTCTGCCCCTCACACAAGTTATACATACTCTTGGCCATCAGCGTGTGGGAGCACATGCTCTTGGTAATTCTTTGGCTGATGAGGCAGCCAAATCTGCAGTAGCCACATGTTCTGTTGCAGCAGTTACAAGGTCCATGACTAAGATAGATAATGACATTCTGGCAGCTGTAGCTGCCACGAAGGATGGGACTGCTTATCCGCAGGGCTTCCCTTCGAAGTATTCTTATCATTTATCTCCCGAACAAGTTCCTTATGCTAAAATTCCATCAGTTGGGGATCGGCTGATTCCCAACATGGACCGCAGACTTGCTTTGATCATAGCTGCACACGAGGGCATGGCTTCTGCACATGCCGGGGTGTCTGCGACTGTTTCTATTTTACAGCAACGTTATTGGTGGCGTGGTTTATATTAACAAAACCGTAATTATGTACTTTCTTGTGACATTTGTCAGCAAATCAAACCGTCTACGGTCTCACGCCCACCACAAACACAGCTATGTATTTCTAATCAACCATTTGGCTGTGTATATCTTGATCACTACGGTCCATTGTCTTCTGATACTGCATATAAATAAATTTTTGTTGCAGTTGATTCGTGCACTAGATTCCTTTGGGTTTGGCCACAACGCATTGCTGACGCTCGAAATGTCATAAGAGATTTGCGTGTCTTTGTCGGAATGTTTGCCTGTGGCACCTTCCATTCTGACCAAGGTCCGGCGTTTGCCTCTAAGGCGTACACGGATGCGATGAAGTCGATGGGGGTGCTGGTGCAGTTTTCGTCTCCATACAGGCCTGATGGCAATTCTATAGTGGAGCGGATGAACCGTGACTTAAAGCAATCTTTGACAGCTAGGGTCTTAGGTACTAGCAGGAACTGGCTGGCCAATTTGTATGGAGTTCAACGTGCACTCAATAATCTCCCTAGAAGATCTCTGGGTGGGCGGACCCCATACGAAATGCTCTTTGGCATTAAAATGTTTGTGCCAGACCTTGATGGTCTAGACGTTGTGGCGGCTGCCGCAACCTTTGACGTAGATAATCATTCTACTGTGTTACAAGATCTACAAAAGACCCGTGACAGCTACGCAACTGAACATGTACCCTCTTCCAATGACACAGCAATGCTGATTCCGGTCGCCGGCTGGCTTCCTAGGATTGGCGATCTGGTACGAGAAAAACTGGAGAACAAGAAAGAATTTGATCCCTCTTATCGTGCACTGGTCCCAGTTCTTGGATTGAAGGGTACTCGTACAGTGATTCTACCACCTTTGCCTGGTCGCAAAGACAACAGATACATTTCAATTGACAATGTCAAGCTACACCGTCTGGCCGATTCTGAATAGTGTAACTCCTGCAGTTTCATGCAACGCTATCTCAATTAATCCGGTGCATTCAACCTCTTCGACACATCCTCGTACCGCTGAGGGTGAGATGGACACTACTATTGACCTTTTGCCTGTCCTGACTCAATCCTGTTCCAACGCAGAAGTCGAGTATACTTATCCTGCGGAAGAATCCCACAATGAAGTATTGAACAGTCCTCGACAACAACTAAATGATGCCGCCCTACCACCTTTGTTGAATATGGGAGCAAGAGGTTATTTTGGGGACCGTGCGAGCTTCTCTTATGACTCTTCCTCCTCGTCTTCCACTTTGACACTTCCACCGACAAAAACAAGTATTTTCATCTCTTGGTTTGAAAAGACTTACCTGGTCCCACCCTGGACCTACATCTTGTTGGTACTTATCCTGATTTTCCTCTTTATGTCGATTGGATTCGTGACAGTATTTTTCTTGTTCATCACTGGTCATTATTTGCCAGAACGCTCTGCTGTCAACTTGGTCGATGGAATTCTGGCCCCTCATACATCGTCCCATATAATGAAACGTGATCAAGCCCTTGTGAACATTTCAGGTTTCCCAGTTGCAGATGGCATCGTTTGGGATAAAGTAGCTTTCGAAATCCATGGTCCGACGGAAGTCCTCAAGATACCATATGTGTTTCGCGTTTCTTTAGGAGACGTGGTAACACCGGACATACATTCCGATGATTGGGATGTATAGGCTGTACACTCATTGTTTTCAGATTTAAAGTATTATGCTGCTTTTGATGCTGAAGATTTGTATTTAAACTCTGCCAATTACGCTGATTTATTCTGTTATCAACATTATGGGCATCATTTCTTACACAAAACAAACACGTTAAGACCTGTTTATAATTACACTAAATGGGAACATTGTCCAACTCCTTTACAGGGAGTTCTAAAAGACTTAGGGATAAGTTCACCTATTTCACAGATTATGACACGTCCAATCCCGATTCCTATTTCTTTAAATTACAGTTGTTGTCGCAATCTGAATTTATTCTGACCCGCACTAAATTAATCTATTCCAATTCCTTTAGATCTGAATTGGCCACACAGGGTTAAGATCACTGGAGTGATACGATTGATTTGAAAACAATTTGGGGCACTAAGGCTTGGCAGGTTCAGGGACCTGAGGCTTTACATCGTGCCTGCCTAATACCGGTGCAAATGTTATTTTTAAATGATACAGTATATCAAACTACTTGCTTTGGCCTGGCAACTGTGAAAAATGTTAATATCCCGTCCTTTGCTTCATTGGCAGAATATGATAATTGGCGCACACACACGAATTATTCAATCGATGCTTTGCAAACTCTATTTCGAAATGGCACTTTCAATGTCTCTGATGTTGACCCTAGCGGTTGGTTGCTGTGGCAAACTAGTTCAAATTCATGCCAACTGCGTTTTTATAATATAACGCCTGGTTTCACACAGACTAGACCAGATCCACGTTTTTCGCACTCACATTCAGTCACCACATATTTGGTGGGTAAATTGTGCCAACAATGGTTGGAACACTCCACGTTATCGTCAGTTAAACAACACTTGTCACTCTTGTCGAGTGACATCAATTTGGCTGATTTTCTTCTAGGTACTAGGACCCCTAGATCAAAAAGATTTATCTATGCAGCTTACAATGAAGTATGGAAACTATCGCAGATTGAGGCAGCACTTGGTCTGCGCCAAATTGACAAAGCAAATTTAGAAAAAGTCCTTGCAGTGGTGGACAATAGCATTAATACACTGTCTTCACGCATTTATACCCTGGATAATATTGTTTCATCTCTTATTGATATTGTTCAGAATGATGTATCTGTGTTATATCATGGTCAAAATCAATTACGATCAGTAATGCAGTTTGCATGGACGTTACAGACTCTTAAAATGGGAAAAGTACCTTGGGATTATTTGAATGCTTCCGCTTTGTTTTTACCATTTAATCTAACTGATAAACAGAGATTTATGTCCATGAAAGATGCTACATACACACTATTACAAATTGAACAATTAGAACACTTGCCATTCTCTGTGGTGGAGACAGATTCAGCTGTATGGTTAATTCATGGGGTTATCTCTCTCCCATTTTCGCTGTTTCAGTTTAAATCTTGCATGAAACATTTCCCAGTTGGCCGCTTTGAACCCCTGGGAAGTGCGTTTCTCCATCAATTATGGTCCCTACCTTTCACTTACAGATGTCAACAGGAGGATAAGGAAGTTTTCCTAACAGGGGAGGACTGCGATTCCACAGTAGGACATTTCCTAGTTTGTAAACATGTTAAGTTGCACAGCGCTTGTAATGTCTCCGCGCCTAATCGAGCTTGTTTTTTTAAAGGAACTCCCGTCCCAGCAATAATTCCCGCTTTTACATTGCTTACTAACGGCAGTTATCTTATTTTGAATAACCACAACTGCTGTGGTTTACGGGCAGGAATCCCGTATATAGTAACAGTTTCACAACGTGTTACTTGTTGTAGCAATGTGCGTTTTCCGCCCCGCGTGAGAAAGTAGATAGTTCCATTTGGCCTTCCATTCCGACTTTCAAAACAGATTTCAACAAATTAAGCAGAATCAAAGCGCTATTGTTTCAACAAGAAGTGTCTCTCACTTCAGCTCGAGAGACCTTCGAATTGCAGGTGGCAAGAACTTCTAGCGAGATTCAGTCACTTCTGAACACGAACCTCCCACTCCCTTTGGGGAGCTTATACATCAAATATTTAATGCGTCTGACACCCAAGGCCTGGCTCATTTTTTTAAACCGGTGGGATCCGGCCTTGTGACTTCTTTTCAGACGATATTTGGAGTAATACCAGCCTTTATTCATTCTATTTTTTCTAGCGTCTTCGGAGAATTCCCATTAATACTGGCGCTAGCTGGTGGAATCCTGCTGCTTCTGTTCCTGCTACGCAATGGCTGCTCATCTTGTGGTAATGCACAGGCCAGGCTAATTGCAACTGTACCGTGACCGAATGCAACAACTTTTTGGATGCTTGCCATTAGCGACGCTTAGCGTGAGTTATGGACTAACTTTTCGCTTTGCCTACTTCACTTGCGTGCAACCTGTGTTCTACTGTCAGCGGTGCCCCTTCTACTGGGCTTTGGATTTATGCCTCTCCAATACGTCATGTTCGGACCCAGATTATGACCAGTTAATGGGTCCCTTAGTGGCCCATGAGCAGGCCTGTTCTAGGGATGGACGTATGGTGCGTGCGGCTGCACTTGGAGTCTTGGCTGAATGGAATATCTGTGCGGCTGCGCAGAACCTATTGCGACGGAGCTTCATTAAATATCACACAAGTTGCCCGGGTATGTGCTTGGAAGCATCGGATTACGAGGAGCACGCCTGTTTCTTCAGCCTACTTGATTGAATGGCATCCCTTTTTTCTACTAACCATAGGGATGACCTTTTAGAACAAATTGCATTGTTAGGTTCACGTACTTTGATGAATTCACCACCTCCATGTTACTCACGTTTTTCGTGCAACGAAAAGTTTTAAACAACATACATTTTTTTTTCCCAGTCTTTTTTTTTTTTATTGTGCGTATTTGAACTATGCTTACCCTTGAAATCTGTTTTGGTCTTTTGTCTATATACTATGACCTTACCAAGGGGAGGGTGTTATATGGCCATTAGGGTCATTGTCGACATTGCTAAGTTAGCATGAGCTCTGCTGCCATGATGCTGCTTTTGCGCACGTTACTACATGACTTTGTTTTGCAAGACTCTGTTTGTGCCTTTCACATGAGAACTGTCTGCTTTCTGCGTTCTCTGCCTGTTCCTGGAGTTTAGTCTAAACACGATGTGCAAGGTCGATAAACAATGCCCCTTGTTATTCCGTTCTGGTCAGTCCCTAGCATCTAGAAAAACATGCTAACACAGCTGCGCTATTGGAAACTCGTGCTTTGATATTATGGGGATGCATGTTGTTCTGACACACACTTGGAGAGGGTCCTTTCCAGGGAGAAGAGCTATGCTGTTCCTATGATGTAAAGCTACCATCTAGGCACTAAGGTATGGGGTCTGCTGACATAGCCCAGAGATCTTCCTTTATATAATATACTTCACCTTACCGAGGGGAGGGTGGTTAGGCCTTCTAGTCCTTTTTCCACTGTCTGTATATGATGACATCCCCCTTTATATTCTATGGAATTGTAACTATGCTAATTGTTCTAGGTTTATGCATTTCGCTGCTGGTAGTGGCTCGTATACTGCATTATAGAGCACAATAGTTAAAATAAACATTTTGAACTATAACAGTGACTCTGACCATTCTTATTGTAGACAAGTACGAGTGAGTGAGCGAAAGGGTATGTCTCGCTACCGCGATTCCTGAGAAAGTCGGGAGTGTTGTTTTCTGGGTTGTCTAATCATTTGTATCTTCATGATTATGTAGGAGAACGAATGAGACACTATAGCTAATCGGTTTTGGGATTTTGGGTACTAAGGTGGTAGGAAGGTAGAACCCCTATACACCGAGGTCCTGTTTTCCTGCGCATAGTTCTGTGTATGTGCAGAATCCCCGCAACATGCCTTGTGGGAAAGCTGATTGTCAATATAGCAGGCCTGTGATGGTTATCGTGACACGTCAATAATTCACCCTTCGCTGTGATCTCTGGAGACCCAAGCCCTGTGCTTGGCCCAACTTCCAGCAACATCGCAAGGGTGCCATGAGCCCCATTTGGCTAGTAAAAGACAGCCATATTTGAGGTAAAGGTTAGCCCTGGTGCCACTGCACCTGCTGCACTAATGACACCTCTTCCTCGCCCTGGGGTCTCATATCTAATTAGTGGTATTCTATTGTAGATGCATTTCTTTCTGTAGCGCTTCCTACCCTGACAAGGCGTCGAAGCGCACGCCCAGCAACTCGGCATATAGCTAGGGTGACCAACCGTCCGTAAATTTCACGGACCGTCCGTTATTTTAGTATGATGTCGACAAGGTGTCCGTAATTTGGGGTCCCCAAATTACGGACGCCTTACAGACATCATACTAAAATCAAATTGGGAAATTTCAGTAAGGTACGCTGTTTCCCTGCGAGAGGCCCCATGAGTTAAAAGTTTTCACTCTGGGCCTCTTGCACTTATCTTTTAAACTGCAGAGGCTGCCTGCAGCTGCCCCTCCCGGACCTAGCGCAGACTGTGGAGTGGCCCATTGTCATTCTGAGACCGCAGCTGATTAGCACTTATAGAATGACAATGGGTCCTATTGTAGTGATAGCATGTGGTGTGCCTTCTCCTGCATTAGACTAGGGCAAGACATTCTGCTTTTGTCTTGGTGCCATGCTGGAGAAAATAAAAATAAAATAACTAACAGCATTTTCACTGTACATTTAAAAGTCAGATTTCAACACACAAATAAAAAAATACTATTTAATGTTTATTGTTACATTAGCACAAATCTTGATTGCAGAAAGTGCCTGATGTCGCTTTGCAAAGCTGCGTGCATACGAAAAACTGTGAAGTGCACGATTGTCTCAACCTTATATAAACTTATTTTGACTTGTACTTATTTTGGTTGACTATTTACTTACTTATATATTATTGTGCGACGTCCCCTGATATGTCTGTAAAACGTATGTTTTGTCCCAAATTTTTGCCCTGAATTTTGACCTTCTGTCCTATATTTTTGTCCTGAATTTTGACCCTTTGTCCTGAATTTTTACACTGGCCGTCCTGAATTTGCACCCATGCCAGTTGGTCGCCCTACATATAGCCTTTCCCTCGGGTCGACCCTGAGGTCTCCGGCTGCCGCACGGGTGAGACGTGTCTCCATTCTCACAGGTGAGGCTTATTATATTTGCTTTCATGCCACGAGGCCAGCAGTACAGGAGGGGGCGGAGGGCCGATTTCTCGGTGAGAAAGGAGCCGAGAAAACTCCGCCGCCCGCCTCGTGCACGGCTCAAGTGACTGCATTTCATCAATGGACGTGCAACCAGAGCCAAACCCGCCGAGAAACACTTGAAAACAGAGGCGCTTTCTTAGCCTTGGAAAGGAAGTAGAAGAAACCAGCTCCTGGCATTGTGTCCAAGGAGATATTTTATTTCCCGCTGCCAGCAATGCATTCTTTGAAAAATCCAGATATATCAATAGACATGGCGCAGAGCGGGGCTGTGTGTCAGTTGCGTACCACAGAGAGGCCTGGCTTTGCATCTGGGGGACGGAACAGGAAAACAATTGTAACAGAGAGGGCTTTATGAGTGGGGCGCCGCCTGGGACTTTCCATCTTTTGAAACTGCTGCTGGCTGTAGGAAGTGGGTCTGAGTCGGGGAAAGAGGCAGCGACATGTAGCAACCAACACAAAACAGACATTGCTCAAAGTTCCCCACAAAACAGGAAGTAGCCTAAAATGTCTGAAACCACGTGAATACTAAAACTGTCACCCGAGCAGCCATCAATAACTGGCTTGCTCTATTGCACCACAAAGAACGCTGCAGACAGTTCACACCTTACAAACTCTGCACATAGCTGGTTTTAAATGTATGTTACTGGTGTTTACATAGCGCACAATGTGCCATTAGAGTGATCTTATGTACGTTTCCCAGATCCATGCGTGACTAGCTGCTCCAGCCCAGGTTTTTTCTTTGAATTCAGTCGCACATAAAAAGATAGGACGGGCCTAACTTTTTATGTGCAGAGTCTGCCACAAGTGCGGAGTCGCCACAGTCGTAAAATTACTATTAGTGAAATTAAATACAGTTTGTGAATACCAACAAAATAGTAAACTTACACAAAAGTGTAGGGTTAGCGATCTGAAGCAGGCCCCAAATATCTAAACACCCTGTTCAAGAGTTCCGTTTTTAAAAGTGGTCTGAAAAGTAGGTGATCGGGTTCTGCCCTCACGGTTGGATGCAAAATATTCTAGTGTCCAGGGCCCTGGACTTCCGGTAATCTACCTTGTGTTTCTGTCATTGGAGGGTGTGTGGATGCATAAGGTTTATTTTTTCTGATCGTAGATTGCAGGCAGAGGTATAGCTAGGGTTCATGTGTTCAACCTATCCGGGTTCTTTGTTACATGCAGCCTTATGGTGGTGCATTGCATTTTGAATTTAACCCTTGACTTAACCGGGAGCCAGTGGAGAGTTTTGGTTTGATGTGGTCACATTACTGCAAGTTGAGGTAAGGTTTACCTACCTAATTTTGTCACCTTTGTGATCTGCTAATGATCTTCCTAGAGAGCCCTGTGTAGATAATGTTGCAGTAGCCCAGACGTCTTCTTACGAAGGATCTGGTCAGCTCTATTCGATGACTGGTTTGCAAATTTGGTAATATTTTCCTGAGTAAGGACATTTGTAGGTTCAAACCTTTGACTACTGCATAGATTTGTCAAAAGAATGACAGACCTGAGTAGAAAATGACCCCCAAGTTTATTGCTTTATATGCCGTGCCTTGAGGAATGTTGTGGATTGTAGGTAATATGCAAGGAAGCTTTTTGGTGCAGGTGCCTCCCAGTGCCAGGTTCTCTGTTTAAGTTCTGATCAGACAAAGAAAGTTGTCTTTCATCCTGTGGAGTCTATGGTCATGGCAGTCAGTGATGTTTGTCTGGTTGCTTGGTTTGTTGTTTAGATGATTATGGAATTTAGGGAGGTGTTGTGCATTTGAGAGTGGACTTGGTGACTCTACTGTATGTGTCAGTCGCAGCATGCAGCTAAACGGTTGAGAGGGAGGAGTCTTATTGTACTCAACATATCACCTTTCACGTTGAAAGTTTTAGTTCGATCAATATGCATTACTCCCAGCTCCATGTACACCTTAATGACACGAAAACACTTTGCTCCACAAACAGACACCTTATCACTGCATGAATCAGCCTACTACATCATCAAAGCAGCCAACAACAGAACCCAAGAACTATTCAAAGCCATCAGGCACTATTACATCAACCCTACACCAGGGCCTCCAGTAAAGAGTAAACAGACCAGTTTAGGAAGCACTTCAACAATGCTGAAACAAGAATCAGTATTCTGCCAACCCCAAGTCACTGCACACGGCAATGTACAGACTTTGCCTCTCTTATTCTCAACCATCTAGCCTCTGCTAAACTTAGTCAATGCCTCTCTCACTCATGGCACATCCTGTCCCATCCTCTAGACTAATCAGACTCCCTCACAGCTGAAGAAGACCAGCTTCAACCCAGATAACCAAGTAAATGTCCACCCAAATGCCCACTTCCATTCCTGGGAAGGCTCTGTGATAGAGCCGTCACTATCCACCTACATGAGAAAATCAAGAACACCACCCTTTGTGGCTACCAAGGGCTCAGGCCACAATGCATACAGAAACAGCAACCATCTCACTGGTCAGCACTGCTCTCCATACCACCATACATGGTGACACTCTGCTTCTCTCTCTGCAATGAATTCAACAGAATTGACCAACAAGCACTGCCAAACAATCTCTCTAAAGGAATGTGCTTCGTTGACTTTGTTCTTTCTCCAGGTCAGAGTGCATTCCCATAAACTTCAGCTCAAATTAAGGTTCTGTTATGTCACTGGTCACCTTATAGAGAACCACTTCTCATACTCCCCGCCAGTGGGAGCATTGTACATGAAGGTTTCAAATGACAATGTCATTGACCAGCTGTAAGATTGATTTTCCTTTATTAAAGTCTGGATTTGAGCCCCGATATCAAGGGACTATTGGATTTTAAGACCTCTTTAAATAGAATTGGTTGCCACCACCAAAAACAACAGGCAATCACAGGTGCAAAAATGCCCTCCATCTATGGCCCTGCATTGAGTCACAACCGCAACTGGCAGGAAACAACAAATCACTCGTCATCCACCTTGACACAAACTCCCCTTCAACACCCATATACTTAATAAGGTATGAAAAGCCTGACACCAGCTGTTACTTCTCCACAGATCCTAAATAAATGATCCAGAAACTAACACTAAATTGCCATTCATACTTGGTGCTTTGCCATCTGGACAGCAGCAAAGCTGTGCTTAATGAGCATCCCAGGCCTACAATGTGCACCAATGAAGAGCATTCTACACACAGCTGCCTGATTCAACAAAGAACCGACAAAAGAAACCGGACGGGATCATTGCCAGGCTTCAAGAATTTCACTGCTCCTGTTGCCGCCTACATCACCTTTAACATGTGTTGTGCTATCTTAAAGGCAGTTGCAAGTGCATTAAAGATAAGGCCGAGAGACAAGCCTTCTCCTGTTGTGCACACAGGATCTGAAAGAGCATCCAGATGCAGACTCACATCATCAAGGAAGACCTTGTACACAAGAAGTAACTTCTCCTAAATTCCCTGATCCTGATGACACTCCACCACCTACCTTGTGCAGCATTGGTGCGCTTATAACTCGCTTCTACACAAGTTTCCAACATACATGCATACATAGACAAGCAGAGTAAAGACCACCCTGTTTGTAAGGGAATTTACTCCCTCATGGCACCTCAACAGATTAGAAACAGCAAATGGGAATGATGTGTAGAGGGATGCAGTGAGGTTTGTGGGATTTTCAGGTCATCAAGCAGGTTTTTTCTTCAGTTATTTGGGTAATATTATATGTAGATCCTTTAAGATGGTTTTGTAGGAGATTCATTTGAAATAATTTGCACTTGTCTAGAGTCAAAACTATGTGATACGAAGATAATTTGATTAGTCGGGGAAATAAAAATGTTGTGTGCTGCCTCTGTATTCTCTAGATTCATTCCAGGAGCCATTTGACCACTTTTCAAAGAAGTCTAACTTCCTGCTCTTTTGATTTTCAGTTCGCACATCAGTTTTCTGATTGAATTGAAATTTTAATTCTTGTGATTATGAATGTATAGGAAAGGACTTTATTAACGACTCTCGCTCATGGCCCTTTCAAGAAGGTGGGTAACAAGAGGGCACTCTACTAGATTCACTCATGGATGGCAACTAAGAAAGGAGCAAGCTTTTGTCTGAGAGAATCCAATAGGCATTGAAACAGTATTTGAAGGTATAACACCCTCCCCCCTCATTCTAAATGCTAGAGACACCTACATTTGTGTATTGTCATCTGTACACATTTGTAACCCTGCAAACAGCAACCATACCTCCTCCCATGCTGCTTCAGTCTATTCATGTGGCTAACCTGGACACTGGCTGATGGCCCCTATAGTCTGGCTTGTTTCTGCTGAATGCTCACCACATCTGATGTCAATTGTACTTCCTTGATTAAAGGTCATGTGCAAGCCTGGATCCTCTAGAGAATGTTGTTTCAGAGACCAGTGGCTCTTTTAGAGAAAGATCATGGCCCCTAGCAACTACCACCTACAATATTGAGTCCACCACAGTAGGTGGGATCACCTAAGCCTCCCTGACTCTTTGGATACACATGGGCGGGAAGGCAAAGCTGAACTCAAGGTAGGTGTACTTGGGAAGCCTAGGTACAGTACTACACAGTTTCAATAAAGTATGAATTTCCAGCCAAAGTTGTATTAGAACACAACACTTTTAGTAACATCTCTTAATATTTCAAATATACTTACAGTATACGCAAAATATTGGATATACACAAAACACTGCACACAACTCAATGCCATGTAGAAATGGTAATCACACAATGAAACCAACAACAATATTTGATGAGACCAGTAATCTGATAAAGAAACCGGTAATCCAAAATAAAAATGAGATGCCAAATGAAATATGGTAATTATTACAAATAAAATATGGTACATACAATATGGAAATGAAACCTGGGCCCCTGGCTAAACAGTATATATGATGTCCACAAAGTTTCAATGAACGCGAAGCTCGGAACACGCCTGGAATGGAAAGACACAGAACAGCGCAATGTAGCACAGATAAACAAGGTTTACAAACACCTAATTTTTGCAAACAACAAAATAGTCCCCTGTAGCAAAATGGAGGATCACCATCTTCCTGTCAAAAGGGTTAACTCTGTACTTCTTGACTGATCAAGGTTCATGGCTTTAAAGGTTCACAATCACCTGCATAACACAAAGCACAGCTAACACAATGTTAACTATAGTGAAAAAGGTACCTTCAAAGGACGATTTTACAGACACAGGGAGTCAGGTCAACCACTGGGTGTAAGGCTAGATATAAAGATCCCTGGATCTGGCTAGTAAACTAGGAAATAGTGTTCTGGATCGCCACACAGGGCAGGTGGTGAAGGGACCCATGAAAATACTAAAATTAAGAAAGGTTGATGGAGGGAGGAGTGTGGTGACCAGGAACAGCCACCATAGCCCCACCTGCACATGTATCAGTCAATGTCTCATGAAGCCAGTGCTTAATTTGTAAAAAACACAAGTTCCATGGCCCTCATCAAAAGCCCACTTCCGCTAGCACCTCCCATTGCTGCTGTCAGCGCTGCCAATTACAGTAACAACACAACTACTAACATCAAACTCATACAAGTGTGACAATGGCTTTGGGACAGGTATTAGTCATTTCCAATGCATATTGAATTAATAAACAAGTGTTGTTGTGCTAGTCTCTAAATTAGATATTGAGCACCACCATGTGGCAGACGGTGTTGACAATTAAGTGCTGGTGCCGAGCACTGGAAACCACTGGCTCAAATTAAGCACTGCATGGAGCCCCACTCCATCACTGTGAGTGGTCTGAGGGGCCATCTGTTGGTTTGTAGGTTGGTTCTTTAGCAGCCTGCCTCTAGTCTTGTGGTGATGAGGGTAAGTGTGGGATTCAGGCTCTCATCAGCGTCTCTGGTCTTGGTGGCCTGGCAGTGGGCTTTAGCGCAGGGTAAGGGTAGCAGCAGCACCACTGCAGGTAAGCAGAACTTCAGCCGGGCCTTCAAGCTTACCTTTAGTCACTCAGATTGCACGATAGCAACAGGGGAGAGCACACGTCTAAGTCCAAGTGATGAACCTTGAGCTGCGGGGCACCTCCAGATTAATGTACTTTTCCAAAGCCAGGAAGTTAGGCAGATGTCCACTACCAAGCAGAATCAGGTGGATGCTTCCTGTATGATTATCTATCCAACCTGACTGAATTGGATTTTCCCTCCTAAGAAGAGTGTCTGACAAGGCCACCTCCTTATAAACTAGTGGAAAAACAGAGTAATTGTATTTATATAGCGCTTACTCCTCCTGACGAGGCATCAAAATGCTTTTCGGTGAGTAGCACGCTACTCCAGAACCCAAAGAGGATTAGTGGTGAATTAGTATAGGGAGATATAAAATTAATTTGAATGGTGGACATATGAGTTTGTTTTTTGGGTTGAAAAAGGATAGTGGAGGGATAGAAGAGGAAAGGGTTTGCATTTATATAGTGCTTGCTTCCCCTGATGAAATGTTGAAGTGCTTTTCGACAGGTAGCAGGCTACTCCGGAACCCAAACCCGGATTAGAGGTGAATTAGTATAGGGAAATATGAAATTAATTTGAACGGTGGACATGTGAGTCTGTTAGTTAGATTGAAAAGGAAAGTGGAGGGATGAAAAGGGATGGGTCTAGAAAGTGTTATTTTTTCGGATCATAGCAGTAGGATGAGGTATGGGATGAGCAAAGGGGAGGTGGAGGGGAAAGAGTCAGAGGGAAGGGTTTAGAAAGGCTTGTTTGAGAGATCTGAATAGTAAAGGAGGTTTTAGATGATGCAAAGGAGAAGAGGTATGTGATGGAACTGTTCTCTGTTGGTAGCAGTCGTCCTCTATCTTGTAAATGCAGGCCCTTATTCACTAAGGTAAACTTAGACTTTTGGTGTAAGTTTACTATTTTTTGCTATTCACAAACTATGAGTGTAGTTTTATGTGTAGTATTTTTACGACTGCAGAGACTGTCCTATCTTTTAATGTGTAGAGTTCTCCACAGTTGTAAAGACACTGCACTTAAAACTACACTGGTAGTTTGTGAATAGCAAAAAATAGTAAACTTACACCTTTGTGTATAAGGCCCACTGATTTATACAAACCTAAGTGTTAATGAAAAGTTACAGTAAAAGTGGTGCGCCAGTTATGTTCAAAAAGCGTTTTACTTCAAGTCACTTGTTTTAATGTTCGAGAAAAGTTATACAAGCATGACTGTATGTAATTTTTGTGATAATTACTTTTATTGAAAAAAACCAAAGCAACTCCATCAGTCCATGCCTCTTGACTTAATTTACTGCAGTATGCCAGTCAGCAGCTTCCCTGGGGACCACTAATCACATCAAAAACTATACAATACTCTGTCACAAGCCAGCTTTCTTCTTGAGACTATTGCATGGGAGACTCATTAGGGTTCTGCCCTCTCGCTTTCCATTAATGGGTGACCACGAGAAGCACCAATCTCCAGTTTGAAGAGTCCCAAGCCATTAATGGCTCCACAAACTATTGTCAGAAAGAAAAATATTGGACGAAGTTCAGGGACAAAAGGAAATAATGTCTGGAGAGCACAGCTATGCACTATGGCAGGAACTTTCTTGCAATGGAGTAGCAAGGATACTGTAGGAAGGTAGGATCCTTCTGGCATGGTTACCCCCACTTTTTGCTTGGTGTTGCTCTGTTTTTGACTCGTCTGACTGGGATCTTGCTAATCAGGACCCCAGTCTATGTGCTTCTTCCCTAAATTGGACTTGGTGAGCACGTAGGTACACCCCAGATTGGCGACTGATGTACCCTTATAAGTCCCTAGTATATGGTACTAAGGTACCCAGGGCATAGGTACACCAGGGGTCCACCATGGGCTGAAGCATGTATTATGCCACCCATGGGAGACCACTCAAATTGTGACTACAGGCCTGCCATTGCAGCCTGTGTAAGCTGGTGCTAGCGCCACTTACGACAGATATAGGTTTCCTTATATCTGAGGTCACTGCACTTAAAACCTATAAGTCACCCCTAAGGCAGGCCTTTCAATCCTGAAGGCAGGGTGCTTGGTTATAAGTGTGAGGGTGCCCCTGCATGAGCAGGACACCCCTACAATCCACAGAGTCCATTCTCCCGGGTTGTAAGTGCATTAGCCATTACAACATATAGAGTGGTCATGCGTGATTATGCAATGGCTAACTCTAAACTGGCCGTAACGAACCCTGTCATGTTTGATATCAAACAAGTTGGAATCATACCTACAACACCGTAATTCGTGTTGGTGGTATGATTCCATGCACTGTAAAGCTCCTCCGGGAGGCCCTCATTGCTCCCGGTACCAGTCTTTTAGACCCAGACAGCAAATTATGGCTGCTGCCGACCAGAGACACGATTCTGCCCTCCTGCTTCTGAGCCAAGCTTGAGCAGGGGAAGGCAGGACAATAGGCTTCCTGTCAAAGGGAGGTGTGACCACCTCCCAGACAGGACTTAGTGTATTGGGACTGGGTGAGGGCGCTTGCCAGTGCTACTAGACTGCTCTGAAGGGCACATTTGGTGCCCTCCTTGCATACTCCAGTTGAAACTGGTTCAGGGAGCCGTTGGCTCCCACTCTGGCGTGAAACTGGACAAAGGACATGGGAGTATCCTTCCCATTGTCCAGCCCCTCCTGTGGGAGGGACCCCTGAATCATCCTAACCCTTTCCTTAGGGTACTTAAGGGCTTACCTATGGGTAGTTCCTTAGATTCATCGTAGAACAAGATTCAGATCCGAAACCACTTCATCTTCTACCGTCTGGGCACTTTGGACTGCGCTGGACTTCGCTTTGGGAACCGACTGCACCTGGGGAGACTCCTGCTGCTCCTGGTCTCGTCATCGTTTCAGTCTTCTGCGTCGTCTGTGCCTGTGCTCCATACAGGTTCTGTGAACATCCAAGACACCCGAAGGAATCTCCCTTGAAGTGGAGGAGTCACTTCCCTGCATCTGCAGGCACGGCAACGAAGCTGATCGGTCTGCTGTTCCTGAGCTCCTACAGACTCAGCAACACAGGTGGTGGTTCTGCAACTCATTTGAGGCCTGTACTGTCTTCACAGCAAGTTTGAAGCCAGTATCCCTCGTCAGAACCGCTGGAGCAGTACCCCTGTGCACCACATTGACTTGCTGTTGCCAAGGCTTGTTGACTCTCTTCACCAGAGATCTTCGGGCTTCAAGAAGCTCCAGCCTCAAGCATCTCCTGCAACCAAGATCTTTGCCTGCACCTCGTCCTCTGCACCGTGGGCTTTCATCCTTTGAGGAGCTGCTCGAGGTCCTCTTGCGACTCCGGTTTCTCCGGTCCATGGGTCCTCTTGAGGGTCTTCTTTGGCTCCAGTGGGCTCCCCTGCTTGCTTGGGGCCTGCTCTGACTTACCTGCTCGTGGTGTGTCACTTGAACCTTGCTGGTCCCGACACTGCACCTTTTTTGCATACCACGTTTGTTGCCATTGCCAAGGCTTGTTGGTGCTCCCGGCAGACACCGACCCCCTGGCTCTTGACAGCTGATGTGGGACAGCTTGTGAAGGGCTCCTGGTCTTCCACAGTGTCGCCTGGTCCGCACAGCTCCAAGGGCACTGTCAACTCTCTTGCATCCCCGACATCGATGGGCATTCGTCTCCCATGCCCCCTGGTCACTCCTGAGTGGCATAGACTCTGTCCCCTCTGCTTGCAGGTACATCTCATCTTGAATCCACCTTTGGGTTCCACCAGACTCTTTCACCTCTTTTGCCAGCGGCATCTTCACTGAAGTCCTCTATTGTGGTCTACGGCTGTTTCCGACGTCACTTCGCACCTATGCACCCGGCTTCCCTGGTGTAGGTATCCTGGTTCCCGGGGTAGACACGGGTGGGGTGACTCTCCAACCTTCCATCTTCCAAAAGGTTTCTTCAGGGTCCTCTGGGGAGGGTCCTTTTTCTTAAAAACAACAACCGCGACTTACCCATTGACTTGTATTGAGTACGCTGTTGTATTCCCACTCTGCACACGGCCTCCGTGGGGTTCCTGGGTACTTGCCTTGGGTGGTTCCTTGGGTCCCTGGCTCTTCTACGTCTTCTGGGTCCAGTCTCGACTTAGGTCGTGGTTCGCATTCCACTTTATTAGTATATGGGTTGGTCTCCCCCTAGAGACCACTGTGTATTTGTGCTACTTACGTGTTCTATTACTAAAGTACTGTGTGTATTGTGATTATATCTCCGGGTAGGAGATTTTGCACTGTGTTAGTGAGTGTTTATAATAAATACTTATTTTTATAACTACATTGTGTGGTTCTTTTTCACTTAACCTACACTATATGATTAGTACTGGTAAAACAAGCAGCTTCACACTCCTTCTGGACTAAGCCTGAAGACTGCTCTCCACAGCTACCACTTAGAGAGCTTTCTAAGGTTGTCTAAGACCTCTTATAATCACCATAAGGGTTGTCTGGATTAGTGCAGGGTGCTACACTTACATAAGTGAGCACCATATACTAAGCCAGCCTCCTACATATACCATGAACCTTAATGGATATATCTATCAACAAGGTGAGCCTCTTCTACAATTAATCTTCTTTTAGGTGTCCATACTCTAAATATCCATATGTACAGGTTTATGATTAACAAGATCATCCTTGTGGCATTTAATCTTTTTACTCAGTAACAATCTTATTATATTTCAACACTACTGAACAAGAAATACTACAAACACATAAATGATTTCACAGAACAAAAATAGACATAGTCAACAGATCAATGGCTTCATTTGGTGTAAAAACAGTTAGTTATTACTGATGTGAAATTTCCCCAAAAATATAAATTTCCCCTTGATTGGTGTGTTGACACGTTTCAAACCCAATTGCTTTAAGAGTTCTCCTCCAGACATGGCACTAGTGCTATGCATGTTCTATCCCAACATATGGGTAGTAATGGGCTGATAATCACAATCATTTGCCTTCTCTATGCCAGAATGTGGGTGTATGCTTTTCACTGTCCCCCTTTTCTGAGAATTCAGTGTAGGTTTCTTAAACTTGTCCGGTGATTCAGTAACGGTTTCATCATTTGTATTGAAATCTTCAAGTGCTCCTCTTCAAAGTTCGTTCATGTTACACGCTGTCCTTTCCTTCGCACCCGGCTTACTGCTGCTGCTGGCTCTCTCCTCAGTATTCAAGAAGCTTGGTCTGCTTCTGCGACATGGTTCTGCTGGCATCTTTCTATTCTGTGGACTCTGAGCCCTACTGCAAACAAGCAAAATTCCCCTGCATGTGGTGGAGTCCTCAATGGCCATTGGCTCTGGTGCCACTGATGCCCTAACGATATTGCTACACCCCTGCTTTCTTCCTTATACCCTTCCCTTCTTCTGGTTACAACCCAAACCTTCAGCCTGTCTGCCCTCCTACTTGGACTGACATTCTGTCTTACCATGACCGCCAACACTAACACCTCCTCTACAATCTGTGTCAACACTGACTCAAAACTGCCTCATGAATGATGCCGGCATCACCCTGATGTGTCCTCAATCATCTCTACCCCAATACTCCAGTTTCAAGCCCCCTCACACTGCTGTGCTCTGTGTCATGATGGCCCAGTGACCTGCTCTCTTTGGGAGAAATATGTCTCATCATAAACAATAGCACGTCATATCTTCTGCTCTATTATTTTCACGGTCATGTTACAACTCCAGGTCTAACCTGCATGGAATGCACTTGTATCTACACAGTGTGCAACACGTCGGTTTTTCTGTAAACTATACTTGATGCCCTCAATACCCACTCAGAAACACTGAAGATGGCAAAGCCTTAAAGAATGTCTCAGTATGGAGATTATTCCAGCACCTAAGTGCTGGTTTTAGTAGAGGCCGGTATCCCGAGCCAGCTACATTTAGGAAACAGTGTACAGAAGCCAACATCTTATTTCAAGCATTTACACTGGAGTATTCCCTTGCTTTACAGCATAACAGCATCTGGATGGGAGCCAGCCAGCACATGCCTGTGTGACGGATCTGCACACTAGGCATTGCCTTCTTAAATTATACTTTGAAACATGCACATGGATAAGAAAAAAGACAGGGCCCCTCTACTGTGCCAATTGACATGTGGGGAACATTTCTAAACAGAGTATTCCACAATATCAAAGCCAACAATGTGCCATGTTCTGTTGGGACTGGATTGCTGGTACAACCCCTATGCACTCTTGAAGACAGCTTGGTGCCAATTTGCGTTCCTGAAGAAATTGAAACGCTTCCTTCCGGAAACTGACTTCAGAAGAACATCTGAAGCCTTAGTCCTCTCACAGCCGGAAGGAGGCCACTCCCTGCTCTTTGGCCTGAAGGCATCACCCTGGGTCACCTGAAAGACTTCCGATACCCTGCAGTATGGCTCATAAAAAGACTAGATACCCGTCAAGCACACATCTTCAAGTACAATAGCATCCCAATCAAGGACACAGGGAATGAATGGCACCACTGAAAATCTGCCCATGGAATGACCACCTCAGGATGACAGCATCACAGTAAAAGCTCGGACAACAGACTGGGAGCAATAAATGCAAGCATTTGCAATGCAATAGGTCTCGCATTTGCGAGAGTTTAAGCTATTGGCATTGTAAATGACAATGCCTTTTATTTATCGGTTTTGAAAACCAACACATAAATAAAAGGCATTGTCCTTTACAATGCCAATAGCTCAAACTCTCGCAAATGCGAGACCTATTGCATCGTAAATGCTTGTTAATATGTATTTTTATTTCCTGAATCTCTCTTGCTGCCTCACTCCAAGTACACTGAAAGGGAGGGGGTGGGGAGGGAAATGCTGCGGTTGGGTAAGGGAACACTGTGTTTGTTCTAAGAGGGTGGGGGATAGCTATAATGGGAGTTTTCCCAGCATTAAGATGATATCCTGACATTGCCACAAACTCTGGCACTTCACCTTCAATGGCTAGTAAAGCTGACCCAACATCCTTAGTCTACGCTGCACCATCACTCATGTGTACTGAAGTTTTGATTTCAATTTCATTACAAATGTATATTATTTTGGTGACTCAATCTTTTGTGAACTTTCTCTTTCAGTAAATATTTGTTTGAGATAACATCTACTTTCTTTTTGCTTCTGTCCAAATTTTAAAAAAAGGTAGTCCCTTTCCTTTAAATGCAATAGCGTTCGAGATGCTTCATATTCACGGGTGCCTTCATCACTACAATTTTGTTTTGTTCTTAGCACTTCACCAAAAGGCATATTGTTACCTTGGTGTCAGGGTGAATTGAACCAGCATGTAGTGTGGGATTTGATGCTTTATATGAATTCTAATGTCCAGTTTGTTGTTTGTCACAATTTTTTGTATGTCAAGGAAGACTTGTCTTTTCTTGTACACTGCTAGTATCAAATTGACATTATAGAGGTTTCTATTCAAAGAAAGTATGCTAAGCAAGAAGGTCTTCAACTGATTCATTCCGAATCATGAGGACAATATCTACATAAAGTCCCTAAAAGTTATTTTGTCTTCAGTATTGTAAAGATTATCATTCCAGGCATGCTCCCTCTCAAATCAACCCATAAATAGGTTGGCATAGAGGCAGCAAATCTGAAGTTAAGCAGTTCCTCTTTTTGATGATACAGCTCAGATTGTTAAAGAAAATAATTATGATGCAGCACAAATTCTGTGAGGTCTAACAATATTCTTGTAAGTGCTAGAATGTTAACAAATGTTGTGTACAGAAAAGATTGTATTGCCTCAGGACCATGACCATGTTGTATGATGGTCTAGCGACATTTGACATCTATAAAGACCAACAGGTAAGTTGTTTAACATGGGATATCATACAGTTTTTGAGAAGATTCTCAGCATCCTTGATATAAGAGGGAACAGAACAAACAAGGGAACTTTCTATCACTTAAAGACCTTACATAAATCAGTCATTCATGGGATTTACCCTTCTTGATCCCTTGTCTAAACTATTATTCAAATGGTATTACTAATTAATTTTGTAACAGATAAATACTGATAAAACATATAATATTTATATGGAATGATATATTATGGCAACCCTTTAAATGAGGTCTAGTATTTCGATAACTAATTTATACTCTTATAGAATTATATCAGATAGAAACTGTATATGTCATAGCTTTTTTATTATGTTAGTATTTGTATTGTTTGAATTTGATGAATATTTTTATGCAAGTATTAGGTTTTTTTCAACCATACGAAAGTGGCTACCAGCCGCAAAAGATGTGTTGGCTGGAAGTTTTAACAGTACTTTCTGATACAATTAGTGGATATTTTGCTTCCTTTCTTCTGCTTCCATGAATCATCTTAAAAGTCACATAGGTGCCGAATCATGCTTATGGACTGCTGGGTGAAACTGCTAAGTTGATTCTAACCATACATGAAATGCTTTGATAGAACATAAACTGCAAAGACCATATCCAATTACTGTTACTTAAATGTTTCTTGTGCAGATATTTCCCAGTCAAAAGAGTTTATTCTTAGAAGAGTTAACACGTTTCGCCCTCTAAGTGGTGCGCAGACCTAGGTCTTTTTCAAGGCTAACACAAAAAGGTGTATCAAAAGATATGAGCTTGTAAGAGTGTGGCTCACTGAGTGTTTTATGCTCCAAATACCATTAGGTTGTATCCGAATAGGTAGAGGTGGTTTCCAAAAAGACAACCTGACTTCCAAAATATAACCGTCATTAAAGTGAGTTCCTAGCACAATGAGTAAAAAATCCAAAACATGAAAATGCGGCAGATAATGCTGCTGCGTAGTCCTGCATTAATGGCATGTGAAAGCCTCAGTGGAGCGTTGCGGTTTGGCCAGACCAAAAATATTTGTGCAAGAAACGTTGAAAAAGTGACATTAGTTTGATTGGGTCTTTGCGGTTTATGCTCTATGAAAGCAATCCATGTATGGTTAGAATCAACTTAGCAGTTTCTCTGCAAATGCATCTCTCGTTTTACTGAAGCTGTACTTAACCAGGTTAAGGGCTTATGACCTGGTGTTGGTGCATAGCCATAAACAGGGCCGGTTTGCTGTAGTGGGCACACAGCATTTTCCCAATGGGCCGGAAGAGTGGGGCCTCTTTTCGAGCAGTGGGGGGTGGTTTTGTTGCTGGGGGCAATATCGTCCACCTGCAACAAAAGCGGCAGTAGTGCTAAAGCGGAAAGCAGTGCTTCTCACTAGCATCCATCCCCTACCCCCCGGGCCAGTCCAGCTGTATTCCCAGGGCTGGTTTGGTTTCCCAGTCCGGCCCCGGCCATAAATGCCAATATATATTTTTTTGCAACTGGGTATTATGTCAGTGTGATCGTTTGGCCAATATCCCTTCTCTTT
This sequence comes from Calotriton arnoldi, assembly GCA_963921515.1. Classification (NCBI taxonomy): domain Eukaryota; kingdom Metazoa; phylum Chordata; class Amphibia; order Caudata; family Salamandridae; genus Calotriton; species Calotriton arnoldi. The sequence continues at coordinate 610,715 of CAWUFW010010592.1, read as the reverse complement.
CTACAGATTATGAACTGCTGCAAGTCATGTCGCTAAAAACATTTGTACTATGATGTATTATCTTTTAAATATATTTTGAATATCAATATAATAGTGTAACATCAGGAATACAAGACATTTTTGTTTTGTTGTTGGCTTTCTGAGAAACCCCGTTTTCAGCATTGCATTGAATACCTAATAGAACTCAAAACGTATTAAATCCTTTCCTGTAACTTTTCCATTAGGGAGACGATGATTTGCTTCTTCAATTTCCTTTAAAGTACAGTAAGGAATCCTCTACTGACAAATCACCAAGCTCATTACCCAAATGTTAACTCTTGGATTCTCTGAGTCACTAATGTCTTCTGAGAAAGTTTTTGCTAATATGGGCCAAAAGACATTGAAATATTCTCTGAACCAATCCTACATTCCAATAATTGAATTGTTGATTGGAAGAAGCTGGTTCCTGAGCCTAAAGTGCAAAAATTTTGAACTCTGCACTCCTGCAACAAATCTTAAACAAGCATTTGCAATGCAATTGGTCTCGCGTTTGTGAGAGTTTGAGCTATTGGCATTGTAAATGACAATGCCTTTTATTTATGTTTTGAAAACTTGCAAGCGGTGCGTAAACACGCACTTTGTACTTATACTCCCTGCTTACGAGAAGCAAGGCTGGTGGTAACTGCTCCTCTTTTACTGCCAGCCTTGCTTCTTGTAAGCCCGTGCCTAACAAAAAATGAATGTGTGTCCTCATGTAACGTAACTGGTGCTATGTAAAGCGCTCTGATACCCGGTTGCGGGTCAAGTTCGCGCTATATAAAACTCTGGAAAAAAAGACTGTAAGTACAAATTGCGTATTTACGCACCACTTGCAAGTTTTCAACACATAAGTAAAAGGCATTGTCATTTTCAATGCCAATAGCTCAAACTCTTGCAAATGAGAGACCTATTGCAGTGCAAATGCATGTTATTTACTCTCGACAAGACTAGACAACTAGTGGATATTCCAATCACGATTTGCCCTTTGGGTTTAATAAGAATTCGACCACCAATAAAGAAATTTTGCTCTACCCCACCAAAGAACACACTGTATCTAAATGTTGAATGTGTTGGCCAGAGTCATTCTTCGCAGAGATATAACTGAACTGTAATTAAAAGCACAAGATAGCCAGATGGCTGAGCGAAGCCAAAGCCACAGGGGCAGACTTAAAAGAAATGTAATTGGTTGTCTCCCAAACTGCTGCAGAGATGCTGCCACAAGGTTGCAAAATCAAATGTGTTGCCCAGTGGCGGCTCGCCGAGGGAGTGCTGTGGTGCGATGGGGCAGGGCGGGGGAGGGCAAGAGTGGGGGGTAGTGGACTCGGACATACGACGGACAGAACTCAGAGTAAGGCTTACTCTGAGTTCTGTCCGTCGTATGTCCGAGTCCGCTAACCTCCACCCTGCCCCTCCCCCGCCCGCCCCACCGCCCCGCAGCACTCCCTCGGTGAGCCGCCACTGGTGTTGCCTAAAAATACTACATACGGATGCAGCTCCGAGCCTAGCTACAAGTCTGAAAGTGAGTGGAGGTTCTGCATGAAAATTACATGTGCTGCATATCAAAGGATTATTTAAAACAATATATAAATATAGTTGTGCTCAAATAATTCAAGGAAAACTAAACTTTGCTTTTAAGCAGATGGACTATAAATATTACCAAGTAGAAAGGTGATTTAAAACTACAGTTACACCAAGTGATGGGGTTGCCCATTCTTTCGCTCCCACGCATAGGACTTTGCTATTGTCTACATATGTGTGATAGACTGGAATAGCAGAAAGTGATAATCTTCCCTCATGTTTTACAAAGTAATTTCCCCCCCAATTAATCAGAGAAGAGGCGTTTTGCCACCTTGCAGTGTTGGTAACTCAGCTATTCACCTCAGGTAGGCCATTATATATCGATGGCACATCTAAATCTAGCCAGAGTGGCAATTGTTGTCAAAGCTACTTTTTGTGTCTATGAAGTTGACATTAGAATCAGGCAGGTGGTTTGTGATTCATCAAACACATCCTGCCAGCAGTCTGAAAACAACCCATCCTATAGTTTAAAACGCTGTCCTCATTTGCGTTTTGTTGTGAAGAGCAAACACAATAAGTATTCTTTCTGTAGTAAATGTACAGAAACTTGGGCAACTGAAATACATTTCCAATATGACTGGTTCAGACATTGAATGCTCAGACTTGTATCTCATTACAGCAATTGCAAACCAAACATGCATACCGCAAACACATAAAAAGGAGGGAAATGTCATAGGATTTTATTTCAATTGGACTTTCTTCCTATTCTCTTAAGGTATTCTCTGAAGTTCCCCATTATTCCTATAAGTATCATAGAACAAATCAAAATCGTAGCACAGAGACATAAAGGGGTGTCATATTGGGAAACTGTGTACAGGTGCAAAAATGAGAAAACACACCTCACACCTTTTATGATACTTGCACCAATGCATATTACACAAAGATTTATGCCAAGGGCAAACATGGAGAAAACACTGGGTTGTGCTGTAGGCACTGAAAGTCTATCCCTGGTGCGTTAAGGGGGTTGGAATTTTCACATGGTGGAATTTACCAACGTGACAAATATAGAAATATTAGCATGCACCAGTTGTTAGATCATTGTTGTTGTCAGGTTCACCGTTTGAGCTAAAGACCAAGGGCCAGATTATCAACTGTTTTGGTGCAACTTATTACAAGTTAGGTGCACAAAACAGTATTTAGAAACACAAAATTCAACCCTGATTTACAAATTAGGAAATGCTGCAATTTTGCATGTGGCACTTATAAATCCGGAGATGATGGCAGCCTGGCAGTGTTGTTGCATTAGTAAATGTTCAGGCCTAAAAATGTGAGTTCGGGGAGGGAGGGTGTCCATGCAAAACAGAGTGAACACCCACAACCTTACAGGTTTGCGGGTAGATCGAACCGTTTTGCAAGTTGTTCCCCACCCAGGCAACACACAAACCTAACAAGAACCTTAGAGGAGACTTATCCTAGCAGTTGATCGCCATACCCTCTGCCGCATCACCCAGCCTTCCAGTGATATCCTGTCTGCAGTAAAAGACGCGGCAAAACAACGCCTCCTTTAGAAAATCAAGTAAAACCATTGTGAAGTACATCGTGTCCAGGCACCGGTGGCAGCCGCAGAGCTTGCAGCAGTAGACGCCTATCCCAGGGAGGAGGCGGCCTGCATCCAGTGTCTGGGTGCGCTTCCCCAGCAGTAGCAGCAGTGTCACAGCAGCGAGGTGTTCATTGTGAAAGTGAAAGTGCGCTGCGAATACAAACAAAAAAAAGCAGCTGCCATTGCTGAAACCGCGCGTGGACATGGTCACTGCTACGTAACTTAATTAGAGAGATGGCAGTTGTGTGCCGATCGCCATACCCTCTGCCGCATCCCCCCGCCTTTCCGTGATATCCCCGTGTGCAGTAAAAGACGCTGCAAAACGACGCACTGTGAAAGTAAAAGCGCGCATGGCGCACTGTAAATACAAACAAAAAAGGGCCCGCCATTGCTAAAGCTGGCGTCCCGCAAGTCCTGTTTGCATTAATTAAGCAAAGAGTGCTCCCAAGCGGCTAATACAAGGTATAGATTAAGGACACAGTAAAAGGTCCAGACCTAATGGGAGGTTACAAAAGAAGACATGGAGGTACTAAGGACGGACTAATAAGCCTATTAACAAATCAAAAGACAACATTTACATTCAAAGCAGCCAATTGACAACATGGGCGGAGAGTGGGCGGAGCTTCAAATCCATACCTGAATACAGCATGCCTTGCAGAGCATGCACTGCCCAGGCTCGACCCAAAAAACCAGCCAATGAGTAGTTGGCAATTCACCAAAAAGCCATTTGGCAGGACCAGGGGAGTGCGAAATTTGCATAATGTCCCTATGCGTAATTACATGGAATTTCAGAACAATTATGTTAAAGTACATGAATTGCAAACCAGGCATTTAGTACTAATTTTTAATGCATTTTGCATTAATTTTGGATGCAAGGATGCATTTTATGCTTTAAAAAAAGGCTATATCTCCCATGACTTGAACATCAGCCGCTCACGTTCTGTTTCTTCACGTTGTTCCTGTGCTCCCACGATAGGATTTTCCCTAAAGGGGCAGAAAATCATGCAACATGGCGTAATGTCGTAATTTCAGGCATTTCACATAGTAGGTGTAACTCAAAATGCTGGAAATGACACAAGATTATTTTAGTAGTTTTTCCATTTAAAGCCATTCCTGTCAAAGTATGCAGGATGCTTTTGGTTACAAATCCAGGACTGGCTCAAGTTAGCATAAATGCCACTGGTCCACTTGGTTGTGATAAATATCTTTCTCTACTCCCCACCTTGACAACAGAAATCTTTGCTTACGTATCCAATGAAATTCATTATCTCTGACTCAGAAGTACTTAGTACCCTACCTTCATAATGGAGCACACAAACGTTGCCTACATGTGTTCGAATGTGGCTGAAGGTTAATTTTACCTATTGTAAATGTAATGATTTGAATAGCTTTGAGTGCACAAAAGACTGGCTTAGGTCCTATTGCCATAGTTGCAAGTGGTAGCTCGACTCTGGAGACCTACTAGGGCTTCTTTTAAAGTGTGATACCAGGAACACCAAATACAGGTCAGAGGAGGCACTGGCATCCGCAGCTGAGGCTGCAGCACACCCATCAATTTTATGGTTTGCCGCTAGTGCATCAACTCTACTTTGCTGATGATGCTTTGCTCCCCACAGCTGACAAAATCTTTCACCAAAATGTCTAAGCCTGGGCGTAGTTCGCGGAGTTTTGCTGCGTGGAACTTTGCCAAGTTACAAAAAAACCCCGCAAAGTTCCGCAAGTGGCGGAGTGTAGTGCGAACTGCTGTTCGCGCTGGTCTTTCTGCTGCTCGGGTAGAAATTCTACCCGAGCGGCAGCTCGCGCTCGCGAACTTACCGTTCGCGAGCATGAGCGGGGAAAAAACTCCGCTGCACTACGCAAAGCAGGGTTTTCTTGCACTCCGGGAGCTCCGCGGAGTGCAGAGTGCAGAAAACTTCGCAAACTCCATGAACGGAGTGGAGTTCAACTCCCAGGCCTAAAAATGTCACAATGCTGCCCATATGGTGTGGCAGAGCGGTTAGCATTTCTTTCCTAGAACAAACAACCAAACCGAGAGTTTGTTTTCGAAAAACAAAAAAATCAATGTCCCTGACACAATGATACATCTCTGTGAGCGCACAGGAGTCATTATTTTTTTTGCCCTGACTGGAACCACGTCCTCATGCATGGTAGTCCCAGGTTTGCAAAAATATGGTGGACCTGGTGGACGAAGACGCATCCTATATCGGACAGGCGTTCCGGTAGCATTTCCAGGTGCTCACAATTATCACCATAGCATACCTGCCATTACTTCCACCATCTAGAAAATAGTGCCTCATCAATTTTAAGTGAGGTGACAAACTGAGAGAATGTGGGATTCACCTTATTTTGATGTGTATCTCATTGCCGCCTACCTTGAAAAGAGGCCACTTTTCTTAAAATGATGATGCTCCAATCCATAGGGGTGTCTTGCCCAAAACTATGGCCAATAGCATGAATCAGGCATTCTCTACGATACTTGTTGACCTACATCTTAACATTTATTGACTTTCTCCTATTCTATAATCCACTTTTCTGTCTCTAGTGATAACATCAGTAGGAAACATGCCATAGAATCCTTAGAATGATCTTATAGTGCCATGCTTAAAGCTCAATGTATATTTGAACTCCAGTTCATTCTTTGCCAGGGGTCCCTCTAACAAAGAAACACTCACTTAAGTAAAAAGGAGCTCTCAGGACTTGAATTGGGACTTGCCCACTGTGGAATTTAAAAACCCTGATGCTTGACTTTAGTAACCTCTTCCTGATATGTTTTTCTGCTCTTGCTTACTCTGCTCACCAGATGTGCCCATCACCGATGCAAGGCAAGTCGTGCTTTGGCACTCATGATGTAGATTCTGCACGACCAGCTTGCTATGCTGAATTTGTTCATATCATTGCTACTTGTGAAGGACAGGTACTAGCTGCCATGAGCTCAGGTACGCAGCTGCTTGTGTCCTTGCTGAGAATTTAGTCATGTGATTGTTGTATTCCTCTTAGGGTGTCCATAAACGGGCTTTCCAGTATCATGTCCTTATATAGGCACAACTCGCCCTGCCCTTATATAGGCATAAAATCCCAGTCCTTATTTAGGCATTAAACCGTGCACTCCAAATACAGGCATGGTCTCCAACATCCGTCCACCCTAACGTCACAACGAGTTCATGAAGAACAGACCCTTAGGCTGCGGGAGTTTCCCTAGCCCAGGACTATTGATTTCTTCAAGGACTCATATATTATGCATGAACCATTATTCCTTAGGGGTTCATTCATGACGTCTTCCGCTGTCCGACTCACGTCAATGCTAACATTCTTAGGTACTTCTCAGGTATAAATATACCTTCCCTAGCCCCTGTAAATCAGAGGAGACCTCGACTTCAGAGGAGCCCGTTTCCCGGCCTGACGCACTGAGAAGACGCTGTCATCCCTGCACGCAGAGAGTCCAGCTTCCAGTGATCTGACTTCCCTCGCGGGGTGTTGGAGTTCGAGTCTGGCAAAGAGATTCCTACCTCTCTCATTCTTCAGGTATGGAGCTGACTAGAACCTAGAGGGACTCTTGGCATACTAGGCATACTAGACTTAACATACTCTTAGTATACCATAGTAAGGAATACTTCACCTACTTCATACCTCTCCCTACACCTAGGTTAGGTTAGGTACATTGGGGTAGAACCAGGTTAGAAACGCTTCGTATGAGTACTCACATTTTTAGTCTGTGTCATTTATGTAAATGCATATATACTAAAAGATAATGCTATCGCAGTATTATTTATTTCTACTGCTCACACTGTACATTATTTATCTCGCATACTGTCTTGTGATCGTAACAGCACATTTTACTTACACCAGAAACAAGACTGTTCAATAAATCTTTTATTGAAACGCCCGTCTGTTCTTTCTGTGTAACTTGGAGAAAACTAAGCATGCACGATTGAGCTGAGTGAAATAGTTATCTATTGTTTCCACGACTCTGGGACACGTTCTGATTCTAAAGGGAAACAAAGTGGTCATGTTTTGCGGCTGCCAGAAACTACTCCCTTCTTGTCGTCAAGGAGTTTCTAGTGGCCTCTGAGCTAGCTGGCACAAGTAATTAAGTTTAATATACTCGATAGGGACATACTGACCTTAGTCCTATGTCAAACCTATAGGATATATTATTCCAATGCGCAGAGCCTATTAGGGAAATAGGAGCTACACTACATGGCGCCCAACGTTTGGTAAGGCGGTAATTCAACGTTAGATACTGAGTAACTCAGCCGTGCTTTTCTCTCAGAGACCCCTACCCATATACTCCAAAAGACGTCTGGAGTGGGCAGGGTTAAGTATCCACCACGGCTACATAGGGAAGTACCCTATATATTAGCTGTTTGGTTTGCTCAACGTTGAAGGATACAGTGTTCCAAAAATATTGTGCACCTTATCTTTGTTTCCTTGAAACTTGTTCTACATTTTTCAAAAAACAAAAATGCCTGACTCCGACAATGACGCCGGAAACGTTGGAGCTGCGGATCAGCCAGCTGTAACAGCTTATAACATTACAGGTTTTATTGAAACCGAGGAGGGTGTTATAGACATCACTCCAAACTTAAGAAGAGCCATCACTCTAAAACTCATAAAACACGGCCTACCACCAAGAGGAGGTAGAGCAGTTTTCGTGATAGAGGCACACGAATCCTTTCAGACAGAGGTATTCTATTCATGGGTAATATTTCCTGAATCCAATCCAGTAACACACATGTTTCACTTCTACAAAGAAGATGATCCACCAGAGGAATACAATCCTTTCGAGGATATTGAAATTCCATTAACATACCAGGAGCATCAGCTCTGGTTTAAAGGCGCCCTAAAACATCACAGAAACATTACCAGGCTCGGTCCACTAGGTAGACCAGGAGCAACATGGCCGATTCTAGCCGGCTACACACCTCATCCTGACATTGAAGAAATGTCAGACAAGGAATTACTTACTCAACTCACAGAGTTAATAAAAATCTACAGACAATTGGTTCAATATGTCATGCGGACTTTCACAGTCCAACCACCATTGACACTTCCAAATCAAACTCCTCACCAGGGGAATACACTAAAAATTACACCACGGACTTAATACGCAGTCATGGGTAAAATGCCCACAAAACGTGAGCAAATTCCATTCTGGATAGCTCAAAAAATTACTCAAATCGAAGCAGTATTTCCAAATACTAGCCCATATGAGAAACACAGAATACTGACAATCAGTTTACCAATGGGGATCACATCACAACTGGAAGACTGCACCACTTGGGGCTCAATCTTTGCTGCCATCTATACTAAAACACATGGCATTCCGTCAATTGCGGTAATACCTGATGTCCTGAAACAAATTCAAAACGAATACGGGGCAGAGCCTGCTCTTAATTTAGGTATGAAATTACAGAAAAATTGCGACCAGGTCTCAACAATAATATTATCTAATATTAAAGGGGAGGCAGCAGCAGTGGCGATCCGCCAAAAATTAAGGGAATTTGATGTTACAGAACATCAAACTGAGCTACCCAGAATAATAGAACAATCTTATGCAGAATTAGGCAGAGATAGTTTGGGTGGAAGACCAGTGAAGCCAAAACTATCTGAAAATCCTGAGAAGGACTCAATTAAACAAACTCCTACATCTTCTAAAAAGAAATGGGAGACTAATAAACAAAATTCAAATGAGAAACGTTCTCAATCCCGAGGTAGGTCTCCTCAAAGGAGCCCTCTGAAAGGAGGTATAACCTCAGGAATAGGGATAATTTGAGAAAGCCTGACAGGTATCAAGATACTGATACACGTTCCTCTCGTCCCTTTCAGATCTCATCACAGACTTCGGAAAGAAGAGGACGGTCAGAACATAGAGAAGAACGCGTGAAATCGAAAGACGAAAAACACGCTCCAAAAACTAAAGCAAAACCTCAATTCTCCAAAAAGAAAGTAGCAGGTCTGAAGGTCAGACATGCCGAGAATACTGAGAACACAACTCAAGAACGGAGAATGGGCTCAGACAATGCTGGACAGTGCAGCAGAAGTCACAATAGCTCGCCAGAACCTGAATGAACTTCTGGAGATAGTGGACTTGAATGAGTACATTACAGTAGAGACTGTAGACACCAGGGTTAGTACTCCACAAAAGTTATATGAAATAACACTCCGGATGGAGGGAGACAAACCTATACAGGTGAAAGCACTTTTTTGGGAAAGACTATCAAGGGGCTATGACATACTTCTAGCAGAAAAGGACTGGCCACCACAATTTGTCAGGGAGTGCCCACATGGCGAGGACATTATTATGCCTGCCTTCTCCAACCATATTCCAATACATCTAAAATATACATATGCCAGGAAATGGGCAGTGGCCCAGGCCCCAGCATTATATAAAAATCATGTAGGATGGGATGAGGATTCACCTCACCATAAAATACATCTGAAACATGAACCAAGTGCACAAAGGCAGTATCCAATAAAGCAAGAAGCTAAGAAACAAGTCAGGGAGATCTTAGATCAACTTGAATATCAAGGGGTGATTGAAACATGCACCTCCTCAATGAACAATCCTTTGTTTCCTGTCTCCAAACCAGACAATACATATCGTCTAGTTTTGGATTACAGACACCTAAACACTTGTTCTAAAACTTTTGCAGTGCAAAATGCACCTAGCACAGCATTAATGAATAACATTGTGCGTATAAAATATAAAACAACATTAGACATCTCAAATGGTTTCTTTTGTCAAAACATAGCACCTGAAAGCAGGTACTTAACAGCATTCTCCATAATGGGGACCCAGCGTCACTTTTGTCGACTCCCACAAGGGTTCAAGAACAGCCCAGGTTTATTCTCAGCGAGGGTAACGGAGTTACTACAAATTTATGACAATGAGGCATTGTCCTATGTCGATGACATCTATCTGACAGACGATGACCTGGAAAAACACTTGAACAGGGTGAGCACCATTATACTGGGTTTCGCCTCTGAGGGCTACAAGTTCAACTTTAAAAAGTCCAAAATTGCCCATCTCAATGTCCTGTTTTTAGGATATGAGCTTTCAAGTGAAGGCAAGAGCTTGGCAGCTAACTTTCTAGAGAAATGTGCGCTGCTCCAACCTCCAAAAATGCTAAAAAACTTACAATCCATCCTGGGTTTCCTAAATTTTGGAAGAACATACATTCTAAATTACGCAGAAAGGGTTAAACCTCTCTACACATTAATCAAACCTGATTTTTCAATCAAAAATTGGACAAATGAACACACAGAAATCTTGCGTTCACTCCAGGCTAACATGTTAGCAACAAATCACTTACAAACACGTGTAAGTCAACGAAATTTGGTGATCCGAATAATTTCGGGTCAATGCGGATTCACCTACTTAACCTTCAATGAGGGTGAGTGTTAGACTTGGCATCTTTTGGCGTGTTTCCCCTGACTTTTTGCTTTCTGACCTCCCGGTTTTGACTCTGTTTTTGCTGGTGTAATGATTCTGCGCACTTTCCTCACTGCGGTCCAGTGGGAAAGTGCAAGTGCTCCTGTATAAAATGCGTTATGGATTGGTGTTTCCATGATTGGCCTATTTGGTTTATGTGCCAGTCCCTTGTAAAGTGCACTACGAGTGCCAGGGCCTATAGACCAAATGCTGTTGGTGGGCTGCAGCACTGGATTGTGCCACCCACGCAAACAGCCCGTAAAATGTAACTCGGGCCTGCCACCGCAGAGCCTGTGCGCAGCCTGGGGCTGCCATGACGACTTGGCAAGTGCACACACTTGCAAGTCCCTAAACCTTCCCTTTGCTACATGTTAGTCACCCCTAAGGTAGGCCCAAGGTACCCCTGTGGGCAGGGTGCGTTGTATGCGAAAGGTAGGACATGCCCGGGTGTGTGCGGCATGTCCTGATAGTGAATTACAGCCTAGTTCGTTTTTCACTATTGCAAGGCTACCTGTTCCCCTAGGCCAGAACGGGCAGTTTTGATTATTACAGCTTATAATCCTAACTGACCCGGGAACATGGTAGAAATTCGAGTTTAGTATGCCTGGACTCAGAATGATAAAATGCAGCTTTTAGTAAAGTTGGTTTTAACATTCTGTGTTTGAAAATACCACTTTTAGAAAGTGGGTATTTTCTTGTCTAACCATCCAAGCCTGCCTCTGCGGTGTGTGTATTCCTTGTCTGGAATGTGAGTGACAGGGGCTGGGGGATGCCAGGAGACAGGGTGAGTCAGCGCAGGGCTGAATAGCAAGATCTACATGTAGATGGGTGGGAGGGGTCGCACCTGGGCCCTGAATAGGACAGTGCCTTCCCTCCAAAATGCTGGCTCCACCTCCTGTGGTGCGTCTGATGTCCCTGGCCTACTCACTGAAAGAAGGGACGGAGACTTGTCAACAAAGTGCTCCAGAACTGGTTTGGACTAGGCAAAGGCCTCTCTGCCTTCAGAGAACAAAGGAATTTGGGATATAAATATTGGGGCCCTGACCCCATGAATTTAGATCTCGCTGGAATCAAGGAACCTGCCAAGACGAAGAGCTGGAAGAGCTGCCAGGAGGAGTACTGCCCCTTTGCTGTGTTGTAGCTTTGGTGGGTTGGCCTGCAGTTGCTGCTTCTGTCTTGGGCAGTGAAAGGACTGGACTGAACTTTCTACAAACTTGTGCTGAGTATCTCCAAGGGCCTGAAACCGAGCTGGCCTCCTGTTAAGAAGTCTCAGGGACTACAAAGACTTCACAAGCCTCTGGGTACCGCTTCTGGAACGCTGTTTCAGTTGCCACAGAGGAAGGGAACCGCAACCGACTCCGTCAACCGAATCCATCCCTGGCCGGTGACCTGTTTGCACCGCAGACCGCATCGCCCCGCTTCGCATCGCAACCCTGGTCTCACCGTGGGCGGCGTCCGACGCCGCCAACATCGAGCCGCTGCTTGCACCGTGACCTGTGGGCACCGCAGTTCGCATCGCATCGCTTCACTGTGCCAGCCGGACCAGACCGACGCTGTCGCTGCAACTGGCTCAAGAGTCGAGACCGCACCGCATTTGGGGCACCGCTCGCACGTCTGCGGCGCACCGCTCTGACTCGCACCGCTGTCCGACGCCAGCTCCCGCACTCCGGCTTAGTCGCCTGCATCGCAACCTGTCAGCACCGCATCGAGCATCGTCTCACCCTGCATCGCACGCCTTGGACTCACCGACTCCGTCTGCACAACGCTCATCGAGCCGCTGCCTGCACCGCATCGAGGGACACCGCACCTTGCATCGCTCCGTCTTGCACCGCAACCACGACGAACGCCGACCGGCTCGTACACTCCGTACCAGCCACAACGAGAAAGGTACTGTAACCGAGTCTGTTCATGACTCTGCTGGCCCGTATCGACGCGGTCGGCTGGAACTGTTAGACTCTGTGGTTTTCAGCATCACGGTAGGCTCGGACGGAGCTACCGACTCGTACGAACTTTGTTTTTGAACTATTCGTGCAAAGAAGAAGTTACCGTATCAAGCATTCATTTTTAAAGTACAGTATTGTGGATTTTTGTCGTAATTGGTCTTGTCTTGAGTATATAAAATATTGGTTATTTTTCTGAACTGGTGTGGTGTCCGTTTATAGTGCTTACATTGTATTACTGTTGGTTATGTGCAAATGCTTTACACACTGCCTCTGAATTAAGCCTGACTGCTCGTGCCAAGCTACCACGAGGGTGAGCAGGGGTTACTTCACGAGTGTAACACCCTTACCCTGACTAGGAAGAAGGGTCCCTACTTGGACAAAGGTGCAAGCCCTTGCCAACTAGAGATCCCATTTCTAACATTGGTTGTCAGCGGTGAGGATAGGACTTGTGTTTGCACTTGACTTACAGTGATTGGTGTGCACTACTACCATATCGCAGACCATTACGTACCACATACTGGTTCTTTTTCTTTTGGCCTATTTTTGATCTTGCCAGTTTTCAACTCACGACTTTTGTCATGCCTGAATCAATTGCATCATCCGTTGCATCTCTGGAAGTTATCTTTGAGGAGGATAGGTTGGAATCCTACGCCGTAAAGGAGTTACGAGCGATTTGTAAAAACCTGAAAGTCCAAATTAAAGGCCTCACAAGGAAGGAGGAGCTACAGAAGGCGCTGAGGGCCTGGGTAGCAGCCAGACATGCCAATGGGCAGCCTGGTGATCTCAGTGAGGAGGTGGAGGAGCCTATTTCCAGGGTGGATGTGCTTTTGGGTAGGGGGAACCCGCCAGGTCAGGCAGCAGCAGTCTGTCCCCAGAGGAGCTGGAGGACAGGCGGGAGGCAAGGCAGTTTGAGCTGCAGAAGCTCAGGCTGGAGAGTGAGCGGGAGGAGAAGAGATTGGCCATAGAGGAGAGGAAGATGCTCTTAGAGCATGAGAGAGAACTGAAGGAGCTAGAACTTAGGAGTAAGTCAGGCTCAGATGGTGGCAGCAATTCGTCCAGAAAAGCAGACAGGATTGTGCACATTCCCAAGAACGTAGGCAAGGAGTTCAAGAAGGGGATGACATACAAAGGTGGTTTCAGGGTTATGAGGCAGCCATACACATGAATGGGGTCCCTGAGGAGAGTGGGGAGCAGGATTGTGGCCACTCTTCCCTGAAGAAGCAAGGGATGCTCTGATAGCTTTGGGTAGGGGTATCACCTCACCTATGCTGACATGAAGGATGCCCTTCTCACGAAGTATGGTCTTACTCCTGAAAAGTACAGGGATCAGTTCAGGTCCAGTAAGAAGTCTGATGCCAACACTTGGTTGGAATGTGTGGATGTGTTCTGCAGGTCTCTGGATGGTTGGGTGAAGGGCAGTAGTGTAACAGATTTTCAGGGGCTCTACAACTTGATTGCATGGGAGCACTTGTCTAGTCTATGTTTTGCAGATCTGCGCCAGCACCTAGTAGATAGTAAGCTAACTGACCCCAGGAAGCTTGCTATGGAAGCGGACCGCTGGGTGAGTACCAGGGTCCACAAGAAAGCGTTTGGGGAGACTCAGCCAAAGGTGGGCAGGGTCCCCAGCAGAAAGGTGGGGGGACAAGGGTAAAGCACAGGAGTTCTCTAAAGGGCCCCAAACTAGTACCCAGGGTAAAGGTTCCCAGCCCCCGGTGATAAGAAGAAAGGGGTCTCTACAGGGAAGCCTGTTGAGACCGGCCCCCGCAAGTGTTATGCATGTGACCAGGTAGGTCACTTTAAGGGGACCCCAAGTGCCCGAAGGGGACACAGCCACCCACCGGTGGACAATCCAAAGTGTTGGCTAGTGTAGCGCTTGGGGAGGAGGGGTGCCCACAGGAGGGTGGGGATCCCGCAGAAATGACCCTTGTCTCACTAGGGGACAGTGAGATGGTCCCAGGAAACCAGGTGCCCCCTAACACAAAGAAATATAGCACCTGGGTGACCATTAATGGGAACAGGGTAGAGGCTCTCAGAGATACTGGAGCTAGTGTGACCTCAGTCCGGTGTCACCTGGTGTCTGAGAAGCAGGTAGTCCCAGGAGCATTCCACCAAGTAGTTGCTGTCGACAACTCAGAGCGCCAATGTATGGTGGCGCAGGTTCCCTTTGAATGGGGGGGGGTCTCAGGTCCCTTGAGGGTGGTTGTGAGCCCTACCATGCCTGTAGATTGTCTGCTAGGAAACGACCTGGAGCAGTCCTTATGGAAGGAGGTTGAGCTCAGGTCTCACTTGGAGATGCTTGGGTTGCCAGAGTGGGCATGCGTGTCTACTCGGTCAATGGCAGCCAGAAAGGGTGATCAAGAGAACTTGGAGCCTGAAACAGTGGCCCAAGTCCCTGCCAAGAGAAAGGGCAGGGGCGCGGGAAACCGGCCCCGAAGTTCCCACGGACCGGGAGGAGCGGACCTCGAGGGGACGCCCGGTGCCTACAGGGGAGCAGGTAGCCGAACTGGGAGACATCTCTGAGCTGACCCATTGGCAGCAAGAAGGGGGTCCCACCAGGGAGGAGTTCTGCAGGGAGCAGAGCGAGTGCCCTACTCTGGAGGGTCTGCGGCGGCAGGCTGCAGACCAGGCAGCTGGTAATCAGTCCGGGTCACATCTGATCTACTGGGAGAGTGGTCTCCTATACAGTGAGCCTAAGGTTGCTGAGCTTGGGTCAGCCCGTGTGCTGGTGGTACCCCAGCGCTTCAGGACCTTCCTACTGGGTCTGGCTCATGACGTGCCTTTGGCAGGACATTTGGGGCAGGACAAGACCTTTGACAGGCTTGTCACCCACTTCTTTTGGCCCCAAATGCGAAGGCAGTCAGATGCACACTGTAGGTCTTGCCAAACTTGCCAGGCAAGTGGTAAGAGTGGGAGGAAGGTCAAAGCTCCTCTCCAACCTTTTCCTGTTGTTGGTACACCCTTTGAAAGGGTAGGGATGGATATTGTGGGGCCACTGGATCCCAAGACAGCCATGGGCAACAGGTACATCCTGGTCTTGGTGGACCATGCCACCCGGTACCCGGAGGCAATCCCTCTCAGGACAACGACGGCGCCAGTGGTGGGCCGGGCGTTAATGGGGATCTTTTCCCGTGTGGGATTCCCCAGAGAGGTGGTTTCTGATAGGGGGACCAATTTCATATCGAAGTATATGACATCCCTGTGGAAGGAGTGTGGTGTAACCTACAAGTTCACCACTCCTTACCACCCACAAGGAAATGGTCTGGTGGAGAGATTCAACCAGACCTTGAAAGGCATGATCAAGGGTCTAACAGAACCCATGAGGCGTAAGTGGGACGTCCTCTTGCCATGCCTACTCTTTGCATACAGGGAGGTGCCTCAGAAGTCTCTTGGGTACAGCCCCTTTGAGCTCCTGTATGGCCACCCTGTCAGAGGACCTCTGAGTTTGGTAAAGGAAGGCTGGGAGGCGGCTCCCAGGAAAACTCCCCAGGATGTATTTAGCTACATGCTGGCCTTTAGAAACCAAACTGCCCTCTTCAGGAAACTCGCTCAGGCGAACCTAGAAGCAAGCCAGGAAGAAATGAAGAGATGGTATGACCAGAATGCCACTCTGGTCGAATTTCAACCTGGGCAGAAAGTGTGGGTCATGGCCCCAGTGGCACCTTGTGCCTTGCAGGACAAGTGGACTGGACCATATGAGGTAAAGGAGCGCAAAAGTGACGTCACCTACCTGATGGATTTGCAGGCTCCAAGGAACCCTTTGAGGGTCCTTCACGTGAACCGCCTCAAGCCCCACTTCGAGAGGTCCGAAGTAAGTATGCTCTTGGCGACAGATGATGGGGTGGAAGAGGAGAGCGAGCCTCTCCCTGACCTCCTGTCTACCAAGGAGCATGATGGGTCAGTAGAGGGTGTGATCCTCTCCCCTACCCTGACTCAGGAGCAGCAGGGGGACTGTCGCCAGTTGTTGGGACAGTTCGCCCCACTGTTCTCTCTGACCCCGGTGTTACTCACTGGTGTACCCATGACGTGGACACCGGTGACAGCCATCCTGTGAAGCACAAGATTTACAGGTTGACTGACCGGGTCAGAGCCAGCATCAAGGAGGAGGTCTCTAAGATGTTGGCGTTAGGGGTGATTGAGCCCTCCCAAAGTCCTTGGGCCAGCCCAGTGGTCTTGGTCCCAAAGGCTGCGGCGCCCGGTGCCACTCCAGAACTCCGGTTTGTGTGGACTACCGTGGCCTCAATGCCGTCACCAGGACTGACGCGCACCCCATCCCCAGAGCTGATGAGCTCATTGATCGGTTGGGAGCTGCCCGGTTCCTCAGCACGTTTGATTTGACGTCTGGGTACTGGCAGATTGCCTTAACCGATGGGGCCAAGGAGAGATCAGCATTCTCAACCCCAGAAGGTCATTACCAATTCCGGGTGATGCCCTTTGGGTTGAAGAATGCCCCTGCCACCTTTCAGAGGTTGGTAAATCAGGTGTTGGCCGGGCTGGAGGATTTCAGTGCCGCCTACCTGGATGACATTGCTGTGTTCAGTTCCAGCTGGGAAGAACATTTACAGCACCTTGAGAAAGTGTTGAGGGCTCTGCAAGGTGCAGGCCTCACGATCAAGGCCAGTAAGTGCCAGATCGGGCAGGGTTCTGTGGTGTACTTGGGACACCAGGTAGGAAGCGGCCAGGTGGCGCCCCTACAACCCAAGATTGACACCATTCTGGCTTGGGAACCCCCAAGACCCAGACAGAGGTGAGAGCCTTCTTAGGTCTCACCGGTTATTATAGGAGATTTGTTAAGGGCTATGGCACCATTGTTGCCCCCTTAACAGAGCTGACCTCTAAGAGGCAGCCCAGGAAAGTGATCTGGACTGAGTCCTGCCAGAAAGCTTTTGATGCCCTGAAGGCAGCCATGTGCACGGCGCCCGTGCTCAAGGCACCTGACTTCTCCAAAGAATTTGTCGTGCAGACAGACGCTTCCAGAGCATGGTGTGGGAGCGGTGCTCTCACAACTGAACGAAGAGGGCCTGGATCAGCCTGTAGTCTTCCTTAGCAGGAGACTACTTCCCAGGGAACAGAGGTGGAGTGCCATAGAAAGGGAAGCTTTTGCTGTGGTCTGGGCACTGAAGAAGTTGAGACCATACCTGTTTGGGACTCACTTCCGGGTTCAGACAGACCACAGGCCCCTCAGATGGTTGATGCAAATGAGGGCGAGAATCCAAAACTGCTGAGGTGGTCCATCTCCCTACAGGGAATGGACTTTACGGTGGAACACCGTCCTGGTACAGAACACGCCAATGCAGATGGTCTGTCCAGGTTCTTCCGCCTTAGTGAAGAGAACTCCAATGGGGTTGGGTAGTTCTCCCTACTTTCAGCTGGAGGGGACATGTGTTAGACTTGGCATCTTTTGGCGTGTTTCCCCTGACTTTTTGCTTTCTGACCTCCCGGTTTTGACTCTGTTTTTGCTGGTGTAATGATTCTGCGCACTTTCCTCACTGCGGTCCAGTGGGAAAGTGCAAGTGCTCCTGTATAAAATGCGTTATGGATTGGTGTTTCCATGATTGGCCTATTTGGTTTATGTGTCAGTCCCTTGTAAAGTGCACTACGAGTGCCAGGGCCTATAGACCAAATGCTGTTGGTGGGCTGCAGCACTGGATTGTGCCACCCACGCAAACAGCCCGTAAAATGTAACTCGGGCCTGCCACCGCAGAGCCTGTGCGCAGCCTGGGGCTGCCATGACGACTTGGCAAGTGCACACACTTGCAAGTCCCTAAACCTTCCCTTTGCTACATGTTAGTCACTCCTAAGGTAGGCCCAAGGTACCCCTGTGGGCAGGGTGCGTTGTATGCGAAAGGTAGGACATGCCCGGGTGTGTGCGGCATGTCCTGATAGTGAATTACAGCCTAGTTCGTTTTTCACTATTGCAAGGCTACCTGTTCCCCTAGGCCAGAACGGGCAGTTTTGATTATTACAGCTTATAATCCTAACTGACCCCGGGAACATGGTAGAAATTCGAGTTTAGTATGCCTGGACTCAGAATGATAAAATGCAGCTTTTAGTAAAGTTGGTTTTAACATTCTGTGTTTGAAAATACCACTTTTAGAAAGTGGGTATTTTCTTGTCTAACCATCCAAGCCTGCCTCTGCGAGGTTGTGTATTCCTTGTCTGGAATGTGAGTGACAGGGGCTGGGGGATGCCAGGAGACAGGGTGAGTCAGCGCAGGGCTGAATAGCAAGATCTACATGTAGATGGGTGGGAGGGGTCGCACCTGGGCCCTGAATAGGACAGTGCCTTCCCTCCACAATGCTGGCTCCACCTCCTGTGGTGCGTCTGATGTCCCTGGCCTACTCACTGAAAGAAGGGACGGAGACTTGTCAACAAAGTGCTCCAGAACTGGTTTGGACTAGGCAAAGGCCTCTCTGCCTTCAGAGAACAAAGGAATTTGGGATATAAATATTGGGGCCCTGACCCCATGAATTTAGATCTCGCTGGAATCAAGGAACCTGCCAAGACGAAGAGCTGGAAGAGCTGCCAGGAGGAGTACTGCCCCTTTGCTGTGTTGTTGCTTTGGTGGGTTGGCCTGCAGTTGCTGCTTCTGTCTTGGGCAGTGAAAGGACTGGACTGAACTTTCTACAAACTTGTGCTGAGTATCTCCAAGGGCCTGAAACCGAGCTGGCCTCCTGTTAAGAAGTCTCAGGGACTACAAAGACTTCACAAGCCTCTGGGTACCGCTTCTGGAACAGCTGTTTCAGTTGACACAGAGGAAGGGAACCGCAACCGACTCCGTCAACCGAATCCATCCCTGGCCGGTGACCTGTTTGCACCGCAGACCGCATCGCCCCGCTTCGCATCGCAACCCTGGTCTCACCGTGGGTGACGTCCGACGCCGCCAACATCGAGCCGCTGCTTGCACCGTGACCTGTGGGCACCGCAGTTTGCATCGCATCGCTTCACTGTGCCAGCCGGACCAGACCGACGCTGTCGCCTCAACTGGCTCAAGAGTCGAGACCGCACCGCATTTGGGGCACCGCTCGCACGTCTGCGACGCACCGCTCCGACTCGCCAGCTCCCGCACTCCAGCTTAGTCGCCTGCATCGCAACCTGTCAGCACCGCATCGAGCATCGTCTCACCCTGCATCGCACGCCTTGGACTCACCGACTCCGTCTGCACGACGCTCATCGAGCCGCTGCCTGCACCGCATCGAGGGACACCGCACCTTGCATCGCTCCGTCTTGCACCGCAACCGCGACGAACGCCGACCGGCTCGTACACTCCGTACCAGCCACAACGAGAAAGGTACTGTAACCGAGTCTGTTCATGACTCTGCTGGCCCGTATCGACGCGGTCGGCTGGAACTGTTAGACTCTGTGGTTTTCAGCATCACGGTAGGCTCGGACGGAGCTACCGACTCGTACGAACTTTGTTTTTGAACTATTCGTGCAAAGAAGAAGTTACCGTATCAAGCATTCATTTTTAAAGTACAGTATTGTGGATTTTTGTCGTAATTGGTCTTGTCTTGAGTATATAAAATATTGGTTATTTTTCTAAACTGGTGTGGTGTCCGTTTGTAGTGCTTACACTGTATTACTGTTGGTTATGTGCAAAATGCTTTACACACTGCCTCTGAATTAAGCCTGACTGCTCGTGCCAAGCTACCACGAGGGTGAGCAGGGGTTACTTCACGAGTGTAACACCCTTACCCTGACTAGGAAGAAGGGTCCCTACTTGGACAAAGGTGCAAGCCCTTGCCAACTAGAGATCCCATTTCTAACAGTGAGAAAATACCAATCGCATACAAATCTCATTTGTACACACAAGCGGAAATGCGCTTCAGTTCAACTGAAAAAATTCTGACAGCAGTTCAAACCGCTGTAGCAAAAGAAAGAGCCTTAGCCCAAGGGAAACGCATTATTGTCGTAACCCCGGTACCAGCTTTAGAAGCGGTCACAAAAGCAAGCATTCCAAATGCTAAAGCATTACATCCAAGATGGATACAATGGGTTAATTCTCTTGCTGCAACAGATGTTGAATATGTTTTTGATCCAGATTTAAAAACACAAGCATTCCTGCAATATGAACAAGAATGTCCTCTGCCCACTGAGATTCTGCCTCTTGATCAGTACGAATTCATAATTTACACTGACGGATCCGCACAGCCCGCAACAGGGAGTAAGCAAGCTTACAGTGCAGCATGTGCAATCATTAAAGGTCGCATGCGAAATGGCATCTTCAGACCCATGGTCACAAAAACTCAATCTCTAGGAGATTGTACAGCTCAGCGAGCTGAACTACAAGCATTCAAACTGGCACTTGAAAGTACAGATCGAGAATTCCCCACACTAATAGTGTGCGATTCCTTTTACTGTGTTCAGTCGTATAATGAATATATACAAAACTGGCTTGAAAATGGTTTCAAAGATGCGAAAGGTGGCACAATAAAGCATAAAATGCTTTGGGAACAAGTAGTTCAGTTGAAAAACGAACTACCAAAGGCTCACGTGATCCACACACTGAGTCATCAACGTGATGGCGTTCACGTTGCAGGGAATTCATTGGCTGACGAAGCCGCAAGGGGGCTGTTCAGACGGCTTCCGTAGCTGCGATCACTCGTTCAAAAACGAAAATAGACGGTGAGATAATGTTGGCTGTCAATGCTTCAAGCAAGGGCAGCAGTGCAGCGTTACCAAAAAAGTTTCCACTCAAGTACTCTTATGTAATTGATGCGAACAACGTTCCTTTTGCTCGAATCCCTGGAGTGGGGGATAGGGTAATTCCAAACATGGAACGTAGAGCAGCCTTGATTTATGAAACACATTTGGGGGAGGGTATGTCACATCACGGGATCTCTAAAACAATTTTGACATTAAAAGAGATGTACTGGTGGCCTGGAATGAATACAGAAATACACATATTCATTAATAACTGCTTAGATTGTAAATTACAGCGGGAAAGCCAACAGATACCATGCTACGAATGTAGCCGCCCATTACAGACACCATTGTTAGACAGCATTAGACTAACTACGCGCATGCGTCCTTCTGGACAAATGCAATCCCACAAACACTGAATACTGAATATAGGTTCCTATGGATATGGCCTCAGCGCTCGGCTGACGCTCGAACTATTATAAAAGATTTGCGAGTCTTTATCGGCACATACGCAATAGGCACGCTACATTCTGACCAGGGTCCTGCATTTAGCTCTCGGGCTTACAAAGAGGCCATGTCCAGTCTGGGCTTTGCATTGCGGTACTCCTCTCCATTGCATCCTGAGGGAAATTCGGTTGTGGAAAGGAAAAACCGGGACATAAAGCAGTCTATAACAGCTAGGGTATTAGGTTCGGGTGATGGGTGGGTCAAACACCTTAATGAGGTCCAACGCTCATTGAACAATCTGCCAAGAAGTTCTCTAGGGGGGGTCACTCCATATGAGGTCCTATTTGGGACAAGAATGTAGGTACCAGACCTTGAACACGTAGGCACAGTGGTGGAAAATAAACCGTTTGATATCAAAGATCGTTTGGCTGTTTTACAGGATCTGAATGCATTAAGAACGAAACAAAGCAACGTATTCCTGCAGCCAACCACCACTGGGGAAAAACCGGCGGTCCCAGCAAGGCCTGTCTGGATTCCAAAAGTTGGGGATCTAGTCAGAGAAAAAATTGCGGACAAAAAGGAATTTGGACCTTCTTACAGACAACCAGTACCTGTCCTAGCAGTTCAAGGAACAAGAACAGTACTTCTGCCGCCCCTTGCTGGAAGAAAGGAGAAAAGATTTGTGTCCATCGACCTCATCAAACCACAGTATGTGGCCAATTCTAAACAGTAGGCCTCGTGGACTCCGACCTAGTAGCAGACGCACTCCTCTCGCTACTATCCAAGAGGTTCAGACTGAAAGACTGATAACAATCGAGAATTCAGCGGTAACAGATGGAGGACTAAGCAATAACGCTATGGAACTCATCCCTCTTGAAAACCAAGTAACAGTTCGTCCAAATACACCTGTCTACATGAATGTAGCAAGTGATGAACTGGTTCCAGTGATTTCTACAAATCCTGATGCAATTCCAACAATTGACAGAACTGCTTCTGGCTATTTCATTAACTTTGATACGTTCTCAGAAGATCCGAGTGAACCTGAAACGACGCCAGCATCATTAACATTCAAGCAGCAAGTACAAGACTTTCTTCACTTTCTGAAAAAGACCTATTTGGTTTCTCCATGGATTGAACTCTGGATTACATCTGGACTTTTTGTTTTCCTGCTCTGGCTATCTTTGGTTACAACTGTGAGCGTGCTTATAAGTGGCAGATACATCCATGTGAATACTGAAAGAAAAGGCGTGAACGTACTTTTGAAACCTCATAAATCTTCCCATTGTGAAGCAAGAGACTTGTCATCGGTGAACATCACAGCCGTTCCTGTACAGGATGGTATGGTGTGGGACAAAACAGATTTTGATATCTTCGGCCCGACGGAACAATTGAACATTCCACATTTGTTTCAAATTTCACTAAGTGATCTAATTACGTCCAGTACCTATTCAGATGATTGGGACTTTGAGACGGTTAATGACATAATGTTTTACTTAGAAAAATCTACTGCATTTTCTAAAAATGAATTTTTAGAGGGTTCATCAGACTATGAACAACTGTATTGTTATAACCACTATGGTCATCATTATTTGCATAAATCTGCATATCCAAGAAATGTGTTTATGTTTAACCAATGGGAACATTGTCCTACACCTCCGAAAGGTAGTTCAAAAACATTTGCTAGTAAGTTTCCTTATTTTTCAGGTTACAATACATCTGACCCAGACGCATTTTACTTTAGAGATGTAAACAAGACAGGACTGAAAATTATGTTAACTAATACAAAACAGATTTACTCTGCAGCATTTATTGCCCAACTGTCTAGACAGGGTTTCGACTTATGGAAAGACACAATAGACACAAAAACCATCTGGGGTACTAAAGATTGGCAAGTGCAGGGGATAGAAGCTTTATTTAGAGCCTGTATCATCCCTGAACAAATAATGTTCTTGAATGAAACCATCCAACAAACATCTTGTCTTGGATTAGCCAAGATCAAAGAGATGAAAACACCTTCTGTACCAACACCTGCAAGTGATAACGATACACAGGCAGTGGTGACAGTTGACAATATATTACAACTCAACAGATCTAATCCTGATTGGAAAAAATGATTGATCTGGCCCACAGACACGAATAACTGTCAGGAAAGATTCCTGAATAAAACTCAGGGCTTTACTATTAATAGGCCAGACCCAAGATACGTCCAAAGACAGCATCCGGGGGTAGTAACAACATACAGTGTAGGAAAATTTTGCCTCGATTGGCTGCATAAGTCTACACTGCAGGATGTGAAACAACACTTATCCTTACTTAAAGAAGACGCAGACCTTAGGGAATTCTTGCTTGGACCAAGAAAACCGCGTCAAATACGTTTCATATATGCTGGCATTTATGCTGCCTATAATGAAGCATGGAAAGTGTCACAGATGGAGGCCGCAGAACGAATACGTGAACTTGATCGTATTAATTTAGAGAAAACCCTCTCTGTGGTCGGCAATGGGTTAACAACTTTGTCCTCCAGAATGTATTCATTGAATGGCATTGTATCCTCTGCTATCGACATACTAGAACAAGATTTGGCGATGTTACAACACGGTCAGTCTCAATTACGTTCAATTGTGTTATTAAGCTGGACGCTGCAATTTTTGCGAGCGGGCTATGTGCCTTGGCGTTTTATCAACACGTCAGCTCTGTTTGCAGAATACAATCTAACTGATAAACAGATCGAATTGGGCCAAAGAGGAGCAAGGTATACAGTGCTGAGCATTGAAAAACTGGAAAAGTTACCATTCACAGTGGCAGAAAAACCAGCTACAGAATGGCTTATTGATGGCAAAATAACATTACCTGTGACTACTTTTCAGTTTCAGTATTGCCTCAGACAAATGCAAGCAGGCAAATATGAAAGGTTGGGTAAGGAATACATTAAGACATCTTGGGATTTACCGTATACATATAGATGTTGGAGTGGGGATCGTGAAGTGTTTTTGAGCGGTACACACTGTAAACGTGCACTGAGCGGTTCACTTATATGTCAGGACATTTCTTTACACGGGGCTTGTAATGGTTCTGTGGCAAATTTGTCTTGCCATCAGCAGGGTACACCAGCTGCTGTGATTAATCCAACGTTTGGACAACTTTGTAATGGGAGTTACCTCATGTTGAATGGTCAGAGTTGCTGCGGCATGTTGCCAGGCATCCCATATCTAGTAACGGTCAACTCCAGGGTCACTTGCTGTATGCAAGTATTGTTTGCCCCAATAGACACAGTCAGGGAGTCGCCTCTATGGCCTTCGCTGAACGTCTCTTTTATAAGATTTGATACTTTGAGCAGAATGAAAGCCATGCTTTTACAGCAAACAGTGCCTTTGACCTCGGCCAAAGAAACCTATGATCTACAAGTAGCAAGGACTTCGGCTGAGATACAGACTTTAATACGTACAAACTGCCCTATACATTTCGTGGAAATGATAGGACGTATCTTTAACATGTCTGATACAACCGGAATTGTACATGTATTTAAGAGCATCTGCTCCGGTCTGTTAGCACCTTTCCAGGCAATACTCGGAATCATCCCGAACTTTGCACATTCGGTGTTTGGTGGCATACCATTAATTCTAGCACTTGTTGCCGGAATTCTATTTCTCTTCCTGCTATTGCGCTATGGCCAGCCTATTCGCAGACATCACTCCGAGCGAAATGGAGAAAGCTCTCCTTGAACGAAAGTGCCGTGAGCGAATAGTACAGCTATTGGGCATGACTCGTCTACGGGACCTGAATACCACGTGGTTCCTGTCATTCAGACCAATCTGGCAAGATTGCATCTTACCTGTTCTACGATGCCTGCTATGCGGTGAAGAATGCGTGTTAGACACTTGTCTCACATTTCCATCAGCAACGCCAACGGACGTCGATACTCTGCTGGTCCCGATAACGGCCCATGCTCTGTGTTGTCCCCAGAGGCTACCAATCCTGATGTCAGCATTCATTGAGATCTCACAGATGCTTCCGGCTGCTGCTGAGGTACGAGAAAGATCTACAGGCACACAGGTAACAACGGACGCGAACATTGCTGCGGCAACCTATGCTGGAAGCGATGCTTCACATCTCTGTGCAATTAATCTACTACATGAGGTGTTCCAACTGACACCAACTTCAGTGGATGATGTTTTGTCTATAGAAATAGATGATCTCATGTTTACACCAGACCCGTAACCTGACTCTGATTCAGCATACAGTGTTCCAGAGATGCAGTAACAATTTTGCCTTCATTTTCAAAAAACTTGGAACTCTACCAAAATTGAACTTTTTCCCATTTTTCGAACTAAAATGGCACTTCAATCTGCTTAAAGTAGAACTAGCCTTATAGTACAGACTTCGCGGTACTTCCACGGACACTTAGTCATCTTGTGTGTCTAGAACAGTTCATTCATTTTCATGACATGAAATGACTTTGATTTTTGAACAACTTATCGATCATTTTCTGTAAATATTACTGCTTATTTCATTCCAATTGCATCTATTTTCGAACTTTATGCCTGAAATGAAAGGCATTTGCTTCAGATGTACAGTACCTTTTGCATTTTTTACTATGTTTTTTAATGCTTTTAAGAAATATTTTTTAAATATGCGGTACTCCATTTAATGTTTAGCATTTTAGTATTATCGTACACACGAAAGTGGAGTGGGTGTTGTATTCCTCTTAGGGTGTCCATAAACGGGCTTTCCAGTATCATGTCCTTATATAGGCACAATTCGCCCTGCCCTTATATAGGCATAAAATCCCAGTCCTTATTTAGGCATTAAACCGTGCACTCCATATACAGGCATGGTCTCCGACATCCGTCCACCCTAACGTCACAACGAGTTCATGAAGAACAGACCCTTAGGCTGCGGGAGTTTCCCTAGCCCAGGACTATTGATTTCTTCAAGGACTCATATATTATGCATGAACCATTATTCCTTAGGGGTTCATTCATGACGTCTTCCGCTGTCCGACTCACGTCAATGCTAACATTCTTAGGTACTTCTCAGGTATAAATATACCTTCCCTAGCCCCTGTAAATCAGAGGAGACCTCGACTTCAGAGGAGCCCGTTTCCCGGCCTGACGCACTGAGAAGACGCTGTCATCCCTGCACGCAGAGAGTCCAGCTTCCAGTGATCTGACTTCCCTCGCGGGGTGTTGGAGTTCGAGTCTGGCAAAGAGATTCCTACCTCTCTCATTCTTCAGGTATGGAGCTGACTAGAACCTAGAGGGACTCTTGGCATACTAGGCATACTAGACTTAACATACTCTTAGTATACCATAGTAAGGAATACTTCACCTACTTCATACCTCTCCCTACACCTAGGTTAGGTTAGGTACATTGGGGTAGAACCAGGTTAGAAACGCATCGTATGAGTACTCGCATTTTTAGTCTGTGTCATTTATGTAAATGCATATATACTAAAAGATAATGCTATCGCAGTATTATTTATTTCTACTGCACACACTGTACATTATTTATCTCGCATACTGTCTTGTGATCGTAACAGCATATTTTACTTACACCAGAAACAAGACTGTTCAATAAATCTTTTATTGAAACGTCCGTCTGTTCTTTCTGTGTAACTTGGAGAAAACTAAGAATGCACGATTGAGCTGAGTGAAATAGTTATCTATTGTTTCCACGACTCTGGGCCACGTTCTGATTCTAAAGGGAAACAAAGTGGTCATGTTTTGCGGCTGCCAGAAACTACTCCCTTCTTGTCGTCAAGGAGATTCTAGTGGCCTCTGAGCTAGCTGGCACAAGTAATTAAGTTTAATATACTCGATAGGGACATACTGACCTTAGTCCTATGTCAAACCTTAGGATATATTATTCCAATGCGCAGAGCCTATTAGGGAAATAGGAGCTACACTACATGATCAATACTAGGGCCCGTCTGCAGTAATAGTATAAATTAGCACCTTGCCTTTGCTCTGGAAGCTTGTTGCCATTTGCTTGTTAGAGAGATCCCTTTTTCTGTGCATTTTGTGATTAGCAGACTGTTAAATTTGTGCACTAAGGCCAGATGTATGACCATTCACTTTAGCGAGTTTCATATTGCGCCAAATTGTGACTCGGAATTTGCGGCTCGCTAAAGTGTATGTATAACAGTGTCTCAGACACTGTTTACGATTCCCAATGGGGTCGCAAATTGCATGCCTCATCAAAATTCATGAGGAAAGCGCAATGTGCGACCCCATTGGGAATGGCTAGCACTCACAGGGAGGGTGGCCTGCTGGGGTCAGCAGACCACCATGTCTGTGACTGCTTTTTAAATAAAGCTTTTTTTTTTTTTTTAAATGCAGCCCGTTTTCCTTAAAAGAAAATGGGATGTATTTAAAAACAAAAAATGAAACTGCCCTGGGGACCCCTTCCCGTTTGCGAGTGGTTTACCACCTACTTGAAGCAGGTGGTAAACTGCGAGAGTTTTGCGGCCGCAAATGCGGTCGCAAAACAATCATACATTGCATTCATTGAGACACGCTATTAGGTAGGGACGCCGTTGGCACGCCCCTTCCTAATAGCGAGTCGCAAACCATATTTTGCGAGTCAGTAATAGGTTACCGACTCGCAAAATATAGTTTGTGCATGGGGCAGACCCAATTTTGCAGTCGCAAACGGGCCGAATTCCCGTTTGCAACCACATAAACGGTCGTACATCTGCCCCTAGATACTTAACAGACTCAACCCATACTTGATTTCTTTAGTCATCACCTACCTCTGCAATTAGTTACACTCATTTGCCTCTCTCGCCATGATTTATTCCCAAGTGAAGGTAACTACAATTTATTAAGCAGGTGGACTACTGGCTAATAATTTCAGTCTGAGCCACCATGGTTGGTACCACGAGTTTATCCCAAATAGATCGAATGAGCAGCTAACAAACCTTGGTTCTGCCCTCTTAGCCATTGGATAAGTCAAACATGGGAAACTCCAATGCAGGCTCCTTATATGGTAACTGAAAAGGAGGAGGGCAAGCAAATGAGATTGTGGGAGCCCCCACTGAGATTGTGAACTTTTTGTCACAGCTATATGCACAGTTAACATTGAGGGTATGCTATGGGTCAAGGGGAGAAGTTACATCACAGTTCAAAATAACCAGAGGAATTCGGGCAAGGCTGGGTCCTTTCCCCCCTTTTATTCTCGTTGTATATTAATGGGGTGGATGTGTTTTTGCAAAAGATAAATGCAGATGCTCCAAAAGTCGGTTAACATCTAACACCGGTACTCCTGTATGCTGATGATGCCGTCCTGATATCTAGAACTGGTAATGGTCTCCAGCTCTTGATAGATGGTGTCGCCACGTACATGTAGGACAGGGATATGAAAATTGATTTTGAAAAAAGCCTTTACAATGACGTGTGGAAAAGGGAGACCCTAGAAGAAAACTCATATTAAGGTATTAGCACTTGCTGCAACAGAACGTTTTACATATCTAGGTGTGAATTTCTCTAGTATTGGCCAATGGGGGACTAATGTAGAAGCAGCAAAACTGAAATTCATTAGATCTTCGGAAGTCCTTTTTAGGTTTACATGAAAAATTGGTAATAAGCCCATGAGAGCGCTGTTGACCAAATATAGATGTAAATGTATTCCTAGTGTCAATTATGGAACCCAATTGTAGGGACTGACAAAGTGTAAATTGTTGCAGACACAGGAAAATCTTTTCCTATGCAGATTATTAGCTGTGCCCCATTCAAGCTCCTCTTATATCGCTCACAAGGACTTATCGGCCCCCAATTTAGAGGTCGGCTTGCAGACAAATCCCATCATACTCTGGTATAACATATGGAGTAAAGATGGCATTAAATTCACCAAAGAGATGGTAACAGACTGTCTTACCTTGGAACATAGAGCAAGAATAGCTTCGTTGGCATATGTAAACAGTTTTCTAAAAGAGGTGGATGGGAAATTGAGCACTGATGAGCCGGTGGGAGTATTACAATTCGGTATGAAAGATTTAAATAGGTTTTGATTGGGAAAAGGATGGCCGATAGAGAAAACAGAGAGTGTGTCAAACCGACTGTGTCAATGTACCTCTCAGGCCCCATTCAATCTAATGCCCATAGCTACCTCATCTTAGTACTAAATATTCAACACAGATTTTATTTAACAAGACTGTGAATTGACACATTGCACTTTTTGCTTAAGGGTGATCAGCACACACAATTTACCATTTATAAACATATTATATATACCAATTGAATCACGGGATGCATAAACTTAATTCATGTGTATTTCTTTTTCAAAGGAATTTCTTTATTCAAATCTTCTTCTCAATGTAGCCAACGCGTTTCGTCTCTTTATGAGAGACTTCTTCAGGGCTTAGTGTGCTGCTAACGCCCAACG
Source organism: Calotriton arnoldi (assembly GCA_963921515.1). NCBI lineage: Eukaryota > Metazoa > Chordata > Amphibia > Caudata > Salamandridae > Calotriton > Calotriton arnoldi. The sequence goes on along the minus strand of CAWUFW010010592.1, from coordinate 580,735 downwards.
ACCACAGACAGCTTGTTCATTCGTGTCCAAAGGATCTGTGTTCAATTAAGAAGATCTATCATCAGTCCAGGGCATGCATGTATATTTGGCATACACCGTACACTTGTTGTCACTTAATTCATTAGGTCTCACATAGCTGTGTCATAATCCCTCTCATCTGGGCAGAAATTGATTTCTCAAAGCACGCATTTCCAAGCCGATGTTGGCATTATGATTGTGCACTTGGTCAGCAGCAAGACGTGTAACGCGACCGATTCAAATTGAATCGATAGCGTGGAAACACTCGCTTTGAGAAATCAATTTCAGCCCAGAAGAGAGGGATTATGAGACAGCTATGTGATCATCTGGTGTCCTGCATCTGTATATCGAACTGTCCATGTTATGAGATCATTTTTATGGATTTTACCTAGAAACTTTTATTAAAATCTTATGTAAATTTTATCTGTGCGATTTTTTAATGGATATTTTTATTCGAATAAAGATTTATTTGATTGAGATTAATAGCTATCTCCCACACCCCCAATTTATGACCACAAGAGCACTAAGAGCGCGCAAAAGCCACACAATTTGCTATGGCGTAATAACATGAAATTTTGGAAAAAGTACACAAAATTATGCGGAATTACACGAAATGCAAAACTGGCGTTTGACTCTCTATTTTAGCATGAAATGCGTCCTTCCATCCATTTTGAATACAAAGATGTATTTCCAGCTAAAAACTAGTGCAACAAGCACCGCGTTCTTGTCGTTCGCTTTGTTCTCATGCGAGAATATGCTGGCGTAAGGAAAATTTCGAATGGGCCTAATGAGCACTGAGGCGGAGATATATTGTGTAGGAGTAGATCACAAGAGACCCACGCACCACCATGCTGCTCATTCACCGCACGTCTAACTCCTCTCCCCTACAGACCACTAAGATGCATGGGTTTGCCATATTATTGCTATAGTGTAAGGGAAGTGTTGAGATGGTTAAACATTGGTACCCAATTCACCCTCATCCTAAGGGGTCTTGACTATGTAAGTGCCTGAGGATGAAAACATGTGATCCTTGTTTAGGAAGCATGCCCTGCTTTCTCATCCAATTTCAAGATGAGGTCACCCGAGCTGCCTCAAGGGCTGTGAACATAGGCAGCATAAGTGCCTCATTCTGCGAGGAAAGGGTGCTATTCTGAGTATGAAAGCGAAGTGTGTTATTCAAGATTTACCACCGCTCTCTTCAGAACAATGCCTTTCATTCAGGGCTGTCTATCTTTGTTCTACCAGACAAATGCATGAGCTCTCATGGTATTATTAGCACAAAGCAGATTTTTACAGAAATGAATGGGATGTCCTCGTCGCCAGCACTGACAAAGCACTGCGAATTGTGAGCGATGTAAAAACGCACCAGACTGAAGGGGAAAGCGCACCTCGTGTTACTGGAGATGCACGTAATTGGTTTTGGCAGCGATGAAGTGTCTGTCATTAGAGGAAAACACAGGGACATGTACGAAGGCTGACAAACAAAATTCTCCCCCACTTGACTGCATAACAGTGTCTTAATTGCAGGCCTCGGCTGTCAGCGAGTGATATACGGAGCCCGAAGCGCCGCAGCCACTGGAAAAATATTTTGGACAAACACAGAAGAACATCAAACACCAGCCTGGAGCTGACGAGGCTTGAATAGAGCATCGATTCTAACTGATCTGGTGTTTAGGAGTGAAACTGACGGATTGGAGGTGGCCGCGCGCCGGTTACGCACAGTGGCGCGTGACGCATGGCCCATTACGGGCTCGCTTTGACCTGCTCAGGCGTAAGATGGCGCGCTGCAGCGAGGGGCTTCTTTCAACAGACAGGTCCTGGGACGGAGGAGTCCAATGCAATTATGCCAATTACCAGTTGTTTCCCTTAATTATAAGAAGTTGAAGGTCTAGGAAAGACTGCAGAGTTTTTCTGATAACTACTGTAAATACCTAGAAAGCTCAGGTTGGATGACGAAGAAAACTCGCAAAGATTAATGTTGCTGATGGCATTTCATTGGCAGCGCCGCGGGCGGGAGGGAGTCTGGCATCTACCCACCAAACGATCATTTTCAATTGTGGTGACTGAGAGATAGACCCAGGGGCATGTCCACGAGCAGATTTGCTTTCTCCCAGATTTATTTCATTCTTGGACGCAAAGAACCTCTTTCACACATACAGATAAACATACCTACAGACACAGGAACAAATAAAGACATGGATGGCCTATGAAGAAAAATGGTGATGTACCCTGCAATTAGTAGTAAGGGGACCTTATGACACTTACATATGGGTAAATATAGGGCCCTGTGTACATTTAGGGCCCTATTTACAGGTTTACAGTACTGGTGAGGTGCAAACACCACACATGTAATTACTGACACTGTGAGGTAACACCCTGCCAGTATAATGGGGTCTGGATGCTGCTGTAGCCAAAACCTAAAGCAAGTGTATTGGCTGTTTTGTTCCAGCAAGTAAAATGGGGTTCAATCATCCCCACCCAGGAAACTTGTGCGAAAATACCTATAAGAAGTTTTTCCTCAACTTATGTGCACATGCAGGCTCTGCTACGACGGCTGTTTTGCTCATCAACCGCCGTGCAGCTCCCTTGCACGTACGCGCACATCTATGGGCAGTACGTTCGCGCCGAGTTTAGCTTGTATGTACATGTCAGCTTTTGAGGATAGAGAAATCAATACCCTCAACAACCCATACCGGGCGAACGTGCTGCTGTGGAAGAGATTCATTGATGACATTTTGATCCTATGGAAAGGAGAACGCACTAAATGTGATGAGTTCTGTACATGGATCAATACATTGAATCCATTCCTGAAGTTTACCAACACGATTTCAGAGACAGAGATCCCGTTCCTTGACCTACTGATTAAACTAGACGGAGATAGGATCACTACTACTTTATATCGAAAACCTACTGACAAAAATAGCCTTTTGTTATTTAGTAGTCATCATCCAAGGGCCTTGAGACAGAATTTGCCCTTTGGGCAATTCCTGCGTATCAGAAGGAATTGCAGCACAACGTCAAACTATCAGAGAGAGTCGGCCACCTTGATGAGAGATCTTGTCAAGCGTGAATATCCTAAACAAGTGGTTGCCCTGGCTCGAAAATGAGCAAGACATAACAACCGCAAGAGCCTGCTGGAAAGTGTGACCAGAGAGCCAGACCACACAATCACATGTGTCACCACTTTTACTCCTGATTCTGACCGAATTAGAAACATTATTCGGAGACATTGGGAAATTCTCAACACAGGGACGCTTAACTTACCAACACCTAGGTTTGCATCTAAACGAACTAGCAACCTCAAGGATCTGCTAATTCATACGAGACCTAAGAAGCAACACAATAGTTCACAGAGAACATTATGGGATCTTCCACCTATAAGGGACATTACCCCTGTGGCTCCTGCTCTATATGTCCCCAGACTACGATCAGTAAAGAGCTGACGTTCCCCAATGGGGCAACTTGGAAAATGATGACACACACCAACTGCAACTCATCAAACTGTATCTATTTACTGAGTTGCCCATGCGGACTCCTATATATAGGAATGACTACAAGACAGGTCAAAGTCCGTATGATGGAACACAGAAGTAATTTCAGATGTCATAAAAACAACACTAAAATGACTGCACACTTCCATCAAGAACAGCACGCCTCTGACTCTTTCCAATGGTGCATTCCTGAAACACATCCGGGCATGCCAAAGAAATCGCTGTTCCGCCTTGAACAACGTTGGGTTCTGCGATTATCGACTGACAAGGGTGGGTTGAATGAAGATATCCCTTGGAGCCTCCTCACGTAAACATTTCTAGTGAGTTCACAGTACATCCTCACCAATACTAAAATGACTGCACACTTCCATCAGGAACAGCACGCCTCTGACTCTTGCCATGATTAGCATTATTACGTTATCATGGACATTGAACTGGTTGTTCATCATCCACCTTGACATCCTTTGTCTAGGTTTTCTCGTTTTTCGTTTTACTACACCTTGGTATCAAGTCCACTTCAATTTTGTTGTTTTGGCCTTTTTCAAAATTTCCATCAGTAACCCGGATCCCAGAGGTGGCTGTTTCAGATGGGTTATACATTACTACCCAGGACCTGTCCAACATGGCGCCCGCTGGGCGGGGTTAGCGTTCTAGCCCCACAGACAGTCCTTTGCGGGAGTTCCGGAAGTTCCGCCTCCTTTACGCGTCCGGCCGGATATAATCGGATGAGCCTCGCCACTTTGAGCTATCCGGTCCAGTAGAGCGAAGGGTAGGAATACGGATGGTCCTTATCGACTTAACTTTAAGTATTGGGTGCGTACGCGACCCGCTGATGGCTCTCTGCACATGGGAGGTGATTAGGCGGTCCTGACTTACTACGAGACTGCTGCGGATGTTGATCACCGGGCCCGTGGTGTATCAACCTGGAGAGAGCTTGGTCCTGCGCGTTGGGCTTAGCACCGATGTTGGTGGTTTACGGCATCTACTCTCCATTGTGCACCTATGGACGTTGTGACAATGCTCGTGTCCCGTTTTTGTGTTCTAAACTGCAATGGTCAGTCTGTGGGGATACGGGGATAACCACACTCTGTGTTGGCCATGAATATTCCAGATACCTTCCCTGGTTGGTATTATGGGTACTGCTTGACCGGTGCCGGTGTGGTCAGTCTTATGTTATTCACTCATTCACCAATACAGTACTTATACTTGGAGTTTCCCCTTGACACCTGCACATCACCAATGTCGAGATACAGGCGGTGGTCTCTGGATGTGATACCTTGGTTTTGGTGCTGCCCATTGAACATCAGTTCTGGGTACTGGCGCTCCAATGTTGTCTTTTCTTTTCTTTGTCCTATTAGGACACTACACTTTAGTGTCTGCCTCTACCGGTACACGATGCCGTTAACCTTTGCCCCGACTTGGGTGAGTTCTGACAACCATCTGCTTGTTGACCCTGTTGTGTTCTTCGCATTTTCTGCTGCCTTTTAAAGTTTTTACTATACCCAGATCACAGTTGATGCATGTTTTAGCTCACCTGTGTTCTGCATGCGTGTGAGGCACCTTGGATGTTTAGTGGTGCACTTAAAACATTGCTATAACTTTGATATGAATTCACAATGTCGTCATATTGTGTTTTTTATTGCAGGTTTTGGTATAGATCTACAGGTACCACTTTTTAGGGTGCTGTATTGGTGGTCATTTATGCACTTCACTGAGTTCCCGACCGCCACCAAAAAGTGTAGGTAGATCTACTTCTGGTCCTGACGAATTGCCATTGAATAGATAACAGGCAAGAAACATGTTGACCTATTTTCAGCATATCTCCCCACATACCTGAGAGTGAGAGTATTCGCCCTTTCTGTTTTTAGTCAGGGTAGTGTCCACGACTCATTAAATTTGTTCTGAGTGATTCACTATTCCCTGTTTTATTTTTCACGTCCTTACACATCACTATCACCTACACCATATCTTTTAGGGCCCTTACACACTCCACACCCAACGGCATTAGGAATAAAGATCTCCGCCAAGAAGGCCCCATCACGGGTGCCGATCGGGTATTGCAGTGCCGACCCGATAAGGAGCAGACCCGATGATAAAGCATGACACCCAGCACGCTGGGTGTGTGAGGGTCTTTTTCCGAAAGGAGGAAACTTTCTCCTGCTTTTCTTATATATCCACCTATTGGTCTAACCTTGTGATCACTTATCATTATCTGCATTATGTGTTAGGAACGGCATACTACTTTTGTTTTCAATCATCCCCACCCAGGAAACTTGTGCGAAAATACCTATAAGAAGTTTTTCCTCAACTTATGTGCACATGCAGGCTCTGCTACGACGGCTGTTTTGCTCATCAACCTCCGTGCAGCTCCCTTGCAGCCTGACACTTTTTCACTAAAGCAGCTGGTGGTCTCACCCCTCAATTACAGAAGCACCCAGTTCATGTCAGGATAAGGGTTATGCGGTGGAGGAAATCAGGAAGGATGTGCAGCTATTGCATGCTGGTAGCAATGTTCTACTAAACAGCCCTGCAAAGCCACATGGCAGATACAGATCTGGCAGACACCACCTTAAGGTTGATGCAGTGTGACAGGAGCTGTCCCAGTGATGCCCAAGTGCAGGGCCCTTAGTAATCTCTAAGACTGCCTTCCTGTGGTGTGCATGCACCTGCGAGCAAAAGCAGAAAAGGCTGTCGCTATGAATGTCCTACAACAAGTGCATTGCATGTCATGCAAAACATTTAAAGGACAATGCTGTAAAGAAGAGGCAGCAAGACAAGTGATCAAGAAAGGGCTGGAAATAAGATGGGCAGCAGAGTGAAGCACAGCACGTAGGGAATAGAGTGATGATGCAGGAAGTGACAAAGGATTGCGTTACCTCATTCAATCTTGAAAGAACAAGCGCTTATACAGTGGAGGGGAAGCCAGTAGGAGGCAGTAAGGCTTGATGCTTAGGTGAAGCGAAAGCCGAAATCGATGTGTAGAAACAGGCTGACTGATGTGGTCCAAGATGACTTGAGAAAGAAACCAGACTCTTAACCAAAGAAGTTAAAGTTGGGGTAGCTGAAGAAGCGTGCCATAAAGATACAGAGAAAGCATGGCTAGGAGGGAGAAGAAGGGATGTCAAAGCAAGCAAGGCACCGCCATCATCCAGCAGACAGCAGGTATCATCTACCATCGGCATGGTGGCGTAATGGTATAGCCTCAGTGCTTTAATTTTATCACTTCTGTAAACAACACGTCAAAAGTGATACTTCTGGAAAAAATATAAATATTCAAAACTTGCAAGCAAAAGATATTAAAGGAGAAACAGAAAAGGAAGAAATCAGGAAAACAACTGAGAAAAAAAGAAGAGGAAAAAAGTTTACATCGATTACCCCCATAACAAAAAGAAAACATAAAAATGAAAATAACACAATTAAATCTTGGGAAACGGGGAAAATAGGATGAAAAAGAGAAAAATGGGTACTATGTAGGGCTATACCCCTATAAGGAGAAAAAGGGGAATTAAATAAAATCAAAAATGTGACAATATAAGGGGAGTATACGGGGTGAACAAGATGTCTAAGCTTTAAGCTTTGTATTAATATGGCATCTTTCCCCCCTGTTCAGTACTGTACGAGCTCTTCCCACTCACATGTGCACATGTGGAATGCGCTTCTTCGACTCACCCGCTCACTCTTGCCTGAGTCCCCACCCTTGGCCACTCCAGTTCTTCTCAGCCAAGTACAGACAGGTTTATAATTCTAAACTTTCAATAAGCTGATGTATCACTTGTTTGTTTTAGGGGTCACGCTAAGGTTAATGGAAAATGGCAACTGCGGACTAGAGACAAAAAGAGGGGGAAGGGTTAGTTTGTGTAATAATCTCCTTAAGATGTTGGCCAATGGACATTGCAAAACCAAAGGGGATGATGGACGGAGTGTTGAACATTGCAAGCACTCACCCCCAGTCAACTGATCTGGGTTTAATCCATCATCATTCTTTAGCTCACTCCGCCACCCAGGCTCAGACATGGCCATATGCAAATCAGTCTGACCCTGTGCCTCATGGGAACAGTCCAGCCCGAACTGACAAGCCATGTCTTCTCTGGACCGGAAACAAGCATTCTGGGACCGGTTTCTGGCTTACAGCCGTCATCAGCCAGGCTATCTTGAATCCAGTGGCAAAGTGATTAAACCCAGATCAGTTGACTGGGGGTGAGTGCTTGCAATGTTCAACACTCCGTCCATCATCCCCTTTGGTTTTGCTATGTTCGCCCTAAGTTGGCAGGGTATGCCCAGACGTGGGTCCCCTGCTCACTTTGCCACTGGATTCAAGATAACCTGGCTGATGACGGCTGTAAGCCAGAAACCGGTCCCAGGATGCTTGTTTCCGGTCCAGGGAAGACATGGCTTGGCAGTTCGGGCTGGTCTGTTCCCCTGAGGCACAGGGTCAGACTGATTTGCATATGGCCATGTCTGAACTGGGATGGCGGAGTGAGCTAAAGAATGATGATGGATTAAACCCAGATCAGTTGACTGGGGGTGAGTGCTTGCAATGTTCAACACTCCGTCCATCATCCCCTTTGGTTTTGCTATGTTCGCCCTAAGTTGGCAGGGTATGCCCAGACGTGGGTCCCTTGCTCACTTTGCCACTGGATTCAAGATAGACTGGCTGATGACGGCTGTAAGCCAGAAACCGGTCCCAGGATGCTTGTTTCCAGTCCAGGGAAGACATGGCTTGGCAGTTCGGGCTGAACTGTTCCCATGAGACACAGGGTCAGACTGATTTGCATATGGCCATGTCTGAACTGGGGTGGCGGAGTGAGCTAAAGAATGATGATGGATTAAACCCAGATCAGTTGACTGGGGGTGAGTGCTTGCAATGTTCAACACTCCGTCTATTATCCCCTTTGGTTTTGCTATGCTTGCCCTAAGTTGGCAGGGTATGCCCAGACGTGGGTCCCTTGCTCACTTTGCCACTGGATTCAAGATAGCCTGGCTGATGACGGCTGTAAGCCAGAAACCGGTCCCAGGATGCTTGTTTCCGGTCCAGGGAAGACATGGCTTGGCAGTTCGGGCTGGACTGTTCCCATGAGGGACATGGTCAGACTGATTTGCATATGGCCATGTCTGAACTGGGGTGGCGGAGTGAGCTAAAGAATGATGATGGATTAAACCCAGATCAGTTGACTGGGGGTGAGTGCTTGCAATGTTCAACACTCCGTCCATCATCCCCTTTGGTTTGGCCAATGGACATTGCCAGGACGTGAAGTCATGACTAAAAGTTACTAGATGGGGCGTGGCCAGGAGTGTCAAGATGGCGGTCGTACTCTAAGAGTGCTCTGGACCCCTCCGTCATCCGCTCCATAATCCATAGCCATCGGCAGGTACACTTATGCCCCAAACGCTACAGATGAGCTGTGAAGGCGGCGGCACTAACCTGCAGTGTCGGAAATCTCTGAAGCACTCACCCTTCGCAGGCTGGAGCTTCTCGGCGCCGAGGCCTTGGCGGAGGCCTGCCGCTGTGGCACACCCGCCTCCCGGCACCGGATCTCACCGAGGGCCTCCGCCGGAGCACGGCACGCAATCCAGGCTGGTGCCGGTGGGTGCCTGAGGCCCGGCATATCAGCCCTTGCGGTCACCGGGGGCCATCCACACCGCCTTAATTGGCTCGCTGTAAAACCCTGGGTGAACCGGGAGCCGATGGGGAGGCCTGAGACCTGCGACGGCCCAATCGCGGGACCCCCGGACTTCGCCTTTTGTCTCCCGGGTCGAAATCTACATGGATTGTGGACGGAGCCTCCCAAGCCCGGCTTCCGGACAACCCGCCGCCTGCCCCCCTGAGCAATCGGGCGGGCTCAGACCTGGCGAGAACCTGACTCGGACCCGACTACTTGATCCCTGTGTTGCGGCCTTCCTGACCCGGCCGGAGCTGCCGAGAGAACGAGGCGACCAGAGCCCTGGGCCGCGGGCCGCGGGGCGGATGCCTGGACGGGCCTAACTGCTGGCGCTGGAGCGGCCGTGGGACCCCCGGATGTCGGCGGTGAGTCCTTCATGGCCCTGAGACCCTGAATCAGATGACCCCAAGGGGGAACCTCGATCCAGTGATGAGCAGCCCGCCCGCCCGGCCCCGCGCTCCCCGGGCACCTTTTCCCCCCATGAATCGGGACCGGAGCAGACTATCACAGACTGTACGGCTCCACCTTCTCCACCCTCAACACTGAAGCCCCACCGGGGTTGGAGCCGGCCGGGCGGTGAGGCCTAAGAGGCGCCCGTAATACACCCTGGGCACGAACAGCGGGGGGCCCCTTCCACTCAAAGATGTAACCGCTGCTCCGGCCTACCCTGGGGCCTATTGAATCCCGCAGCCACAGCGGCCAGGAACGCAACGGATGCCTGAGAGCCTGCACTTTGTCAGCCCCCCCGGGCAGCAGGCCCATCGCATTGGAGAGACCGCGCTGACCAAGGCCCGGTGAGTGCTGCTGGGGCTGGATGTACAACAAGCAGGCATGAAGCAGAGATCTCCCGGGCTAACAAGGAGGTGAGCTGGGTCCTGGGTCAACCAGTACGGGGTGGAAAGGCTGCGCAGCACCCCTACTGCCTTGCTGCGCCTGGCTGGGATCCGAATCCTGCGAACCCCCTTCTGGCTCCTGCCCTGCGCAGCGGCCCCCGCGACTCCTTAGAATTTGTCCTATGGGCCCGACTGCTACCAACCCGCAACCGGAGGGGACCTGGCCCTCGGCTGAGGGCCCCCCCACGCTCCAATTTGGTCCACCCAACCTCTAACGTCTGCTGTTGCGGCCGCCACCCACACCCTTCAAGAGCTTGGTCACAGACACCGTAACCCCCCTCCTGGACCTTATGGGTGAGACGCCTGGAGGGGTGGACAGCGGCCGGGTGGCCTGACTTCATTCGACTCCACATCACCCATTGGAGGGAGAAGGTGGGTCTCCTCTGACCCCCACCTGCACCCTACGTTGTGACATACTACCAAGCGGCCGGACCCAGGCACCAACTGACATCCATGATGGGGAGGGACCGGGCCCCCAAAGTGCCCTCCACCCAGACCCAGACCAAAATGGACCAGTACACCACAAGTGACACAGGCCCAGTTGAAGGGGCGGCTGGGGGCTCTTCCCTTCCAGGGGACGACCTCACTGCAATCCTGCAAGCTATCAGTTCATCCCAAGCCTCAGTGGAAAACAAAATCGGGGAGGTCCGGGTAGATATGGCCCTTATTCGTCAGGACCTGCGTAATGCCACAGCTCGTATCTCGGAAGCGGAATCCCGCATCTCCACAGCCGAAGACGATATCCGTCAACTGCAAGAACAAGTTACCCAATTGCGCACCCAAACTAAGGAACTGCACAGAAGGGCCAAATACGCACAAAACCGGTCACGGCGCAATAACCTGCGCTTAGTGGGATTCCCGGAGGGGGTCGAGCAAGATCAGACGGCAACCTTCCTTGAGAACTGGCTGACATCATGGATGCCCGGAGACACGCTGTCCACATGGTTCGCTATCGAGCGAGCCCATCGATACCTGGCACCTAAATCGCCTCCTGGCACCCCACACCGTCCCATCATTGCCCGAGTCTTGAATTTTAGGGACTGAGACGCTATTTTAAGTGCGGCTCAGGCCCAAGGCGCCCTGAAATTCCACAACCATCTTATAATGATCTTCCCAGACTACACTAAGGAAGTCCAGGCCCAGCGGCGCTCCTACATAGAGGTCAAACAGAAACTCCGCAATCTGGGTCTTCAATACAGACTCCTCTTTCCAGCCCGACTCCGAGTTGTGTTTCAAAATAAAACGTACTTCTTTGAGTCCCCACAATCAGCCTGGACCTGGATAACCGAAGAACGACCACTCAGGGTCCGCTTCATGTCCTCGCCTGGCTCGTCCGGACCACGGGCAACGGGTCCTCCGTACCCCAAGCCCCGTAGGAGGCACACACAGTCGCATAGAGGCCGTAAAGCACGCAAAGAGACTTCCGAGTCGCCCGATGCGAGGCCCCAGAGGCCTGATGCCACCACCAGCTTGGCGGACTCTCCCCCCCAACTCCGGGACAGGTATGAGAGCGAATCGTCCCCCGCACGGAGTCCTTCCAAGACCCTGGACCCAGCGCTCACACACTCTGACCTCTCCAGAAGCCCTGCGATTTGAAATACCGACACCGCCTGTGTGCGATGTAACTGAGGGTTATCGACGGGAAGAGACAAGAGAAATATTTCTCATAAAGTCACAGCTCCTAGACTTACCTGCCACTGCTAACACTGCATCCGAAATAGTGGAGGGGTCCACCACGTAGTTCCCACTTAAACGTTTTAGTTTAGTCTAACCTGTTATGTTTTCCTTTGCAGGGCGACAGATGCTTCAGTTCCAGAAGTATAGGGTGGGGGAGGGTAGGGTGGGTGGGGTTAGGACCGTTGTCCTCTGTCCAGTTTCATGTTGGGATTTGCCAATGTTTCTTCCTCTCTTCTTTATTGTTTGCAGCATTTTGACACTTGCTCCTCCTGTATACACCACAACTACACACCTCACGAGGCGGAGCGAGGCATGTCCCACTCGCTCCAGCCACTAGGTACGACGCGACAATCTCTTAAGGGTAATCCCCTCCAAATCTTGTCCTGGAATGTGAATGGACTGCTAGACCGCATTAAACGGACAGCTGTCCTTAAGTATGCCCAAAGAAATTCCCCGACATCCTCCTCCTTCAGGAGACTCATCTCTTGGGAACTCAATGACCCTTCCTTGCGAGATACGGCTTTGACAGGGTGTGGCACTCTGGATTTGAGCGAGGGTCACGGGGGGTTGCAATCCTACTACGGCGACGGCTTTCTTTCACACCAGGCCGCGTCACCACTGATCCACAAGGCCAATTTGTTACCCTGTCTGGGTCGCTGGAAGGGAACACCCTCAATTTGGTTTCAACATACATTCCACCAGCTACGCTCACCTCCTCCTTGCGCCACCTCACTGACATTGTCACTGCCCTGCCCACGGGTCAGACGGTGATTGGGGGAGACTTCAATACAGTCATGAACCCACTACTAGACACGACTGGCACACCCACTCCCGCTAGGATAACGAACGCCAAAAAAATGGCTGATGGGCACTTTCCCTGGGCTTGAGCGACGTCTGGAGAATCTGGAACCCCCGGAGCTCCCACTACACTCATACCTCAGCGGCGCACCACACACACTCGCGAATCGACATGATCCTCATGCCTGCCTCTGAGTGTCAAAGAGTAGCAAGCATTGCCGTTCTCCCCCGAGGAATTTCGGACCACTCAGCCCTGTGTCTGCGCTTAGGTGAAACCCCTGATACACCTCGCCCACTGTGGCGATTAATGCCTGGTTCCTACAAGACAAAGAGGTCAAGAAAGCGATAGGGAAAGAGGTGCACCAATACTTTCTCGCCAATCTGGGTTCGGTCCCCTCCCCGAGCACCCTCTGGGAAGAAAGTAAAGCTACCACCAGAGGAGTCGCCAGAGGCCAAGTCCAGGCGCGGCGGCTGGCTCAAACCAACCGTCTCACCCTCCTTGAGGCACAGGCACTACGGCTCGAAACAGCTCCAGATGAACCCTCAAGCGATCGGCGTGACAGGCAGCTCGCAGCCATACATGAAGAGATCAAACATATCTCCCTAGATTCGGCCAAGACGCCGTGGTACTCCTCTGTGGCCCGAGTATATGGCTGGGGGGACAAGAATGGAAAACTACTACATAGCCTGGTCTCATATCCCCTGGCTAACCGGATAGTTCCCGAGGTCCGTGACCCCTCCGGGGCCATTAAACGCACATCACCTGCCATCGCACAAACATTTGCAAATTACTATGCCAACCTATACGCCGCCCGCAGGCCCGACGCATCCCTCCACGAAATAATTAACCAAACAAAAATTCAGCTTCCCTGCCTCGAGGGCTCCGAAGCGGCAGACTTAGACCTTCCCTTCATCCCGGAAGAAATACACAGCGCCATCTCTTTGCTGAAAGTGGGGAAAACACCAGGACCAGACGGCTTCCCGCAAGAATATTACACAGTGTACCGAGATCTACTAGTTCCCCACTTGGTGGAATTATACTGACAGGTTGCCGACGCTGGGCCTTTCCTCCCTGAGACAGACATAGCGACCATCGTAGTGATCCCTAAAACCCAACCGCCATCACCGTCTTGTGCGGACTACCGCCCCATCTCCTTGATCAACACTGAAGTGAAGATATATGCCAAGATACTGGCCCAACGTTTGCGCCCATTCCTGAGTAAATTAGTCCACCCAGATCAATGTGGCTTCATGCCAGCACGCGGTACGAGGCACTGTCTGAGGCGCCTCCACTTGGCCCTGGCGCACCGTCGATGTCTTACTCCTTACCTTACACTCCTCCTTGTCGACTTTGAAAAAGCCTTCGACGCGATCGATTGGCTCTACCTAGAGGAGGTTTTGAAGACGATGGGCTTGGGTCCGCGATTCCGGCGTTTCGTTCACGTCCTCTACTCTACCCCTAGAGCCAGAGTGCTCACCAATGGAGCCTTGTCAGAGGTATTCCCCATTCAAAGAGGCAGGAGGCAGGGTTGCCCCCTCTCTCCCCTTCTATTTGCTTTGGCAATGGAACCCCTGGCATGCCTTATTCGGTCAGATGACCTGATCAAAGGCTGGATCTGGGACAGCCATCATACCGACAAAATTGCCTTATATGCGGACGATGTCCTGCTTTTCCTGGCAGACCTGGCCAACTACGGCCCCAGATGTCTCCAGACCCTCTGCTCCTTCGAAAGGATCTCAGGTCTCCGGCTTAACCCGACAAAATCGACCCTTGTGCCCCTCCACCCCTCCAGGGAGTGCTTTGATTGGCAAGCATCTATCCCCATTAGGCACCAATCCTTCAAATATCTGGGGATCTGGATCGCCCTGCTCCCCGAACTGGAATGGGCGCTAAACGTCACACCACTGGTTAAGAAAATCAAGGAGGATCTCAAACGCTGGCAAACCCTACCACTCGACCCACTGGGCAAAGTGGCCTTGTTCAAAATGATGATCCTTCCATGCTTCCTCTACGTTATCCAGAACACCTCCCTCCACTTTCCGCGTAGCTGGTTTAAGGAAATAGATGGGGTGGCCACGAGATTCCTGTGGTGGGGGGCGAGACCACGTATTGCCCTCGCCCGGTGTCAGATCCCGCCCTTCGATGGCGGTAGGGGCATGATTGACCTTCACCTCTACTACATAGCCCCCTGGCTTTTGGTTCTCCATGACTGGTTAAATGGGGGTTGGTCTGATCCGGCCTACAAAACAGAGCTCATGACCCTAAAATTCCCTCAGATCCAGGCGTTCCTATACGGAAGCCCAATCCCCATAGCAATACCCTTGATCACCAGGACGGTCCTGACAGCACACACACTGGGACAAAAAACTAAGCCAGCAGACACCTCTCTGGCAAGGAAGATGGCTGGGGGATGTGGCGGCACTTACGGGTTTCGGACGGTGGGACAACATCGGCATATCGCTACTGGGCGATGTCTGGGTGGGCGACCACATTAGGACATTCCAGGACCTGCAGGGACGTTACACTCTCCATACCTCGCAATTCTACAGGTATCTGCAGCTACGTCACGCCCTCAGCATACATATTTCAACGGGCACAACAATCCCCGAGTTCAGCCCATTAGAAGCTCAAGTTATGATGGGAAACCTGGGGAAGGGTGGGGTGTCCCGAATATATCGAACCCTGATCAACAATAGCCCGGCGACGCTTGACCCACTCAGGACCCGCTGGGAGGGGTGGGTGGGCCCCCTGGAGGAGGAGGACTGGCGCGATGCCCTTTTGGCTCCCAAGACCATCACAACTTCAGCTAGACTCCGCCTCATCCAACTATACTATTTGCACACTGCTTATCTCACCCCAGACAGTCTTTACAGGGCGGGCCTTCGTTCCTCTCCGGGATGCACGCGCTGTGGTCATGAACCGGCAGACTTCTACCACATGATCTGGACTTGCCCACGTCTAGCCCCATACTGGACTGCAATAGAGTCCGAGCTCACGCACATCCTGGACTGGCAGGTTCCTCATGACCCCATACGGCTCATTTTAGGAGTAATGGATGGCCTAGACGGGTCCCGCTCTGACAAACTCTTCCTAGGGACAGCCATCGCAGTGGTCAAACGTGACATTGTCGCTGCTTGGGCTCAGCCTAAACCCCCAAGTGTATCCAAATGGCGCCGGGGGTGGATTGGTGTGCCATGCAGGAAAAACCCTTATTCGAGGCACGGGGTTGTCCAGCTAAATACCGTAGAGTATGGGGCAAATGGACCAGTCAACTAAATTGACTTATAGGAAACCCTACTGATGTACGATGCTGTCAATTTACATGTCGTTGGTGATTAATGAGATGCATACCAATACTTCTTAAGTTTACTATACCTTTACTGCTGTGTACTTCGGATCAATTGTGTCATGCTGCTTTTTGTTTCATGCAAAAACCAATAAAATTGTTTATAAAAAAAAAAGGAACTAGATTTCTGCAGCCCCCTGAGCCATTCATTCGTTTTGCAGTCTTTCTGTACAAAAAGGAGAAAAAAACCCTTTCAACTTATTTCTTTAAAACCAGACGCTGCTTCTCTTCTATGTGTGCTGTTATGCAGCCTGACCACATACTTTGTTTTCAATGCTAACGATTATATTGTGGCCACCATGTTATAAATGAAGTGGTCTTTCAGGGGTCTGCATTTCAGAGCGTGTATAGCTTTGTCTCCTGCTGCGTGCCAGGAGCGCACCAGGAGCAGTGTAAGGTCCTGCGCTTTACATAAATATGTAATATCTAAAATGACGGGTGGCGTTTGCTCTGTGAAGTGCAGGCACTCCATGTCTGTTCAGACAGCTGGTTCCCCTTCCCAGAAAGATATAACACTGAAGTGCCATGTAATATGTCAGCTCACCAGATGTGGAAGTAAAGAGCAGAACCACAGAGAATTGTGCCAAGCTCGTCTCTGGAAACGTGATCCCATTTAGGGTTACTTACAGCCTGTGGTCACAGGGCTCAAAAATGTTTGATGCCTCTGTAAATCGGACTAACAGTTCCAAAGTTCCGCTTCCATGCAGCCTTTTTAGATTTCACCTGCACAGCGCTTGCACTGTGCTTGCGAAATCTCTTGTAACAAAACAAAAATCCTAAAAGGGGTTTAGAGCCCACCCATTACTTTCCTTTACTTACCATTGGTTGGCTCCCGCATCACTCTCATTTCCTTTCTTCCTGTTGGTCAGCACCTCCTCCTGCCTCCAGCTTCCTGCTCGGCTTCACGTGTTCATCCTTGCTGTGGAGCGTGGGTCAAGTACTGCTTCCGGTGGCCAGTGTCCTTCCAATGACCACGCACTTTTAAAGGTGCTTTATTTTTTTACTTTCCAGCGTAGCACTCTATAAGAGTGCATCGTTTTGGAAACCATCTCTAGCGTCCGCATTCATTTAGTTGCTTGCCTGTCCCTCTCACCACCTCAATTCCTTCGCTGCATGCGCCTTCCTCATTCGTTGCTTGCCCGTCCCTCCCACCACTTCACTCCCATAGCTGCATGCCACTTTCCCATTCGTTGCTTGCCCGTTTCTTCCACCACCTCACTCCTGTCGCTGCATGCCACTTCCCCACCCCATCGCTAGTTGCCTCCCTCTTACCTCCATCATAGCTTGCTGTATATAGCACAAACTCGACTGGAAGGACTTGGAGCGTTTTACCTAAGCACCAGTTACATTACACAAGGACACATCCATTTTTGGTAGGCAGTGGAAGATGACGTGATTTGCCCAGCGTCTGCATTCTGTTTGTTGCTTGACCGTCCCTCCCACCGCCTCACTCCCATTGCTGCATGCCTCTTCCCTGTTCGTTGCTTGCTCGTCCCTCCCATCACCTCACTCCTGTCGCTGCATGCCATTTTCCCGTTCGTTATTTGCTCGTCCCTCCCACCACCTCACTACCGTCGCTGCATGCTCCTCCCCGTTTGTTGCTTGCCCGTCACTTCGATCACCTCACTCCCGTCGTTGCATGCCCCTTCCCCACCCTGTCGCTAGTTCTCCACCTCCTACCTCCATCACAGCTTGTTATATATAGTGTGAACTTGACCGGAAGGACTTAGAGCGCTTTACATGAGCACTACTTACACAACAGAAGGCCACATTCATTTTTGGTAGGCACAGGGAGATTAAGTGATTTGCCCAGGATTATAGGATGGTGACCCGACGTCGAGACTCGAACATGGTTCCCCAGCTCCAAAGTCGGCAGTTGTGGCCATTATGCCACATCCTCTCTTTGTTTACATGTTTTCAGGAGGGCACCCTCCAGGTGCAGCTAGTAATGAACTCTGTGTTCTTGGAGTTTAGAACTAAGACAGAAAAAGCGCGGCAAAGCCAACAGGTTTTGCCTATTCGAAATCTATTGGCTTTGTCAATGTTTTTTTTACATGTTGTCTAACAGTTGGGCTGCTGTGCAATATGGCTTGAACTTTAAAAAAAAAAAGCGATATGATGCCATCAATGCTGGCTGCGCCATAGTGCTTTTTATTATACATTAAGCCACATTGCAGAGCAGCTCAACTGCTGTGCAACATGTAAAAAACATTGACAAAGCCAATAGACTTTGCATAGGCGTAAACTATTGGCTTTGCCAATGCTTATTTTTTTTAAGCCTGGGTGGAGTTCGTGGAGTTCCACTACGCGGAACTCCGCGAAGTGGAGCAGCAGCAGAGAGCATCAGGTAAATGCCATTCACGGTGATTTGCAGTGCCAGGTGCTTGTCCGCACTGTGCAATCATCGCGAATGGCACCATGGACAGCGCAAGCGGGCGCTGCTTCCTTTCTGCTGCTCGAGTACATTTTTACTCGAGCGGCAGCTTTCTTAAAGCGAATGGACGGTTTCTCAACGGGAGCGGTCGCAAGCATACGCGACCACTCGCAATGAGAAATCTGACCGCCCGCTTTGAGAAATCTTGCCAGGAGGTTGATTTTCCATGCTTGCTCTCGCCAACTTGATGTTGACGATCGCGAACGAGGAAAAATCTCGCCGGGAGGTGGATTTTCCTCGCTCGCGCTCGCCAACATGACGTTGACGAACGCGAGCAAGGAAAAAAACTTCGCTCCGCAACGCAAAGCAGAGTTTTTCGGAACTCCGTGAGCTCCACGTAACGCGGAGTGCGGAAAACTCAGCAAACTCTGCGAGCGGAGCAGAGCGGAGTTCACCGCCCAGACTTAATTTTGTTACAAGTTACTACCATGCACACCGATGAGTGCAATATTCTGTTTCTTCACTAGCTGTAAATACACTTGGAAGAATCACACTATTGATGGTTAAGTGATAAAATCTACATCTTCCATAGTGCCCCGCACAAAACATTTTGAAAGCAAAAGTTTTGCTGTGTTGATTGCAGCATTGTTTAACCTTTGTAGCAACCCTGCCAACCGACTGCTTAAAACACTAATAAGAGAAAGAAGATGTACTCGTGAGCCTAAATTGTGACTTTAGAAACACAAAGCTTAAAGTCTAGTTTTAAGACACCACTTACTCAACCTGTGATTCTTGGCATCCCTGTTTTCCATTTACTAATTTTGAGTACCCCCCCAACCGAGTCAACCTATGACTTTTGTTGTACCAATGTTATTTATTTATATACTTACCATATTTTGTTATATAGCACATCACAGTCACTAGGGACTTTTTGCATTTGTCACCCTGAGTGGGGCGGGTATGCCCAGACGTGGGTCCCGTGCTTGCAATGCCACTGGATTCAAGCTATCCTGGCTGATGAGGGGTGATACCCCGAAACCGTTCCTAGGATGCTTGTTTCCGGTCCAGGGAGGACCTGGCTTGGCAGTTCAGGCTGGACTGTTCCTGTGGGGAGCAGGGTCAAGACTGTTTTGCATATGGCTGGGTCCAAACTGGGGTGGCGGGGTGAGCAAAACAATGATGGATTTAGGTCCGGATCTCTGTACTGCGGGTGAGTGTTTGGCATTGTTATGTTATGTTATGTTATAAAATTCTTATAATAAAGCGCACGTACACCGATTGGTTTCATGGCGCTGCTCTAGGAGATGCCGGAGCCCTATTGAGTTAATCGTATGCTTGTGTGAACAACCATGTCTTGAGAAGTTTTCTAAACCTCAAGAGGTCAGTGCAAGATCTGATGTCAGAAGGGAGGGAATTCCAGAACCTGGGTGCCAGTACTACGAACCTGCAGCCGCCCTGTCGCTTCAATTTGTAGGAAGGTGTCACCAGGAGGTTCATATGAGCTGAGCGAAAGTTGCAAGTGGGTATGTGCCTTTGAATAAGGGCAGCGATGAATTTGGGACTCATGCCATACAAGGATTTTAAGATAAGGCAGCCAACTTTGAAGGCACATTGCTGTAAAATGGGAAGCCAGTGCAACTTCCTCATGAGAGGGGTGACATGTTGCAAACTAGGCTGCCGCAAAATCAGTCTAGCAGCCTGGTTCTGCACCAATTGCAGTCTTTTAGTTAAATATAGTGGTATGCCAAAGTATAAAGAATTGGCATAGTCTATATGAGATATGACCGTGGCTAGGACCACCTGTATCAGTGCTTCCTGAGTGAGAAGTCTACTGATCTTTCTTATCTTCCTTAACTGAAAGAAGCAGGTTGAAATAACTTATCCAATTTGAGTTCTCACCGTGAGATCACAATTAATTGTCACCCCAAGACTCTTAGCAGAGGGGGATGGAGTGGGGGAAGATCCCAGCTCAGCTGGCCAGAAGTGTGAGCTCCATGGATTATGGATGCCCCCTGTCAAGATGAGTTCTGTCTTGTCCGGGTTGAGTTTTAAATGGTTGCTGTTCATCCAATTGCGGATGTGCAGCATAGTAGTTTGAAATTCAGATACCGATTCAGGTGTGTTATTAATGGTGAACATTAATTGAAGGTCGTCCGCATAGTTGAAAGTGCATACCTTCCTATCTTTCAAGGACCGGAT
This sequence comes from Calotriton arnoldi, assembly GCA_963921515.1. Classification (NCBI taxonomy): domain Eukaryota; kingdom Metazoa; phylum Chordata; class Amphibia; order Caudata; family Salamandridae; genus Calotriton; species Calotriton arnoldi. Next base: position 560,278 of record CAWUFW010010592.1, on the reverse strand, counting down.
TAGAGGAAGGAGATAGAGGTTAAACAAGTGAGGAGATAGTGAGGAACCCTGAGGAACTCCACATGTGGTTCTCATTTTAGGTGCCGTGAACTGGGATATGCGGGCCGACTGGGACCAGTCCTCCAGGAATGATCTAATCCAGCTAAGAGCCGATACCTTGATGCCTGCATCCCTGACACAGTCGACCAAGATGCCATGGTCGACCGTGTCAAATGCCGCAGAGAGATCCAACAGTACCAGGGCCTGCGGAGAGCCTTTGTCGGCTTCCTTCCGAAGTGTGTCCAACACGGTCAGTATCACTGCCTCTGTTGAGTGGGCTGGCCGAAACCCTGCTTGGTGAGGGTCCAGATATTCAGACCCTTCGATAAAGGCACAGAGGCATTTGGCCATGTGAGCCTCAAGTACCTTGGCCAAGTAAGGGAGCAAGGAGATAGAACGGTAGTTAGAGTCTGGGGATCAGCCCCAGGTTTTTTTAATAGGGGGACGATGATTGTTTCTTTAAAGGCTCTGGGGTGCAGCCCTGAGATAATGAATCGTTCAAAAGGGAGAGGGCCGGCCCGGGGAGTGCAGTGAAACCTTCTTTTAAAATATAGGGCGGACAGCAGTCCCTGGGTGATCCAGATTTTACTTTCGTCAATAAGTCCAGAAATACTTGGTTACTTATTGCCGGGAATTGCTTGAGGGAGCAAAGATTTCTCGGAATTGATGGAGCTGCCTCAGAAGTGAGGCATGTAAGAATACTGGCTTTGATCATTGTGATTTTATCAATAAAAAAACTATTCAAAGAGTTACAGAGTGCTTGAGAGGGCATAGGTTTTATAGTGACTCTGTCAGGGTTGGACAGTTCGTTGAAATATTTCTTTTGATCTGTTGGTGAAGCTCAGGATTTTTGAAGAGAAATTGCCGGCCTTTGTTGTTAAGATCGATTTTTTGTACTACTTCAAGGAGGCTACATAAGTCTGTTTTTTATCAGGAGAGTAATTACGTCTCCACCTCCTTTCAGATTGGGTTAGGGCAAGTTTTTGAGCTTTTAGGTCAGTGGAGAACCATCTCTGGGCCTCATGGCACCTAGCCAATCTTATTTTCCGAAGGGGGGCATGTTCATTGCTAGCCGCTAATAGCCATGCTGAGAGATTTTCCTCACTGAGGTTGATAGATGATTGGTTAATTGGGACTGTGTCGGCCAATGTATTATGGAAAACATTTCTATCGATGCCATTCCAACGCATTGTTCAGCATTCTGTCCATCAATTGTTTTTTTTACATTTGTCACCCCGAGTGGGATGGGTATGCCCAGACGTGGGTCCCGGGCTTGCTATGCCACTGGATTCAAGCTATTTTGGCTGATGAGGGTTGATACCCCAAACCCAGTCCTAAGATTCTTGTTTCCGGTCCAGGGAGGACCTGGCATGGCCGTTGGGGCTGGACTGTTCCCATGGGGAGCAGGGTCAAGACTGATTTGTATATGGCTGGGTCCAAACTGGGGTTGCGTGGTGAGCAAAAAAGCGATGGATTTAGGCCCAGATCTCTGTACTGGGGGTGAGTGTTTGACATTGTTCAGCCTTCCGTCCATCAATTGTTCTTTTTGCATGTATGTGACTGATCATGTGTGAATGTATGCACTCTAATGTATGTGAGCAATGAGTTTGTGCATGTGTGAGATGCTGGGGCTGCACTTCACATTTTTCTTGGGACTGCTACAACCCCTGTGTACTCTTGCGCTGGCAGCTCTTTCCACCACAAGCATGGTTGGATCATTTTAGTTGTACTTCTGTTTTTAACCTACTGTTTTTGCATCATATGGAGTGCTGGTTGGGAAACCACTTCTAAAGAGGACATCTCAGCATGGGGAGACTGTGAACATGCTCTCCTAGTATCCTCCTTTAATCTCCTGGATCTGCTCTGCACTCTGAGACTCAGACGTTTTATTTTAGGCTCCATCTGTTTTCATTTTACTATTCTGGCAACAACCTACCAGAAGGATCTCTTTCACAAACTAGTTTAACACATTCTCACAACAGCACACACTCACTGCTGCCAGCACTGACTGCTCCAGCCCACCACTTACTATTGCATGCAACCACTTCTGTAGTCATTCACTACTGCTAACTCTGCTGCCTCCTCATTCACTCATGTACACTCACTTATTCAGGCATGTATTCCTCTGTTTACTCACTGCTGCAGTCAATCCCTTCATACACCCACTCCTTTGTTCAGGCATTCACTATTACTTTTCTTCACACATTCTCTCGTATACATATTTTCCTATACTTTTCGATTCACTACTCCACACATTCACTCCTTAACACCCACAGTTTAATTCCCATACTCACATCACAAAATAAAATGATAGATGGAGAGTTGAAACTTTTCAATCACTCACCCACAGTCAGAGCTCTGGATTTAATCCATAGTTATTTTTCTCGACACGTCACCCCAGTTTGGACTCAGCCATATGCAAATCAGTCTTGACCCTGCTCCCCATGGGAACAGTCCAGCCCGAACTGCTGGCCAGGTCCTCCCTGGACTGGAAACAAGCATTCTGGGAACGGTTTTGGGGTATTCCCATACTCAGTCATTCTCTGCAGGCACTCATTCAGTCCTGTACATACATGCATCCTCTCCTGTAGCTACTTGTTCACCGCTGCAGGCATTTACTGCTGTAAATATTCACTCCTGAACACTCAAGCATTCATTTCTGAACCTAGTCCTGCATTCATTCACTCATTATTCATGTACTCATTCACTGCTGTGCTCATTCACTCACATAATCTCACTTCTTCATTCCTTTACTAACTCATTTACTGCAGTACTTTGTGCTGCACACTCATTCATTCTCGTACTTACTCATTCATGCACCACTCTTCTTATTCTATCCTGAACTCCCATGCTCCAGATTTCTTTATTTCGGTTGATAAAAACCATAAAAGATACAGCCACACAAGTCTTAATTAAAACATTATAGGCTAAAAGGGAGCATTCAAAAAGCAAATGGACAATTGAAGGGTAAAAAGAAGGCTCTGGTTAACATTATAAGGAAAAGGGCATGGATGTTACATATAATTCATAGTTGGGTTGACTCAGGCAATACTGGCGGGGCAATAGGGCCTCAAAGTTAAAGTGCTAGTGCATTGACAAATATTATATAGAACAATTACCACGTTTTTAGCCCACACGTAGAACAGAAAAACATGATTAACCCTTGCCCCATATGAGTGTCCCTGGTCTATATCAACAATGACAAAGTTAAAATACATAAAATCACCGTAAAAACAGCTATTTACAATAAAAGAATAAGAACATTGAGAGTTGAACCTCACTTGTCTGGTCATTACAGATTCCATTTCAACAATCAGGGCCAGACGACGGTGTTAACAGCGCTCTCCTTCTAATCGCCCAGAAGTGACCTAGAAATTTCGCGGTTGCGCGAGCAAAAAGAGGTCTGGCATCTGACTTTAGTATGCGCAAAGCTTCTTCACAGTTCCGAGTCCCTAGTTGTATGCACACTGGGGATAGCCATTTGCTCCTCAGTTTTGCGTAAGATGTGCAGGCAAAAAGGACATGGGCATGGACAGGATGGACAGCCCTTGGGATGGGATTTATTTATCAGCCAGGAGTTGGTAAAGGCGTTGATTGGTAGACTACCGTGCCTGAACTGTATATACAATTTCCTGTCGGCTGGCACTTTGATGATGTCGAAATAGCTTTCTAGTTGACGATTGGATTTCAAGTCAAGGAAAGTGTCTGTTAGGCTACCCTGTTGGCTTTTGAAAAGATTGTTCTGCTCAACCCATGCCCAGTACAATAGCTTTACGTGGCCTCTGGTGTAAGATAGTGAGTGGCCGGTAATCTGTTTTGGCAAGCCAATGCTTGACCGAAAGGGTGTCTAGATGTTTAATCCAGCCAATCTTTTTGGAAGTGTCCAAAGCGGAGACCTCACTAAAAGCTGCAGCGTAAAGAGCCAGATCTGGAGTAGAGACCAATCTGTGCCAAAACAGCAGTGGGCGAAGCCTCGCGAGATCATTAATAGACTTAATGCCCAGATCAAGTTTTAGAGGAACGAGGGGAGTACTTTGGGGAAGGGATACCATACTCCTAAGGAACTTGTTTTCCACTGCTGAGAGATCGTTTGCAGTTGCTGTGCCCCACAACTCTGCCCCATAGAGAGCACTACTCACAGCCTTACAGCTGTACAATTTGAGTGCAGGTGCTACTGGCTTGGTATATGATAGGCGATGCTCCCGCCTCAAAGCCCCAGTTAGCTGGGAGAATTTTAAAGATGCCTTCTCAAGGTGGTTCTTCCAAGCCATTCCCTCAGACAGCTTGATACCCAGATAATCAAATGAGCTGACCCTCTCGAGTGGTACATTAACCAGGAATAAACTTCCCTTGAAGGATTTGTGAGGGATTAGCATCATTAACTTGGTTTTAGTGGTGTTAATAACCAAGCCCCTCTCATTGCAAAAAGCCTTAAAGTTATTCAGTAGTTTTTGGAGGCCCATTGGGGTTTTAGAAATCAGGAGAGTATCGTCAGCGAATAGTAGAGTAGAAATTTTGTGGTTCGCCAAGGATGGGGCGTCAGCTGGAATAGAGCTCAAGAGATCGGCTACTTGATTAACATACAGGGAGAAGAGGGTTGGGGCTAAAACGCATCCCTGGCAGACCCCCCGCTGGATCTTGATGGGCTCAGTGGTTTGTCCCTGCTTTTCCCATCTCACACGGGCAAAGTTTCCTTCGTGCAGCCTGATTAGAAGTTTCAAGATAGCCTGGGGCATTCCCATGTCCCTTAGCACCTGCCAAAGTAAGTCCCTGGGCACAAGGTCAATGGCTGTTTTTAAATCTATAAAGGCAAGGTATAGACTGCCCTTGCCCAACAAAACTACCTTCCAATGCAGCATGACAAGGTGAAATACTTGATCGATGGTGCCGGTCTTCCGCCTACAGCCCGCCTGTAGTGGAGAGAGGGTGTCATTCTCATCCATCCAATCCTGGATCTTGACTAGGAGAGAACGGCAAAAGACCTTTTGGGCACAATTGATCAAGCTGATCGGAACTCCCATGCATTAATTCCCATAATCAATCATTCTGTGTTGCACTCATTCGCTCATGTACATTCATGCATTCTTTCCTGTAGTCACTCATTCACTGCTGCACTCATTCACTTCTAAAAACTCTAGCATTAATTCCTGAACCTAGTGCCGCATTCATGCAGTCATTCTTTCCTGTACTCAATCACTGCTTAACTCATTCAGTCACATAAGCTCACTGTTAGACCTGGCATCCCCAGTCTTTCTTCCTCTACCTCCTATATTTTTGATGCTATGCTGGACTTTGTTTTTGCTGGTTTATGTACTCTGGGCACTTTACCACTGCTGATCAGTGCTAAAGTGCAACTGCTCCTTGTGTAAATTGTGATTCTGATTGGTTCTACATGATTGTCATATTTGATTTACTGGTAAGTCCTTAGTAAAGTGCAGTGTGTGTGCCTAGGGCCTGTAAATCAAATGCTACTAGTGGGCCTGCAGGAGGGCCGGCTTTAGCGCTAGTGGTGCCCGATGCGACAATGTTTGTTGGCGGCCCCCCCCCATCCATCGTGGAAGTGGTGACCAACTCACCACGGATTCCCTCACCACCACCTTTTAACAGTGCCCCTGAAGTCTCCATTTCCACTCTCTTTCAGATGCATTTAATTAGTTATATAGCATCACTCATACCAGTGTAGCGTGTCAGAGCACTTTGCAGCACACACACATTGCACAGAGACAATCAATCATACATGTGTAAATCAGCTTATAGGAAATGTTACATAAGCCCGGGGGTTTACAAGGTGTAGGAGTGACATGTCATCCATAATGGTAGGCAGTATAGTTTAAAAGTGCTTGGTCTCGAGAAGCACAAACCCAGAATTGAAAATGGAACAGCATAGTTGGGGGTTCTCATTAATAATAAGAATCAATTTCTACCCAAATGAACCTTTCTTGTAACATTAATCTATGCTCTAATCTATACTTTGCAGTGTGCATGCAGTTCTTTGATGACAGTTAATAATTCACTGTTCTATATTAGGATTTTAACTTATAAACTGCAAGTAACAAAAGGATGCCTCTTAGAAAAGCAGTAACCCACTGACCTACCTATTTACATTATATGCACTGTGTGATCTGCATGGTACAAGTTCTTTGCATAATAATCCTCTGTGCTATTTTATGATCAGTCAAAACATTAACTAGACAAAACTCCGATCTCTCTCCAGGAAGAACATTAATCACCAGAGTTATCTTGACATTTTTATTGTTGCCTGGAAATTGCTGGGGGCAAGGAACACGCAGCAGGTGCTTTTAAAACCAAAATAAACTTGCAAACACAACGCCCCCTGGAGCCAGCACCCAGTGCGGTGGCACCTGTCGCACCGCCCTAGAGCCGGCCCTGTCCTGCAGCACTGGTTGTGCCACCCACATGAGTAGCCCTGTAAACTTGTCTCAGGCCTGCCATTGCAGTGTCTGTGAAGGATGTTTAAACTGCCATGTGGACCCGGTAAGTGCACCTACTTGCCAGGCCCTAACCTTCCCTTTTACTACATGTAAGACACCCCTAAGGTAGGCCCAAGGTACCCCCATGGGCAGGGTGCAGTGTATGTGAAAGGTAAGACATGTACTTGTGTGTTTTACATGTCCTGATAGTGAAATACTGCCAATTTCATTTTTCACTATTGCAAGGACAATCATTGGAGCTGCCCTGTACCATTTTGCAAGTGTAACTTTCAATTAGGAACAGCTAGAGATTTGGAGTTTAGGCTCCATGATCTCAGAATTTAAAAAAACATCTTTTAGTGAAGGTGGTTTTTAAATTGTGTGTTTGAAAATGCCACTTTTAGAAAGTGGGCATTTTCTTGTTTAACCATCCTGTGCCTCTGCCTGCCTGTGCAATCAACGTCTGGTTTAGACTGAAAGGGGCCTGTTTCTGCATTCACTATAGACAGTCACACAAAGGGAGTTGAGGTGTGCCCTGCATAGCCTGATGGCCCATCACCAGGCTGATGGGCCTTCCTGAGCTAGAGTGGTGGGAGGAGTTGTCACTGACACCTGAATAGGGCTGTGCCTGGCCTCTCACAATGCTGTCTCCACCCCCCTGGTGTGTGCCTGGAGCCAAGACCAGGCAGGCAAGAACTTGTGCACTACAAAGATACTCCTTTGAAGAATGCCTACTTCAAAGGGCCAAAGGGGTATAAGTATTGGACCTAAAACCCCAGACTTTTAGAACACTTCTGGATCAAGAGGAAACTGCCAAGAAGAAGAGCTGAATAGCTGTAAGGAGGAGTACTGCCCCTTTGCTGTGGGTTGCTTTGTTGGGTTGGCCTGCAGTTGCTGCTTCTACTTTGGCGAGAAAAAGGACTGGACTTTGTTGTGTATCCTGCTTTTTAAGTTTCTCCAAGGGCTTGTGTGTGCTTGCCTCCTGTTAAGAAGTCTCAGGGCCATCAAAGACTTCTTCTGTACCATCCCTGAACTCCACTGCTGGGAGTTCTGACCTGCCAAGTGGTGCCAGTTCCAGTTCTGGGCCCTGGAAATGGTTTCTGCTGCAAAAAGCTACAAAAGACCTGAAAATCGATGCTTCACTCTTCCAACCCCTGCTTTTTTCCGACACAGCACCGCAGTGCGGGAAAAGTTTCCGCACACTGCCGCTGTGCGGCTGAAGAAACCGATGCAGTGCCTGCCCGCGGCTGAAGAAACCGCCGCAACCCGAGTTCAGTGCACCGTGTCTCCGAAGTCCAAGACCACCGCACTGACTCTGACGCAGGCCCTGCTGTGCGGCTGAAAGAATCATCGCATCATGGGATCGTGGCTGAAGAAATCGATGCAGCGCCTGTTTGCCAGCGCTGCACCGACCTCCAGCATGTTCGGATTTCCATGCATTGCACCTGTGCGCCAAGTTTTCCTCCGCATCACCCGCAGACCAGAACCATCTTGGATTTTGATGCATCGTTTCCCCTTACAGTCCGGATTCGGCGCATCATTTCTCCTGAGTGCAGCAGAACTGACGCATCGCCTCCCCAGGGACTCAGGAACCGACGCATTGCTGTGTTTTCCAACGCTTCCCTCCTCTGCATCTGTTTTTCCATGTGGATTTTGACGCATCTAAGGTACGTTGTGTAAAATCACCGCATCCATAGAGCTGGACAGAATTGCTTGAAACCTTTAAAAAGTCATATTTTGAGTTCTGTATGTTTGATTTTATCGTTTTGGTTTAGATAAAGATACTTTATTTTTCTAAACTGGAGTGGTGTCCATTTGTAATGTTCTCACTGTATTACTGTGTGTGTTATGTACAAATACTTTACACATTGACTCTGAGGTAGGCAGACTGCTCGTGCCAAACTACCAGGGGGTGAGCAGGTGTTATCTTGGGTGTGCAATCCCCTTACCCTGACTAAAAGGAAGGGTCCCTACTTGCACAGGGTGTATACCACTGCCAACTAGAGACACCCATTTCTAGCACTCACTTCTTCATTTCTTTACTAACTCATTTACTGCATTACTCCCTCCTGTACGCTCATTCATTCAAGAATCTACTCACTCATTCACTACTCCACTTATTCATTCCTGAACTCCCATGCATTCATTCCTGTAATCACTCATTCTGTATTGCACTCATTTGCTCCAGTACATTTATGCTTTTTTGTCTGTATTCACTCATTCACTACTGCATTCATTATCTTGTGCATTAAGTCACTCCTGCATATTTAGGCATTTTTTCTGTACTCTTTCACTGCTGTACTCATACACTCTTGTACACTCAATCATTCATTCCTGAATCCAGTGCATTAACTGTTGTACTCATTCACATTTGTTTGCTCATTCTTTCCTGTATTTATTAATTTACTGCTGTTCAGTCATTATAAGCTCATGTATTCATTTCTGTACTGGCTGGTTCAGTGCAATACTCATTCACTCCTGTATACATATTCATGGGCATACTTACTCATTCATTCACATACACTCAGACATGTATTCCTGTTCTCAGGGCTGCAGTGCAGTGAGTGCACAGATTAATAAAAATCACAAATGAGTGCACATTCATCCATACATGCACTGCCGCTTCTATTCATTCACCCACTCCTTAACTGATTTTCACACCCACCAATATATCAAATAAAAACAACAGTCAGTGCAGAAGCACTTATGTATAAAAGGCCAGATGTTTTGGCTATGCTAATGCTTGTTCAATATGTTGCCTTTTCTAGTGTTTTATCTAGTACTGTTTGTTTCTTAGCAAAAATAAAAGAAGTTTTCAAATGTTGTTCAGAATGTCTATTGTTCTTTTGCTCCTGTTGGTCATGGGCAGTCCTAGTATCCCTAATGTGCAACACCCGCCTCCCTGTGCAGTGTGTCTGGGTTTGGTGCTGACCTGTACAGTAATGAGCACGCATTGTGCAATTGCATCCTGAGAAATAAGCATTCTCACCCACAATTAATGATAGTTAATTCCTCCATCTTGTTATCGGGGCCCTTCCTATAAATTTCACGATGGTCCACGAACAGCTGGTTCTCACAGGCTGGGTACCGCACTCTGACGTTTGCTTACACGTCACTGCACCGATGGCAGCAGGGCTTAATCAACTTCAAATTGTTGACAACACCACACACGTCTGTAAAGCTGACTGACCATAAATCTCACTCACTCATGGAGATACATAAATCATCAGCTTTATCTTATTCTGACACGGTTTTCTAGTGCATAGTCAGTCATACGTGTGACGTAGTGATATGATGTTTCTTATTCACCACAGGGAGAGGTACCTCCCCCCTCGCTGGTAGTACAATCCAGAAGTGTAAAACCCTACCCCTGCGCTCGCTGGTGAACGGTCCACATTTCTCGATACACGTGGAGGTCCACGTGAAGCCTGAAAGCAGCCATCACCGAGCTTCTGGCTGGAAAACATGCATGGTTCATACATGACTATGGGTCAGATGTCAGGATCAGGGTCCGCCTCAGGCAGTGGTGCAGGATCCCATGTGGCACCCTAGTACGTCCTGCTGCATTCAGCAGCCCGTGCTTAATTTGAGCAGGTGGTATCCGGTGCTCGGCACTGGCACTTAATTGTCAGCACCAGCGCTTGTGACAGCCTGCCATAAGGTGGCACTGTCTAGCTAATTTAGAGATGACCACATCAACAGTTAATTATTAATGCTATTTTCATTAAAAATTACTATTACCTGCTGCACAAGCCATTCTTATAGGTTTGGGGGCCTGAAATAGTCCGAATTGTCACACTTGTAGGAGTGTGATGGTTAAAAGTTGTGTTGTTACTGTCATTGACAGCATAAAAGGGCAGTGTGTGGTGGAAGCTCCAGTGGCCTCCTGACGAGAGCCCTGTCACTTATGTTTTTTTACAAACTAAGCACTGTCAGCAGCCTTAGATGTGATGACCCGCAGAGCTTCGCCCAGGCCAGAATACACCAGGGCAATGGTCCAGGGACCCCTCACCTCCTGCTGTGCCTCATGCCTCATCAAGAAAGACCTGGCTGTGAATGATTGTAGGGAAGCTGCCCACTGGTAGCAAGGAGCCAGCTGACTGGCAGACCGTCCAACTCTTGGTTCCGTTCCAAGGTTCGAGCTTCCTGCAGCTGCCAGCGAGTTCCAAAGGGACTTCTTTGCTTTCCCTTACCTCCATACCATAGGAGTAGAGGCCCACAGGGCTGTCCTGCCCGGCTTGCCAGAAGTCTTTTCAAGGTCTGCGGCCATACTTCATGGCCTCATTACGATGTGATTCAGAGGCTTTCTGAGTCACATCGTAGGGTTCAGTTCCGTCCTCTGCATTACAATGCAGGTGGTCGAAAGTGAAGCCGGCCTGTCATTCCGGCTGGATGCCGACGGGCTCAAGGAGCCCGCCAGCCAGTCGGAGGCTTCAACGTAATCCCTCAGGATGGTGTTTCCGCTGTCGGGATTGCGATGTCGGTTTCCGACAGGCTTTCCATGTTGGGCTTTCCGACATGGAAAGCCAGTCGGAAAGCAATTGTGGGGGTCCTTTGCAGGGCCCCCCTGTCAATCCCTGCACGTGTGGCAGGCACTGTGAGCAGGGTTGGAGTGGGATCAAAAATCGGCCCGGGCACACCAAAAAAAAGTGGCCCACATTTGCGTATTGCCTTTACGCAAAACACTGCTTCAGCGAAGTTTTATGAAAAGGAAGGGGGTTGGGGGGCATGTTTTATTAATTTCACTTAGATAAAAAAAATGCACAGATTAGTTCACACTGCTGAGCCACAAATGAATGCAAGTGAGACCACTTCTGCTCAGGCCCCCTGCCCCCGCTCAATCAGCATACATTAATGGGCCGGCCCAGCGAGAGAAAGGGAGTGATACCTCCGCCCATCTGCCTCTAGAAAGGCCACTCAGACACCCACTGGGCCGCTGGCGGCATCCTAACAGCACAGACAGCCCCCAGGCTGCCCAAAAAATCAGCCCACAGCTAGAACTCGGCTACCGGCCTTTCGGGCATTTCCGGAGTGCCCGCGTTACTGTGAGTGAAAGAAACACCCATTTCCCTATGGGAGCTTGTGCTACTGCCGGTTTACGGCTGCAGCAGAAGCTCCCATAGAGAAATGGGAGTATGCAACCGCACCATGTGCGGTTGGTTGCATTGTAATAGCAGTGTCGTGACTGCCGACCGGAGGTCAGTCGGTCCAGAGACCACAACGGCGTCCACCCGACATCGTAATAAGCCCCTTAATGCGGGGCCCTTTTGGACCTTTCTTCCTAATCATAAAAAAATTTATGTAGTCCAGAGGATGAGAAAACATGGCGCCATCTAGTGGTGTGAACACTTAATCTGATTCTGTTGATGAAAACGACAATCTGCCTTTCAATAAAATAACCGTAAATACATTTTGATGAAGGACATGCAGTTCCTTCTAAAGCACAGGGGCAAAATTTCCCTCAAAGAAGATACATTTGTGGAGCTTCTCTGGAACCCTGTAATTAATGGTCGCTCATGCAGGCCTATCACAACAGTGCGTCACGGTCTGCTGCCATAACTGTACTCGTTACACACTTCGCAGGGTACATCCGAATAAAGAGATAAAGCGGTATTCATTTTACAGATTCTGTGACCATGTATTTCTTTTCCGAGTACAGTACCAAAAAGTTAAAACAGCCAAAGTCTTATGAATAGACAGTCAAAGTAAAGTGTGTTAATTAAGGAAAATTAAATAAAGTTGACCGTTACAGAAGGTGTCTGGGCACCACACCTAACATCTTTATTTACAAACTTTTAGGCTGGCTCGAAAAATCTGATGGTATGGTCCTCCTAAAAGGAAACCTTTTCACGAAATCATGTAAAAGTTAAAAAGGTTTGTAGATACCTTGAAATTATGCACTTTGAAATCACTGTTGTCAAGTGCATGGAAAACTGATTCGAATTAGACTGTGGCAGAGAAGTGTTAGCACCTAATGGGCATAATGGGTTCAACCCAGAATGCATCACTCTTTCTTAATATATGTGTAAACTCGAAGGAGATGAAGGGATTTTAACCATTTTATGGCCATTGGGCTTTTCAGAGAGATTTAGAGTAATTTCATTAATTTCAAACTGTAAAGCAGAATACAGGATCAGAGACATTCCTGGTCGATCTTAGAAAAGCATGACATTGAATAGAGACCGGACCTATTTAAATGTCCCTATAATATGTTCATTTGATGTTTTGCATCTGAGGGATGTGATAAAGTTCTGAGCAGGCTTGCACAAAAGCTCTGACAACAATAGGTTAGGCTTTGAATGATGCAAAGCCATTGTATGTAGTGCTGTATGAGAAGGGGAGGTGGGAAGCAGTGGGGTACCTTTCAGGGGCATACAAGTGTGGAACAAGTTTGTTTAGTGGATTTATGTAGCACTAATCTGTTGCCTTACCTCAGCTTCAGATTGCACTGAGATACTCTGGGAGGTCTGATTTTTATATTTAGTGATTTTAAATTCATATGAGAAAGCAACTACTTAGAAGGCAGATGCCCACATTGTGCACAAGCAAAATGTAGTCACTGAAAATGAAGAGAGCCAATGACTGAAGTGGGTGGCCCGTTTGACCAGGCTGTGGTGGGTGGAGCCAATATGTGAATAACAATTAACAAACTAATGGACGTAATCTACTGAGCCAAAGCTCCTCTGTATATATATATATATATATATATATATCCAGAAAAAGGGTCGCCCCATACGGAAAAGCCTCTTAGGTGGATTCAAATTCCTTTAATGAAGGTGCAGCGAGCAAAGCAGCGACAAGATGCCTAAAATCCCAACCAGACGCGTTTCGGGCTTCCACGCCCTTGTTCACAGGCTAGGCAAAGAGTCAACAGCGAGGACTGCAGTCACATGATTTTCTTTCAAAGATGCCCCGCCCCAACTGGCCTCCGAGCATTCTGGTGCTTGTAGTGCTGCAAAACAAAACAAAACAAAATAAAATAAAATATATATATTTCCAAGTTGCTCTGATGTAAAGACGCACTCAACAGGAAATGATTCCACCGAATCCTTTATTTAAACAAGCATTTGCAATGCATCGGTCTCGTATTTGTTAGAGTTAGAGCTATTGGCATTGTAAATGACAATGCCTTTTACCAATGTGTTTTGCTTTGGAGTGGAGTGGATGCATGTGGTTTGGAGTGGATTTTTGTGGGTTGAACTGGAATTGTTAGCTGTGGAATTGTGTGGGTTGGAATTGTGTGGTGTGTAGTGTATTTGTGTAGTGAAATTATGTGGTATGGTGAACAGATAGGAGTGAGAGCTGCACATAATAGACAAAAAGGAAGATAGAGAGGGATAGGTAGTTTGTGCAGGAAGTGGTGAATGAACTCCAGACAGAGGAGCAGAAAGAGTGTGTGAGAAAGAAGGGGAGAGCAGGCCACAGACGCATAAAGGAGCCCCTGTGTACGCAGAAGATGCCCGTAGAAGAGGAGGAGAGCGTGAGTTTGAGGGATGGAAATTTTTAAAAGGGCACGGAAAAGAAACTGTGCTTGAAGACCTGAAGTAAACCAATATGACAGAGGCTGGCAGAGAGCGTGAAAGTGCGACAGAGAGAGTGAAAGATTCCTTCCTTTAGAGGACCGGTACAGGTAGGGCAGAAACAGTGCAAGCTTTCTTTCTACAGAGGACTAGTACAGGGAGGGCAGAAACAGTACATGCTTTCTTTCTATAGAGGACCGGTACAGGTAGGGCAGAAACTGTGCAAGCTTCCTTTCTATAGAGGACCGGTACAGGTAGGTCAAAAACTGTGTAAGCTTCCTTTCTTTAGAGGACAGGTACAGGTAGGGCAGAAAAAGTGCAAGCTTCTTTTATTTAGAGGACCGATGCCGGTAGGGCAGAAACAGTGCAAGCCTCCTTTCTATAGAAGACTGTTAAAGGTAGGGCAGCGCAGTACACATTTCTTCACCACAGAACATGTACATGGAGCTCTGAATATCCTTGCACAGGAGGAGATTGCACCATCTGTACTTTTGCTTCCTCCTCTCAGTAAATGAATCCTCCCCTTTGCACTAATGTGTGCGTTTGTTCACGGTGTACACGACTGTGCACAAGACGTCTCTGCCATTGCAGTATTGCTCCATTTGTACACTTGTGGGTACCACCTGCTTTCTAGGGAAAATGTCGTTGCCACCGTTTGCCATCTTCGTATGTCAGTAGACCCGGCCCACTTAAAGCACTGCCACACTGTCTCATTGTGCTCTCAGTTCAGCATCATGGTACAATACCTGGATGTCCCCTCGTAGGATCGTGCTTCTTTCCAGATGTTCAGGTCCAAATATTTGCGCACGGTCCGGTCAGTTTCCAGGTCTCCATGTCAGAGTTCCCATGTGCGGAGGATCACATCACTCAGAAGGAGGCAGGCCATTGTGCCTCTGAAGCCGTGCAATCATTAACCGGTAACCGAGAAACAATTCTGTCTAGTCTGCCGAGGAGGATGGTTTCACCGTGCCCCTGCTGCTCCGTAACTTTGCCTCAAAACCTACCGCAACGAGGAAGTGGCGACGGCAGCAGCGACCCCCGTGTTTTTGGGCCACGCAGCCTCGCACGTCCCCCACGCAGTAGGTGCTGGGACACCCGGTCACAGGCAGAAGCGAGCACTGCACACACACCGAGGAGGATGTGCGGCTTGGCAGGTAACCCGAGTGCAGGTAAGAGAAGCCGTGGCCCCGCCCACTGCCCTGCCAGAGACTCTCTCATCCCCATTGAATGTTGCATTTTAACCACTTCCAGCCCGCGCCTTGAAGCTCGAAGTACACCCGCATTTTTGCAGCGCAAGGGGAGAGCTGCTACAAACCCCAGGGGCCGCATCACATACACACTGCACCGGTGACATCAATATGCACCGGTGAACAGAAAGTTCGTCACCAGCTTCCGGTCTTTGCGCTTCCTTTCCGGGCCCCGCCTACAACCAGGCACGGGCGCCTGACTTCCGGGTCACGCTGATTTCTACGGCTCCGAAGTGCGGGGTAGGCTCCCACCTTTAACTGAGCGCAACTGCGGGGTGGGCTCCCGCCTCAAGGAACACAGAATGCGGGGTGGGCTCCCACTCAACCGCAATGCAGGGTGGGCTCCCGCTCACAGAGTGGCACAAACTGCACTACTTTAAAACAAGCATTTGCAATGCAATACGATTCGCATTTACGTGAGACGTATTGCATTAGAAATGAGAGTGCGGGCATTTAAGAAGGCACGAACGGGAGTGGAGGGGGTGATGGGGGGCGAGAAGTGACGAACTGCGGGAGGGGGCGGGGGGACACAGGGCAGAAAATAGTGTTGGAGTAAAGGGGCCAATAGCCAGGGAAGGATACAAATGACAACATGGCCGTCAGGAGGAGGGACTAACAAGCCTAAAACCAATCAGAAGGCAGCATTCAGGATGTAAGCCAATCAAAAAGATGGGCAGAGAGTGGGCGGAGCTTCCAGAAAGCTTCCACGCTATAGTATATACTGCATGTCTCAACGAGACAGCACAAGCGCTGCCTAGGCGAGACCTAAAAACCAGCACATTGTATTCCAATCTTTTAAAAGCCTGACCGGTTTCGGAGCCCCTAGCTCCTAAATCGTAGGCATTTCTGAGAGTCACAGATGCACCAACACACGCACTCTCCCATCTGCATGCTGAAAGGTGATTGCCCTCTGGTGGGCCTCTCAGGTGAGTTTGTACTTGGCAGTGCATGCTGGGAATAGTAGTCTCCCTCCAGTGGGTTCCGTGTTCTTTAACAGATTAATTTTTTCCCCATTTACAGCCCTCCAGTGGGCCTCAGAGTACAAGTCCGGTTATACAGCTGGTCTCGTCAAAGGCTTTTTTACAATTCTTTGGCCACGCTGCACAGCATTAGGGATGCTGTGTAGAATGGCAAAAAAGGTTTCAAAGCCAACTCACTAACTCCCTTTCTCTCTCTGTCTCTCTCTCTTACACATGTTGTGGACCTGTTCCTCTCTGACTACTTACTTGGAAGAGGTAACAAGAGTGGTGGCGGATGTCATATGAAGGAGGTTCCATGCTCACCTGGCCATTGATTCCTGCACTGGTTCCAGCACACTTCTAGGACTAAGGACACAAGTAGACTCCAAGACTTGGCTTACATAATGGCAAAGAGGGATATCACTAGACACTGGAAGAGCCACTTGGGTCCCCGAAGCACATCTTGACGCAGGGAGCTTGAAAGATGGGCTGACTATGAGGGAGAGGTACTGCTTGGAGAGGCTAGGTGGGGACTAGGTTCAATAGATACAGCAAGGGCATGGGAAACTTTGGTAGATTGTCTGAGAGACCCAGAACATCAGTCGCCAACGAACACAACAGGGGGCTCACCTACTGCTGCTCCCCCTTGAACATGGTTGCTGTGTGCACTAGCTGCATTTAGGATCATATAAATTTCACTGACAACAACTATGGCATGAAAAGCCAGATTAATTAGACGGTATTGCTTATGCTTTTTTAACAGCTGTCTGTATCATTAGGGGGTGCGGCTCATGGAGGCGAGGTGGGGAGTTTGGGATGTTTGAAGACTGAAGTATTGAGGACAGCTATATAGCTTTGATGTAATGTATGTATTGCAAGGTGGTATTGATGCAGATAAGGCTTGAGTCTGTAATTGTTGATGTAATAGTCTTCAATACAATATGTTTAAAACAAAACAGAGCAATTGTCTCTTCTCCATTATAAAAGCTAAAGCTCCCTAGCCAAAATGTGGTCAGGTTGACAGAAGCGTTGATGGACTTTTGCTCCTGGCTCTACACGCTCTGTCAAACCAAGGGGCAGCAAAGCTGGGAATGGCTTTAGTCTCCCACTGCACAATGCACATGGCACTGAAAATACTTCCTAGAAATAAAAACCCAGATTGGTGTATTTGTCATAGAAAGGGTGTGATGAGCACAGAATTGGGATTTTAGAGGTGTGTGGGAGGCAGTGAAGAGGACCTGGACACAACATTTGTCGGCATGTCGTGTGCAGAGTGTGTGTTGCACCTGTGTTGCACTGATGCATGGAAACGCATGTTTAGACTCAGTGATTAATTAGACATCATGACAGGGCCTTCTCTAGGGCGGTGTAATTTGTGCCACAGCTTTGGGTGCTGACTTTGGGGGGCATCCTGTTTTCAAGTACAATATGGTTTTAAAAGCACCTCCTGCCCCGTTTCTTGCCTCCTGCAATCTTTAGGCAACCATAAAAATGTGAAGATAACGCTGGTGATTAATGGACCTGCTGCAGAGAGATTGGAGTAGGGGAAGTTTTGACTCATTATAATTTATAAAGTAGCGCAGGAGGTTAAAATGCCTGCTACAAAGCATGTGTACCATGCAGATCATAAAGTGCATACAACGTAAATAGGTCAGTGCATTGCTGCTTCTGTCAGAGAGCCCCTTTTGTTACTTGCAGTTTATAAGTTTAAATCCTAATATAGAACAGAGAGCTATTAACTGTCCTCAAAGAGCTGCATGCAAACTGCAAGGTATAGATTAGAGCATTATGATTTTCCCCCCAGTCTTTCATTATCCTAATGATGTAAAAAGGGTTCACTTGGGTAGAAATTAATTCTTATTAGTAAAGCCAAACCCCAACCATCGTGTTACGTTTTAAATTCTGAGTTTGTGCTTCTCCAGACCAAGCAGTCTTAAACTATACTGTCTACCAGTAGGGATGACTTGTGACTCCTACACATTGTAGTCCTCCTTCTGATGTAATATTTTCTATACACTGATCTACACACTTATAATTTATTGTCTCTGTGTAATGTGTATGTGATGTAAATTGCTCTGACCCCTTACACTGGTATGAGTGGCGCTATAAAACAAAAGAAATGCATGAGAGAGAGAGTGGTTATGGACACATGAGGGGCACTGTTAAAGGGTGACAGTGAGAGAATCCGTGGAGAAAGAGGTCATTGGAGGGAGGTGCCAACAAACATTGTCGCACCGGATGCCACCAGCGCTAAAGCCGGCTCTGCATCACGAATCACCTCAGTAAAACTATCCATGCCTACACATGGTTGTGTAATGAGGAAAACTAGTCTGTAAACAATCACATGAAGGATAATATTACCACAGTTTTGCGACAAGCAAGAGCTACAAAGGCTTTGCACAGATATAAGGAGACTCAGAACATAACTTATGGTAAGACATCATCCTTCTTCTTTTTTGGGCATTCAGAATTACCAAACTCCTGACTTCTGTGAGACTTCAGTTGAAGAGCCCGGTTGCAGTTTGTGTTGGTGGCCAATGGCAGATTGTAGACCCATTTGAGGATTTGGTAGCAACAGACTGCCTGAGATTCAGCGTGGGAGCCAGACTCTGGATTGGGATTTAAACCCCTTTTTTCTTTATTGATATTAGAAAGTCCTAAATGATGTACTAGTGTAATTTAATTCAACACTGGCACCTTGAAAATATCAAGCATTGGTAATGCATCGGTTTCACCTATGTGATGAATAATAAACTCTTTTTATCAATCACCGTCCGGGAAGAAGGAAAGAGCTCCCTGACAAGTATCACAGGAGTTGAGAGGATGTGGGCAGTGGCCAGAGTTGCTGACTCGAGAGCTGGAGATCCCGGTTCAAGTCTTTGCGGCTCAACATCCTGTGATCTGGGCAAATTACTTAATCTCTCCGGGTGATAAGTTGCCCTATATAAATCTGCTGCAAGACAAAAAAGCAGAAAGAGGCAAAACTTTATGAAAAGATAGTTCCACCAAAGCGGATGTTAACAGTATTTCGGCTACTGGACACTTATTAGAGAAGCAGACGAGGAACACGCATTGGTATATACAGGAAAATATGCTACAGCCAATAGAAATGGAGGAAAAGTAAGTGGCAAGCACAGGAACCAATGAAAAGCCAGGAAAGAGAGGGGACGGGATGTAAGCCCCTTTTAAGTTTACATTAAAAACAATAGATTTCCTAAGCACAGCGCAAGCACTGTACAGGCAAAACCTAACAATGAAAGCACTCCCATTTCTAGTTTTACTATATTTAAAATAGTTTTAAAGGGCATTTATTTTCCTTTCTCTAAAGTACATTAGACGTTGTAGAAAGGAGCAGTGCATTTATTTCTAAATACAACAGGCTGTAGGTAGTTGAACTGAAGTAAACTTGTTTCTTTTTTCTTCCTGAACTTTTAAAATCTTTTTAAAACAATGTCCCACTGATCTGAATTTCCAACAAAACCCTATTGTTGTAAGTGTGATGTCCTAAAGGTGAGAAACATGCCGAGACGTTGGTCCCATTCTCACTGTGACATTGGACATAAGTTGCATCTGAAATACAAAAGTCTGAAACCAGTCTGAACTGTTCCTAGTGGGGCCGGACAAATACTGATTTGCATATTTCTGGTCTCTATCTACAGGGTATGTCACGTAACTTCACAGGCATTACTTCGACTGTTGTAACTTTTCAGATAAGCACATCAGGAGGGTCGTTACTAGACCTCGGCGGAATATCATTACGCCAGAGTAATCAGAGTAATTTTGGTCATTGTGTGTTACTCTTTGACACAAAATTACTGATAATTAAGGGGCCTATTACGATGGCGGGCACCGAAACGGAAAACGGGACCGACCGCCAGAGGTGCGGCGGTCCCGCGAGGCCAATTAGGATGTACCCACCTCACTGGCAGGTGCATTCTGGACTCTAACATTGCGGCGGGCGGTGCTGTAAGCAGCACCCGCCGCAATGTTAAAGTGGCATGTTGTGCATTGCCATGCACAACGTGACAGGCACCGCGTGGTGTCTGCCACCTTGTGCGTGGCAGTGAAGTGGGGTACCATAGGTACCCCCCAAAGGCAGCCACCCACCCCCCCCACCTCCCCCGGGGCCCACAAAGGGCCCCCAATGTGATTTACCGTATGCCTTTCCATGGCGGAGGCTCCGCCTTGGAAAGGCATACCCACCGCACACATCATAATATGGATGGTGGTGCCTGCGAGGCACCGCCACCATATTGTGGGCCTTTTCCGCCTGGCGGAAAAGCGGCGGACGGTCTTTCCGTCTGCTGCGGTACCCCCGCTATAGTAATTTGGCAGGGGTGAATTGTGGTATGATGGCGGGCGGATCGCCACCGCCGGCCGGGCGGTGACGATCCGCCCGCCATTATAATAGGCCCCTAAGTGATTACTCCTGCTCGCACAATATGGGGGAATAATCCTACAGCGAGAGCATATTTATCAAGCGTGAGCAGATGCTCATGCTCGCTATTCGTGTTCTGCTGCATTTAGCACCATTTCTTAGCGCAAAAATGCATCCTCATATCCATTTTGGATGCGAGGGTGCATTTTGTGTTCAGAAAATAGAGCTTAATGCCATGAGAAAATTAAGGGAAAAATCCTACCTCAGGAGCATCTTTATCCAGCGCTAGTGGCTGCTCATGCTCGCTATTCATGTTCTGTTGCATTTAGCCTTATTTCTGAGCGCAAAATGCCTCCTTGTGTCTAAATTGGACGCGAGGGAGCTGAAAGCCGGGCGTGACCGTAACCAAGTAGGTGCAGGGGTGGTGAGGGACCCTTGAAAACAGGGCTAAACCTTCCTCTGCCCCCCGCAGAGCCTGAAAAATATCCACACATGGGTACCATTGATCGGGCGAGTACAATACTCCCTTTTCATGCCATATTTTTAAGTTTATGCCACAGTGAAAAGCCATTCACAGGATGTCACCGGTGTAGTGATAGCAAAACAAACCCACCCTGACGAATGCCCTGGTCCATTTTTGGCCATTAGAGTAGGGCAGAAACATGTTGGCGCTACGAGAGTCGTAGGATCATTACATCCTTCATTGTCCTCCATTTATTAATTCTTTCATACTGTGCCCATCTACTCCCCCAATAAAGGGATACCTAGGGTGTGGATGAGACATTTTTATTACACGTAGCTTCCCCCAGACACCATAATATTCAAAGAGCTCCCTGGAATATGGTTGAGCCCATCCTGGCTATTAGGGACCAGGATGAACCCGATGATGAAGCATGCCACTATTAAAGTGGGTGAGGGTCATACATAAAAAAAGGATTCTTTTTCCTTTTCCCATCTCATGCATAGGTGGTGTCTATCCATGAAGCGCACCCCAGCTTTTTCTACAAGACAGAGGGATACCCTTATTTGTTTTGTAACTTTAGCGTTGGGAGAAAGTATCCTTTTTTCCCCACAGTAGGGAAAGTCTTGGATAGCTGAGGGGTAAAATTTACTATTCCCACTCCAATAAGTGCAACAGTAGGGAAAGTGTTGGATAGCAGAGGGGTAAAAATTACTATTCCAACTCCAGTGAGTGCAACAGTAGGGAAAGTGTTGGATAGCGGAGGGGTAAAATTTACTATTCCCACTCCAGTGAGTGCTACAGTAGGGAAAGTGTTGGATAGCAGAGGGGTAAAAATGACTATTCCCAAACCAATGAGTGCAACAATAGGGAAAGTGTTGGATAGTGGAGAGGCAAAAATTACTATTCACACTCCAGTGAGTGCAACAGTAGGGAAAGGGTTGGATAGCGGAGGGGTAACATTTACTATTCCCACTCCAGTGAGTGCAACAGCAGGGAAAGTGTTGGATAGTGGAGGGGTAAAATTTACTATTCCCACTCCAATAAGTGCAACAGTAGGGAAAGTGTTGGATAGCAGAGGGGTAAAAATGAATATTCCCAATCCAATGAGTGCAACAGTAGGGAAAGTGTTGGATAGCGGAGAAGCAAAAATTACTATTCACACTCCAACAGTTAAAAACAAAAAAAAAATATATGTATATATATATTCACTGAAAAAACCATAGGTTTCAGACACGTTATAGTTAGAAATTAGCATTTAAAAATCCTTTGAAATTCACTGAAAAAACCATAGGTTTCAGGCACGTTATAGTTAGAAATTTGCATTGAAAAAACCTTTGAAAAATTCACTGAAAAAACCATAGGTTTTAGGGACAGTTATAGTTAGTTGGACATTGCACTCATACAAAACCCGTGAAATTCCCCGTTATAGTTAGTTCAGCTAACTATAACTCGCGCCCCGCAATGCACTGCTGATGACGTCACATATTACATCACTCATGACATGGTCAGTGACATCACTGATGACATCACTGATGACATCTCAAATGACATCACTGATGACATCATCCATGTGATAATTTCATGCATCTACTCACACCCTAATATAACTTTTGATACACCCACTCTAAATTACAGACTGCCATTCTCAAAACCATAGACACTCCAACACCAATAACTACATACCCACTCACTGATTCTTAGGTCTACACACACATCCACTCACTCACCTGTACAGTCACTCATACTTACGGTCACTCAGTACAGGACTATCATATGCACTCATACACCTACATAAACACTCACACACCGCCACTCATCCATAGAGGTACTCACACACCTAGTCAGTCATGCAAATAATTAATCACACTGCCATTTACTCACCTATACAGTTATACACACACCAGCTCACTTACTCATACAAATACTAGCACATTCTTACGCTCTTATACAATCACTAATACAAGTACACACTCATCCATACAGCCACTCTCACAATCACACACTCTCACTTATACCCATTTATATACTCCAACACACATATATACTGCCTTTCACATATGTAGTTACTCACACATGTACCACTGAGATATACATTCACTCACTAACACACCCATACACACACTCACCCACCCATACAGTCCATCACAGATGCACTCTTGAAACCATGCACCCAGTGAATCACCCACTGATACATCTATGTGCAGTCACACACACCCCATCCACACAAACACTCAGGCACCCATACAGATACTCAGACAACCAATCAATAACTCATATATACACTCATGTAGCTATTTACAAACCCATGCAGCCACTTACACACCAACAGACAGATGGATAAAGACATTCACACAGTTTAGTCACTAACCCATGCATTCAGTAAGATACGTTTAATCACTCACTTGTAGAGTCAGTCACGCACGTACTAAATCATCCATTCAGACACTTATACACCCACTCATTCTTCAATACGCCTTTCCCTATATATATTAAACATATTTAAACTTTACAGAAACACACAGTCACTGGATGATGTCATCAGTGATGTCATTTGAGATGTCATCAGTGATGTCATCCGTGATGTCACTGACCATGTCATGAGTGATGTAATATGTGACGTCATCAGCAGTGCATTGCGGGGCGCGAGCTCGGGGAATTTCACGGGTTTTGTACGAGTGCAATGTCCAACTAACTACACCTGTCCCTAAAACCTATGGTTTTTTCAGTGAATATATATATGTGTATATTTTCAATACTCCTTCCTTGAATCCAAAAAGAAAACGGAACGGACTCCACTTGATACGTGCAATGGTATTTTATTTTGTGTTTCTTGCCGCCATGACGCGTTTCGGGCTACCAAGAGCCTTGATCACATATATATGTGTATATGTATATATATATATCCTCCAATCTCCACAAGTACGTAGAAAATTCACGGACACTCCAACAGACTTGAATAACAAGCTTTAATGACACATAAAGACGCGTTTCGGCATTCGCCTTGATCACGGTCATGACCGTGATCAAGGCGGAATGCCGAAACGCGTCTTTATGTGTCATTAAAGCTTGTTATTCAAGTCTGTTGGAGTGTCCGTGAATTTTCTACGTACTTGTGGAGATTGGAGGATATTACGAGGGCTACCCGGTAACCCATCGCGGACCGCCCATGTGACAGCGCCGGGTGTAACCGGGACTGGTGGTTAAGAATGTATATATATATATGTCATTCAAAAGGTTGCCTTTGCGCAGAGTGCACTCCCAACAAGCCTTTAATATCTGGTAGCAGAACAATTGCGGTGAGTGAAATACTGAGTAACATGCCTTGCCTGACGCGTTTCAAACATAAATGT
This sequence comes from Calotriton arnoldi, assembly GCA_963921515.1. Classification (NCBI taxonomy): domain Eukaryota; kingdom Metazoa; phylum Chordata; class Amphibia; order Caudata; family Salamandridae; genus Calotriton; species Calotriton arnoldi. The sequence continues at coordinate 535,891 of CAWUFW010010592.1, read as the reverse complement.
CCTTTTTCAAAGGCAGCATGTGTTCAGCAATGTTCTTTCCATTGATCCTCCAATTTAAATTGACCCATTTAAATAGCTTCCCATGTGGGCCTCTATACTGCATCTCGGGAATTGGAGTCCACATCCTGCCTAAATAGGTCGGAAAATAATGAACTTGCTCATTTCTTAACTTTCAAGGTTGTTTGTTTTCCCTCAGCTTTCCGGTATTAATAAACTCCGCAGCTGTTCCGAAAATCAAACCAACTTGTTGCTCCAATTGCAGCTGCCTTTCTTCTGCAGCCACGGACTTGTTTTGTTGTGCAATGGTGCTCCTCCCCGACCGAGCCGGCCGGAATAATTCATTCAAAAAAGTTGCCTTTGCGCAGAGTGCACTCCCAACAAGCCTTTAATATCTGGTAGCAGAACAATTGCGGTGAGTGAAATACTGAGTAACATGCCACAAACCACAGTTGTTAAAGCAGCCGAAAGTCCTTTTAAACCATTGGTGGTTGTAGGACTTGGCCTTTTTGGTTAAAGTTCCCTAAACTTTTGCTTTCCCCTAGACCGTTTTCCTGACCTAGAGATGCCAATTTAGATGCTTTGGGTACTTTGCCACTGCTGATCAGCGGAGCACAAAAACGGAAACCACCTACTGTTGTACAAGAATTGGGTTTTTAAGAATAGAAAGAACAATGAGCCTGCGACCACGGCCCTCACGCCAGGAAAATACAAACACGGGCAGGGGTCAACGAAAAGAAGGCACAGAAAGGACAGACGATGGGGCAAGCGCGCCACAAAAACAAACAAACAACCATACAGGAGAAACAGAAGGAGGTAGACAGTAACAAAGACATAGAAAACACAGTAATAAACCTCACTAATATGGCGCTGACTGAAAAAGAACAGAGAATTCTTGGACTGGGCCTTTCATTCTGTCATAAAACAAATTTTGATTAAACACAGACTAGAGTGGATTTCTTCCAATTTGTAAGGAAATTGAAATTACAAAAACATTTTTTCAACATATCTAGTAAAGAAGATGACACAACTAATTTTGGTGAAACTATGAGTGGTCTCAATGTAGAAGATATGTCTCTTTTGCAAGATTTGACACAATTGGAACATGAGGAATTGAATTGTTTGGAAACTCCGGTAGAATTAGCCCAGGCAATTAATCCGGATATCTATGGGAGAGTGCACACACCATTTAGACCCAAATCTGTATTCATCCCTATGATGCCAAAGGATGGACTTGACTTATTCGCTGAGAATGTGGTTAAAGATCTCAAAATCTTGGCTCAAACCAGTAGCAAAGAGTTTAACAAAGTACATAACATGAACAGGATGGAATACAACAATCTGATGAACAAAATCAAACAACGCCAAGATATCGTGGTCCGATGGTCCGATAAGAGCGGTAATGTGGTCCTTTGGCCCTTAGATAAATACAATGCGGAAGCACAGAAACAGTTACAAGATAGAGAGAGCTACAACCGCATAATCCCTACCAGCATCATGGGAATAAAAGAGAAATACCACAAAGCTCTCTATGACTGTAGAGGAACTGGGTTAATCACGAAACTTGAATTTGAATATCTAAAAACAGACTACCCGATAACACCACAACTGTATTTAATACCTAAAATACACAAAGACGCCAATGAGCCCCCGGAAGACCTATCATAGCGGCAATTGGTGGATTATTTGAAAACACTTCGAGATTCATTGATCATTTTCTTCAGCCTCTAGTATGTGAGTTGCCTTCATACATCAGAGACACCGGAGACTTTTTGACTAAAATCTATGATATCACTTGGGACAATGATTGTGTACTAATGACATTGGATGTTAACACATTATACACAAGTATTAGACACAGGGATGGGCTAAATGCTCTGAACCACTACTTGGGAAAAAGACCTATACACATGCATCAGCATACTATGATGCAGTTGCAGATGGCAGAGTGGTGCCTGGAAAATAACATCTTTATCTTCGACAAACTGCACTACAAACAACTACAGGGCACTGCCATGGGTACTTGCTTCGCCTCCAGCTATGCTAATTTGCATATGGGCTGGTGGGAGGAGCAAGTACTCATGAAGACACAGAAAACAGCTATGACTGAAAATGTAATTCTATATGTCAGGTTTATTGATGACATATTTATCCTCTGGTATGGCACACCAGAAAGTGCGATGACATTTGCACAAGAGATAAACAATAACACCCTGAATCTCTCATTTACCTGTAACACCAGCAAAGAGTGCATTCAATTTCTAGACTTAGAAATATATGCAGAAAGTAACAATTTGCAATCAAGAACCTACAGAAAACCCACAGCTGGAAATGCAATTCTCCATGCCAGTAGTTTTCACCTTAACAGTGTCAAAGTTAGCATCCCTTATGCTGAATGTCTGCGCATGAGGCGCAACTGTAGCACAGAAGAGGGTTTACAACAATCTACTGATAACCTCTTCTGCAGATTAGAAAGGAGAGGATACAAGACTGAAACCCTGGCCACAGCAAAAGCTAGGAGCATTAAATTTAAAAGGGAAGATCTGCTTTTTAACACCAAAAGCAAAAACAGTTGCACTAACAATAAGACAGACACTCCTAGACTTATAACAGGATTTAATGCATACCACACCATACTGCGTAAAATACTCTACAAACATTGGGGTACAGTACGCAGTGACCCAATCATAGGCCCAACATGCGCCAAAGTCCCCTCTATAAGTTTTAGGAGAGCAAAATCTATGCGCCAAGAATTAGTGTGCAACGCGCCAACAATTGCTAAAATACCGAATTGGCTGCAAACACAGAAGGGGTTTATCAAGTGCACAAAATGCAAGGCGTGTAAACATGGTATAAATACAAAAACAGTACACCTGCCTTTTCGACATATACCCTATGAGATTCGAGGCAGTTACAACTGTAAATCTGATTTTGCTGTATATGTTTTGCAATGCACATGTGTCAAAAAGTATGTGGGGAGTACCATCCACCCCGTACATGTCCGCATTCTGCAACATCTCAGGGCCATCTCCAATAATGACCAATCGTACCCGGTGGCAAGACATATCAATTCATGCCATGGGGGAAGAGCCCAAGATGTCTTTTTATGTAATTGATACAGTCCCGAAAAACCCAAGGGGAGGGAATAGACAATTGACATTAAGAAGATTAGAGTCGAGATACATCATTTTGCTTAATTCGAAAATCCCTAATGGGATGAATGCAGATGAAGCAATGCATGTACATTTATAAGATAACGTCATACGCTTTCTGTACCTGACCCATTCCTCATAGCGTTAGGTCCTCTTTTTCACTTTATTTTATGTTACTGTTTTGTTCCGATTCTCCCAGTGACTGGCACCGTTTTCTACATGTGTTAAACTTTGAATGTTATTATAGACTTCTATAATATATGTTTATTTTATTTAATTTTCTCCAAATTCTTTCAGCATGCCCACTGGGGCTGGATAGCGTAATAATATGACAAAACTAGTATCCAATTGTGATTGCCATATACATAAGGCTGATTTTCATTGAGAGCTATGATTATTGCAAAGTTATATTAACTTTCTTCTTCACACCTTTATTGCCATTAGTTTTCACATGTATGGTAAAATTACTGGTTGCCAGTTGTTGCAATGAGATATATTTAATTTTCTTTAATTTTGCATTTTTCAATTGTGACATCATTAACATTGGGAAACGCTTAGCTATATATTTAGTTTATTTGTAACATATATTTCGTTTTTAATTTATTTTTTGCACTGTCATGTATATATCAGCACTCATTAACTTTTATGTCTATGGTTGGGAGATGGTTGCTGTGACAACCAATAGTGAGTGATTTACATAAGTGGTGAAAATGGCAGAGTACCTGATGTAGTGATCAAGGCGGAACGCCGTCGAAACGTGTCTGGGTTCTTGTTGGAAATAAAATTTCTGTGCCAAATTCTCACGGAGTCGGTGCCTGTCTAAGGATGTTGCCAGGATTAGTTATATATATATATATATATTCACTGAAAAACCATAGGTTTTAGGGACAGTTATAGTTAGTTGGACATTGCACTCGTACAAAACCCGTGAAATTCCCCCGTTATAGTTAGTTCAGGTAACTATAACTCGCGCCCAGCAATGCACTGCTGATGACGTCACATATTACATCACTCATGACATGGTCAGTGACATCACTGATGACATCACTGATAACATCTCAAATGACATCACTGATGACATCATCCAGTGACTGTGTGTTTCTGTAAAGTTTAAATATGTTTAATATATATAGGGAAAGGCGTATTGAAGAATGAGTGGGTGTATAAGTGTCTGAATGGATGATTTAGTAGGTGCGTGACTAACTCTATAAGTGAGTGATTAAACGTATCTTACTGAATGCATGGGTTAGTGACTAAACTGGGTGAATGTCTGTATCCGTCTGTCTGTTGCTGTGTAAGTGGCTACATGGGTTTGTGAATAGCTACATGAGTGTCTATATGAGTTATTGATTGGTTGTCTGAGTATCTGTATGGGTGCCTGAGTGTTTGTGTGGGTGGGGTGTGTGCGACTCTGTGCATAGATGTGTGAGTGGGTGATTCACTGGGTGGATGGTTTTTTATTTTGTGTTTCTTGCCGCCATGACGCGTTTCGGGCTACCCAGAGCCTTGATCACATATATATGTGTATATGTATATATATATATCCTCCATCTCCACAAGTACGTAGAAAATTCACGGACACTCCAACAGACTTGAATAACAAGCTTTAATGACACATAAAGACGCGTCTGGCATTCCGCCTTGATCACGGTCATGACCGTGATCAAGGCGGAATGTCGAAACGCGTCTTTATGTGTCATTAAAGCTTGTTATTCAAGTCTGTTGGAGTGTCCGTGAATTTTCTACGTACTTGTGGAGATTGGAGGATATTACGAGGGCTACCCGGTAACCCATCGCGGACCGCCCATGTGACAGCGCCGGGTGTAACCGGGACTGGTGGTTAAGAATGTATATATATATATGTCATTCAAAAAGGTTGCCTTTGCGCAGAGTGCACTCCCAACAAGCCTTTAATATCTGGTAGCAGAACAATTGCGGTGAGTGAAATACTGAGTAACATGCCTTGCCTGACGCGTTTCAAACATAAATGTCCTTTTTCAAAGGCAGCATGTGTTCAGCAATGTTCTTTCCATTGATCCTCCAATTTAAATTGACCCATTTAAATAGCTTCCCATGTGGGCCTCTATACTGCATCTCGGGAATTGGAGTCCACATCCTGCCTAAATAGGTCGGAAAATAATGAACTTGCTCATTTCTTAACTTTCAAGGTTGTTTGTTTTCCCCTCAGCTTTCCGGTATTAATAAACTCTGCAGCTGTTCCGAAAATCAAACCAACTTGTTGCTCCAATTGCAGCTGCCTTTCTTCTGCAGCCACGGACTTGTTTTGTTGTGCAATGGTGCTCCTCCCCGACCGAGCCGGCCGGAATAATTCATTCAAAAAAGTTGCCTTTGCGCAGAGTGCACTCCCAACAAGCCTTTAATATCTGGTAGCAGAACAATTGCGGTGAGTGAAATACTGAGTAACATGCCACAAACCACAGTTGTTAAAGCAGCCGAAAGTCCTTTTAAACCATTGGTGGTTGTAGGACTTGGCCTTTTTGGTTAAAGTTCCCTAAACTTTTTGCTTTCCCCCTAGACCGTTTTCCTGACCTAGAGATGCCAATTTAGATGCTTTGGGTACTTTGCCACTGCTGATCAGCGGAGCACAAAAACGGAAACCACCTACTGTTGTACAAGAATTGGGTTTTTTAAGAATAGAACGAACAATGAGCCTGCGACCACGGCCCTCACGCCAGGAAAATACAAACACGGGCAGGGGTCAACGAAAAGAAGGCACAGAAAGGACAGACGATGGGGCAAGCGCGCCACAAAAAACAAACAAACAACCATACAGGAGAAACAGAAGGAGGTAGACAGTAACAAAGACATAGAAAACACAGTAATAAACCTCACTAATATGGCGCTGACTGAAAAAGAACAGAGAATTCTTGGACTGGGCCTTTCATTCTGTCATAAAACAAATTTTGATTAAACACAGACTAGAGTGGATTTCTTCCAATTTGTAAGGAAATTGAAATTACAAAAACATTTTTTCAACATATCTAGTAAAGAAGATGACACAACTAATTTTGGTGAAACTATGAGTGGTCTCAATGTAGAAGATATGTCTCTTTTGCAAGATTTGACACAATTGGAACATGAGGAATTGAATTGTTTGGAAACTCCGGTAGAATTAGCCCAGGCAATTAATCCGGATATCTATGGGAGAGTGCACACACCATTTAGACCCAAATCTGTATTCATCCCTATGATGCCAAAGGATGGACTTGACTTATTCGCTGAGAATGTGGTTAAAGATCTCAAAATCTTGGCTCAAACCAGTAGCAAAGAGTTTAACAAAGTACATAACATGAACAGGATGGAATACAACAATCTGATGAACAAAATCAAACAACGCCAAGATATCGTGGTCCGATGGTCCGATAAGGGCGGTAATGTGGTCCTTTGGCCCTTAGATAAATACAATGCGGAAGCACAGAAACAGTTACAAGATAGAGAGAGCTACAACCGCATAATCCCTACCAGCATCATGGGAATAAAAGAGAAATACCACAAAGCTCTCTATGACTGTAGAGGAACTGGGTTAATCACGAAACTTGAATTTGAATATCTAAAAACAGACTACCCGATAACACCACAACTGTATTTAATACCTAAAATACACAAAGACGCCAATGAGCCCCCGGAAGACCTATCATAGCGGCAATTGGTGGATTATTTGAAAACACTTCGAGATTCATTGATCATTTTCTTCAGCCTCTAGTATGTGAGTTGCCTTCATACATCAGAGACACCGGAGACTTTTTGACTAAAATCTATGATATCACTTGGGACAATGATTGTGTACTAATGACATTGGATGTTAACACATTATACACAAGTATTAGACACAGGGATGGGCTAAATGCTCTGAACCACTACTTGGGAAAAAGACCTATACACATGCATCAGCATACTATGATGCAGTTGCAGATGGCAGAGTGGTGCCTGGAAAATAACATCTTTATCTTCGACAAACTGCACTACAAACAACTACAGGGCACTGCCATGGGTACTTGCTTCGCCCCCAGCTATGCTAATTTGCATATGGGCTGGTGGGAGGAGCAAGTACTCATGAAGACACAGAAAACAGCTATGACTGAAAATGTAATTCTATATGTCAGGTTTATTGATGACATATTTATCCTCTGGCATGGCACACAAGAAAGTGCGATGACATTTGCACAAGAGATAAACAATAACACCCTGAATCTCTCATTTACCTGTAACACCAGCAAAGAGTGCATTCAATTTCTAGACTTAGAAATATATGCAGAAAGTAACAATTTGCAATCAAGAACCTACAGAAAACCCACAGCTGGAAATGCAATTCTCCATGCCAGTAGTTTTCACCTTAACAGTGTCAAAGTTAGCATCCCTTATGCTGAATGTCTGCGCATGAGGCGCAACTGTAGCACAGAAGAGGGTTTACAACAATCTACTGATAACCTCTTCTGCAGATTAGAAAGGAGAGGATACAAGACTGAAACCCTGGCCACAGCAAAAGCTAGGAGCATTAAATTTAAAAGGGAAGATCTGCTTTTTAACACCAAAAGCAAAAACAGTTGCACTAACAATAAGACAGACACTCCTAGACTTATAACAGGATTTAATGCATACCACACCATACTGCGTAAAATACTCTACAAACATTGGGGTACAGTACGCAGTGACCCAATCATAGGCCCAACATGCGCCAAAGTCCCTCTATAAGTTTTAGGAGAGCAAAATCTATGCGCCAAGAATTAGTGTGCAACGCGCCAACAATTGCTAAAATACCGAATTGGCTGCAAACACAGAAGGGGTTTATCAAGTGCACAAAATGCAAGGCGTGTAAACATGGTATAAATACAAAAACAGTACACCTGCCTTTTCGACATATACCCTATGAGATTCGAGGCAGTTACAACTGTAAATCTGATTTTGCTGTATATGTTTTGCAATGCACATGTGTCAAAAAGTATGTGGGGAGTACCATCCACCCCGTACATGTCCGCATTCTGCAACATCTCAGGGCCATCTCCAATAATGACCAATCGTACCCGGTGGCAAGACATATCAATTCATGCCATGGGGGAAGAGCCCAAGATGTCTTTTTATGTAATTGATACAGTCCCGAAAAACCCAAGGGGAGGGAATAGACAATTGACATTAAGAAGATTAGAGTCGAGATACATCATTTTGCTTAATTCGAAAATCCCTAATGGGATGAATGCAGATGAAGCAATGCATGTACATTTATAAGATAACGTCATACGCTTTCTGTACCTGACCCATTCCTCATAGCGTTAGGTCCTCTTTTTCACTTTATTTTATGTTACTGTTTTGTTCCGATTCTCCCAGTGACTGGCACCGTTTTCTACATGTGTTAAACTTTGAATGTTATTATAGACTTCTATAATATATGTTTATTTTATTTAATTTTCTCCAAATTCTTTCAGCATGCCCACTGGGGCTGGATAGCGTAATAATATGACAAAACTAGTATCCAATTGTGATTGCCATATACATAAGGCTGATTTTCATTGAGAGCTATGATTATTGCAAAGTTATATTAACTTTCTTCTTCACACCTTTATTGCCATTAGTTTTCACATGTATGGTAAAATTACTGGTTGCCAGTTGTTGCAATGAGATATATTTAATTTTCTTTAATTTTGCATTTTTCAATTGTAACATCATTAACATTGGGAAACGCTTAGCTATATATTTAGTTTATTTGTAACATATATTTCGTTTTTAATTTATTTTTTGCACTGTCATGTATATATCAGCACTCATTAACTTTTATGTCTATGGTTGGGAGATGGTTGCTGTGACAACCAATAGTGAGTGATTTACATAAGTGGTGAAAATGGCAGAGTACCTGATGTAGTGATCAAGGCGGCTCGCCGTCGAAACGTGTCTGGGTTCTTGTTGGAAATAAAATTTCTGTGCCAAATTCTCACGGAGTCGGTGCCTGTCTAAGGATGTTGCCAGGATTAGTTATATATATATATATATATTCACTGAAAAAACCATAGGTTTTAGGGACAGTTATAGTTAGTTGGACATTGCACTCGTACAAAACCCGTGAAATTCCCCCGTTATAGTTAGTTCAGGTAACTATAACTCGCGCCCCCGCAATGCACTGCTGATGACGTCACATATTACATCACTCATGACATGGTCAGTGACATCACTGATGACATCACTGATGACATCTCAAATGACATCACTGATGACATCATCCAGTGACTGTGTGTTTCTGTAAAGTTTAAATATGTTTAATATATATAGGGAAAGGCGTATTGAAGAATGAGTGGGTGTATAAGTGTCTGAATGGATGATTTAGTAGGTGCGTGACTAACTCTATAAGTGAGTGATTAAACGTATCTTACTGAATGCATGGGTTAGTGACTAAACTGGGTGAATGTCTGTATCCGTCTGTCTGTTGCTGTGTAAGTGGCTACATGGGTTTGTGAATAGCTACATGAGTGTCTATATGAGTTATTGATTGGTTGTCTGAGTATCTGTATGGGTGCCTGAGTGTTTGTGTGGGTGGGGTGTGTGCGACTCTGTGCATAGATGTGTGAGTGGGTGATTCACTGGGTGGATGGTTTCAAGAGTGCATCTGTGATAGACTGTATGGGTGGGTAAGTGTGTGTAAGAGTGTGTTAGTGAGTGAATGTATGTCCCAGTGGTACATGTGTGAGTAACTACATATGTGAAAGGCAGTATATATGTGTGTTGGAGTATATAAATAGCTATAAGCTGAGAGTGTGTGATTGTGAGAGTGACTGTATGGATGAGTGTGTGCTTGTATCAGAGATTGTATAAGAGCGTAAGAATGTGCTAGTATTTGTATGAGTAAGTGAGCTGGTGTGTGTATAACTCTATAGGTGAGTAAATGGGTGTGTGCTTAATTTTTTGCATGACTGACTAGGTGTGTGAGTACCTCTATGGATGAGTGGCGGTGTGTGAGTGTTTATATAGGTGTATGATTGCATATAATAGTCCTGTACTGAGTGACTATAAGTATGAGTGACTGTACAGGTGAGTGAGTAGATGTGTGTGTGTAGACCTAAGAATCAGTGAGTGTGTATATAGTAATTGGTGTTGGAGTGTCTATGGTTTTGACAATGGCAGTCTGTAATTTACAGTGGGTGTATCAAAAGTTATATTAGGGTGTGAGAAGATGCATCAAATTATCACATGGATGATGTTATCAGTGATGTCATCAGTGATGTCATTTGAGATGTCATCAGTGATGTCACTGACCATGTCATGAGTGATGTAATATGTGACGTCATCAGCAGTGCATTATGGGGCGCGAGTTATAGTTACCTGAACTAACTATAACGGGGGAATTTCACGGGTTTTGTACGAGTGCAATGTCCAACTAACTATAACTGTCCCTAAAACCTATGGTTTTTTCAGTGAATTTGTAAGGTTTTTTAAATGCTAATTTCTAACTATAACGTGCCTGAAGCCTATGGTTTTTTCAGTGAATTTCAAAGGTTTTTTAAATGCTAATTCCTAACTATAACATGTCTGAAACCTATGGTTTTTTTCAGTGAATTTCAAAGGTTTTGTAAATGACAATTTTTAAATGTATTAATTGTTATATTTATTTTTTTGATACTGATTTACTACATTTTTTTAAACTATTTATTTTTAGATATTTTATTTTTTAAATTACATTATAATTACATTATACATTGCATTACAAAATATACTTTCTCAGAATGAATTACTTTAGTTTAAATACTTTGCAAATAGGCAATAAACTTTTAAGTACAGTAGTTACAGTTGTTGCAATGGGCAACACAATTTCAAACACAATGCAACATTGAGCTCAATGTGAATTTCTAGTTAAATGCAATTAGTTACTTTATGGATTACTTTTCTAACCACAGGACTGGATCCTAGATTCAGTCCTGGGACATCTCCTGTAAACAGTTGAGTAAAAGCGTTTTGGTTACAGTAGTGATTTTTAAGGAATATTATTGTATTTTAAAAGTTGACACAGAAACTTTTTCACATAGAATCACCAATGTTATCGTATGGGAGGAAATTCACTTAGCAGGTAAGTAGTGTTATCGTTACTTTTTCTTACTCAGTGGGGGATCCTGGATCCAGCACTGGTGCATCTCCTGTAAACAGTTGAAATAATGCGTTTAAGTCATACAGGCGATTTTTAAGGAATATTTGTAGTTTGTGAAAATCGACACTTTGAAACTTTTCTGCTGAAAACCAGACAATGGATTCCTATGGAAGGAAATACAAGTTACTGGTAAATACGGTTAGAATTACTTTTCAGGGTCAGTGCTGGGCTAAAAGATGCAGCACTGGGTTCTCTCCTGATAACAGGTGAGTAAATCGGAATTCGTAGTTCGGCTGATTTTAGAGGAATATTATAAAGTTCCAAAACTCCACACTTAGAAGAATTTCCAAGTGAAACCAGTCAATGTTAGCCTATGGAAGGAAATTCAAGTTACTGGTAAGTACGGTTAGAATTACTTTTCAGGATCAGTACTGGGCTCAAAGATGCAGCACTGAGGTCTCTCCTGATAACAGGTGAGTAAATCGGAATTCGTAGTTCTGCTGATTTTAGAGGAATATTTGTATGTTTCAAAAATCGACACTTAGAAACTTTTTCAGCAAAAAGCAGGCAATGATATCCTATGGAAGGAAATTCAAGTTACTGGTAAGTACGGTTAAAATTACTTTTCAGGATCAGTACTGGGCTCAAAGATGCAGCACTGAGGTCTCTCCTGATAACAGGTGAGTAAATCGGAATTCGTAGTTCGGCTGATTTTAGAGGAATATTTGCACAGTGGTGAAGGGAGGGGCGGGGCTTCAGGTGACATGTCTGCAAACAGGCCCCGTGGCGCGTTTTAAGATGGGGAATTAAATCCTCCTCAATCCCGAGGGTCCCTAGGGCCAAGTAGCCCACCAGATACCTCCAGTATGCGCCAGAGAGCTGCGTTGCAGAGAGGTGTTCAGAGGCCACGCCCCTTTTGCACCTCTCTGCAACGCAGCTCTGTGGCGCTTTCTGGACGTACCTTGTGGGCTAGTTGGCCCCCAGGGACCCTCAGGATTGAAGGGGATTTAATTCCCCATCTTAAACGCGCAACGGGCCTGTTTGCACACATGTCACCTGAAGCCCCGCCCCCTCCCTTCACCACTGTGCAAACGCGCCCCGTGGCGCATTTTAAGTTGGGGAATTAAGTCCCCTTGAATCCTGAGGGTCCCTGGAGTCCAACTAGCCCACCATGTACCTCCAAAAAGTGCCACAGAGCTGCGTTGCAGAGAGGTGTAAAAAGGGGCGTGGCCTCTGTACACCTCTCTGCAACGCAGCCCCCTGGCGCATACTGGAGGTTCCTGGTGGGCTAGTTGGCCCCCAGGGACCCCCAGTATTCAAGGGGAATACGTTCCCCATCTGCAAACGCCCCAGGGGGCGCGTTTGCAGAGTGGTAAAGGAAGGGGGCGGGGCCTGCGGCACAATCGTTTTTTTTTTATTATTATTATTTTTTTAAATGCTTTCTTCTGCCCAGGGGGTCCTTGTGGGACCCCTGAGCAGACCTAGGGGTCAGGGTGTTTCTACCCTGCCCCCTTTGTGCGTTTTGCACACTTGTTTCTTGTGTTTTTTTTTTTTTAATTGGCGGGATCCGCGCACCCTAAGCGCATCCCGCCGTTTAAAAAAAAAATAATGCTTTTTTCTGCCCAGGGGGTCCTTGTGGGACCCCCTGAGCAGACCTAGGGGGTCAGGGTGTTTCTACCCTTCCCCCTTTGTGCGTTTTGCGCACTTGTTTCTGTGCCTCGGTTCTACCGAGGCATAAAATGGCTGCCAACACTTCCTGATTTGGAATGTTGACAGCCAATTAGCATGCAGCTCGTGATCGGGACGGTGCGCGCAGGGTGCGCTCAGGGTGCGCGAATCCGACGCAGCCATAGATATATATGTGATTTTCCTTTTGATTTTCTCAGGAACTACTGAACGGATTTACACCATTTAACAAAAAGGGTTCTTTCTGAACCAAGAACTACCTCTTTGCCAAATTTTGTGTAATTCCGTTCAGCAGTTCGGGCTGTAGCCGTGGCTAAAGTTTCCTATGGGAAAATGAATGGGGAAAACACGTTTTGGGACCCCCCTTTTTTCTCGGCCCCCGCTTGACGAATCACCCCGAAACTTTCAGGGTAGGAGCGGACCGGAGCGGGCCATAATGTTTGAAAATTTTGCGAAGATACGTCAACTGGCAAGAGAGTTATTAACTATCTACTGGCGACCGCCAGTAGATAATATATATATATATATATATTCACTGAAAAAACCATAGGTTTTAGGGACAGTTATAGTTAGTTGGACATTGCACTCGTACAAAACCCGTGAAATTCCCCCATTATAGTTAGTTCAGCTAACTATAACTCGCGCCCCGCAATGCACTGCTGATGACGTCACATATTACATCACTCATGACATGGTCAGTGACATCACTGATGACATCTCAAATGACATCACTGATGACATCACTGATGACATCATCCACGTGATAATCTGATGCACCTCCTCACACCCTAATATAACCTTTGATACACCCACTCTAAATTACAGACTGCCATTCGCAAAACCATAGACACTCCAACACCAATAACTACATACCCACTCATTGATTCTTAGGTCTACACACACATCCACTCACTCACCTGTACAGTCACTCATACTTACGGTCACTCAGTACAGAACTATCATATGCACTCATACTCCTATATAGACACTCAAACACCGCCACTCATCCATAGAGGTACTCACACTCCTAGTCAGTCATGCAAATAATTAAACACACTGCCATTTACTCACCTATACAGTTATACACACACCAGCTCACTTACTCATACAAATACTAGCACATTCTTACGCTCTTATACAATCACTGATGCAAGCACACACTCATCCATACAGTCACTCTCACAATCACACACTCTCGCTTATAGCTATTTATATACTCCAACACACATATATACTGCCTTTCACATATGTAGTTACTCACACATGTACCACTGGGACATACATTCACTCACTAATACACTCTTACACACACTTACCCACCCATACAGTCTATCACAGATGCACTCTTGAAACCATCCACCCAGTGAATCACCCACTCACACATCTATGCACAGAGTCGCACCCACCCCACCCACACAAACACTCAGGCACCCATACAGATACTCAGACAACCAATCAATAACTGATATAGGCACTCATGTAGCTATTCACAAACCCATGCAGCCACTTACACAGCAACAGACAGACGGATACAGACATTCACCCAGTTTAGTCACTAACCCATGCATTCAGTAAGATATGTTTAATCACTCACTTATAGAGTTAGTCACGCACCTACTAAATCATCCATACAGACACTTATACACCCACTCATTCTTCAATACGCCTTTCCCTATATATATTAAACATATTTAAACTTTACAGAAACACACAGTCACTGGATAATGTCATCAGTGATGTCATTTGAGATGTCATCAGTGATGTCATCAGTGATGTCACTGAGCATGTCATGAGTGATGTAATATGTGACGTCATCAGCAGTGCATTGCGGGGGCACGAGTTATAGTTAGCTGAACTAACTATAATGGGGGAATTTCACGGGTTTTGTACGAGTGCAATGTCCAACTAACTATAACTGTCCCTAAAACCTATGGTTTTTTCAGTGAATTTGTAAGGTTTTTTAAATGCAAATTTCTAACTATAACGTGTCTGAAACCTATGGTTTTTTCAGTGAATATATATATATGTAAACACATGGTAACTCACATGAGACGCTCTCATGTGAGTTACCATGTGTTTACATATATATATATATTTTTTTTCGTCAGGATTCGCGCACCCTGAGCGTATCCTGCCGATTTAAAAAAAAAAAAAAAAAATTTTTTTTTTGCCCAGGGGGTCCTTGTGGGACCCCCTGAGCAAACCTAGGGGTCAGGGTGTTTCTACCCTGCCCCCTTTGTGCGCTTTGCGCACTTGTTTCTGTCCCTCGGTTCTACCGAGGGACAAAATGGCTGCCAACATTTCCTGAATCGGAATGTTGACAGCCAGCTGACAGCCAATTAACATGCAGATCGGGACGGTGCGCGCAGGGTGCGCTGAGGGTACGCGGACCCTACTCGGCCATAGATATCACTATCTTTTTACTTTTGATTTTCTCAGCAACTACTGAACGGATTTACACCATTTAACAAAAAGGGTTCTTTCTGAACCAAGAACTACCTCTTTGCTAAATTTGGTGTAATTCCGTTCAGCAGTTAGGGCTGTAGCCGTGTCTAAAGTTTCCTATGGAAAATTGCATGGGGAAAACACGTTTTGGGACCCCCCTTTTTTCTCGGCCCCCGCTTGACGAATCCCCCCGAGACTTTCAGGGTAGGAGCGGACCGGAGCGGGCCATAAGGTTTGAAAATTTTGCGAAGATACGTCAACCGGCAAGAGAGTTATTTCAAATAGAATGTCGCGGATTTCCTATGGATAATAGGTTGTAACTATAACTATCTACTGGCGACCGCCAGTAGATAATATATATATATATATATATATAAAAATTAAGAAAAATTATAAAAATAAATAAAACATATTTTAATAATTGAAAAAATTATATTAAATATGTCAAAAGAAAACATATTATAATATCAATTGTATATAACAAAGACCTACAATTATTATATAAAATTAAATAAGACATACATTAAAAAAATCTTTTACACTAGAAAATATTTACAAACCAAAACATTAATTAAAACATAAATGTATTTATTTTATTTCCTACCCTAAAACACCACACCAATAACAACCCACTTCAACATTTTAAATTGAATTTACTTCCATAATTAACAAAATTAATAATCAATTCAAAAAATATTATTTAAAAAAACGAATAAACATTAACTACACACACTTTAACACTATAAAGTCCACAACACACACCTAAATTGAACTATAAAATAATAAAACAGAATTAAAACTTATTTTTAAATTAAAAATTATTACTATTAACAACTAATTATAAAGTAATTAAAATCTATTTAAACCAACCCTTTACCCCTTTAAAAGTAAAAACAACACACACAAAATAAACAATTGCCCACAATAAATATCAAATAATTAACATTAATTAACAACTATATATTATTAATTAAACACAAATTACTTCACATAGTATCAATTAACAAATAATTATTAATAAAAAATATATAAACTACTTAACACTCTTTACCCCTCTAAGCCCCAAAACACACACCTAAACTTAATTACACAATTACCATAATTAATTACCAAGTAATCAATTATAATTAATTAACAACCAACTATTAATTAATCAATTAAAAATAAATTACTTCCCACCCTTTACACCTATAACCACCAAAACACACACCTAAAATTAATGACATAATTACCATAATTAATTGCATTGCGGGGGCGCGAGTTATAGGTAGCTGAACTAACTATAACGGGGGAATTTCACGGGTTTTGTATGAGTGCAATGTCCAACTAACTATAACTGTCCCTAAAACCTATGGTTTTTTCAGTGAATTTTTTCAAAGGTTTTTTCAATGCAAATTTCTAACTATAACGTGTCTGAAACCTATGGTTTTTTCAGTGAATTTCAAAGGATTTTTAAATGCTAATTTCTAACTATAACGTGTCTGAAACCTATGGTTTTTTCAGTGAATTTCAAAGGTTTTTTAAATGCTAATTTCTAACTATAACGTGCCTGAAACCTATGGTTTTTTCAGTGTATTTCAAAGGTTTTTAAATGCTAATTTCTAACTATAACGTGCCTGAAACCTATGGTTTTTTCAGTGAATATATATATATATATATATATATATATTCCTGCAGCTAGATCCCGCCATATCCACCACCAAAAACGGGGCTGGTGGAAGTAAGCGGGTGGAGGACCAATTTTGAAATGTCCAACAGAACCAGCGTTATGAGTGAAACTCCAGTAAACTCGCACTCCACAAATCCGATTTTCCAAGCTTTATTAGGCAACGCGTTTCAAGCTCACAGGGGCTTAGTCATGGCCAATAGAGGCACACAGTGCCAAATCACCTTTAAACAGAATTTCATTTTCTTTAAAAATATATTTTGTCTAGTTTTGTTCGAACCTCGCAGATACTAGCAGTGACCTTATTTACCCATTACTTCAGCCACTTGGCTGGTTCCTGATTTGAAAATGCATTTTAAAAACTGGATATGCTTGAATATGTTTCTTTAAAAAATGCTGTTTTTTTACTGTAAGAGAGCGTATTTGAGGTGTATATTACTATATCTCTTGAGTCACTCGAACTCTTATCTCAGTTTATATATATTTATCTCAACGTTATGAAATTTCATTTCTCCAAAAACATTTTGTATCTCCAGCATAAGCTGCCAAAATTATAAACATTGATTTATGTAAAGATGTAAAGTTGATATAGCTGCAAGGGGTATGCATGACTTAATGCCAATAATAGAAATATAATATCAGTTTGCCTGCCATAACACTGTAAATTTCTTTTATGTCTATGGAACCGTTTGACTTTTTTCTGTTTAAAGGTGATTGGGCACTTTGGGGCCGATTCCGATTCAGGTCGGAAATCTCTCCGACCGAGCCGGACCCGGAGAGATTTCCGACCGAATCGGACTATGGCAGTCCGACCGAACGAGTACGATGCGCACGCATGCAATCGGACTCGAGTCGGTCAGACTCCCATTGAGTCAATGGGAGCCGGACGTACAACTCGTACGCGGGGTCCCATTGACCCAATGGGTGCGAGGCGAACAAGAGTGCCCCCTACAGCGGGTACGCCTCGAAGCGACTCGCGGCGTACATGCACAGGTAGGGGGGACCCATGGGTCCCCCCTGTGTGCGACTCACGCGGCTACGCGTACAGGGGGGTCCGACACGGACCCCCAAAGTGCGGCTCCGACTGCTCTTTCGAGCCGGACGGCGCGAGTCGGTCGGGCTGCTCGCGGCGCGCATCGTACTCGCTCGGCCGGACGCACGTACGAATCGGTCGGGAAAGAGGGCTCCGAATCGGATCCGGTTAAGCCGAATCCGATTCGGTGCCCTTCTGGCCGAGATCGGAATCGGCCCCTTTGTGTCTCTATTGGCCGTGACGAATCCCCTGTGAGGGTGAAATGCGTTGCCTAATAAATCTTGGAAAATAGAATTTGTAGAGTGCGAGTTTTACTGGAGTTTCACTCATAATGCTGGTTCTGTTGGACATATATATATATATATCTATATATTGCCTACTGGGGGTCGCCAGTAGCTAGTCATAGTTAGAACCTATTTTCCATAGGAAAAGCGTTTTTTGATTTGCCAATATCTTTGGCGCCGTTTGACGAATCTTCACGAATTTTTCATATATATATATATATATATATATATATATATATATGTATTCACTGAACGTTATAGTTAGGAATTAGCATTTAAAAAACCTTAGATATTCACTGAAAAGACCACTGGTTTCAGGGACGTTATAGTTAGGCTGACATTTCACTCGCACAAAACCAGAGAAATTCAGCTGTTATAGTTATCTGAGCTAACTATAACTCGCGCCCCCGCAATGCATTGCTGATGACGTCACATATTACATCACTCATGACATGGTCAGTGACATCACTGATGACATCTCAAATGACATCACTGATGACATCATCCAGTGACTGAGTTTTTCTAAAATGTTTAAGAATGTTATATGTGTATATGTATATATATATAGGAGAAAAAGTCCAGCTTTCCTTCCGATTGCATCCACCAGGTGGGGTTGGTGCTGAGAGGCGGGCGCTGGACCCGCTGTAATTTTCTAATATCCTTACGTCGCAAGATCGCAAGAAGGAGTCGCACTCAGGATTTTAAAGAGAGGGTTTCAAGTATTTATTGACTGACGCGTTTCGACAGCACGGTCTTTGTCAAAAGTCATACAATGACCCGGAAGTGGCAGTGACCTTTTAAAGCATTTCCTGTGTGGTAATAAACATGAAAGAAATCTGCACAACAGGAGCGTGTCAGTTTAAACAAAAAACAGACTCCCAACATGTGATTGAAATACATGATTATCACATGCTGCAAATGACAAACATACAAGATTTAATTCAAACAAGTGCAATAGATGTTTCATGAGTAAAAAGGGGGTATTTTAAAACCCGGTTCAGATATGACCAGATGGCAGCCCAGGAAAGTGCTAAATGGAATGCGCGTCGTGCGCGCTCAGTGTTCTGCGCCTGTAGCCTTTGAAATAGTGTAGTGGGAGGCAAGTGCCTGATTCGGCGCGTAGTAACTAGCTTCTACTTGGCATGCTATTGCTGTAGCTTGTAGCACGTCGGTCAAGTGACCTTACATAAGTAGTGTCAAGTCGTTCCTACCATGTGCCCTTTTAGAAGGAGGACCGGACCACCCCAGATAAAAAACCACGGAAGTGCCCGTTGAAGAGACACTGGTTTACACCCACCCAGGGTCTATTCAAAGAAAAAATATTTGGTAACGGAAAAACATGCAAACAGGCATCGGTCATCAGAGCAGCCACTCCGAGAGCGTGGGTGTGGTGTGTTCAAGTGTGTTAGAGGAGGTCAATACTTGAGGATTGCTGGAGGAGGGGGCAGGAAAACTGGGGGGGGAGAAAAAGTGGCAGGATGTGTAGTGTGGGGAACGTGGAGGATCCCAGGGGGAGGATTATAAAAATACGGCTATCCCATCCCGGATGATGTAATACATGCGGTGTCAAGGGAATTTGATGGTGCACCAGAGGTATACAATTTTCATCCCTACCCTATCCTAGATGTACATGGAGGTCTTCCTCGTGGTTGAGGCCTCCAGGGATCTTGCTCTGTAGCTGTATAATGTATTCAGATTCTAGGCGCAGATGATGTTCCCGATCTCCTCCACGTGCTGAGGCTGGAACCCTGTCAATGCCAAAGTATGAGATTTTAGTACTGATGTCTCTGACATTTCCATGCATTAGGTCACAGTGTTTTGCCAAAGTGTAAGACATGGTTGAAAGGAACAGTGGTCTCAGGGAGGCCTCAGAGGTCCTCGTGTAGCCTGGGCTACTATTAATGGGTGCAGTATTAATCTACAGAAACACTTTCAGAGGGAGTCCGAGCGGGACTCATTAAGCAATGTATGCCAGGACACAGGGTACAGAATGACATCACATTTATTAACAACATAAATGGAGTATCATTCAATTTTCAACGGTAATAGTTCTGGTGCTCACACGAAAAAGTGCAAGTGCGTGAAGTGAAAGTGCTTAGTGACATTAAAAGCTTTACATCGCATTGACAACAAGCTACAAAACTCCAATCTATTCAATTACAATGAAGGAGTTTTGGTTGTGAGGTCGACGGCGTTTTGATCTTATTAACTAAAAGATCATCATCAGGACTGTAGTGTGAGCAAATAGAATCTATAGAAGAAGAAAAACAACGGAGTGACCATGTGTCCCGGGTATAAGGACAATTTGACAGTTGCACAATCAGTGATTGGATTAACTACAGCATTAAAGGACGATCAAAATAGGCAAAAACAAACATTTGCCTTATATTCAACTTAGTCATGGTGACGCAAGAGGGCGGAGAATGAAAAGAAATGAAAAGAAGGTAAGTTAAATTAAATTAAAGAACATGAGAAAGGCGGAACTAAATTCATATTAGGCATGAATTAATATAAGGTTAGAAAGGGGAGTGATAGACAGTGATGACAATATAACACAGAGGCATTAAAGGTGACGCCTGCGCGGTGTCCGAAAAATTTGAACCAGCGGTAGTAGCGAGTTGACTTAGCGCAAGGCGAAAGATAAAGGAAGTGTATCCTATCCTGAGGCATGCAAGAGAAGCCTGCGCGGTAAGGAAACCAAGTACAGACCTAAGTTAGGGCGTCTCAAATTAGAGGACGTGGGTACGAGGTCTGAACGCGTAGGTAACGCGGGGCCGATGTCCAAGGCCGGAGGAGCATGGCGGATTGAATCAGGGTTCCTGAAAGGGAGAAGGGGTGTAAGTGCCAGGGCGTAATGACCTCAAGGGAGACTGCGGGCTGCGGATTACTTACGGGGTGAGAATAATTCCAACCAGGGAACCGGGGAGGGAATCGTCGGCAGCGATGGAATAATCTAAAAGTAAAAGAGGTGGGTCAGGGCATGAAGGAAGGAGCAGTTCAATTCTGCCGAGAGCCAACCGGGACAGTACACTTACTTGTAGACCGGGGTGAGTCCGGAGTATTTCTGAGTGAATCCAAGGGGAGCGCAGTAACCGAGCGACCCCTGACCTTGACTGGTAGGTCGCTTCCCCACCACACAGCTCCGTCTGTGTGCCCTGCTGCTGCCCCTGATTGTGCTCGTTTTTTCCTTTCTGTGCCCCCTTGCTGCCCTGATTGTGTTCGTTTTTTTTCCTTTCTGTGCCCCCTTGCTTCCCTGATTGTGCTCGTTTTTTCCTTTCTGTGCCCCCTTGCTGCCCTGATTGTGCTCGTTTTTAGGTCTCGCCTACGCAGCGCGCATGCGCTGCATAGGCAAAAAGACCTTTTGCCAACGATTCGGCTTTTCAGCCTAAAACGTGCACGCGTTCCATTGCCTTCAATGGCAACGCGTGCACGTTTGGCGATTCACTTGCGGGAGTGAGCGGTGCCATATGGTAGCAATTATCGCTCCTGGCGCCGCTCGCCCCCGCAAGTGAATCGCGCAGGCTCCCTCCTCTCCCCCCTCCCCCTGCTGCCGTGCGAGGCGCGCGCGCTTGTTTTATTTGATAGCTGCCAAGCATTCAGCACTCCCCCCCCCTCCTTCCTCCCCGCTTTCAAAAAAACACTGGTGCCCGTTTAACAACACGGGCGCCCGTATAAACAACACTGGTGGTCGCTTTCATAAACACGCAATAGTGCATTTTTTTTTGCTGCCGGCGTGCAAGTTCCGCCTCATGTTTCCCCGCTGCTCGACTTTTTTGGCGCTCAGTCACAGGATCTCTGCTTCCATACTTCCCCGCTCTCCGCATGCCGCCATACCCCAAGCGCCCTCGGCAGGACGACGGTAAAACGCCCATCATTTGTATGTGTGTCTCTATGCGGTGCCTGTTTGCGGTGTGTGTGTGGTGCCTATCTGCGGTGTCTGTGTATGCAGTATGTGTATGCAGTGCTTGTCTGCGGTGTGTTTGTGTGTGCATGCATGGTGTGTCTTGTGTGTGTGAGCAGTCACAGGATCTCTGCTTCCATACTTCCACGCTCTCCGCATGCCGCCATACCCCAAGCGCCCTCGGCAGGACGACGGTAAAACGCCCATCATTTGTATGTGTGTCTCTATGCGGTGCCTGTTTGCGGTGTGTGTGCGGTGCCTATCTGCGGTGTCTGTGTATGCAGTGTGTGTATGCAGTGCTTGTCTGCGGTGTGTTTGTGTGTGCACGCGTGGTGTCTTCTGTGTGTGAGCAGTCACAGGATCTCTGCTTCCATACTTCCCCGCTCTCCGCATGCCGCCCTACCCCAAGCGCCCTCGGCAGGACGACGGTAAAACACCCATCATTTGTATGTGTGTGCGGTGTCTGTCTGCGGTGTGTGTGTGTGTGTGTCTCTATGCGGTGCCTGTTTGCGGTGTGTGTGCGGTGCCTATCTGCGGTGTCTGTGTATGCAGTGTGTGTATGCAGTGCCTGTCTGCGGTGTGTGTCTGTGTGCAGTGGCTGTCTGCAGTGTGTTTGTGTGCACGCGTGGTGTGTCTTCTGTGTGTCAGCTGTGTGTGTGTGTATGTGTACATGCTCAAATTTGCACTGTCAAAGTACTTTAAGTAATGCCTGTTTTTTTTTTCTGCAACGAAACACACGCTCCCCACAAGCACCTGTGTAGGCTGGTGTTTGCACATTGGAAAATAAGGGTGCCATAATCCAGCATAGTGCAAAGATAATGCGACTCGAGGTGCCCGGTGATTCATTGAGACGGCTCCAGCCCCAGTAGGTGCGTACTTCGCATAGTATTTTGTCAATGAACCCCATTTTTACTAAAATTGAACTCGGCGGTAGAGATGCACAACAACGGATATTGATTACAGTTCAGGCATTTGAGGGCAGAGCGTTGTGGTCGATGAGAGACACTACATTGTAGTAGGAGTCAAACTGACTAGTCTCTTAGTAATGTAAGCTTATTTTTATAAAACTCTTAAGTCCACAATTTACACCGTGTCTCATCGCTGAAAAAATTGCCAACTTTAAGGGTACTTCATTATTTATCAACCCATGAAGGTCCAAGGCTTTGTAACTCTTCCAGAATTCAAACTGTAGTCTATAAAAGTGGCTCATAAATATAATAATGTCAACAGTTCGCACAATACAGACGAGCATTTCATTAGACCCCCGAGGTGTCTGTCACGAGCGCTGACCCCAGTAAAGTTCCAACTGTTTCGCATGCAGACACATATTATTTTTATAGACTCTGCTAGTTCTTGGGCCCTTAGAGCCAAGCCGGAACCCTGGCTCGGATCGTCACGTGAATTCTTGGCCTCCCCACCTCTGTTAAATGCCCATTGTGGTTGGTGGCGGCAATGTCATGTCTTGGGCCAGAGGCGCAACTAGAGACAAATTTCGGGGGGGGGGGCTAATTCTTTCAGCAATAGGCAGAGTGGAGATGCAGGGGCTCTAAGAAGGGGTAACAAGCATTGGCATAGCCAATAGGTCTCGCCTTTGGGACGAAGGATATTGTGCTGCATAACTAAATACTTATAAGGACCCAAAGGCGAGACCTATTGGCTATGCCAATGCTTGTTTTCCTTTCTGTGCCCCCTTGCTGCCCTGATTGTGCTCGTTTTTTTCCTCTCTGTGCCCCCTTGCTGCCCTGATTGTGCTCGTTTTTTCCTTCTGTGCCCCCTTGCTGCCCTGATTGTGCTCGTTTTTTTTCCTTTCTGTGCCCCCTTGCTGCCCTGATTGTGTTCGTTTTTTTTCCTTTCTGTGCCCCCTTGCTGCCCTGATTGTGCTCGTGTTTTTCCTTTCTGTGCCCCCTTGCTGTCCTGATTGTGCTCGTTTTTTCCTTCTGTGCCCCCTTGCTGCCCTGATTGTGCTCGGTTTTTTTTCCTTTCTGTGCCCCCTTGCTGCCCTGATTGTGTTCCTTTTTTTTCCTTTCTGTGCCCCCTTGCTGCCCTGATTGTGCTCGTTTTTTCCTTTCTGTGCCCCCTTGCTGCCCTGATTGTGCTAGTTTTTTCCTTTCTGTGCCCCCTTGCTGCCCTGATTGTGCTAGTTTTTTTTCCTTTCCGTGCCTGTTTCCCGCCGCTGCGCCCCTGCGGCCCCGCCCCCTCACTGCCCATTCGCTGCCCCATTCCCTGCTCCTCCCTCCCACCTCCCCATTTATGGCGGCCGCTGCTCTGGCGCGCCTAAGGCAAGCCCGTCGGCGCCCGTCTGCGCCGGGACCGCGCCCAGCGCCAGAACCCCTGGTCCGGGCATTCCCCGCGCCCGCCACATCAACAGACGCCGATACGATGCCAGCACCCTCCACGCACTCAACCCCGGAAAAGATCACCCCTGCTACCGGGCCATCCCGAAGCGCACCCAAGGGCCCTTCACCTGCCGGAACTGCAGCTTCGCCAGCACCCGCCCCGCCAAACCACCGCCCAGGAAAGAACCCAACTACCTCAGATGCATCCTCCTCAACACCCGCTCCGCCCGCAAACACGCCATCGAACTCTGGGACCTTCTCGACTCAACCTCCCCAGACGTCGCATTCCTGACGGAGACCTGGCTGAATACCGCTTCAGCCCCCGACATCGCCATTGCCATCCCGGACGGCTACAAGATCACCCGCAGGGACCGCACCAACGGAGTCGGAGGAGGCATCGCCATCGTCCACAGGAACACCCTCAGAGTCTCAACCAACACCGACGACACCCTCAGCACCGCCGAACACATGCACTTCCAGATCCACACCGATCCCAACACCACCCTCAGAGGAACCCTCATCTACAGACCCCCCGGACCCCGACCACAGTTCAGCGATTCCATCGCTGACTTCGTCAGCACACACGCCATCGCCTCCACGGACTACATCCTCCTCGGGGACCTGAACTTCCACCTCGAGAACAACAAGGACACCAACTCCACCACCCTGATCGACAACCTCGCCACCCTCGGACTCAGACAGCTCGTGACTACACCCACCCACGCCGCCGGCCACACGCTAGACTCCATCTTTTCCGCAAGCCCACACGTCTCCTTCAACCACACCTCCAAACCCCACTGGACTGACCACCACTGCATCCACTTCACCTACTGGAAGCCCACCACGCACCACCGCACCGAACAAATGCCTCGCCGCTGCTGGAGCAGAGTCACCGAAGACCAGCTAACCACAACCCTCGCCCTGAGCCCACCCGCCGAACCCTCCGACCCCGACACCGCCGCCCGCAACCTCAGACAGTGGATCGACGACTGCGCCAACACCCTCGCCCCGCTCAAGAATCCGCCCAACAGCCACACTAGCAAGAAAGCCACCTGGTTCACCGAAGACCTCCAGGCCTCCAAACAAACATGCCGAAAACTGGAGAAGATCTGGCTCCACGAACGGACAGCGGACAGCTACGCCGCCCACAAGAGCGCCACCCGCAGTCACCATCACCTCATCAGATCCGCCAAAAGGGCCTCACTCAAAGACCGCATAGACAACAACGCACACAACAGCAAAGAGCTCTTCAACATCGTGAAGGAACTCTCCAACCCCAGCTCCAACACCAACGACATCCCGCCGTCGCGAGACCTGTGCGACTCACTGGCCACCTTCTTCCACCGCAAAATCGCCGACATTCACGACAGCTTCAACACCACGACCGCCCCGGCAACCACTGAGACCACTGCCCCCACAACCACCAACCGCCTGCTCTCCTGGACCAACATCAACGACGAGGACACCAGCGAGATCATGAACACCATCCACTCCGGTTCACCGCTAGACCCGTGCCCTCACCACGTCTTCAACAAAGCCAGTACAGCCATCGCGCCCCATCTCCGGAAAATAATCAACATCTCCTTCAAGACAGCAACCTTCCCGGAAAGCTGGAAGCACGCCGAGATCACCGCCTTACTCAAGAAACCCAAGGCAGACCCCAAGGACCTCAAGAACTTCCGACCCATCTCTCTGCTCCCGTTCCCCGCGAAGGTCACCGAGAAAATCGTCAACAAGCAACTGACCCGCTACCTCGAGGAGAACAACATCCTGGACCCTTCCCAGTCCGGCTTCCGCAGCAACCACAGCACCGAAACCGCCCTCATCGCCGCCACCGATGACATCAGGACCCTGCTAGACAACGGAGAAACAGCAGCCCTCATCCTCCTGGACCTATCAGCCGCCTTCGACACGGTCTGCCACCACACACTACGAACACGCCTTCACGACGCCGGGATCCAAGAGAAGGCCCTGGACTGGACCACATCCTTCCTTTCCGGCAGAACACAAAGCGTCCGCCTCGCCCCCTTCCGATCCAAGGCCACCAAGATCATCTGCGGCGCACCCCAAGGCTCCTCCCTCAGCCCAACGCTGTTCAACATCTACATGCACCCTCGCCCACGTCGCCCGACAGCACAACCTCAACATCATCTCCTACGCCGACGACACCCAGCTGATCCTCTCCCTCACCAAAGACCCTCACACCGCCAAAGCCCACCTCCACGAAGGAATGAAGGCCGTCGCCGAATGGATGAGGACCAGCCGCCTGAAGCTGAACTCGGACAAGACGGAGGTCCTCATCCTTGGCTGCAACCCTTCAGCCTGGGACGACTCCTGGTGGCCGACATCACTGGGAACAGCCCGACACCCACCGACCACGCACGCAACCTAGGGGTCATCCTCGACCCCACCCTCTCCATGACTAAGCAGGTCAACGCCGTTTCCTCATCCTGCTTCAACACCCTCCGAATGCTCCGCAGGATCTTCAAGTGGAGCCCCACCGAAACAAGAAAAACAGTCACCCAGGCCCTCGTCACCAGCAGGCTGGACTACGGAAACGCCCTCTACGCAGGAACGACGGCTAAGCTCCTGAGACAGCTGCAACGCATCCAGAACGCCTCTGCACGTCTTATCCTCGACATCCCCCGACGCAGCCACATCACACCCCACCTGAGAGACCTGCACTGGCTCCCTGTCAACAAGAGGATAACCTTCAAGCTCCTCACCCACGCACACAAAGCACTCCACAACTCCGGACCAGCCTACCTCAACAGACGACTCAGATCCTACACCCCCTCCCGCCAGCTCCGCTCCACCAGCCTCGCCCTCGCCACAGTCCCCCGCATCCGGAAAACGACCGCCGGCGGCAGATCCTTCTCCCACCTCGCCGCCAAGACCTGGAACACCCTCCCCACCAACCTTCGGCAGACCCAAGACCTACTGGCCTTCAGAAGACTCCTCAAGACCTGGCTCTTCGATCAGTAGCAGCACCACCCCCCTCTTCCCCCAGCGCCTTGAGACCCTCGCGGGTATGTAGTGCGCTTTATAAGTGACATGATTGATTGATTGATTGAATCCGAAGGAAGCCGGGGAGAGAATTGAGCCTGAATAAAACACCGCGTGTGAACCGGCGCGCATGCGCAGAGTGATGCCTATCTAATCTAGTACTCCCACCGTAAGCAAGGTGACTGAGTGTAGCGGCCATATTGGGTGGGTAAGTGATGTTAATGGGCACAAGAGGGGCAATAAGTGAACCAGATATGGGAGCGTGCAACGCAGGAGGGATATTAAGCCAACCAATACAAGGGAGTAGGGTGCTTCATAATATCAATAGCAGCTAGCAAGTTGAATGACATAGTGGTGACTCCCCGTGGGGAGTTAACAGATAGACACACAAGTCAGAAAAGCTCTGAATACACAGGGGGTAGAGCAGAGGGGCCATAGGAAGCCCGAACAAGGGCCCAAGGTTGGCCCTAATAGTAGAGGTTGGATAGATAAACAGGACAGTTAAGAATAGTGTCATTAATTATATACATGATAAAAACAGGTACAGGCATATTATATACATTTGGACTTATAGCAGCTAGCAGGGTATTACAGAATCATGTTCCATTCGTCGAGCGTATTGAGTCCATTCTCAATAGAACGGCAATTGAACATCCATTTGCATTCAAGTCTATTAAGGATCGCTTGAGGGTCCCCGCCTCTGCTGCATGGGCGAACAATGTCAATGACTTGCCAGCGGAGGTCTTGTTCAGAATGTCCTTTATCCAAAAAGTGCTCGACCAGCGGTGCAGTGATAACTTGGCAACGTATTCTGCTTTTATGTTGGCTTATTCTTGTTTTCACCTTCTGGGTTGTTTGGCCAACATAAATGAGGTTACACGGACATTGGATGCAGTAGATTACATTTACCGAATTACAGTTCGAAAAGAAATTCAGCTTGTGTGTGACTGTGCCATATTCAAACGTTTTCGTGTTTTTTGTGAGAGGGCATGCAGCGCAGTTACCACATTTGAAATGGCCCACTACTGGTGGGAGACCTAGGCACGTCTGCAAAGTGTTATCCTTGCGTAGTGGTTGTTGTGCTCTGACCAAATGGTCCTTAATGTTGCGCCCTCGTTTGAAGGAGAACAGAGGAGCTTCATTGGTAATGTTGATTGAGGTTATGAGGGGCCAGTGTTTTTTAATCAATTTGGTTATTTTGTTGCTTGCCGGACAGAACGTGGTAACGCATGCAATGCGTGACGTTGTCTTTTTAGGCTTGGGTTCCAGTAGGAATTCCCCGTGCGAGAACCAAGCCCTTTTCATAGATCTTTTTACAAGACGTCTGGGGTAGCCTCTGTTGATAAGTTTTTCGCATAGTGTGTCTGCTTCCCTTAGGTAATCTTCTTTGAGCTTGCAGTTTCTGCGTATTCTTAAGAATTGGCCAAATCAGTTGACTGGGGGTGAGTGCTTGCAATGTTCAACACTCCGTCCATCATCCTCTCTGGTTTTGCATTGTTCGCCCTAAGTTGGCAGGGTATGCCCAGACGTGGGTCCCTTGCTCACTTTGCCACTGGATTCAAGATAGCCTGGCTGATGAGGGCTGTGAGCCCAAAACCGGTCCCAGGATGCTTGTTTCTGGTCCAGGGAAGACATGGCTTGGCAGTTCGGGCTGGACTGTTCCCATGAGGCACAGGGTCAGACTGATTTGCATATGGCCATGTCTGAACTGGGGTGGCGGAGTGAGCTAAAGAATGATGATGGATTAACCCCAGATCAGTTGACTGGGGGTGAGTGCTTGCAATGTTCAACACTCCGTCCATCATCCTCTCTGGTTTTGCATGCAGCGCAGTTACCACATTTGAAATGGCCCACTACTGGTGGGAGACCTAGGCACGTCTGCAAAGTGTTATCCTTGCGTAGTGGTTGTTGTGCTCTGACCAAATGGTCCTTAATGTTGCGCCCTCGTTTGAAGGAGAACAGAGGAGCTTCATTGGTAATGTTGATTGAGGTTATGAGGGGCCAGTGTTTTTTAATCAATTTGGTTCTTTTGTTGCTTGCCGGACAGAACGTGGTAACGCATGCAATGCGTGACATTGTCTTTTTAGGCTTGGGTTCCAGTAGGAATTCCCTGTGCGAGAACCAAGCCCTTTTCATAGATCTTTTTACAAGACGTCTGGGGTAGCCTCTGTTGATAAGTTTTTCGCATAGTGTGTCTGCTTCCCTTAGGTAATCTTCTTTGAGCTTGCAGTTTCTGTGTATTCTTAAGAATTGGCCCAAAGGGGAGGCCATCCATGAGTGCTCTTGGGTGGGCACTTTTGTAGTGAAGTAGGGTGTTACGTTCTGTCGGCTTCCTGTACAGAGTGGTATAGAGCCCGCCCTCAGCTGTTTTGACATTGACATCTAGATAGTTGATCTGGGTATTGCTTGAGCTGTAGGTAAACTTAAGGTCAGGTTGGCAGTTATTGAGCCAAGTGCAAAAGACATCTAGTTCAGATGTGTTGCCTTGCCAGATCATAAAAACATCGTCGATGTATCGATGCCAGCTCTTAATTTTGCTTCGATGTGGATTGATCTGGTTAAGGACAAATGATTTCTCTATGTCGTCCACAAAGAGTATGGCAAAATTAGGGGCAAAAACTGCCCCCATAGAGGTTCCTTTGCCCTGTTTGTAGAATTTATCATTGAACATAAAGTAATTTTTCGTCAAGGCTATCTCAAGGAGAGAGATGATAAATTCAGTCGGGACTTTATGTGGTCTGGGTCTGTTGTTAAGGTGGGTCTCAATAACTCTGGTGCCTCTGTCCTGTGGAATATTGCTATAAAGGGACTCTATGTCCAATGTGACCAAGAGATTACATGTGGGGTCAAATTGTTCCCGTTCCACCAAGTTAATAAAATGTGTGGTGTCCTTGACATAGGCTATGGTGTCTTGTACCAGGTCATGTATAAAGAAATCCACATACCTTCCTAGTGGTTCAAGAATGGAACCACATCCTGAAAGGATTGGTCTACCTGGAGGATTTTCAAGGTTTTTATGAACTTTAGGCAGTGTGTATAGCACTGGCGTCCTAGGGTTTTGTTTATTGAGATAAAGGAACTCATTATGGCTGAGGTAGCCTAGGTCTTCAGCTGCCTTGGTAGTGGTCTGGATCAGATTTTTTATCTCCACAAGGGGGTTGTGTCTCAGTAGTTCGTAGTGAGTAGTGTTACTTAGTTGGCGCATGATCTCGTTATCATACGTTGTTTTGTCCTGAATGGTGATTCCACCACCTTTGTCACAGGGCTTTATGATGATGTGGTCTACATTTTTCAATTTGATAAGACTCTTCTTCTCTTCTAGGCTGATGTTGTAGGGGATAAAGTTATGCTGGTTTTTTAACTTCTCTAGGTCTTTAAGGACTAAATTCTCAAAGGAGACTACTTCTGGGGGCAGAGAACCTGTGGGTGGATTAAAGGACGATTTTGGGCGCAGTCCTGTGGTGTCATAGTTGGGTGGCGATTCCTTATGGAGAAAAAAGGATTTTAATCTTATTTTCCTAAAGAATTGGAAGATCTCTGTCTGTATGTTGAACCAGTCTGGTTTTTCGGTGAGGACATAGGATAGTCCTTTGCTAAGTAGGGAGACTTCAGTAGAAGAAAGTTGGTGACTGGAAAGGTTGAAAATGGGGATCTGTTCTGTATTGGCAGAGGAAGGGTTATCCTCTAAACCAAGGTCATTTAGTATTGGTAACCCCATTGATAACATTTCCGTCGTGTCTGGCGTTCTCCTGGGGGGAAGTTGTATCGTGGTTTCCCTTTCCCTCTCTCTGATTGGAATGGCTGGCCTCTCCTTAAAAAATTAAGGTTATTGGGGGCTGAGCTAGGACCTGCACCAGGGTCTGAGGTGTCTGAATCTGCAGATGAATCAGAAAAGGTTACAGGCTGTCTGCTTTTAATCTGCCCCAAGTGCCTGCCTGTTGTCTTTGGATGTTTTGGGGATTTGTGAAATAGTCTTCTCTTAGGTATGGGTAGGTCTTCTCCTTACTATAGTTTTTTATGTCTCTTGTTACCTTAGTAGCTTTTTTGTGGTGTTCGAACTTCTGGAAGTCAGAAATGGTCTTTTCTAATTTATCAAGGACAGCTTTAGCATCTGACAGGCTGTCCAACTCCAAAACAGCTTTTTCTAATTCATATATCTCATCAAGTTCTTTCTTGCTATGTTCTAAAGCGGTGTCTATGCCTAGCACCATCCAATGGCGTGAGCACGTTGTGCCTATGTGAGCGAATCCGTTCTTGAATTTAGGGTCTTGCAGGAAGATGGCTGGGGTGTTGCGTACCTGCAGGCCAATGGGTATTATATCCGCTTTTAAATATTCAGTAAGCATGCGAGTATGCAGTTCAGTACGGATGTGCTTCTTTTTGAGGTGTTCTAGGGTCGTTATTTTATCTGTAGCTGCATCAGTTGAAGGCACTGATGGTGCTAAAGTTTGGAACAGAGACGGGCTGCTTACAATTTTAGCAATATAATCTTCTGTGTAAGTGGGAACGACTGGTATGGACATCCTTGGTGGGAAAAGGGGAAAGAAGTGTAGGCCAGAGTGGCTTCCGTTGACTGTACTAATGCAGTACTTAAGTAAGAAATAAATAAACAGAACCACTAAAAGAAGTGGTGACCCTTGCAGTGTAGCCACTGCACGTAGAGTATGTATAAAAAACAAGGGTACCCCCGTAGTAAGACCAGGGGTGGTATATATGGTTGAAAGGAACAGTGGTCTCAGGGAGGCCTCAGAGGTCCTCGTGTAGCCTGGGCTACTATTAATGGGTGCAGTATTAATCTACAGAA
The DNA here is from genome assembly GCA_963921515.1 of Calotriton arnoldi. Lineage (NCBI taxonomy): Eukaryota > Metazoa > Chordata > Amphibia > Caudata > Salamandridae > Calotriton > Calotriton arnoldi. The sequence continues at coordinate 503,495 of CAWUFW010010592.1, read as the reverse complement.
ACACTTTCAGAAGGAGTCCGAGCGGGACTCATGAAGCAATGTATGCCAGGACACAGGGTACAGAATGACATCACATTTATTAACAACATAAATGGAGTATCATTCAATTTTCAACGGTAATAGTTCTGGTGCTCACACGAAAAAGTGCAAGTGCGTGAAGTGAAAGTGCTTAGTGACATTAAAAGCTTTACATCGCATTGACAACAAGCTACAAAACTCCAATCTATTCAAATACAATGAAGGAGTTTTGGTTGTGAGGTAGACGGCGTTTTGATCTTATTAACTAAAAGATCATCATCAGGACTGTAGTGTGAGCAATTAGAATCTATAGAGGAAGAAAAACAACGGAGTGACCATGTGTCCCGGGTATAAGGACAATTTGACAGTTGCACAATCAGTGATTGGATTAACTACAGCATTAAAGGACGATCAAAATAGGCAAAAACAAACATTTGCCTTATATTCGGCTTAGTCATGGTGACGCAAGAGGGCGGAGAATGAAAAGAAATGAAAAGAAGGTAAGTTAAATTAAATTAAAGAACATGAGAAAGGCGGAACTAAATTCATATTAGGCATGAATTAATATAAGGTTAGAAAGGGGAGTGATAGACAGTGATGACAATATAACACAGAGGCATTAAAGGTGACGCCTGCGCGGTGTCCGAAAAATTAGAACCAGCGGTAGTAGCGAGTTGACTTAGCGCAAGGCGAAAGATAAAGGAAGTGTATCCTATCCTGAGGCATGCAAGAGAAGCCTGCGCGGTAAGGAAACCAAGTACAGACCTATGTTAGGGCGTCTCAAATTAGAGGACGTGGGGACGAGGTCTGAACGCGTAGGTAACGCGGGGCCGATGTCCAAGGCCGGAGGAGCATGGCGGATTGAATCAGGGTTCCTGAAAGGGAGAAGGGGTGTAAGTGCCAGGGCGTAATGACCTCAAGGGAGACTGCGGGCTGCGGATTACTTACGGGGTGAGAATAATTCCAACCAGGGAACCGGGGAGGGAATCGTCGGCAGCGATGGAATAATCTAAAAGTAAAAGAGGTGGGTCAGGGCATGAAGGAAGGAGCAGTTCAATTCTGCCGAGAGCCAACCGGGACAGTACACTTACTTGTAGACCGGGGTGAGTCCGGAGTATTTCTGAGTGAATCCAAGGGGAGCGCAGTAGCGCCGATGCGAATCCGAAGGAAGCCGGGGAGAGAATTGAGCCTGAATAAAACACTGCGCGTGAACCGGCGCGCTTGCGCAGAGTGATGCCTATCTAATCTAGTACTCCCACCGTAAGCAAGGTGACTGAGTGTAGCGGCCATATTGGGTGGGTAAGTGATGTTAATGGGCACAAGAGGGGCCATAAGTGAACCAGATATGGGAGCGTGCAACGCAGGAGGGATATTAAGCCAACCAATACAAGGGAGTATGGTGCTTCATAATATCAATAGCAGCTAGCAAGTTGAATGACATAGTGGTGACTCCCCGTGGGGAGTTAACAGGTAGACACAGGAGTCAGAGAGGCTCTGAATACACAGGGGGTAGAGCAGAGGGGCCATAGGAAGCCCAAACAAAGGCCCAAGGTTGGCCCTAATAGTAGAGGTTGGATAGATAAACAGGACAGTTAAGAATAGTGTCATTAATTATATACATGATAAAAACAGGTACAGGCATATTATATACATTTGGACTTATAGCAGCTAGCAGGGTATTACAGAAATATGTTCCATTCGTCGAGCGTATTGAGTCCATTCTCAATGGAACGGCAATTGAACATCCATTTGCATTAAAGTCTATTAAGGATCGCTTGAGGGTCCCCGCCTCTGCTGCATGGGCGAACAATGTCAATGATTTCCCAGCGGAGGTCTTGTTCAGAATGTCCTTTATCCAAGAAGTGCTCGACCAGCGGTGCAGTGATGACTTGGCAACGTATTCTGCTTTTATGTTGGCTTATTCTTGCTTTCACCTTCTGGGTTGTTTGGCCAACATAAATGAGGTTACACGGACATTGGATGCAGTAGATTACATTTACCGAATTACAGTTCGAAAAGAAATTCAGCTTGTGTGTGACTGTGCCATATTCAAACGTTTTCGTGTTTTTTGTGAGAGGGCATGCAGCGCAATTACCACATTTGAAATGGCCCACTACTGGTGGGAGACCTAGGCACGTCTGCAAAGTGTTATCCTTGCGTAGTGGTTGTTGTGCTCTGACCAAATGGTCCTTAATGTTGCGCCCTCGTTTGAAGGAGAACAGAGGAGCTTCATTGGTAATGTTGATTGAGGTTATGAGGGGCCAGTGTTTTTTAATCAATTTGGTTATTTTGTTGCTTGCCGGACAGAACGTGGTAACGCATGCAATGCGTGACATTGTCTTTTTAGGCTTGGGTTCCAGTAGGAATTCCCTGTGCGAGAACCAAGCCCTTTTCATAGATCTTTTTACAAGACGTCTGGGGTAGCCTCTGTTGATAAGTTTTTCGCATACTGTGTCTGCTTCCCTTAGGTAATCTTCTTTGAGCTTGCAGTTTCTGCGTATTCTTAAGAATTGGCCAAAGGGGAGGCCATCCCTGAGTGCTCTTGGGTGGGCACTTTTGTAGTGAAGTAGGGTGTTACGTTCTGTCGGCTTCCTGTACAGAGTGGTATAGAGCCCGCCCTCAGCTGTTTTGACATTGACATCTAGATAGTTTATCTGGGTATTGCTTGAGCTGTAGGTAAACTTAAGGTCAGGTTGGCAGTTATTGAGCCAAGTGCAAAAGACGTCTAGTTCAGATGTGTTGCCTTGCCAGATCATGAAAACATCGTCGATGTATCGATGCCAGCTCTTAATTTTGCTTCGATGTGGATTGATCTGGTTAAGGACAAATGATTTCTCTATGTCGTCCACAAAGAGTATGGCAAAATTAGGGGCAAACACTGCCCCCATAGAGGTTCCTTTCACTGTTTGTAGAATTTATCATTGAACATAAAGTAATTTTTCGTCAAGGCTATCTCAAGGAGAGAGATGATAAATTCAGTCAGGACTTTATGTGGTCTGGGTCTGTTGTTAAGGTGGGTCTCAATAACTCTGGTGCCTCTGTTCTGTGGAATATTGGTATAAAGGGTCTCTATGTCCAATGTGACCAAGAGATTACATGTGGGGTCAAATTGTTCCCGTTCCACCAAGTTAATAAAATGTGTGGTGTCCTTGACATAGGCTATGGTGTCTTGTACCAGGTCATGTATAAAGAAATCCACATACCTTCCTAGTGGTTCAAGAATGGAACCACATCCTGAAAGGATTGGTCTACCTGGAGGATTTTCAAGGTTTTTATGAACTTTAAGCAGTGTGTATAGCACTGGCGTCCTAGGGTTTTGTTTATTGAGATAAAGGAACTCATTATGGCTGAGGTAGCCTAGGTCTTCAGCTGCCTTGGTAGTGGTCTGGATCAGATTTTTTATCTCCACAAGGGGGTTGTGTCTCAGTAGTTCGTAGTGTGTAGTGTTACTTAGTTGGCGCATGATTCTCAAAGGAGACTACTAAAATCCTTTTTTCTCCATAAGGAATCGCCACCCAACTATGACACCACAGGACTGCGCCCAAAATCGTCCTTTAATCCACCCACAGGTTCTCTGCCCCCAGAAGTAGTCTTCTTTGAGAATTTAGTCCTTAAAGACCTAGAGAAGTTAAAAAACCAGCATAACTTTATCCCCTACAACATCAGCCTAGAAGAGAAGAAGAGTCTTATCAAATTGAAAAATGTAGACCACATCATCATAAAGCCCTGTGACAAAGGTGGTGGAATCACCATTCAGGACAAAACAACGTATGATAACGAGATCATGCGCCAACTAAGTAACACTACTCACTACGAACTACTGAGACACAAACCCCTTGTGGAGATAAAAATCTGATCCAGACCACTACCAAGGCAGCTGAAGACCTAGGCTACCTCAGCCATAATGAGTTCCTTTATCTCAATAAACAAAACCCTAGGACGCCAGTGCTATACACACTGCCTAAAGTTCATAAAAACCTTGAAAATCCTCCAGGTAGACCAATCCTTTCAGGATGTGGTTCCATTCTTGAACCACTAGGAAGGTATGTGGATTTCTTTATACATGACCTGGTACAAGACACCATAGCCTATGTCAAGGACACCACACATTTTATTAACTTGGTGGAACGGGAACAATTTGACCCCACATGTAATCTCTTGGTCACATTGGACATAGAGTCCCTTTATACCAATATTCCACAGGACAGAGGCACCAGAGTTATTGAGACCCACCTTAGCAACAGACCCAGACCACATAAAGTCCCGACTGAATTTATCATCTCTCTCCTTGAGATAGCCTTGACGAAAAATTACTTTATGTTCAATGATAAATTCTACAAACAGTGCAAAGGAACCTCTATGGGGGCAGTTTTTGCCCCTAATTTTGCCATACTCTTTGTGGACGACATAGAGAAATCATTTGTCCTTAACCAGATCAATCCACATCGAAGCAAAATTAAGAGCTGGCATCGATACATCGATGATGTTTTCATGATCTGGCAAGGCAACACATCTGAACTAGACGTCTTTTGCACTTGGCTCAATAACTGCCAACCTGACCTTAAGTTTACCTACAGCTCAAGCAATACCGAGATAAACTATCTAGATGTCAATGTCAAAACAGCTGATGGCGGGCTCTATACCACTCTGTACTGGAAGCTGACAGAACGTAACACCCTACTTCACTACAAAAGTGCCCACCCAAGAGCACTCAGGGATGGCCTCCCCTTTGGCCAATTCTTAAGAATACGCAGAAACTGCAAGCTCAAAGAAGATTACCTAAGGGAAGCAGACACACTATGCGAAAAACTTATCAACAGAGGCTACCCCAGACGTCTTGTAAAAAGATCTATGAAAAGGGCTTGGTTCTCGCACAGGGAATTCCTACTGGAACCCAAGCCTAAAAAGACAATGTCACGCATTGCATGCGTTACCACGTTCTGTCCGGCAAGCAACAAAATAACCAAATTGATTAAAAAACACTGGCCCCTCATAACCTCAATCAACATTACCAATGAAGCTCCTCTGTTCTCCTTCAAACGAGGGCGCAACATTAAGGACCATTTGGTCAGAGCACAACAACCACTACGCAAGGATAACACTTTGCAGACGTGCCTAGGTCTCCCACCAGTAGTGGGCCATTTCAAATGTGGTAACTGCGCTGCATGCCCTCTCACAAAAAACACGAAAACATTTGAATATGGCACAGTCACACACAAGCTGAATTTCTTTTCGAACTGTAATTCGGTAAATGTAATCTACTGCATCCAATGTCCGTATAACCTCATTTATGTTAGCCAAACAACCCAGAAGGTGAAAGCAAGAATAAGCCAACATAAAAGCAGAATACATTGCCAAGTCATCACTGCACCGCTGGTCGAGCACTTCTTGGATAAAGGACATTCTGAACAAGACCTCCGCTGGCAAGTCATTGACATTGTTCGCCCATGCAGCAGAGGCGGGAACCCTCAAGCGATCCTTAATAGACTTGAATGCAAATGGATGTTCAATTGCCGTTCCATTGAGAATGGACTCAATATGCTCGACGAATGGAACATGATTCTGTAATACCCTGCTAGCTGCTATAAGTCCAAATGTATATAATATGCCTGTACCTGTTTTTATCATGTATATAATTAATGACACTATTCTTAACTGTCCTGTTTATCTATCCAACCTCTACTATTAGGGGCAACCTTGGGCCCTTGTTTGGGCTTCCTATGGCCCCTCTGCTCTACCCCCTGTGTATTCAGAGCCTCTGTGACTCGTGTGTCTACCTGTTAACTCCCCACGGGGAGTCATCACTATGTCATTCAACTTGCTAGCTGCTATTGATATTATGAAGCACCCTACTCCCTTGTATTGGTTGGCTTAATATCCCTCCTGCGTTGCACGCTCCCATATCTGGTTCACTTATGGCCCCTCTTGTGCCCATTAACATCACTTACCCACCCAATATGGCCGCTACACTCAGTCACCTTGCATACGGTGGGAGTACTAGCTTAGATCAGCATCACTCTGCGCATGCGCGCCGGTTCACGCGCAGTGTTTTATTCAGGCTCAATTCTCTCCCCGGCTTCCTTTGGATTCGCATCGGCGCTACTGCGCTCCCCTTGGATTCACTCAGAAATACTCCGGACTCACTCCGGTCTACAAGTAAGTGTACTGTCCCGGTTGGCTCTCGGCAGAATTGAACTGCTCCTTCCTTCATGCCCTGACCCACCTCTTTTACTTTTAGATTATTCCATCGCTGCCAACGATTCCCTCCCCGGTTCCCTGGTTGGAATTATTCTCACCCCGTAAGTAATCCGCAGCCCCGCAGTCTCCCTTGAGGTCATTACGCCCTGGCACTTACACCCCTTCTCCCTTTCAGGAACCCTGATTCAATCCGCCATGCTCCTCCGGCCTTGGACATCGGCCCCGCGTTACCTACGCGTTCAGACCACGTCCTCTAATTTGAGACGCCCTAACTTAGGTCTGTATTTGGTTTCCTTACCGCGCAGGCTTCTCTTGCATGCCTCAGGATAGGATACACTTCCTTTATCTTTCGCCTTGCGCTAAATCAACTCGCTACTACCGCTGGTTCTAATTTTTCGGACACCGCGCAGGCGTCACCTTTAATGCCTCTGTGTTATATTGTCATCACTGTCTATCACTCCCCTTTCTAACCTTATATTAATTCATGCCTAATATGAATTTAGTTCCGCCTTTCTCATGTTCTTTAATTTAATTTAACTTACCTTCTTTTCATTTCTTTTCATTCTCCGCCCTCTTGCGTCACCATGACTAAGCCGAATATAAGACAAATGTTTGTTTTTGCCTATTTTGATCGTCCTTTAATGCTGTAGTTAATCCAATCACTGATTATGCAACTGTCAAATTGTCCTTATACCCGGGACACATGGTCACTCCGTTGTTTTTCTTCCTCTATAGATTCTAATTGCTCACACTACAGTCCTGATGATGATCTTTTAGTTAATAAGATCAAAACGCTCGTCGACCTCACAACCAAAACTCCTTCATTGTAATTGAATAGATTGGAGTTTTGTAGCTTGTTGTCAATGCGATGTAAAGCTTTTAATGTCACTAAGCACTTTCACTTCACGCACTTGCACTTTTACGTGTGAGCACCAGAACTATTACCGTTGAAAATTGAATGATACTCCATTTATGTTGTTAATAAATGTGATGTCATTCTGTACCCTGTGTCCTGGCATACATTGCTTCATGAGTCCCGCTCGGACTCCCTCTGAAAGTGTTTCTGTAGATTAATACTGCACCCATTAATAGTAGCCCAGGCTACACGAGGACCTCTGAGGCCTCCCTGAGACCACTGTTTCTTTCAACCATATATACCACCCCTGGTCTTACTACGGGGGTACCATTGTTTTTAATACATAAAGTGTAAGACATGTCACCATTTTTGATTGCGCGTAATTGCTCTAGGATGTGCTTCTTCACAGGGAAGATGGTGCTCCTCACGTACCGTAAGCCACATATACACGTTACAACATAAACAACATAATCAGTGTTACAGTTAATGAAATTGTAAATTTTGCCAGATTTGCCATTTGGGAGATGGTATGATTTCACATTGGTGCTGCCACTACAAGCCTTGCACCGCCCACACTTATGGGACCCTGGGAGTTCCCTCAACCAGGTGCCCTGTGCCTTACTTTTCTGTGAGAGGTGACTGTGTACAAGCATATCTTTTAGGGAGTTGCATTTCCTGTATGTAATGTGTGGTGTGGGGCTGACCAGCTTACCTATTACCACATCGTTTTTGACTATGTGCCAATGTTTCCGCACTATCTTTTGTATAGCTTGTGAGGCATGGTTGAAAGTGGTAATTAGCCTAACTTCCTGTTTGCCACTGTCCTTTACTTTGGGAACCAAGAGGCTATTTCTGTCCCTATTGTCGGCTTTCTCTGAAGCTATTTTTATGGTTTTGCTGGTGTACCCTCTAAGTTTAAAACGGCCATACATGTTCTTTTTCACCCTATTGTATGCCTCAGTGGAGCTGCAGTTGCGCTTTGCCCTGAGAAGTTCTCGATAAGGGATGCTCCTCTTCAGGCTGTCAGGGTGATAACTATGGGCGTGCAATATGCTGTTCCCTGAGGTGGGCTTCCTATACAAACTGGTATGTAGTGCTTCTCCTTTGGCTTCCACCAGGACGTCAAGGAACTCGATAGTGGTAGTATGTGTCTTACTGGTAAATGTTAGGTTTAAGTTGTTCTCAGAAAGACCTGTAATAAAACTGTCTAATTCCTCCTGTGGACCATCCCATATCAGAAAAATATCGACTATGTAGCGGGTCCACAGGACGAGATTGTTCATTGTAAGCGTCATTCCCACTGTGCCACAGGTGCTCCGCCTCCCACCACCCCATGAACAAACAGGCGTAGCTGGGAGCGAAGCAACTTCCCATGGCAGTCCCAGTGTACTGTTCATACCATTTATCTTCAAAGAGGAAACAATTGTTGTTTAAGCAAAAATGAAGCATTTTCAGTAAAAGCATAGTATGGTCATACATGGCCTGGGGCCTGTCTCTCAAATAATATTTACAGGCCTCCAGTCCCAAACTGTGCTCCATACAAGTGTATAAGGAAACTACGTCAACTGTAGCAAGGATGTATGAATCCTTCCAGGGAATCTCCTGTACCTTAGAAAGGAAGTCCATAGTATCTCTGCAATAAGAAGGTAAATTGAGGACATATGGACAAAGAAAGTAGTCCAAATAGATCGAAGTGTTTTCTAACAGGCTCTGGTTTGCCGAAATTATGGGTCTGCCTGGAGGGTCTGTAGGATGTTTATGCACCTTAGGTAGCATGTAAAATACAGGGATCACAGGTTTCTTCACCAAGAGAAAAAGAAATTCATTTTGACTCAACATGTCTTTCTCGTACCATTCATTTAGTAAGTTTTGATACTCCTGTACTGTTGTGTTGTATTTGGTTAAACTGGATCTCAGATAGCTCCCTGAGAATTCCAGTTGCCGCTTGGCCTCTGATCGATATTTATTTATGTCCCAGAGGACAATATTGCCCCCCTTATCCGAGGGCTTGATCACAAAGGTTGTCGCTTGTTTCAGGGACTGTAGTCCTGCCCTTTGTGATTGTGTCAGGTTATTGGCAAAATTGTTTCTCTGTTTCTTCCAGAGTTCCAATAAGTCCACTAAGATAGTCTCATGATACGTATCAATCCCATCATGTAGGGTCACAGGATTGAATTTGGATTTTGGTTTTAAATCGTTTCTGGATTTTCTGTCTAGCACCATGTCCATACTAACCAATAGTTCTCGATCAGTTGCCCAGTCTCTCGCTCCCACCTCCATTTCTCTTATAGAGGCAAGCATCTAAATGTCACCTATGGAGAGTGCTGCTGGTGAAGGGTCCGCAGAAGTATCTAGTTGAGAAGCACCAGGTAAATTCCTGGTCTGCTTAAGGGTATGAATTTTTAAAAGTTTCAATTTTCTCATGAAGAGAAAGAGGTCAATACGAGTTTTAGCAAAGTCAAAATTAGCAGTGGGGCAAAAAGACAGCCCTAATTCCAAAACAGACCGTTCTTCAGGGGAAATCAAATGAGAGGAAAGGTTAGCAATAGAAAGGTTTTGTTGCTCACCCATCATTTGTTGCGTTTGGAACGCCGTGTGCCTCTCCCATGTGGCGTCTCGTTGTCTCTTGCCTTCACCGCCTCTCCTGGTCCTTCTTTTTCTTGTTCTTTGCCTCCTCCTTTTCCTCTTCCTCGTGGCGGTTTTTTCTTCCCGCTGAGGCTCAGTTGTACAAAACGGTACTCCTCAAGGGTCGTGAATGGTCTCCGGTCTGATCCCGATGCTCCTTGTCGTTCCTCATCATCCGATGGTACCGCGGAGCTTGATTCTGAGGTTTCAGATTCTTGTACTCGTAAAGCTTCAATCTTTTTGTAATCCTTCCGTACTGCGTCGTATTTGCGACCAAATGTAAGGATGCAGCCTTGCGCGTAATCATTCCTGTCTCTCACAAATTTCCAACGTTTCCTGGCTTTTATCCCATCCTCGTATTTGGTCAGTCTGCTCTCCATGTCTTTAATGAAGTTGGTCACTTCGTTTTGGGACGCATGTTTTGATAGCGCCTCACGAAGCGTTTTCAATTCTTCCCCAATCTGTTGTAGTTCCATTGCCGCATATTTAGATAGCAGCCCCAACATTTGCTTGCAGGTAGCAGCCATCAGCGAAGACCATTCTTCTAACAATTTGGGACTCGGATTTTGATAAGTGGGGGTCACTACAATTCTCAGTCCTCTTGGGACACGTCCCACTTCTATATAGTAATCCAGTGATATGACCTCCCAACTCCGGTTGATCTCCTTCTTGCACAGCTTTTCCACCCTGTATAGTTCTTGTTTCAAAGATTTATTCTCTCCACCTTCCACTGCGTCACCTCTCGTTGCCGACAGGTGAAGCTCTCCATCAGTTTCCATGAAGAGGGATTTGGCCACATCCAGCCACCTTCGTATTGCCTCGCACATTCTCCCCACTTGTGATCTCTGCGCGTTGCTTCATGCGTTACTGCTCGCTTCGCCGCACCAAATCCTCTCAAAATTAAAAATCCTCCTCCGCACTCAGAACCGAGCACCGCTGTGTTCGGTCGCGATAAGGAGCACCCCTGCCGTTATCGTGAGTATGTTGGGGCTTTGTAAAGGTTTCTATGAATCCCAACGCGGGTGATCGCCAGCAGCACGCAGCCCCGGGAAGGGGTTGGTATGCACCAGCGGCACCCGGAAGAAAACTCCTTCGCGTTACCTTCAATACATGTCCCAAACCAGGAATTCCTCCCGGGAAGTTGGAAGCGGCGGCGGGAATCGGGAAAGACAAAGTCTAGGAGAAAAAGTCCAGCTTTCCTTCCGATCGCATCCACCAGGTGGGGTTGGTGCTGACAGGCGGGCGCTGGACCCGCTGTAATTTTCGAATATCCTTATGTTGCAAGATCGCAAGAAGGAGTCGCACTCAGGATTTTAAAGAGAGGGTTTCAAGTATTTATTGACTGACGCATTTCGACAGCACGGTCTTTGTCAAAAGTCATACAATGACCTGGAAGTGGCAGTGACCTTTTAAAGCATTTCCTGTGTGGTAATAAACATGAAAGAAATCTGCACAACAGGAGCGTGTCAGTTTAAACAAAAAACAGACTCCCAACATGTGATTGAAATACATGATTATCACATGCTGTAAATGACAAGCATACAAGATTTAATTCAAACAAGTGCAATAGATGTTTCATGAGTAAAAAGGGGGTATTTTAAAACCCGGTTCAGATATGACCAGATGGCAGCCCAGGCAAGTGCTAAATGGAATGCGCGTCGTGCGCCTTCAGTGTTCTGCGCCTGTAGCCTTTGAAATAGTGTAGAATTTTTTAGAGGGTTTGGTGCGGCGAAGCGAGCAGTAGCGCATGAAGCAACACGCAGAGATCACAAGTGGGGAGAATGTGCGAGGCAATACGAAGGAGGCTGGATGTGGCCAAATCCCTCTTCATGAAAACTGATGGAGAGCTTCACCTGTCGGCAACGAGAGGTGACGCAGTGGAAGGTGGAGAGAATAAATCTTTGAAACAAGAACTATACAGGCTGGAAAAGCTGTGCAAGAAGGAGATCAACCAGAGTTGGGAGGTCATATCACTGGATAACTATATAGAAGTGGGACGTGTCCCAAGAGGACTGAGAATTCTAGTGACCCCCACTTATCAAAATCCGAGTCCCAAATTGTTAGAAGAATGGTCGTCGCTGATGGCTGCTACCTGCAAGCAAATGTTGGGGCTGCTATCTAAATATGCGGCAATGGAACTACAACAGATTGGGGAAGAATTGAAAACGCTTCGTAAGGCGCTATCGAAACATGCGTCCCAAGACGAAGTGACCAACTTCATTAAAGACTTGGAGAGCAGACTGACCAAATACGAGGATGGGATAAAAGCCAGGAAACGTTGGAAATTTGTGAGAGACAGGAATGATTACGCGCAAGGCCGCATCCTTACATTTGGTCGCAAATACGACGCAATACGGAAGGATTACAAAAAGATTGAAGCTTTACGAGTACAAGAATCCGAAACCTCAGAATCAAGCTCCGCGGCACCATCGGATGATGAGGAACGACAAGGAGCATCGGTATCAGACTGGGGACCATTCACGACCCTTGAGGAGTACCGTTTTATACAACTGAGCCTCAGCGGGAAGAAAAAACCGACACGAGGAAGAGGAAACGGAGGAGGCAAAGAACAAGAAAAAGAAGGACCAGGAGAGGCGGTGAAGGCAAGAGACAACGAGACGCCACATGGGAGAGGCACATGGCGTTCCAAACGCAACAAATGATGGGTGAGCAACAAAACCTTTCTATTGTTAACCTTTCCTCTCATTTGATTTCCCCTGAAGAACGGTCTGTTTTGGAATTAGGCCTGTCTTTTTGCCCCACTGCTAATTTTGACTTTGCTAAAACTCGTATTGACCTCTTTCTTTTCATGAGAAAATTGAAACTTTTAAAAATTCATACCCTTAAGCAGACCAGAAATTTACCTGGTGCTTCTCAACTAGATACTTCTGCAGACCCTTCACCAGCGGCACTCTCCATAGGTGACATTGAGATGCTTGCCACTCTAAGAGAAATGGAGGTGGGAGCGAGAGACTGGGCAACTGATCGAGAACTATTGGTTAGTATGGACATGGTGCTAGACAGAAAATCCAGAAACGATTTTAAACCAAAATCCAAATTCAATCCTGTGACCCTACATGATGGGATTGATACGTATCATGAGACTATCTTAGTGGACTTATTGGAACTCTGGAAGAAACAGAGAAACAATTTTGCCATTAACCTGACACAATCACAAAGGGCAGGACTACAGTCCCTGAAACAAGCGACAACCTTTGTGATCAAGCCCTCGGATAAGGGGGCAATATTGTCCTCTGGGACATAAATAAATATCGATCAGAGGCCAAGCGGCAACTGGAATTCTCAGGGAGCTATCTGAGATCCAGTTTCACCAAATACAACACAACAGTACAGGAGTATCAAAACTTACTAAATGAATGGTACGAGAAAGACATGTTGAGTCAAAATGAATTTCTTTTTCTCTTGGTGAAGAAACCTGTGATCCCTGTATTTTACATGCTACCTAAGGTGCATAAACATCCTACAGACCCTCCAGGCAGACCCATAATTTCGGCAAACCAGAGCCTGTTAGAAAACACTTCGATCTATTTGGACTACTTTCTTTGTCCATATGTCCTCAATTTACCTTCTTATTGCAGAGATACTATGGACTTCCTTTCTAAGGTACAGGAGATTCCCTGGAAGGATTCATACATCCTTGCTACAGTTGACGTAGTTTCCTTATACACTTGTATGGAGCACAGTTTGGGACTGGAGGCCTGTAAATATTATTTGAGAGACAGGCCCCAGGCCATGTATGACCATACTATGCTTTTACTGAAAATGCTTCATTTTTGCTTAAACAACAATTGTTTCCTCTTTGAAGATAAATGGTATGAACAGTACACTGGGACTGCCATGGGAAGTTGCTTCGCTCCCAGCTACGCCTGTTTGTTCATGGGGTGGTGGGAGGCGGAGCACCTGTGGCACAGTGGGAATGAAGCTTACATGAACAATCTCGTCCTGTGGACCCGCTACATAGACAATATTTTTCTGATATGGGATGGTCCACAGGAGGAATTAGACAGTTTTATTACAGGTCTTTCTGAGAACAACTGAGCCGCTAGAGGGCGCGCAGGGAGATGGCCGCGCGTTAGTGCAGCTCTGCAGGACCTGAACGAATATCGGCTGAAAATAACTGCAGAAGGCGCTAAAAACTTGCCAAGTGTACCTAATGGACACCGTAATGCTGGCGCTGGCGAAGTATGCTGAAATGGACTATGTTTTCGCGCTATTATTAGCCAAAAAACAACTTTGAAGCTGGTGGACACGGAAGCTGCAATGCGAACTAAGATGGCGGCCACCAGTATTCCCTGACCGAACATCGGAGAAATCACACGCAGGCAAGATCCTGACTGCTATTTATGCGAGAAGTGAGTATGCGCGAAGGAAAGCGGAGCTTTCACAAAAGATAGCTGCGGTGATTCACCTTTGTGCCACATCGCCGATTATCGTGTGTACTCCTGTGGCACGACCCCGCGCTCCCGGGCAAAAGCAAATGGCTGCGCGGAGATAAGTAAAACTTTATTGAGACGCTGCCCATCACAGCCGCTCTGAGAGCCGTTGAACCCCTGCAGTGCCGTGAGAATGCCGCCGCGAATTGGCAATAACTTCCATACCCCGCGACACGCTATGGGCACCTGAACACCCGCGCTGCTGTGGCACCTATTTGAAATAGCGCTAATACCTGGTGGCATCCTACTGAGTCCCCACCTTAACTGCCCGTCTGCTCCAATGCACGAACTGCACACTCACGATCCCAGGAGGCTGCCTGAATAGACGAATAATACCTGCACAAAACGTGGGCAAACATCAGGGCACTGCACCACTGAGGAGAAGCAAAGTACCCATATGAGCCCGAAAACAAAATACCTAATCACCAGATCTCACAGACGTAGCCAGCCCCCGGCAATTTCCTCATTGCTACACACGATTAATGACAACCCCCATTATACCACTGCAACCCCAGTGAAACAGACTGGTTGGATCTGAAGGGTGGCACCAGGGCAACACTCTTCGGGACCCTGAATTAGCCCAATATACAAAGATTAACTCCCGCACTCATTCTCCCCAGGGTGCAAAATATAGACGCATCAAGCAACATGGGCAAACTTGACAAACAACAGCCCAAACTATCATTCGATACACGTCGCACACCCAGGCCCTCACACGCACTTTCTGATACTGAGATCGACTCAGAACGTTCCAGAGACTCTAACATGGACTACCGTTGGTCTTCTCTCCTCTCCACTGATCCACGCATCGTCCAAGAATATTGCTGATACCGCTGTTCCCCCACTCTTTTATGTCATGTTCTACACCCCCGTTTATTCGCATGTTTTAACACCATGGTTCGTACTGTGCAACACTGCATCTATCCTTTGTTTACTCTCTGTAACTTTGTATCTTACTAATTCCCTTGTTAACACGCTGAATCCTCCAGGTCTTTCCGGCACCCCCGGTGACCATCCCTGTGAAGACTGCCAGTACCGGCCTGACATTAAAATGGCGGCCAAACTTTCCCCCGGGCCACATCTTCCCTTCCCCTCTGCTATCATTTGTTTCCAATGTTGCTACGATCTCCTTATTCTGCCTACGCTCTTTCACCCTTAACTCACTTCTTTCTGCTAGCCCTCCCATTTTAGACCATGAGGGTTATTGACTTTGATTAAGCTACGTCCAGTTCGGCAGACTACTTTTTTATTTTCATGGTTTTTCCCTTCTACCTTCATCGTTAGCTGCTCTAGGGCAGTAGGCGTCTGTACTAGCGTACCTACTCTCATTTCCCCCTGTCTGCTGTATTAGTCCTCCCCTACCGCCCAATCTGTCCCTAAACGGCCTCCATGTTTGTGCCCCTTGCCAAAGCACTCCCTCTCCCCTTGTTGGGGAGGGATCCAGCATTTTTGCCCCGGAGTCTCAGACTCCCTCTGAGAGAGTCCACAGTGTTAAGGGTTTCACACATAGCGGAAAAGGCCTTAATCGGCCTCCTTGAATGTGCCCCTTACCAAAGCACTCCTTCTCCCCTTGTTGGGGAGGGATCCTAGCATTCATGCCCTGGAGTCTCAGACACCCCTCTGAGAGAGTCCACAGTGTTAAGGGATTCTTCACATAGCGGAGGTTTGGGAATGTTCCCATTATCGCTGGGAACCCAGCACCTCACACCATGAAAGGCACTCTCCTTGAAACCTTTTGATGATCTCCTCCAGGCTGATACTTTAACCCTCTGATGTACTTCGGCGACCGAGCAACCTTGAGCTGATGACCGGTGGAGTTGCCCTACGTAGCTATTGAGGAGTTGGCTCTGGTTCCCCCCTTGGCCATCACCTACCCATCCGATCGTCAGACACTGTTTCTTCTCTTGTCGCCCCCTTGTGTTTTCCTACCCCGCCCTCTCCACTGTCCTCCCTCACTCCTTATCTTCCTCTTCTATTCCCTCCCTCTCTTCACCGAATCTCTGTCCCCTGCCGGCCTTTCCCTCCCCATACCTGAGCCATCCCTTTGTAACTCTTGTATCTCCAGTAACTACGTACCTGAAACTGTTGTAACTATGTTTTTATGCAATTGTACCTCCCCATGTAAAGCGCTCTGATACCTCCGGGTCTAGCCAGCGCTATATAAAACTTTTCAAATAAAATAAATAAATAAACAAATTTTAAAAAATCAAATAAACAACTTAAACCTAACATTTACCAGTAAGACACATACTACCACTATCGAGTTCCTTGACGTCCTGGTGGAAGCCAAAGGAGAAGCACTACATACCAGTTTGTATAGGAAGCCCACCTCAGGGAACAGCATATTGCACGCCCATAGTTATCACCCTGACAGCCTGAAGAGGAGCATCCCTTATGGAGAACTTCTCAGGGCAAAGCGCAACTGCAGCTCCACTGAGGCATACAATAGGGTGAAAAAGAACATGTATGGCCGTTTTAAACTTAGAGGGTACACCAGCAAAACCATAAAGATAGCTTCAGAGAAAGCCGACAATAGGGACAGAAATAGCCTCTTGGTTCCCAAAGTAAAGGACAGTGGCAAACAGGAAGTTAGGCTAATTACCACTTTCAACCATGCCTCACAAGCTATACAAAAGATAGTGCGGAAACATTGGCACATAGTCAAAAACGATGTGGTAATAGGTAAGCTGGTCAGCCCCACACCACACATTACATACAGGAAATGCAACTCCCTAAAAGATATGCTTGTACACAGTCACCTCTCACAGAAAAGTAAGACACAGGGCACCTGGTTGAGGGAACTCCCAGGGTTCCATAAGTGTGGGCGGTGCAAGGCTTGTAGTGGCAGCACCAATGTGAAATCATACCATCTCCCAAATGGCAAATCTGGCAAAATTTACAATTTCATTAACTGTAACACTGATTATGTTGTTTATGTTGTAATGTGTATATGTGGCTTACGGTACGTGGGGAGCACTATCTTTCCTGTGAAGAAGAGCATCCTAGAGCACTTACGCGCAATTAGAAATGGTGACATGTCTTACACTTTGGCAAAACACTGTGACCTAATGCATGGAAATGTCAGAGACATCAGTATTAAAATCTCATACTTTGGCATTGACAGGGTTCCAGCCTCAGCACGTGGAGGAGATCGGGAACGTCATCTGCGACGCCTAGAATCTGAATACATTATACAGCTACAGAGCAAGATCCCTGGAGGCCTCAACCACGAGGAGGACCTCCATGTACATCTAGGATAGGGTAGGGATGAAAATTGTATACCTCTGGTGCACCGTCAAATTCCCTTGACACCGCATGTATTACATCATCTGGGATGGGATAGCCGTATTTTTATAATCCTCCCCCTGGGATCCTCCACGTTCCCCACACTACACATCCCGCCACTTTTTCTCCCCCCCAGTTTTCCTGCCCCCTCCTCCAGCAATCCTCAAGTATTGACCTCCTCTAACACACTTGAACACGCCACACCCACGCTCTCGGAGCGGCTGCTCTGATGACCGATGCCTGTTTGCACGTTTTTCCGTTACGAAATATTATTTCTTTGAATAGATCCTGGGTGGGTGTAAACCAGTGTCTCTTCAATGGGCACTTCCGTGGTTTTTTATCTGGGGTGGTCCGGTCCTCCTTCTACCAGGGCACATGGTAGGAACGACCTGACACTACTTATGTAAGGTCACTTGACCGACGTGCTACAAGCTACAGCAATAGCATGCCAAGTAGAAGCTAGTTACTACGCGCCGAATCAGGCACTTGCCTCCCACTACACTATTTCAAAGGCTACAGGCGCAGAACACTGAGCGCGCACGACGCGCATTCCATTTAGCACTTGCCTGGGCTGCCATCTGGTCATATCTGAACCGGGTTTTAAAATACCCCCTTTTTACTCATGAAACGTCTATTGCACTTGTTTGAATTAAATCTTGTATGTTTGACATTTGCAGCATGTGATAATCATGTATTTCAATCACATGTTGGGAGTCTGTTTTTTGTTTAAACCCTTGACCGCGATCGGAATTCCGCTCGTATGCTGGACATTCCGATCGCGGGTGGGGTCGTGACGAGCTCAGCTCGTCATGCGCACAGCGCTACCGCGCAGCATGACGAGCTGAGTTCGTCATGAGCACGGAAAGGGTTAAACTGACACGCTCCTGTTGTGCAGATTTCTTTCATGTTTATTACCACACAGGAAATGCTTTAAAAGGTCACTGCCACTTCCGGGTCATTGTATGACTTTTGACAAAGACCGTGCTGTCGAAACGCGTCAGTCAATAAATACTTGAAACCCTCTTTAAAATCCTGAGTGCGACTCCTTCTTGCGATCTTGCAACGTAAGGATATTCGAAAAATATGTATATATATATATATAAACTGCTAAAGAGGGATCTACAACTGACCTAAGCTCTGATCTGGAGTCAATAGACAGTGATCCAGCGCTAACAATAAAAATAATTCTCCTATTATGCTTTGGTCATCCAGGTGCAACTTTTCCTTTAACACACACACTATATCCATATGACGGTGGGGCCCATAACACCGCATATACATTCACTTACTCATTTATTCCCTGGATTTCCTCCGTCATTAACCTAGGAGAAAAACGATTCGCTGGAAGGAGACGGGATACCTCTTTTATCATGACATAATATTTCTCATTTGCTTTAAGGTATTCCGCTCATTGGTCGATGGACCAACTAGTAGGAATCAGTTGATGGTGATTAAGACCAGCTCAATCACAATAAACTCTTTAATATTTCATTTTAATCATTGAGCTAAAGAATCACTGAGTCAGTTGTTTAAAGAATAATAAAGTTTATATAAAGTTTTGAACGCAGGAAATGAGGTTAAGCTTATTATTCAGATCATTACATTTATCATCAATATAAGAATAACTTGAAATTGCAATGCATTTTTATTAGACGGAAAAATAAGGTTTTCATAGTAAGAATTCTTAAAGATCAATTTATCTATCTGGGGGAAATCTAATAGTTCTAAAATAAAAATCTATCAGGAAAATTCTCCTCAAGCAGCATCTTATACTCAACTGGAAAAGAAAAATAGCAGCAGCAGCATCAGCTCGTCAGCATCAGCAACTGCAACTTCACCCATCTACAGCATCTAACTTCTCCAGCAACTCCCGCAGCATCTACCTCAGCAACTCCCGCAGCATCTCCCCCTCCCACCAAGAGTAGGTCTTCTTATACCCTAATTCTAGCTTACAACATAAAATGTTTCTTCTTCATGGCGTGATTCTTTCTCATTGGTCAAAACTCAGACCCATATACATTTTAATCAAACTTCCTGGTCTTAACCAGTTCCTTGTGGAATGTCCATGCAAGCATCGTTTCCCACAGTTCATGCAATTGCTCATCCGTTTCGATCAGTCCAAATTGTATCTTTTTCTGCTACATTTTGGGTTTAACAGTTCCGTCTATTGATTCAGTTGGACTTCTCACGCTTCTTGCTGATCATCTTGGCACACATCTGCTCAGAAAGGTCACAACAGCCTTGACCATACTTCCATCTTAGCCTCTCAGCATCAGCACGTGATCATCCCTTTTCCACAGCCTCTCTCCTCTATCACATGGTCCCCTGCTCATGCGTACTCTAGCAACTGGCGGCCATTTTATATCGCTGCTCGACAGGCCTAAGCGCACTATTTTCAAAGATAAACAAAATATTGTTAAAACAAAGAAATATAAACCCTTTTGTTTCCCTCCCTTCTTTCTACGTACCCTAATTAGGTATTACCTAGCAAAAAGCAACATTTAAAGCTGTCCCTTACTTACCATCGCTTTATTTTGCAACCACACGTTTTATTTAAAAGCACAGATCATGCATTTATTATGTAATTTAGTACGCAAATATTATGTTATGTTAGACACGTAAACAATTATAAGTTGATTATTTTGCACACGGAATAGCGTGTTACCTTTAACCCTTAACATGTAACATACATTGTTGGTTATTTACTTAAACGAACATGTTTATTAATTATTTTACGAAAATATTAGGAGGTTAAAATTTTTTCATTTACCCTGCTCCATCAACTCCCCCCTTTGGTGATTTTTAATATCACCATAAAAACCCAAGTTATACAATTTTCTCAGACAGCATATATCTTTTATCCGTTTGCTTTTGTTAGTTTACACAACTGTATCCCTTTCAACTTGTCTCTTCGTTTTCTTGTACATGTTCTCTTTTATTTCTTCTAACTCTATTTCACCCATTTCTCTCTCTCTTTCCTTGTTTATCATGTTTTCCTTTTCTATTTTATTCTGCCTTCTTTTTCTCTTTATACATGTTATTGCAAGCTTCAGTATTAATATTATTATTATTATCACGGTTGCTATTATTATAACTTTCCCTATTATTAATCCACTCATTCTTGTTAACCAATTTATTACTGAAGAAAACCCTTTACCAAGTTTTCCCCATGCACTTTCAACCTCCAGTGGAACAAGTTCTTTGTGCAAACTTGTAATATTTGTTATATACTTCTGTATATTTTCACTTTTATCTGGAATGTAAGTGCAACAATGTTGGACTTTCAACATTCCACAGACTCCGCCCTCTTTTGCCAAAAGAATGTCAAGGGCAAGTCGATTTTGCATCACCATAGCTCTCATGGCAACCATCTCGGTATTTACCATCAAGAACCCTCCAGCAGTATCTGTAGATAAACGATCTACCACTGTGGATAATTTCCGAATTCTAAATGCATTCAAAGATATTCCCACTGCTGCTATCAATGCACCAAAAATATCACCTACTATTTCTGAAAAACTTTCCATTTTTCTACGTGTAAAGGTATTTATCATTTTGTGTGTTCCTTTTTCTTTTCTATCCATATGAAAAATCTTTGGAAAGACCAGGCCTAAGTAACAAGACCCATACCAATGGTCAGGCAACCTATAATAAGCCCTATTTCCGCAAACATAATAAATCCCTGGAAATATTGGATCTTTTCCCCCTTTGAATCCCCATCCACCTAGAATTTGGTAATTGTCGTGGCAAATACTGGAACCCACAAAATAATTGTCATATCTTGTCTTATTTCTTCTAATGCACAACCTTCCCTGTTGGGGCCAATCCAGAGTCATAGCTGCATTTGTCTTTTTCTTGTCATGATCATCTTCCTCAAACGCCCAAAGAGGTGTTTTTGTCTCTTCTATCACTTTTCTTTGAAATTTCACTCTTCTCTCTTCAACCATCTCTAAAAATACCTTTTCTTCCTTCTTTAACTCACAGGTAAGGTTGTACCTAATTATACTATCTAATGTTAAAATCTTATCTTCTAAAAAATATTCACCAAACGTTTTCCCTCTTTTATTTTGTTCAGCTCGGGAACTACCGAAACTTTCGCAAAAATCTTATTTATGTCAGTGTAATAATATTCTAATCTACCTGTTTTATAAAATAAACTTGCTAAAACGCTACATGTTATTCCATACGTCAAAGGGAGGTGATGATAAGTCACACCCTCTGCTACAGATGCAGGCAACTGCATACAAACATAGCAATCTCTTACATCCATTGTTTCTACATACTCATATAATAATTTAGTAAAAACATTTTTTGAAAAATCTGTTATTGATTTGTCCTTGTGTAATTCTGCACTACTCTTTAAAATAACTGGTTCTTGAGTGTTAGCTCCTTTTTCTTTCTCAGTGTTATTAGACATTTCTACTACAGCTAAACTAATTGGAATAGTGATTGCTAGAACCACCCATACTGTCATTAATAATCCTGTACAAAAGCAACACATCTTGCACCATCTACTTAAAAACTCACATTTACATTTTCTATCTCTAGTATTCTCCATTTTGTTTGATAACCTTATTTATTTGTTTTTCCAGAAAATTGTGTCACTACACCTCAGAAATGACTTATGTTTTGTCTTTGCTTGGTACCTTCTTTTAATTCTTTCTCAGAATTCTTTCTTTGTCACATCCGGTGAATTCGTCAGATCCAGTGTTTTGTCAAATCCGGTAGAAACTATCTAAACTTCTTTAGGTTTGTTGCACTTCACTTTCTCCCATCAGGTTTCTTTGTTCTGGGTTTTCGCGAGTGTTCTTTTCTTCTTTGTTACTAGTCAAAGCAAGATACAACCATTCAGGCGATCTATACTTCGGATTTACCTTCTTTACTCTTTTCGTTTTCTGCAAGTGTTTTCCACCTTGTTTTTCTTGCTCTCTCTGACTTGTTATTTCATTCACTTGTTCAGCACTTTTCCCATCCAACCTTATGATTCTGTATCTTAATTTTCTTACTTCGTTGGGCCAATTGTCTCCTTTCCTTGGCCTTTTTGCTTCACTTCCTTTTTCCTCTCTTTCTGTTTTCCAATTTTTTTTTCTTGACTCTAGTTTTTGGTTTCTTTCTTCTCCACTTTCTTCCGACTCTGTTTCAATTCTTTCGCCACTGCCTCTTATTTTGAAACTTATAATTTCACTTTCTTCTACTTGTGGTTCTTTTCTTATCTTCCTTCGTTCACCTATTTCTGTCCCTCCTCGAGGATCTTCCGAATTTGTGTCAGTCTCTCTATCTGCTTCTAAATTTCCCTGTTCTCGTGTTTGACTATCTGTCCCTACTGCTCCTCGGGAATTTTCCGATTTTTCTAGCTTTTTGTTGGAAACTCTCCCTTCTTCATCTATCAATATTATCTCCGAAGGATTTTTACCACAACTTGTACTTGGTTGTTCACTGTCACTATCTTCTGGCTCAGTTTCTTCTCTTATGCTTTCAAAATTCCAATTTCTTTTTAGAATGTTTTCACAATCCGAATGCTCTGTATCAGATTCTGAACTGGTGACTGATATTTCCAGATGTCGACTTACAGGTCGATCTTCAGGTTCTGGAACTTCAGCTATTTCGTCTACTTCTTCTACTTCTTCTGTCATTGCACTTGTAGTTGGGTCTTCCAGATGTCGACTTACAGGTCGATCTTCAGGTTCTGGCACCCTGTTTGTTTCTTCTTCTATTTCTGATGCTTAACTGTTATCCAATACTTCCAGATGTCGACTCACATGTCGATCTTCAGGTTCTGGAACTCTGATGGTGTGACTGGCATGTACCCAGTGTTTCACTCCTGCACACTTGACTGCAGTGGTCGTCACCAGGATCACTTGTCGTGGTTCGTCCCAGCGAGGAACCAAACAGTTTCTTCTCCGGTGGACTTTTATGCGGACCCAATCTCCTGGATTCAAGTCGTGAGGTGGTTTTCTTTCAAGAGTGGTCGCATCCGGTCCAACCTGATGAAACACAGAACGCACCACATCAGCCAATCCTTTGCAATAATCCAGCACTAGATCATCAGTTATAGTCAGTAGTTTATTGACAGGTACTTGTGCTTGTCTCATTGCTCGTCCCATAATTATTTCATGGGGACTGAGTCCAGTTTTCCTTTCCGGAGTACTTCTGATTGTCATTAGAACTAATGGCAAAGCATCTGGCCATTTGAGTCCTGTAGCTTGACACATTTTTCCTAACCTGTTCTTGATTGTTCCATTCACTTGCTCTACGATTCCAGAAGCCTCTGGTCTGTATGCACAATGTAGTTTCTGTTTAATACTAAGTGCTTCACAAATCAGTTTAACTAATTCATTTTGGAAATGTGTTCCTCTATCTGTTTCAATCGTGACTGGAAAACCATACCTCGGAATGAATTCTCGCAGCATAAGTTTTGCTACCGTAATACCATCATTCCTTCTTGTTGGGTATGCTTCCACCCAACGGGAAAACAAACAGACGACCACTAGGACATACCTTAGTCTGTTGCAAGGTGGCATTTCAATAAAATCCATTTGCATTCTAGTGAAAGGACCCCCTTCTCGTCCTATTGTTCCTAGACTCACTACTGTCTTCCTTCCTGGATTTAACTGTTGACAAATAAGACATCTCTGACAAAGACTTTCAGCTATGGCTCTGAATTTTGGATTGTACCATGTTTGTCTAAAAAGTCTGATCATTGAATCTCTCCCAATATGGGCTTGTCCATGGTACATCCGTGCCATGTCAGAAATCATGCTATCAGGCATAACTGGTCTTTCATCTCTATAAACCCAAACATCATTTTCTTCATGTTTTCTACATCCTGCTTTTATCCATGTATCTTTTTCCTCATCCTCTGCAGCTTCTTGCAACTGTCTCACCTCATCCCATGTCTCAATAGAGTTAGTAAAAAGCAAAGGACAAGAAATATGCTCTCTTTCCCGACATTTGTTCAAAGAAACCACATTCTTTGCACAATATTGTGCCATTTCGTCAGCATATTTATTACCAACAGTTATGTAGTCTTCCCCATTTTTATGTGCATTGCACTTCACAACAGCAATCTGTTTAGGCAGCTGTATCGCCTCAAGCAGTTTTTTCACAAAATCTCCATTTCTAATTGGCGTTCCTGCAGACGTCAAGAAACCCCTTTGTGACCAAATCTGACCAAAATCATGCACAACCCCAAAGCCGTACTGGCTATCTGTCACAATCGTAAACCGTACATTTCTTCCCAACTTACACGCTTGAATCAGAGCTACTAATTCAGCAACTTGGGCAGACCGTACCCCTTTCAGACAAGATGCTTCCATTACAGTTGCTACTGGGCAAACTGCATATGCTGCACTTAGAACTCCATCACTTGTTCTCAAACATGAGCCATCAATCAATCAATCAATCAATCAATCAAGCATTTGTATAGCGCGCTACTCACCCGGAGGGTCTCAAGGCGCTTGGGGGAGGGGGGTCCGCTACTGTTCGAACAGCCAGGTCTTGAGTTGCTTCCTGAAGGAGAGGTGGTCTTGGGTAAGGCGGAGGTGGATGGGTAGGGAGTTCCACGTCTTGGCAGCCAGGTAGGAGAAGGATCTTCCTCCCGTTGTGGCTCTTCGGATGCGGGGACGGCGGCGAGGGCGTGGTTGGTCGATCGTAGCTGGCGGGTGGGAGTGTAGAAGGTCAGACGGTCGTTGAGGTATCTGGGGCCTTGGTTGTGGAGAGCTTTGTGTGCGTGGGTGAGGAGTCGGAACGTGATTCTCTTGCTGACGGGGAGCCAGTGCAGGTCTCTCAGGTGTCCGGCGATGTGGCTGTGTCGGGGGATGTCCAGGATGAGTCGAGCTGAGGCGTTCTGGATGCGTTGGAGTCTTTTTTGAAGTTTGGCTGTGGTTCCGGCGTAGAGGGAGTTGCCGTAGTCCAGTCGGCTGGTGACGAGGGCCTGGGTGACCGTCTTCCTGGTTTCGGTGGGGATCCACCGGAAGATCTTGCGCAGCATGCGTAGGATGTTGAAGCAAGACGAGGAGACGGCGTTGATTTGTCGGGTCATTGAGAGGGAGGAGTCCAGGATGAAGCCCAGGTTGCGTGCGTGGTCCGTTGGTTTGGGTGCGTTGCCCAGGGCAGGGGGCCACCAGGAGTCGTCCCAGGCGGAGGGTGATGATCCTAGGATGAGGACTTCCGTTTTATCTGAGTTCAGTTTCAGGCGGCTGTTCCTCATCCACTCGGCTACGTCCTTCATCCCTTCATGTAGGTTGGTTCTGGCGGTTGTGGGGTCGTTGGTGAGGGAGAGGATCAGCTGGGTGTCGTCGGCGTAGGAGATGATGTTGAGGTTGTGTTGGCGTGCGATGGCTGCGAGGGGGCTCATGTAGACGTTGAAGAGGGTGGGGCTGAGTGATGATCCTTGTGGTACGCCGCAGATGACTTCGGTGGCCTCGGAACTGAACGGGGGAGGCGGACTCTCTGGGTTCTTCCGGCGAGGAAGGAGATGATCCACTCCAGTGCCTTCTCTTGGATTCCGCCGTTGTTCAGGCGTTGCACTAGGGTGCGGTGGCAGACTGTGTCGAACGCTGCGGAGAGGTCCAGGAGGATGAGGGCCGCTGTTTCCCCGTTGTCGAGCAGGGCTCGGATGTCGTCGGTAGCTGCGATGAGGGCGGTCTCGGTGCTGTGGTTGGCCCGGAAGCCGGACTGCGAGTGGTCGAGGGATCCACTCGTCTCGAGGAAGGCGGCCAGTTGTCTGTTGACGGTCTTCTCGATGACTTTGGCAGGAAAAGGAAGGAGCGAGATGGGGCGGTAGTTTTTGAGGTCGGTGGGGTCTGCTGATGGTTTCTTCAGTAGGGCGCTGAGTTCGGCGTGCTTCCAGCTCTCTGGGAAGGTGGCGGTGACGAAGGAGGTGTTGATGATGTCCCGGAGGTGGGGTGCGATGACGGCGTCGGCCTTGTTGAAGACGTGGTGAGGGCAGGGGTCGGTTGGTGATCCGGAGTGGATGGAGTTCATCGTGCGGATAGTGTCTTCGGTGTTGATAGGGGTCCAGGCTCGGAGGGTGGAGGTGGGGGCGTTGGAACGGTCGTAGGGTACGTCGGCTGTGTGCTGAAACTGTAGTGTATGTCTGCGATCTTGCTGTGGAAGAACGAGGCGAGCGAGTTGCAGAGGTCTTGCTAGGGAGTGATGTCGTTGTTTCCCGCGCTGGGGTTCGAGAGTTCTTTGACGATGATGAAGAGTTCCTTGCTGTTGTGGGCGTTGTTGTCCAGTCGTTCCTTGAATGCGGTTTTCTTGGTGGTGTGGATCAGCTGGTGGTGTTTTCGGGTGGCGTGCTTGAGGGTGGTCATGTTGTCTGCAGTCGGGTCTCTGCGCCATGCTTTCTCGAGGGCCCGGCAGTTCTTCTTGGATATCTTGAGTTTGTCGGTGAACCAGGATGCTTTCTTGTTGCCGGGTCTGACTGGGGGTCTTCAATGGGGCGAGGTCGTCTGCGCAGTTGGTGATCCATCTTGTGAGGTTGCTGGCGGCTTGGTTGGGGTTCGTTGAGCTGGCGGGAGGGTTCTGGCTTAGGGATGTGGTGAGTTGGTCGGTGGTGATCTTGTTCCAGCTTCTGCGCGGAAACTGTTGCGGGTGGTGGTGCGTGGTGATCCTGCTGAAGCTGAAGTGGACGCAGCTGTGGTCTGTCCAGTGGAGTCCGGTGGTGTGGCTGAAGGAGATGTCCTTGCTGGAGGAGAAGACGGGGTCAAGCGTGTGGCCGGCGAGGTGTGTGGGGGTGGTCACCAGTTGCTTGAGTCCGAGGTTGGCGAGGTTGTCCAGCAGGGTGGTGGTGTTGCGATCGTTGTTGTTCTCTAGGTGGAAGTTGAGGTCCCCAAGGAGGATGTAGTCAGCCGAGGGGAGGGCGTGCGGGCTGATGAGGTCGGCGATGTCTTCGCTGAATTGTGTGCGTGGTCCTGGGGGTCTGTAGATGAGGGTGCCTCTGAGGGTGGTCTTGGGGTCGGTGTGTATCTGGAAGTGCAGGTGTTCGCCGGCTGTGAAGGTGTCGTCGGAGTTGGTCGTGATGCGGATGGTGTTCTTGTGGACGATGGCGATGCCTCCTCCTGTCTGGTTTGCGCGGTCCCTTCGGGTGATCTTGTATCCGTCCGGGATGGCGATGGCGATGTCGGGCGCTGAGGAGGCGTTCATCCATGTTTCCGTGAGGAAAGCGACGTCTGGTGATGTGGAGTCGAGCAGGTTCCAAAGTTCCACGGCGTGTCTGTGGACGGAGCGGGTGTTGAGCAGGAAGCACTTCAGGTGGTTGCTGCTGGTGCTCGGCTTGGCGGGTGTGGTGCAGGTCCGGAGGCAGGAGAACTTGCAGGATTGGCAGGCGAAGGGTCCGTGGGTGCGCCCTGGGGTGGCACGGTGGCAGCCGGGGATGCGGCCGGTGTTGAGTGCGTTGAGGGTGGCGGTGTCGTAAGTCCGGTGGGTGGGTTGGCTGCTGCGGGGGCCAGGGGTTTGGCGCTGGGTGCGGTCCAGGCGCGGACGGGCGCAGACGGGCTTGCCTTAGGCGCGCCTTCGGCGTGCCAGCGGCGCGGCCGCGCAGCGGCCGCCATTTATGGGGAGGTGGGAGGGAGGAGCAGCTGGGAGGCGGGAGGCAGGGGCAGCGAATGGGCAGTCAGGGGGGCGGGGCCGCAGGGGACGCAGCGGCGGGAATGGCGAGAGGCAGCGAGGGGTACAGAAGGAAAAGTGGAGAGAAAGCGGACACAAATACGGGCGCAATTCAAAATGGGGCAGCGAGGGGTACAGAAGGAAAAGGGGAGAGAAAGCGGACACAAATACGGGCACAATTCAAAATGGGGCAGCGAGGGGTACAGAAGGAAAAGTGGAGAGAAAGCGGACACAAATACGGGCACAATTCAAAATGGGGCAGCGAGGGGTACAGAAGGAAAAGTGGAGAGAAAGCGGACACAAATACGGGCACAATTCAAAATGGGGCAGCGAGGGGTACAGAAGGAAAAGTGGAGAGAAAGCGGACACAAATACGGGCACAATTCAAAGTGGGGCAGCGAGGGGTACAGAAGGAAAAGTGGAGAGAAAGCGGACACAAATACGGGCACAATTCAAAATGGGGCAGCGAGGGGTACAGAAGGAAAAGTGGAGAGAAAGCGGACACAAATACGGGCACAATTCAAAGTGGGGCAGCGAGGGGTACAGAAGGAAAAGTGGAGAGAAAGCGGACACAAATACGGGCACAATTCAAAATGGGGCAGCGAGGGGTACAGAAGGAAAAGGGGAGAGAAAGCGGACACAAATACGGGCACAGTTCAAATGGGGGCAGCAGGGGCACAAAAGGGAAAAGGGGAGACAAGCAAGCAATACGGGCACCGAGGCCACAAACGGAAGGGCGATCTTACCAGCAGCAGCAGCGGGCGGCCAGCACAGGCGGATCTGTGTGGTGGGGGAGCGACCTACCTGGCAAACAGAATATAATCTGATTCTTTCAAAGGCTCATCTCGTATGTCAGACCTTGGTTTTTCACAGTATTCGAGCACATTCAGACAATCGTGATCTACTTCATCCATTTCAATCACACTCTCTTCATCTGGCAATGATGTCGAAGGATTCACATTCATACATCTGTCAATGGTCACATTATCTGCACTCAAAATTACTTTTTCATACCTAGTCAGCCGACTATGTGTCATGTATTGGGTTTTCGTTCTTGTCAAGAGAATTTCCACAGAATGGGGAACATATACTCTCAGTGGATATCCCATCACTATGCCTTCACTCTGTTCCAGACTCACACAAGTAGCAGCAACTGCTTTCAAACATCCGGGCAATGCTTTCGCTACAGGGTCTAAAACAGCCGAGAAATATGCAATTGGTCTTTTCATAGTTCCATGTCTCTGTACCAAAACTGAAAATGCACATCCATCTCTTTCACTGCAATACAGCTCAAAATCTTTCTCATAGTCAGGCATTCCTAATGCTGGAGCCTCACATAATTTCTTTTTCAGCTCTCTGAAAGCTTTCATTTCTTCATCATTCATTTCAAAAGGATCTTTAACATCCTTCTTTGTCAGTTTTTGCAATGGTTTAGCAATTAGTGAAAAACCGCTTATCCATTGTCGACAATATCCAACCATTCCCAAAAACATTCTTACCTCTCTTTGTGTCATTGGAGCTCTCATTCCTTGAATAATTTTTATTCTTTCAGTCGTTACCTTTCGTACTCCTTTCTCAATTTTATGCCCTAAATACTGGACTTCTTGTTGACAAAACTGCAATTTTGAAGGGGACACTTTATATGTCCTCTTTTTGCTAAATGATTCAGCAAAGCAATTGTATCATTGACACATGCTTCTTTCGTTTTTGATGCCACCAGTAGGTCATCAATATACTGAACCATCACTGACTTTTCTGGCATTGTTAAATCTTCCAACGATTTCTTTAGAATCTGATTAAAGATTGAGGGACTTTCTGTGTACCCTTGAGGAATTCGGCACCATGCCAAAATACGCTCTCCAAACCGGAACGCAAATAATGGCTGGCTATCTGGATGCAGTGGAATAGAGAAAAATGCATGACATAAATCAATTACTGTGTACCATTCTGCTTCACGTGGAATCTGGTATAGAATCACAGCAGGGTTCGGTACTATCGGGCAACAAGGCACAACAATTTTGTTTACCTTCCTCAAATCTTGTACAATTCTATATGTTCCGTTTGGCTTTTTCAGTCCCATTATTGGCGAATTACATGGACTGCTCATGATTTCTTTTAGAATCCCTTGTTCAATCATTTTATTTATTACTGGCGTTATTCCTTCAATTATTTCTGGTGTCAATTTATACTGGGGCGTATTTGGGTAACTCGTTCCCTCTTTCACTGTTATTTTAACGGGATCTACTCCTTTCATTAATCCTACATCTTCTCCTGTAAAATCCCACACTTCTTCTTTCACTGTCTTTTTCAATTCAATTGGGATCTTCTCTGCATCAACCACAGGAAACAAACCATTTACTTCTGGTTCTAAATTCACCATTGTCATTTTATACAGCACATCCTCATCCGGAGTCTGAAATGCAATTCCGTCTGGGGTACAATAGATAGTGCAGTTCATCTTGCACAATAAATCACGTCCTAAAAGGTTCACGGGACTACAATCGCATACCACAAATCGGTGCATTTCACTAAATGGACCAATTCTTACCTTCACTAATTTAGTAAGAGGCGTTTTAATTTGCTGATTTGAAACTCCAACTACTTGGATATGTTCACCTGAGAGAGGAAGGTTTGGAATTTCCACTGACCTAACAGTAGAACGGGTAGCTCCAGTGTCAACAAGGAATGTTACATTTGCACCATTCACTTCTCCATCCACAAATGGACCAGACTGATCTACCTCTAGAGTTGCGCCAAGCACGCACTCTTCCCCTCTCCTAGGCACCGTCAGGAACTTTCATCCGTGTCATCCTCATCCTGTCGTAACCAATATTGAGAAATTGCAGCTGCACGCGGCAACTGTGTTACCTGTTTTCCTCCGTAGAATCCTGTTTCTGCACTGTATTTCTGTTGGTTAACACTCTTGGGAAGTGGTGGTTGTGGCACCTGACCTTGTTGAGTAACTACCTCACTCTGCACCTGTGAATTTAATGATTGATTTTCCACATTAGGTTTTGGAGGAAATTTACACTTGTTTCTCCAATGTCCTAGCTTTCCGCAGTTGTGGCATGGCCACTTTTTCTTTGCCTCATCTATGCTCATTTGTCCTTTTCCTTTACCTATATTAGGTCGGGATTTAACCTGTCCTGTTTCATTACCAGTATTACTCAATTGAGCTTCTTGCTTCTCTGCAACTTTCACCTGCGCCCACATGGCTTTCTCTTTCAATTTACGCTGTCTACTTTCAATATCATCACTGCAATACTTAGCATATCTCAAAACTTCGTCGACTGTGCTATTCTGCCAACCAATCATGTGCTGCTTAATCATTTCACTTATCTCTGGTCTCAATCCATATACAAACCTATATACAAAATGACTCATATCCTTCTCATTCAGTGTCTCATAACCACTATACTGTTTGAAGACCAACAACACTCTCTCATAGTAGGCGTGCACTGATTCTTTACTTTCCTGCGTTGTTCTGTCTATTTTTACCCAATCTGTTTCTTTAGGTGGAATTTTATTCTTCAAAAAGGTAATTACTTTGTCGTACTTCCTCATCACTTCTGGTCCTGGCGCTCCTGTTTTAGCGTCCCTTGGATATTCTACAGTTGGCCAATCAATAGTAATCTTACATTCTGTCCACAAATCAGCTGGCACTACTATATCAAACAATCCATCCAGATCTATCCACAGCACTTTTGACACCTTAACAAATCTCTCCACTTGTCTGTACCATTCTACTGGTTTCTCTCTCAATTTTGGGAAGTCATTTGTAAATGACAGTATATCCTGTCTGGTCCATGGAACATGCACATAACTACCACCTGGAGTTTCTCTCATCGGGTACTCCCTTACAACTGGTTCCTTATCTGTCACTGCAAAAGCCAAAGATGCTTTATCTGTTGTTCTCTCATTCCTTTTTGACCATCTATTTCTCCATCTATCCACATCACCCCATTTTCTCAATAGAACAATTAACTCTTCTATTTGGGTCAGTCTTCCTGATGTGTTCAAATTCTCTATGTCTTTCTCACAAAAATCTACTCTGTATGGTTTCTGCAACGTTCTCACTTTTACAAATTCCACTCCTAGTTCACTTGCTGTCTCTTCCAATTTGTCATGTAAATTTCTAGCTCTCCAAGTAAGACTCTTGCACAAAAACATAATCTCATCATCCAGATAATTTTTTAATTTTTCTGTTCTAATTGTTCCCAAAATCAATTCTTCCATGTCTATTTTCAACCTAATTACATCTAATGGTTTCTCTTCTGGTTCTTTTGTCTTTAGCGCTTTCATCCATTCATTTAACTCATCTGGAGTTGGACCTACAGGCGTACTATTTAATTCTATCCAATTGCTACTTCTTTCTGGTGTTCCTGATGCGGACTTTGTCACCATAGGCATTCTCCTGATCTCATTTTCATTTATCGTCAAATTTGTAGGTGGGCTTGGTCTATAGGTACTAGCCAAATTATGTGCACCTTCATTATTCATTTCCATCCCTTCTCTTTTTCTTTGCAAATGTGAATTCATGGGAATCACCAAAGAACGTTCATCAATTTTCTGATTCTCAAAAATTGGCATTACTGGACCTATCGTTACTGGTACAGTTACAGCTTCCATATTCTTTGTCAATTCTCTTATTTTCTCAGTCAATTCTCTTGTCGTTTTTGCTAATTCAGTTGCATTGTCACTTTCTATCTCTTCATTTTGTGAAGTTTTTAATTGATCTTGTGACCTATTTGTCTCATTTCTTCGTTCGGGATTTTTATTCCTCCCAGTTTCCATTGGCGGTGCATTAGGTGTCACCACCGCAGAAGTCTGTTGGTATGGAGGTGGATTTCTGTTTAAAATATCTTCCAGCAATTCGTCATCTGTTTCACTACCACCATACACATACTTTTCTACCACTAAGGGGTCGATTCCGATTCGGGCCGGAAAAAGCACCGACCGACTCGGATCCGAAAAAAATACCGACCGACACGTACCCGTGGCGCACGACACGCCAAGTACGATGCAAGGCGCGAAAAATCCGACCGACACGTACCGAAACAAAGTCGACCGACCGAGCCGCACGGAAAACAGCAATCCGGCCGGAAAAACACGCGAATCCAACCGACCGACACGCACCCGGAACAAATCCGACCGAAACGTACACGCGAACTCCAAACCGCAAAGTACGATGCAAGGCGCGAAAACCACGACCGAGTCGGACGGAGGACAAGCCGTACGACCGACACGCATACAAAACCGAGCCGAAGCAACACAATACACCGCGACCGACGCGTACGCAGCATAGAAAACTGCACAAACACAGCGTGAACGAAACGGAGAACACTGTACGAGACCAATGCAGGGTCCGACTCGGTCACAAGAACGTTTCCAACATACACAAACAGCACAAAGGAAAAATCACCCAAAAAAAGGCCAAACAAGCAATCACCAAGCCAATAAATACTGGGGGTGGGGACAGAGAACAAAGACACACCCACAACTCCACCTATATAAAGGACACAAATCACTACCATGAGCCTTTGCAAATGCCATTCCACTGCCAGCACCCAAGAGAAAGCAACCACACACCCACAGCTCATCCCTCACACAAGCCACACACCATCAGCACACCACAAATACCTACCTCACATACACCCAGCAAAACACACACTCACACACCCTCACCTGCACACCAACACACACATCACCCACCATCACCACCCATCACCATGCCCCCCAAGAAGAATCCCAAGTTCCTAGATAGTGAATTGGAAGTCATGGTAGACGAGATCCTCAGGGTGGAGCCACAGCTGTTTGGCACACTGGTCCAACAGACCCCCATGTCGCAGAAAACCAAGATGTAGGAGAGGATCATCAACAGGGTGAACGCCCAATCACCATGTCGGCGCACAAAGACCGACATCCAGAACAGGTGGTATGACGTGCGCAGGAGGGTACGGGACATGCTGAAGAAAGACTACATCAACAGCCAATACACCGGCAGTGGCCCTCCTGCCAAGCCAATATACCTCAGGCCCTGGGAGGAGAAGGTGCGGGCCATCCTTCCGCCAGTGAGCGTATATGGACTAGAGGACATCCCAGAGCCTGGTGAGTACACAACAAATGTACACAATATACTGCCACAAAACACACACATCACTGTCAAGGGGAGAGTCAAACCATGCACTCATAGCAATTACACAGCAACCAGAACAGAATCATCCCAAAATGTGTATGTCAGTCAGATAAACACAACACATGCCATCAAAAAAGTCACATCCAACTGTGCCAACACATGTACAAACACAACCACAACTACAGCTAGGCAGTGGCACAAATAGAACTAACAAACACATCCACACATGTAGCCACCACAACAACACCAACACACAGTGAAGACCACTCAAAGGAAGGAATTCTGTGTATGCTGGCCAAGTCAGTGTAGCCAATAGTATCATGGGAGTCGCAGTCACACATATTGCCCCCCACAACTGTCCCATCAACACCACCATGAACCATGCGCACATCACAGGGAGTGGAGAAGGACTCACAAGATGGCTGACACTGGCTACTGCTGTGGGGAGCACAAGGCCCTGCTGGCAACTGTGCACCAACAAACAGCAGGACACCACTGACTGACATCCTGAGAGACAACTTACACTCCCTGCAATGCAAGCATGTTCCATGGTGGGAAATCTGGCTAGCTGGGTGGGAAGGGGGACTTGCAGCACTAACCATAGTCACAAGCACCTCCCCTCACACCCCCCCCCCAACACAAACTCCACAGTACCCACCTGGTAGAATGCAATGCCCCCCATCCTAACACAAGATCCCACAAAGAACCACCACCTTGGGTTATGTTGTGTGAAGCACAGGGACACTCTTGGGACTCTTAGCCAAACAACTGCCAGGACAACACTCCCAGCCATCCTGTCAGCACAGCCAGCCCACCCCACAGGGAAGCAGAGTCAAAAGGAAGGAAGCATGGGCATGCTGGGAAGGGGGGTGGAGGCAATGGAATGATGGGAGTCGTAGTCACTGATATTGGTCACCCCACAACTGGCCCATCAACACCACCCTGAACCATGCTCACATCACAGGAAGTGGAGAAGGACTCACAAGATGGCTGACACTGGCTACTGCTGTGGGGAGCACAAGGCCCTGCTGGCAACTGTGCACCAACAAACAGCAGGACACCACTGACTGACATCCTGAGAGACAACTTACACTCCCTGCAATGCAAGCACGTTCCATGGTGGGATAACTGGCTGGCTGGCTGGGTGGGAAGGAGGACTTGCAGCACTAACCATAGTCACAAGCACCTCCCCTCACACCCCCCAACACAAACTCCACAGTACCCACCTGGTAGAATGCAATGCCCCCATCCTAACACAAGATCCCACAAAGAACCACCACCTTGGGTTATGTTGTGTGAAGCACAGGGACACTCTTGGGACTCTTAGCCAAACAACTGCCAGGACAACACTCCCAGCCATCCTGTCAGCACAGCCAGCCCACCCCACAGGGAAGCAGAGTCAAAAGGAAGGAAGCATGGGCATGCTGGGAAGGGGGTGGAGGCAATGGCATGATGGGAGTCGTAGTCACAGACATAGCTCACCCCCACAACTGTCCCATCAACACCACCCTGAACCATGCTCACATCACAGGAAGTGGAGAAGGACTCACAAGATGGCTGACACTGGCTACTGCTGTGGGGAGCACAAGGCCCTGCTGGCAACTGTGCACCAACAAACAGCAGGACACCACTGACTGACATCCTGAGAGACAACTTACACTCCCTGCAATGCAAGCACGTTCCATGGTGGGAAATCTGGCTAGCTGGGTGGGAAGGGGGACTTGCAGCACTGACCATAGTCACAAGCACCTCCCCTCACACCCCCCAACACAAACTCCACAGTACCCACCTGGTAGAATGCAATGCCCCCATCCTAACACAAGATCCCACAAAGAACCACCACCTTGGGTTATGTTGTGTGAAGCACAGGGACACTCTTGGGACTCTTAGCCAAACAACTGCCAGGACAACACTCCCAGCCATCCTGTCAGCACAGCCAGCCCACCCCACAGGGAAGCAGAGTCAAAGGAAGGAAGCATGGGCATGCTGGGAAGGGGGTGGAGGCAATGGCATGATGGGAGTCGTAGTCACAGACATAGCTCACCCCCACAACTGTCCCATCAACACCACCCTGAACCATGCTCACATCACAGGAAGTGGAGAAGGACTCACAAGATGGCTGACACTGGCTACTGCTGTGGGGAGCACAAGGCCCTGCTGGCAACTGTGCACCAACAAACAGCAGGACACCACTGACTGACATCCTGAGAGACAACTTACACTCCCTGCAATGCAAGCACGTTCCAAGGTGGGATAACTGGCTGGCTGGCTGGGTGGGAAGGAGGACTTGCAGCACTAACCATAGTCACAAGCACCTCCCCTCACACCCCCAACACAAACTCCACAGTACCCACCTGGTAGAATGCAATGCCCCCCATCCTAACACAAGATCCCACAAAGAACCACCACCTTGGGTTATGTTGTGTGAAGCACAGGGACACTCTTGGGACTCTTAGCCAAACAACTGCCAGGACAACACTCCCAGCCATCCTGTCAGCACAGCCAGCCCACCCCACAGGGAAGCAGAGTCAAAAGGAAGGAAGCATGGGCATGCTGGGAAGGGGGTGGAGGCAATGGCATGATGGGAGTCGTAGTCACAGACATAGCTCACCCCCACAACTGTCCCATCAACACCACCCTGAACCATGCTCACATCACAGGAAGTGGAGAAGGACTCACAAGATGGCTGACACTGGCTACTGCTGTGGGGAGCACAAGGCCCTGCTGGCAACTGTGCACCAACAAACAGCAGGACACCACTGACTGACATCCTGAGAGACAACTTACACTCCCTGCAATGCAAGCACGTTCCATGGTGGGAAATCTGGCTAGCTGGGTGGGAAGGGGGACTTGCAGCACTGACCATAGTCACAAGCACCTCCCCTCACACCCCCCCAACACAAAATCCACAGTACCCACCTGGTAGAATGCAATGCCCCCCATCCTAACACAAGATCCCACAAAGAACCACCACCTTGGGTTATGTTGTGTGAAGCACAGGGACACTCTTGGTACTCTTAGCCAAACAACTGCCAGGACAACACTCCCAGCCATCCTGTCATCACAGCCAGCCCACCCCACAGGGAAGCAGAGTCAAAAGGAAGGAAGCATGGGCATGCTGGGAAGGGGGGTGGAGGCAATGGCATGATGGGAGTCGTAGTCACAGACATAGCTCACCCCCACAACTGTCCCATCAACACCACCCTGAACCATGCTCACATCACAGGAAGTGGAGAAGGACTCACAAGATGGCTGACACTGGCTACTGCTGTGGGGAGCACAAGGCCCTGCTGGCAACTGTGCACCAACAAACAGCAGGACACCACTGACTGACATCCTGAGAGACAACGCAAGCACGTTCCATGGTGGGATAACTGACTGGCTGGGTGGGTGGGAAGGAGGGCCGGCTGTCAACCAAACACAACCAATGCAGACCATGTTCACACCCCAGAAAATACATAGAAATGCCCAAATAATGCAGGACAATGTGCCACACCAATATCAACCCCTGACTGTGACGACTTAGGACAATGCAATGTACAGGCCCGCACCCAGAGGCACAGTCACAACTGTCATGTGTGTCAACCATTGATGCCTGCAGAAACATAACATACATTGTTTGTGTCTCCCAAAAACAGGTGATGATGGGGACACAGCAGCAGACGCTGAGGAGTCCCAGTCCCAGGCTCAAGAGGATGCCGAGCTCACTGGCGTCGTACAGCCTCTGTCCTCCTCGGACGATGAAGAACAACCTGGCACATCCGGTGCAAGTCAACATGCAGCACCAGCAGGACCACCAGCTGCAGCACCAGCAGGACCACCAGCTGCACCCCCTGCACCCACCCCTCCAACGACTGTCACCACGAATACCATCCCTGCCGACATGGACAGAACAAGGAGCAACACCAGCACAGTGACCCTGGACCAACCTGGGGCCATGGACACCACCACCACCACCAACCCCCAAGGTGGACCAGGGTTATCTGTGCGTGCCACTGCACACACTGCACATGTCAGCAGGGGTGGTGGGAGGGGTGGGAGACAGAGGTCGCTGCTTGCAGACGTTGCTGGTGTGCATGATGACCCACAACTGGTACGCATAGCTGATGCGTACCAGTCCAGCACCGGAGAGCTCAGCCAGGTAGTGGGGCTCCTCAGAGACATTAAACAGCAGCAGGCTGCCCATCATGCCCACTTGGACTCCCACATGTCCCACGTGGAGTCACACATGTCCCGTGTGGACTCACACATGTCCCGCGTGGAGTCCAAGTGGGATGCACTGCATGAGATGACGGCGGTGCACAGGGACATTTTACAATGCCTCCGCCAGATGAACAGCAACCAGTCCACACCTCCCTGTGTGCCAACAACATCTGGTGCCGAACAAACTGCAACTGCCACAGGGAGGGAGGAGGACTCTGGCGGAGAGTCCCCTGCACCGCAGCAGCCTGTACTTGAGGGCCCCCCCAAGAAGAGGGGTCGTCCGAGGAGGGAAAAGTGAGAGGCCGATGGCCAAGCGCAACTCTCAGGAAGCCTGAACCTGTTCTGGATGTTCGCCTTTGTGCACAGACTGTTCACCCTGTTGACGGCAACACTACTCCCACACATTGCATGGGGAGTACAAGTTGGACCAATGTGTCAGACAACTGTGGCCCCGATACTGGGGATCCTGTCTACCAGGACTTTCAATTCAACTAGGAACTTGGGATTGCAAGATTTATGTACAGCACAACCCATCCTATGCACTATTAACACAAATGTATCACAATAAACACACTAATACACCATACTTGCCTCTGTCGTGATTCCAACGTGGGTGCTGTTATGGGGATGATGAACTGCAAAATTACACTGTGTATGCGAACTGCAACAGCAAGGACAACACAGGCATGTGAGTACAGGCAACGTGACACACATGAGGGAGACACACCACCAGGGCTACACAACACATACACACCTAGGCCATCTGACTCATTGCCTACACTGATGTTGCCAGGGAAGACGGTGCAATGCACAGACACCACACCCATTCCCAGTTGTAGTCAAGTAGCCCACAGGTGCAGTAAGCAAATGGCAGTCAAATGTGTGACCACAGACAACGCACATCACAAAGTGAAGCACAGGTTTATTACAAAGTTGCAACATGCCGTAACCACTACAGATGCAAGGTAACCCCACCTGGCAGCGGGCACACAGTCAACAACTGTAGACGGAAGGAAGTCCATGGGTGTGGCGCACATCACCTGTAGGGACACAACAGCTACCAGCCTGGATGTGCAATCACGTCGTCGGTGGACACAGTTGACCAAACGAATCTGAAAGTACCCTGTGAAGGACAGAAATGACACACAGTCAAAAGCAATGGAGTACAGGACAGAACAGCAAAACTCATGCACAATACATGTTACAAGATACCCACCCAGAACCAAGTTAGCATGTCAACACTGTTGGGGAGTACAGCCCACCTGTCAACACACATCGCAACACACATCCAGTCAAGTAGCCCATGGACACACTCCAACAGCACCAGAGCACCACCCACACATCATGCCAACTCACATCATTGACATGACACCTCAGGATACTCACATTCAGCTAAAGAAGTTGGTGATGAGCTGTGTGCGGACATCACCATCACCATCATCATCATCATCGTCACTGGCATCGTGGTCCAGGCCAGGATCCTCCACAGGTGGCGGATGTTGGTCATTGTCATCCTGGATGAGAGGCAACTCCTTCCGCACTGCCAGGTTGTGGAGCATGCAGCAGACGATGATAATCTTGCACACTTTCGCAGGGGCATATGGGAGGGACCCTCCGGTCTTGTCCAGGCAGCGGAAGCGGCTCTTCAGGAGACCAAAGGTCCGCTCAATCACTATCCTGGTCCGACCATGTGCCTCATTGTAGCGCATCTGGGCAGGTGTCACAGGGTTCCTGAGGGGTGTCAGCAACCACGGCATGTTGGGGTATCCCGAGTCACCTACGGACAGACAAGTGCACATTAGCTGACTTGGAAAAGTGGGCGGAATACTACAGATCAGATCACACACAATGGCACAAAGTCAGTACACACCGACAAGCCAGGCACGCTGGTTCTGCATCTGTGCCATCATCCTGGGGATGCGACTACTCCTCATCACAAAGGCATCGTGTGCTGAACCAGGGAAACGGGCACACACGTGTGTGATGGTCATGTCTGCAAGACACACCACCAGTGCATTGACCGAGTGGTAGTGCTTGCGGTTCCTGTAGGCCTGCTCCTGGGCCTGTGGTGGTACCAAAGCCACATGTGTCCCATCAATGGAGCCAATTACATGCGGCATCCTCCCCAGGGCATAAAAGTCACTCTTCACGTCAGTGAGTCGTCGCAGTCTAGGGAAATAGATGTACCGGTTCAGGAAGAGCAACATTGCCGCCAAAACATCGCGGAGCACACGGCTGAACATGGTCTGTGACATCCCACCAGCAGTCGCCACAGTATGTTGGAAGGTACCAGTGGCAAAGAAGTGTAGGGCTGCCATCACCTTCACCTTGGGGGTCAGCGCTGTAGGATACGGCCGGCCAGGCTGCAAATGTGGGGACAACTGCACTGCCAAATCCTCAATCAGCTGCCTGGTGAAGCGGTACCGTCGGATGCTGTCCCGTTCCACCATCGTTGCCAGGTCTGGGAATGGCCGATGGACAGCAGGAGCCCTGCAGTGCAGAGGAGAAGTAAGCAAGATTGTCAGTCACCCCACATATGCGGCATTGAACACACTCAAGATCCCAACATACATCATTATGAGGCACAACTACATGAAGTGTGCAGTACCGGAAGGACATGTATGGTACATACATGGCCAACATCTGTCAACACGGTCCAACAGGTGGCATCAATTAGTCCCAGGTTGGCCCATTGGATATCATGAGGCAGTGTCACAGTTCCCATCTCCTGCTGCCGTGTCACAATAACCCCCCACAGTGACATGTGAGGACAGATGTGCCCCAGGCACCACAGCTCAACGACAGGTACATTCCCAGGGACCCTGTAATGCCACATGGACACTGGCATTACATGGAGTATCATGTATACACCACAGCAAAACAACCATGACCCCCACAGGTAGTGGCCCCACTTGCCACGGCAGGACAGACATGGACGTCTGTGACACACACGCACAACATCAGAGTCCATGCACACACAACGTGGATGTGGAGACTGTCTCCCATTGTGCACATGAAATCAGAGACATTGTAAACACTACATGCACAAAGACTGTGGAGGACCATCACTATTGTGCCACTGGGACACCCTGGCTCAAACATACCGTCCCACATGGGACTCACGGGGTATGTGACATGACATACACACACACCACTGTGAAATGTGACCATGGCACATGCACAGATATGAACAGTTGCACATCACAGTGGTCATGTACACGTAACACCCAGGATCCTGTCCCCATGAACACGTGCACAGCCTGGGGGTGGCTGCCCACAGGTGACACCCATAGGACAACATGTACACCAACATACACACAATAGGAAATGCAGCCTTACATGCCTTATGATAAAGTTTGGACAGGCTGTCGTGATGTAGGTGTGCCCCTCACTCCCTGGGAGCTATCTGTGGCTGGCATATGTCCATCTGAGACAGGCATGCTGACATATGCCAGTCACATGTACAGTGATGCGTTGTACCGCAATGGACCGATCGGTGCCTCCGGCCGGCCCATTGCATTCAATGTGTGCGGGTACGCGTTGTACCCCTGTGCGCGTTGTACCGCAATGGACCGATCGGTGCCTCCGGCCGGCCCATTGCATTCAATGTGTGCGGGTACGCGTTGTACCCCTGTGCGCGTTGTACCGCAATGGACCGATCGGTGCGCACCCATTGACAATGGGCTTGCCTGGTAACGGACGCGTTTTCGAATTTCGAACGAGTCGGTTGCTGGAAATTCAGTTGGTCACCCACAACAA
The DNA here is from genome assembly GCA_963921515.1 of Calotriton arnoldi. NCBI lineage: Eukaryota > Metazoa > Chordata > Amphibia > Caudata > Salamandridae > Calotriton > Calotriton arnoldi. The sequence goes on along the minus strand of CAWUFW010010592.1, from coordinate 461,350 downwards.
TGTTGCAAAATCATGTATGCCATGAAGTTGAGGATTTGAAGGATGCTGTGGGCGTGTTTTGGTGCTGCTATTCCATGGATTGGCCAGATTCAGAAGATGCAAACGACTTGGACCTATCACTCTGGACACAAGGGACAGTATCTGCCTCTCCAGCACATATATATTGCTGGCTGTTCCCCTGAGAGCTCACTTGCCTGCACTACATGCTCCAGGACGACATCTGCCACTGCACTGCTGCTGTCTCTGCCCCTCTGGACCCTGCAATGGCACGTACTGTGGAGAGAGCCCCAGCCTTCAGCCTTGAAGAGAACCAGGCCCTGCTGGACAGCCTACTTCCACAGTACAGCAAGCTGTATGGGACACCAGGGGAGCAGGTGAGTGTTCTGTGCACTGCCTTTCTGAATGTGCATTTTGTGTGACTAGCAAGGCTGAGAGTCTGCACGCCACTGGCTAGCAGGCTCACTGAGTAGTTGTCACCCCCCATAGTGTGTAGTGACTTGCACTGGACAGGTATGGTGCAGTGACAGTGCATTTGAACATGGTTTTACTTCCCATGCAATGATACCATGTAGTGACGTCTGGCAAACTGTCCATGGTCAGCTTTGCACTGCCTGTGTACATCATGTGCCCCTGTGATTGAGACATGTATATACAACTGTGTCATGCACGGATATGTTGCATGTGTGGTAATGGCCTTTTCACTTTGTCATCCTGACAGGTTAATGCCCATCGGAAGCAGGAAATCTGGAAGGACATCGTCCGGGCTGTCCGGTCCGTGGGGGTCTACAAGCGCCGGATCCGCAACTGCCAGAAGAGGTGGCAGGACCTTCGGGGCTGGACCCGGAGGATTGCACGGGTCCAGCTGAAGCTGTCGCCTCCTCGCAGGAGGGGCGGAACACGGACCCTGACCCCCCACATGCTCCAGATCCTGGTGGTGGTCTTTCCAGACCTGGATGGGCAGCTGAAGGCCAGACAGCAGCAAGGAGGGGGTGAGTCAAAGACTGCACTGTGAACTCTGTATTACATGCTTTGTGCCCTCCTCTGGCCTGGTTCAACTGCCACAGTGCAGCAGTCATGTTGTCCAGGAGCCATGTCCCTCTATTGTGCACTGCCCACTGCTCATCTGATACCCAGGTGTGGCCCTTACATTCAGGGAATTGTGTCACTTGGGACTGTGTCCTTGCAGTTTGCTTCACTAAAGGTGGGGGACAGCATCTGTTTCCCTAACTCTGTTGTGGGCATCATGGGTGGGTCCATTGTTCACACAACGCCTGGGTTTGGACATGTGATCTGTGTGTTGCTTTGATATGCGTTCCACTTGCTGAGCTGAGCCACCACATGTGCCTGGGGTATGTGGCACACGCCCATGCAGCGGGTGGGAACAATGTTTGGGCCCCAGGAGTGTGCAGATTACGTGTGTCACACATACATAGCCAGCTATCCACTGTCCAGGGCACATCCCTCATTCATGTGGAGCAGGACAGTCATGCCTACTCCAGGCCATGCAATGCACTCTGTACTCCCACTCCCGTGTATCAGCTGACACATTGTGCACAGTGATTTGACCCCTCAGGTGTCTGCCTCTGTGTCAGTGTGCTGTGGATTAGTTGCCAGGACTGCTGGGGTGTTTCTTGGTAGGGGCTCAGCATGCCCCTGGAGATGTGACCATAGGAGACGATACTTGTGTGTCACATAGGTGTTTGATCAGCTGCCCGTGCAGACTGGGGTATGCGAATGTGAAGTTCAGGCAGCTGTTCCCCATTCACAGCAAATTGTGAGGGGCTCAGGTTCCGAGGGTAGTGTCACAGGTCTCCCATATGTCCAATAGGTGTGACCTGGACAGATGAGGGTTAAGATGATGTGTTGTGTGGGGGATGTACATGTGCACTTGTGCAGCTCCAGGACTTGCATTCCCCATGACCTACTATTGTGACACAGTGCATAGTGTTGTTGTCTGGCTGCCAAGTCATACATCACTGAGACAGTGATGTATGACTTAGCAGTCATGCCTCTGCCATGGCATGTGTCAACTTATTGGTGGTCCTGCAGGGGAGTGACATGTGCTACATGCACACCATAGTGGCGCTGGCTATCAGGACATGGGTGCATCATGGTGTCTGTCGCTGGTATGCATCACATGCATTTCCTATTTGACTCTGGGCATCCCTTTCATCCGGAAATCTGTACTGACTCAGTGGCAAGAGCTGTGATGTGTCCACACCGTGTCCTCTGCACTGTCCAACTACTGTGTACTTGGTGCATGTGTCCACACTGGGGTGTTGCAATCCAACAGACACCAGACAGATGGGTGCAAGGCCATGTGGGATGTGAGTGCCATGCTTGGCATCAGACAATTGGCTTCTCCTGTTCAGTTAGGGCACTTTTAGCAATGTACAACTAATGATGCCAGGGCTTGCTCTGTAATGTGCTGTGCTCACAGTGGTGTGTGCGTTTGGTGCAGGTGACTGATGTCTGTCTGTTTCCCCATTGTTTGCAGATACATCCACGGCCACGGAAGGGGACAGCTCCACGGACCAGGAGGAGCCAGAGAGCCAGACTGGGTCAGCAGCCGAGGAGTGGTCGGAGGGACCAAGTGGCACGGAGGGCGAGGGGAGCCACACCGAGGAGTCCTCAGCACCATCCACCTCAGCTAAGGACCAGAGCAACTCGGAGGATGACTCCCTTGTGGAGGCGGGTGTCAGCAGCCACCACACCCCAGCTAGTGTTGCTGTCCCCGCCACCACCAGCACCACCACCGCCCTCCCATCGGCTCCCATTCCCAAGGTCCGTGGAGGCTCCCATGTTCGGGAGCGTGTCTCCTTTGGGCCAGGCACCGCACCCCCTGCCCCTGTGTCCCCTGCTGCCCTGAGTGAGGAGTCTGTGTACCTCCTTCGCCAGCTCCATGTAGGGCAGACAGCCATGCTGAGTGTCCTCCATGCGCACACCGCACTGTTGACTCAGCTGGTGTCGTTCATGGAGGGCATCTCATCGGGCATGTCTGACCTACAGAGGGGCAACAGGTCAATGGACTCCTCCCTGACGGCAGCAGTGTCCCTCCTCAGACAGTCCCTCACCCCTCCTGCCTCTGCTCCATCCACACTCCCCAGCACCTTGCCCGTCCCAAGCACACACACACCGGCACAGGCACACACCAGCACACACACATCCAGCACACAGACACACACGCCACAAACTAAACGCACACGCACGCACAGTCAGGGGACTGAAACCAGACTCACAGGGGATGGGGCCCTGGTACACACACACGCATCCACGGGCACTGCACAGTCCTCAGTTGCCTCTCCCTCCAAAGCACCCTCCCTTGCCTCACCTGCAACCCCAAAGACCCAGCGCCTCTTCCTCAGTGACCTCGGCCTCTTCCCCTCCGATCCAGCTGCCCCAGCATCCAGGGGGAAGAGGAAGCCCCCACACGGAGCAGAGTGCCCCTCGCCCCCGGACACCCTCCCCCAGGCGCAGACAGACTGAGGCCCCCACCCGCAAGTCCCCCCGGAGTGCTAAGAGCAAGACCCCGCCGCCGCCCTGCAGCTCAAGCACCAGGTCTCCTTCCTCCATCCCTCAGGCCCCCACTCCACAGGTGCCCCCACCACACCCTGCCCCAGGTTCCCCCACCCACAGATATACCATCCCCAAGAGGCTCCGGCCTTCTCCCCCTGCCACTTGCTCTCCCGGCACCACACCCCCCGCTGCGCTTGTCTGTGCCACTGATGTGGTGAGGGTGTCCTCCCCCTCTGTCCAGCCCACCTTGCCTGTTCCCCATTCTACTCCCCTGGTGGTAGGCACTGCAGTGGAGTCCACTACCACCCTGTCTGACTTGGGCACTGCAGTGGCGGACCTGTCCACTCCATCTGCAGGGTCCACTGCAGTCGTGCCGGCACCCACAACATCTGAGCCATGCCCCCAGTTGTGCCGGCACACACCATGTCAGACACCTCCACTGCAGTTGTCAGTGGCTCTTCAGCACCCACCACCCCTTCCCTGCTTCCTCCTGGTGAGCCCTGATCCTGTCCCTGCGGTGCCTGGCCTACCCCCCCGGTTGCCCCTCCTAGTGGATTGTCCCTGGTTTTGTGCAGGCATGTGTAGGGTGGCATCTGCCACTGTCACCCACTTGTGACTTTGTTGATGGACTGGCCATTGGCCTTTGTTTATGTTCTACCGGACTTCTACTTTTAATGCCACATATGCTGAATAAAGCAACTTTCTGTTCTCTAGTGCTTTTGCTTCTGATGTACATGATGTTGATGATGCTAACAATGCCCTTGCTGCAGTGATGGTGATATTTGGTCTCATGATAATGAAGTGTTACTGTGCAGGAACCCATGTGGTCCAGGGGGAATGTGTCCTATCTTGTGGTGTATCCATGTCATCCATAGCAGCATCTGAGGGTGTCATGTGTTCAGTATTTGGCAATGGGATTTCCTACTTAGATTGGCAATTTCACATCTGTGGCTTCCACCCCTGCACATCTGTTGTGCCTGCCATTGTTCTATTCGTCTACTTCCCTGACCGTGTGGCCATCTCCAGTGAACATGCAGGTTTGGGCATCAATGGGGAAGGACTCATCTGTGTTGTCAGTGCAACATTGCTATACAAGTGTGTTGGATCTGTGCTGATGATTCCGTTGGCACTTCCATGACCAGGCTGATGGGACGGGAGCCCTCATTTGGTGCTAATTGTTGATTGTGTGTCCCATTGCTGCCATGGTATGGTATCTGTTCGCCTCACATCTGCAGTCTCCACAAGGTATCTGCATGTGTGTGCCCATTGGTGCAAATATGTGGGTCTGCATTCGGATGGTCACTTCTGTCATTGTGTCATTGATGATTGTTGACGGTGTCAGCCCCCATGGGTGTTGTTTGTCTGCACATGGCCAAAGTTATGTCTTATTTGCACTGCAGGATTTGGCTCCCCCAATTTATGTTGCAATGGGACACATACACTACTTTGCCACTGATATGTTTGTTGTTCTGTGACCAGGAATCATCCATGCAGTTTGGCAGTTGCACCTCTTACTTTGTCAACACTTACCTTTTGGTCACTGTGATGATGGGGGTTTGGACCCCATTGCCACAATGTTCAAAATGTGCTGCAGCTATGGACCCCACACTTGCCTTTTGGTCACTGTGATGATGGGGGTTTGGACCCCATTGCCACAATGTTCAAAATGTGCTGCAGCTATGGACCCCACACTTACCTTTTGGTCACTGTGATGATGGGGGTTTGGACCCCATTGCCACAATGTTCAAAATGTGCTGCAGCTATGGACCCCACACTTACCTTTTGGTCACTGTGATGATGGGTGTTTGGACCCCATTGCCACAATGTTCAAAATGTGCTGCAGCTATGGACCCCACACTTACCTTTTGGTCACTGTGATGATGGGGGTTTGGACCCCATTGCCACAATGTTCAAAATGTGCTGCAGCTATGGACCCCACACTTACCTTTTGGTCACTGTGATGATGGGTTTGGACCCCATTGCCACAATGTTCAAAATGTGCTGCAGCTATGGACCCCACACTTGCCTTTTGGTCACTGTGATGATGGGGGTTTGGTCCCCATTGCCACAATGGTCATGGCCTGCTTGCGTTGTGTGTGCCACACACATATTTGTGTGGCACATGTGCTAGGGGGTCACATTGTATGTTCGAAGTCATGTTCGGTGTTGTAGGCATTTGACACAGTCTACACACGCTTGTCATGGTGTTGGGGGGATGTCTTCTTCTTGCATTCCCTAGGTTGTGGTGTGCTGGTTGTGTCATGCATTGTCCATCCTATGGGTGGGGGTGGTAGTGGTGGTAGGCATCCTGCCCCCCTGGGTGAGGGTGGTAGTAGTGGTAGGCATCCAGCCCCCCTGGCTAAGGGTGGTAGTAGTGGTAGGCATCCTGCCCCCCTGGGTGAGGGTGGTACTAGTGGTAGGCATCCAGCCCACCCTGGGTGAGGGTGGTAGTAGTGGTAGGCATCCAGCCCCCCTGTGTGAGGGTGGTAGTAGTGGTAGGCATCCTGCCCCCCTGGGTGAGGGTGGTAGTAGTGGTAGGCATCCTGCCCCCCTGGCTAAGGGTGGTAGTAGTGGTAGGCATCCTGCCCCCCTGGGTGAGGGTGGTACTAGTGGTAGGCATCCAGCCCACCCTGGGTGAGGGTGGTAGTAGTGGTAGGCATCCAGCCCCCCTGGGTGAGGGTGGTAGTAGTGGTAGGCATCCTGCCCCCCTGGGTGAGGGTGGTAGTAGTGGTAGGCATCCTGCCCCCCTGGGTGAGGGTGGTAGTAGTGGTAGGCATCCTGCCCCCCTGGCTAAGGGTGGTAGTAGTGGTAGGCATCCTGCCCCCCTGGGTGAGGGTGGTAGTAGTGGTAGGCATCCTGCCCCCCTGGCTAAGGGTGGTAGTAGTGGTAGGCATCCTGCCCCCCTGGGTGAGGGTGGTAGTAGTGGTAGGCATCCTGCCCCCCTGGCTAAGGGTGGTAGTAGTGGTAGGCATCCTGCCCCCCTGGGTGAGGGTGGTAGTAGTGGTAGGCATCCTGCCCCCCTGGGTGAGGGTGGTACTAGTGGTAGGCATCCTGCCCCCCTGGGTGAGGGTGGTACTAGTGGTAGGCATCCAGCCCACCCTGGGTGAGGGTGGTAGTAGTGGTAGGCATCCTGCCCCCCTGGCTAAGGGTGGTAGTAGTGGTAGGCATCCTGCCCCCCTGGGTGAGGGTGGTAGTAGTGGTAGGCATCCTGCCCCCCTGGGTGAGGGTGGTAGTAGTGGTAGGCATCCTGCCCCCCTGGGTGAGGGTGGTACTAGTGGTAGGCATCCAGCCCACCCTGGGTGAGGGTGGTAGTAGTGGTAGGCATCCAGCCCCCCTGGGTGAGGGTGGTAGTAGTGGTAGGCATCCTGCCCCCCTGGGTGAGGGTGGTAGTAGTGGTAGGCATCCTGCCCCCCTGGCTAAGGGTGGTAGTAGTGGTAGGCATCCTGCCCCCCCTGTGTGAGGGTGGTAGTAGTGGTAGGCATCCTGCCCCCCCCTGGCTAAGGGTGGTAGTAGTGGTAGGCATCCTGCCCCCCCTGGGTGAGGGTGGTAGTAGTGGTAGGCATCCTGCCCCCCCGGGGTGAGGGTGGTAGTAGTGGTAGGCATCCTGCCCCCCCTGGCTAAGGGTGGTAGTAGTGGTAGGCATCCTGCCCCCCCTGGGTGAGGGTGGTACTAGTGGTAGGCATCCAGCCCACCCTGGGTGAGGGTGGTAGTAGTGGTAGGCATCCAGCCCCCCCTGGGTGAGGGTGGTAGTAGTGGTAGGCATCCTGCCCCCCCCTGGGTGAGGGTGGTAGTAGTGGTAGGCATCCTGCCCCCCCTGGCTAAGGGTGGTGGTAGTGGTAGGCATCCTGCCCCCCCTGGGTGAGGGTGGTAGTAGTGGTAGGCATCCTGCCCCCCCTGGCTGAGGGTGGTAGTAGTGGTAGGCATCCTGCCCCCCCTGGGTGAGGGTGGTAGTAGTGGTAAGCATCCTGCCCCCCTGGGTGAGGGTGGTAGTAGTGGTAGGCATCCTGCCCCCCCTGGCTGAGGGTGGTAGTAGTGGTAGGCATCCTGCCCCCCCTGGGTGAGGGTGGTAGTAGTGGTAGGCATCCAGCCCACCCTGGGTGAGGGTGGTAGTAGTGGTAGGCATCCTGCCCCCCCTGGCTGAGGGTGGTAGTAGTGGTAGGCATCCAGCCCCCCCTGGGTAAGGGTGGTAGTGGTGGTAGGCATCCTGCCCCCCCTGGGAAGGGGTGGTGGTGCGCATTCAGGCCCCTGTGTGCATATGTGGCATTGGTGATGGGCATCCCGCCCCTATGGTGCTGCTGTTGCCGGTGTAAGTATATTCTGCATCCCTGTGTGTGTGTGTGATGTGTCGTGTACGTGTTGTATGTGTTTTGTGGTTGGTGTCTAGCTTACCTTCTGCACCGTACGCGTCCGTGCCTGTTCCGGTAGTATATGTAGAATATTGGTATGATCGGGACGAAGGGATTCATGGTTGGTTCGTGTCGTTCGTCCTTCTCGTTGCTTCGCGTCGTCCTCGTCGCTTCGCCTCGTCCTCGTCGCTTCGCCTCGTCCTCGTCGCTGCCGTGTTTGTCTCGGAGCCGTGGATCGTGTTGTGGCGCGAATCGGAGCTTATGTGCGCCTCTCCCGGATGCTTTGACATGCCGTGCGTAGCGACGGGTTCGGCGCGTACGGAAAGCGCATCGTACTTGTCCGGCCGGACGGGGCTGCATTTTTCCTTCCGTGCGACTCGATTCGGCGTTTCCGGATTCGCCTCGGTCAGAGAACAGGACCTGGTTTGGGTGAGTACGGCTCGGCCGGATTCTTTGCTGTTGTGCGCATCGTACTTGCTCGTTCGGTGTGCTGTACGGATCGGTCGGGAAACAGGCTTTCGCATGGCTTTTTTCCCGACCGAATGGTATTGGGTGCGCCTCCGACCGAGATCGGAATCGGCCCCTAAATGTTTCTTTTTCTCTGTACACTTTCTCTTTGCTTCTTCCTCAACTGTAAAAGCTGGAAACAAACCTCCTGTCGTGTTAGCATATCTCCAACGCTTTACTCTGTCCTCATGATTTATTCCCCATAACCTTCCAGGCACAAACTCATGATTCTTTAATCCTCTGGATCTCTCTCGCTCATACATCTCATCTTCCCATTCCGTTAAAGCTTCAAACTGTGTCGGTCTAGGTCTAGGTTCTAACATTACCGTCTTTTCTCTCAAGTTCCGTAATATGGCTACATTAAATGAACCATTCTCAGGGAAAGCCAATGCTCCATCATTCTTGGTGTATTTTGTCCAATTTTCTAACCATATGCATGTATGATATCCATATTTCAACATCATATGTGAAGCTGGTGATTTCGGCGGAGGAATTATTTGTCCCTCTCTAGTCACTACCTTTTTGTCTTTCTTAAAGAAGTTCTTAACTTTCGACATCCTTGACGTTTTCTCTCTACCATACTCATAGTACGACATGATTCACAATCGCTTTTTCTCCTCAAACGATCCGCAATTCAACACTGTTCTCTATGCGTTATTCGGACCAATACTAGCGCGACTCACACTAACACTCCAATCACAAACTTCCACGTCACTAGGCTATTCGACCAATCCTAGCGCGACTCACACCAAAGCTCCAATCAGAGCGATTTCTGTCTACGGCGCACTGTCCAATCCCAGCGCGGATTCTGTCTACGCCAGTTCTGCTCCTGTTTCCATGTGACTAGCGCACTGTCCAATCCCAGCGCGACTCTTGTCTACGTCACTTCTGCTCTTGACCCATCCTTTACAAAATTTATCGGCAATTTCTTTTTCAACAATTCTTTGTTAGTTACAACACTTAAAACACATTTCCATTGTCTGATTCGCTAAACCGAAGAGATAGCTTTGACCATTTACACAAGAATTCTGTATTTTCCAGTAGGCAGCGCTTACCTCTACCCTACCACAGAATTTTTTTAGTTTCGCCGATAAAGTAGTACTTCCCTCTACCTTACCTTTCTTTCAAGCAATCAGTAAACCCGTTTCTCTGGGGATAAAACACATGTGGAAACTATACTGCTCCTGAGAATGAAGGCCAAAGTTTCACAAGAAAACCGATCACCATTTCACTCACACACCTTTTATACGCAAAATGTCCCTATTATAACACAACCTGTGTTATTACCATAAATGAACTCAGACAATGTACAATTCCATGCGACTTCTCTTGCCACACGTGTTCCACTTCCTACTTCCCGGAAGCGTGAAAACTTACATATAACATAACGCGACTCAACAAAAAGTGTTAGACATGAACTTATCAATAATCAATAATCAATAATCAATAATCACCAAACTAATCTATAGTAACCATAACTCTGCTACCAAGAAATCTGATCCAGCGCTAACAATAAAAATAATTCTCCTATTATGCTTTGGTCATCCAGGTGCAACTTTTCCTTTAACACACACACTATATCCATATGACGGTGGGGCCCATAACACCGCATATACATTCACTTACTCATTTATTCCCTGGATTTCCTCCATCATTAACCTAGGAGAAAAACGATTCGCTGGAAGGAGACGGGATACCTCTTTTATCATGACATAATATTTCTCATTTGCTTTAAGGTATTCCGCTCATTGGTCGATGGACCAACTAGTAGGAATCAGTTGATGGTGATTAAGACCAGCTCAATCACAATAAACTCTTTAATATTTCATTTTAATCATTGAGCTAAGGAATCACTGAGTCATTTGTTTAAAGAATAATAAAGTTTATATAAAGTTTTGAACGCAGGAAATGAGGTTAAGCTTATTATTCAGATCATTACATTTATCATCAATATAAGAATAACTTGAAATTGCAATGCATTTTTATTAGACGGAAAAATAAGGTTTTCATAGTAAGAATTCTTAAAGATCAATTTATCTATCTGGGGGAAATCTAATAGTTCTAAAATAAAAATCTATCAGGAAAATTCTCCTCAAGCAGCATCTTATACTCAACTGGAAAAGAAAAATACCAGCAGCATCAGCTCGTCAGCATCAGCAACCGCAACTTCACCCATCTACAGCATCTAACTTCTCCAGCAACTCCCGCAGCATCTACCTCAGCAACTCTCGCAGCAACTACCGCAGCATCTCCCCCTCCCACCAAGAGTAGGTCTTCTTATACCCTAACTCTAGCTTACAACATAAAATGTTTCTTCTTCATGGCGTGATTCTTTCTCATTGGTCAAAACTCAGACCCATATACATTTTAATCAAACTTCCTGGTCTTAACCAGTTCCTTGTGGAATGTCCATGCAAGCATCGTTTCCCACAGTTCATGCAATTGCTCATCCGTTTCGATCAGTCCAAATTGTATCTTTTTCTGCTACATTTTGGGTTTAACAGTTCCGTCTATTGATTCAGTTGGACTTCTCACGCTTCTTGCTGATCATCTTGGCACACATCTGCTCAGAAAGGTCACAACAGCCTTGACCATACTTCCATCTTAGCCTCTCAGCATCAGCACGTGATCATCCCTTTTCCACAGCCTCTTCCTCTATCACATGGTCCCCTGCTCATGCGTACTCTAGCAACTGGCGGCCATTTTATATCGCTGCTCAACAGGCCTAAGCGCACTATTTTCAAAGATAAACAAAATATTGTTAAAACAAAGAAATATAAACCCTTTTGTTTCCCTCCCTTCTTTCTACGTACCCCAATTAGGTATTACCTAGCAAAAAGCAACATATAAAGCTGTCCCTTACTTACCATCGCTTTATTTTGCAACCACACGTTTTATTTAAAAGCACAGATCATGCATTTATTATGTAATTTAGTACGCAAATATTATGTTATGTTAGACACGTAAACAATTATAAGTTGATTATTTTGCACACGGAATAGCGTGTTACCTTTAACCCTTAACATGTAACATACATTGTTGGTTATTTACTTAAACAAACATGTTTATTAATTATTTTACGAAAATATTAGGAGGTTAACATTTTTTCATTTACCCTGCTCCATCAACAGCAATGCCTCAACTAGCACGGAACAGCAGGTTTTTTCCAAAGAACTGCGCCTCATGCCGAAAGAAAAGGAACGATCCAATCGAGGGAGGCCGAGATTAAAAAACCAAGGAAACGCTGGAAAAACCGCAAACGGAACATCAGGCGCAGAAAACTTAAGAACGACTGGTATGGGAACAAGAGGCCAGAAGACAACAAAAACATAATGGAGGACACCACACCAAAACTTACGGTAATGAATCTTACTGAAAAGATTCTTACAAATGATGAAATAAGTGTGCTTGAATTGGGTTTGTCTTTTTGCCCTGAAGTAGGCTTTGATTATGCTCAAGCGTGGGTCGACCTATATAAATTTGAAAGAAAGTTAAAACTTTGTAAATTGCACGCAGTGAAAGGAAATCAGACAGAAGCAACAGCTATTTTGATAAGGGCGGGGGATACAGGTCTATCCATTGAAAACATTCCGACCTTACATATCATGACCACTTTAGAGCAGCAGGGAGCATCCCAAAACACTGGGGACCCACTTGATCCCTTTAATCCCTCCCACACTGCTGATATATCTAGTCGCCTAGGGATAGACATTGGGGAAACCACTTCCACTGATTTTAAAGCTAAATCTAAACATGTCCCTGTTACAGTTAAAGACAATATTGATGTCTTTAGCGATCTGGTAGCCCAAGACTTTCTTGATCTCCTGAAGAAAACCCCTCGTATTGGGAATATGACCAAAATACAATGGGAGGTGGTATCTAATCTGCAAAATGACCGGGAACTGGTCATCAAGCCCTCCGATAAAGGAGGCAATGTGGTCCTCATGACTAGGACCATGTATACGAAAGAAGCACAACGACAACTCAGCGACCCAATGTGCTATGGGAGAGTAGATAGAAAATACCTTACTGATCTTAAAGCCATATACATGGGTAAGCTCCAGACATGGCACGAGAAGGGTCTACTGTCATGGGATGAGACACGCTTTCTTAGGAATGACACCCCTACCACACCCACTCTGTACCTTCTCCCCAAGGTCCATAAAAATGCCAGTGACCCACCAGGGAGACCCATCGTGTCCTCAAAGAATAGCCTCCTTGAAAACACTAGCAGATATGTTGATCACTTTCTCTTCCCCTTTGTGAGAAACCTTTCATCCTATCTAAGAGACACAACACATTTTCTACAGAAGATCAGGGATGTCAACATGGGTAAAGAGGATTGGATGGTAAGCCTCGATGTAGAGGCGTTGTATACTAGCATAAGACATGATGATGGGATTAAGGCTTGTCAGTTTTTTCTGAAACAACGCAGGGCAGAATTGTTGGAACATACTCTCATGCTCTTAGACATGATATCGATATGTTTGAAAGAGAATGTATTTATTTTTGAAAATGAACATTACATGCAGCTACAAGGGACTTCCATGGGCACCTGCTTCGCCCCCAGCTACGCTAATCTTATGGTGGGCTGGTGGGAGAAGCAGGTGCTCTGCAATGACCAGACTGAACATTGGATTTTTAATGTGTCAACATGGCTCAGGTATATTGACGACATTTTCTTTGTGTGGAAGGGGTCTGAAACTGAACTGAATCTTTTCATAGACTGCCTTAACATGAATAATGTGAATCTCAATTTTACACGACACTATAGCCAGAAATCCATTGACTTTCTGGACCTCAAACTGAGTGTAGAGGGGAGTAGAATCAGCACCAATCTATTCAGAAAGAAAACGGCAGGAAATTCAATTCTTCCCGCTGCCAGCTCCCACCCTCCCAGCTTCAGGTGGGGGATTCCCTACAGCGAATTTCTCAGGGCTAAACGCAATTGCAGTACCCCGTCAACCTATGAAGATACTAAGCAAGAAATGAAGATGAGATTTAGAGAAAGAGGATACTCTAGAAAAGCAATTGCCCAAGCAGAAAAGCGAGTCGAAAGTCAGTCAAGGGATGACATACTAGACAAAACTACACCCAATAGAACCCACAGGAATGCAACTAAAAACAAGTTAGATTCATCACCAAGTTCTGCAACCAAGCTAACCAGATACGCAGTATCCTTAGAAATAGATGGGACATCCTTAGACGTGATCCCATCCTAAGGAATGAGATCAGTCCAGCCCCAGCAGTGACATACATGAGAAGCCCTTCCCTGAGAGATATGCTGGTACACAGCCATCTCCAGCCCAAGGAAAATAGCTGGCTGAAGCAAGCAAAAGGTTTCCACAAATGTTGAAAATGCAAAGCGTGCAAAAATAGCAGCAATGTGATGGAGGTCATTTTAGACAGAACCAAGATCCACTGGAAAATTCCCAAATTCATCACTTGCAGCACGGACTTTGTCGTATATGCTATAGTCTGCCCATGCAATCTCTGGTACATTGGGTCGACCTCGTTCCCCATCAAGAAACGTATCTTAGAACATTGGCGAGCTATCACCAATGGTGACCAAAGCTATAGCACAGCTAGACCTTTCTCTAGGGAACATGGGGCTGACTGGACCAAAGCCAGATTCTTTGGACTGGACACAGTCACACCTAACCCGAGAGGAGGCAATCGCATTGCAGCCCTTCGCAAGCTTGAGTCACGTCTCATCCTCCTAGCGGGCACCAAATTCCCCGATGGCCTCAACCAAGATGAGGAATAATATTCCCACCTATAAATCTGATCACTTTTAAGCCATACCTCTGCCTTGGTGGATCACTCACACCCCACCTCTCCCTCCCTTTTTTATGTGTACACACACCCTCATTATAATTTTCTTGTAATGTGTTTTTTTTCTTTTTTGTAATGATTGTCCTACTGTTATTTACAGATGCAATGCTATTTCACTGTAATGTTTATGAACACTATAGAGTCTCATTCAGATATGCCGAATCTTGAATTGACAATGAGGCATAATGTATTATATCCTAACAAGTTTTATGTGGCTAACATGTTTATATCTTGTCTAATTTACAGAATGTGAGGCTGAGAAACACCCTGAATCACACGTTCGTGATAGAAAATAGGAGCACTGGAGAGTGAAGGACCTCCTATCCTCCTAGTCACCTTTAGCACTTACCTGGTACTACACCCCTAATGTCACGACAGAACAGTGTTGATCATAGCCACGAGGATTATCCTCTAGTCACTGTAATGATTAGTAAACAGGGCACTAGACCCTTTAATTTCTCCTGCTGCATAAAGCAATGATATTGAGTTTACACGTAACTAGAAAGTCACTATGTTACAATTACTCACTCCGTACTTTTTCAAGATTTAAAACTTGCAAGAATATATGTACTTAATATATGCAAACAGCTGCGTCTGTTTTCCCTTTTTGAGTTATACTACTAAACATGTACCTTAACATTTCTTTGATGTTCATGTTTTTTTTTAAAAACGCACGTACCTTTAAAAATGATGTAATGGAGGCGGTGGTCATGTGACCAAGACCATGGATGTGGTCGAAACGCGTCGTCCTTGTTTGCTGTAACCGAATAAACTGCTGAAACTGACCGAGTGGGCTCCTGTGGATTCCTCCACGAATTCCGCTCTGCGATATATATATATATATATATATATATATATATATATATTCACTGAAAAAACCATAGGTTTCATGGACGTTATAGTTACAAATTAGCATTTAAAAAACCTTTGAAATTCACTGAAAAAACCATAGGTTTTAGGGACAGTTATAGTTAGTTGGACATTGCACTCGTACAAAACCCGTGAAATTCCCCGTTATAGTTAGTCCAGCTAACTATAACTCGCGCCCCGCAATGCACTGCTGATGACGTCACATATTACATCACTCATGACATGGTCAGTGACATCACTGATGACATCACTGATGACATCTCAAATGACATCACTGATGACATCATCCAGTGACTGTGTGTTTCTGTAAAGTTTAAATATTTTTAATATATATAGGAAAAGACGTATTGAAGAATGAGTGGGTGTGTAAGTGTCTGTATGGATGATTTAGTAGGTGCGTGACTGACTCTATAAGTGAGTGATTTAACGTATCTTACTGAATGCATGGGTTAGTGACTAAACTGGGTGAATGTCTGTATCCGTCTGTCTGTTGCTGTGTAAGTGGCTGCATGTGTTTGTGAATAGCTACATGAGTGTCTATATGAGTTATTGAATGCTTGTCTGAGTATCTGTATGGGTGCCTGAGTGTTTGTGTGGGAGGGGTGTGTGCAACTCTGTGCATAGATGTGTGAGTGGGTGATTCACTGGGTGGATGGTTTCAAGAGTGCATCTGTGATAGACTGTATGGGTGGGTAAGTGTGTGTAAGAGTGTGTTAGTGAGTGAATGTATGTCCCAGTGGTACATGTGTGAGTAACTACATATGTGAAAGGCAGTATATATGTGTGTTGGAGTATATAAATAGCTATAAGCGAGAGTGAGTGATTGTGATAGTGGCTGTATGGATGAGTGTGTGCTTGTATCAGTGATTGTATAAGAGCGTAAGAATGTGCTAGTATTTGTATGAGTAAGTGAGCTGGTGTGTGTATAACTGTATAGGTGAGTAAATGGTAGTGTGTTTAATTATTTGCATGACTGACTGACTAGGTGTGTGAGTACCTCTATGGATGAGTGGCGGTGTTTGAGTGTCTATATAGGAGTATGAGTGCATATGATAGTCCTGTACTGAGTGACCGTAAGTATGAGTGACTGTACGGGTGAGTGAGTGGATGTGTGCGTAGACCTAAGAATCAGTGAGTGGGTATGTAGTTATTGGTGTTGGAGTGTCTATGGTTTTGCGAATGGCAGTCTGTAATTTAGAGTGGGTGTATCAAAGGTTATATTAGGGTGTGAGGAGGTGCATCAGATTATCACGTGGATGATGTCATCAGTGATGTCATTTGAGATGTCATCAGTGATGTCATCAGTGATGTCACTGACCATGTCATGAGTGATGTAATATGTGACGTCATCAGCAGTGCATTGCGGGGCGCGAGTTATAGTTAGCTGGACTAACTATAACGGGGGAATTTCACGGGTTTTGTACGAGTGCAATGTCCAACTAACTATAACTGCCCCTAAAACCTATGGTTTTTTCAGTGAATTTCAAAGGTTTTTTAAATGCTAATTTGTAACTATAACGTCCATGAAACCTATGGTTTTTTCAGTGAATTTCAAAGGTTTTTTAAATGCTAATTTGTAACTATAACATGTCTGAAACCTACGGTTTTTTCAGTGAATTTCAAAGGTTTTGTAAATGTCAATTTTTAAATGTATTAATTGTTATATAAATTGTTTTCATACTGATTTACTACATTTTTAGAAACAATTTTTTTTACATATTTTATTTTTTAAATTACATTGTAATTACATTATACATTACATTACAAAAAATACTTTCTCAGAATGAATTACTTTAGTTTAAATACTTTGCACATAGGCAATAGACTTTTAAGTACAGTAGTTACAGTTGTTGCAATGGGCAACACATTTTCAAACACAATGCTACATTCAGCTCAATGTGAATTTCTAGTTAAATGCAATTAGTTACTTTATGGATTACTTTTCTAACCACAGGACTGGATCCTAGATTCAGTCCTGGGACATCTCCTGTAATCAGTTGAGTAAAAGCGTTTTGGTTACAGTCGTGATTTTTAAGGAATATTATTGTACTTTAAAAGTTCACACTTAGAAACTTTTCTCATAGAATCACCAATGTTATCCTATGGAAGGAAATTCACTTAGAAGTTAAAAACTGTTATCGTTACTTTTTCTTACTCAGTGTTGGATCCTGGATCCAGCACTGGTGCATCTCCTGTAAACAGTTGAAAGAATGCGTTTAAGTCATACAGGCGATTTTTTAGGAATATTTGTAGTTTGTGAAAATCGACACTTTGAAACTTTTCTGCTGAAAACCAGACAATGGATTCCTATGGAAGAAAATATAAGTTACTGGTAAGTACGGTTAAAATTACTTTTCAGGGTCAGTGCTGGGCTAAAAGATGCAGCACTGGGTTCTCTCCTGATAACAGGTGAGTAAATTGGAATTCGTACTTTGGTTGATTTTAGAGGAATATTATAAAGTTCCAAAACTCCACACTTAGAAGAATTTCCAAGTGAAACCAGTCAATGTTAGCCTATGAAGGAAATTCAAGTTACTGGTAAGTACGGTTAAAATTACTTTTCAGGATTAGTACTGGGCTGAAAGATGCAGCACTGAGGTCTCTCCTGATAACAGGTGAGTAAATCGGAATTCGTATTTTGGCTGATTTTAGATGAATATTTTAAAGTTCCAAAACTCCACACTTAGAAGAATTTCCAAGTGAAACCAGTCAATGTTAGCCTATGGAAGGAAATTCAAGTTACTGGTAAGTACGGTTAAAATTACTTTTCAGGACCAGTACTGGGCTAAAAGATGCAGCACTGAGGTCTCTCCTTATAACAGGTGAGTAAATCGGAATTCGGATTACGGCTGATTTTAGAGGAATATTTGTATGTTTCAAAAATCAAGACTTAGAAACTTTTTCAGCAAAAAGCAGGCAATGATATCCTATGGAAGGAAATTCAAGTTACTGGTAAGTACGGTTAAAATTACTTTTCAGGATTAGTACTGGGCTGAAAGATGCAGCACTGAGGTCTCTCCTGATAACAGGTGAGTAAATCAAAATTCGTATTTCGGCTGATTTTAGAGGAATATTTTAAAGTTCCAAAACTCCACACTTAGAAGAATTTCCAAGTGAAACCAGTCAATGATATCCTATGGAAGGAAATTCAAGTTACTGGTAAGTACGGTTCAAATTACTTTTCAGGATTAGTACTGGGCTGAAAGATACAGCACTGAGGTCTCTCCTTATAACAGGTGAGTAAATCGGAATTCGTATTTCGGATGATTTTAGAAGAATATTTGCACAATGGTGAAGGGAGGGGCGGGGCCTGAGGTGACATCTGTGCAAACGCGCCCCGTGGCGCGTTTTAAGTTGGGGGATTAAGTCCCCTTGAATCATGTGGGTCCCTACGGGCCAACTAGCCCACCAGGAACCTCCAGTATGCGCCAGGGGGCTGCGTTGCAGAGACGTGTAGAGAGGCCACACCCCTTTTTACACCTCTCTGCAACGCAGCTCTGTGGCGCTTTCTGGATGTACCTGTTGGGCTAGTTGGCCCCCAGAGACCCTCAGGATTGAAGGGGATTTAATTCCCCATCTTAAAACGCGCCACGGGGCCTGTTTGCACACATGTCACCTGAAGCCCCGCCCCCTCCCTTCACCACTGTGCAAACGCGCCCCGTGGCGCGTTTTAAGTCGGGGGATTAAGTCCCCTTAAATCCTGAGGGTCCCTGGGGTGCAACTAGCCCACCAGCTACCTCCATTAAGCGCCACAGAGCTGTGTTGCAGAGAGGTGTAAAAGGGGCGTGGCCTCTGTACACCTCTATGCAAGGCAGCTCCCTGGCGCATACTGGAGGTTCCTGGTGGGCTAGTTGGCCCCAAGGACCCCAGTATTGAACGGGAATTACTTCCCCATCTGCAAACGCGCCAGGGGGCGCGTTTGCAGAGTGGTGAAGGAAGGGGGCGGGGCCTGCGGGCCCGATCGTTTAAAAAAAAATAATAATAATTTTGTCCCCTGAAGGGGGGCTCTGTGGCCCCCCTTCCTTTTTCCAGTTTTTATGCCCTGGGGACCCCATCCCCCAGGGCCTTACCCCTTTTTTTTTATTAAATATTTTTTTTAAAAACGGGAAGGGGGCCGCGTGGCCCCCCTTCCCTGGGCCTGTATTGGCCCCGGGGACCCCATCCCCCAGGGCATGGCCTCGTTTTTTTTTTTTTTCTTTGGAGGGGGGCTGCGTGGCCCCCCTCCACAGGCCATTTATGGCCCCGGGGACCCCAACCCCCGGGGCCGGCTTTCCGTTTTTTTTTAATTTTAATTTTTTTATTTTTTGGGGAGGGGGGCCGCGTGGCCCCCCTCCCGGGCCACTACTTGCCCCGGGGACCCCATCCCCCGGGGCTGGCCCTCTCCGTTGGGGACTGTGGGCGGAATGAAGGAACAGGTGCACAAAAAGAGGGAAGAGGGGTGCAGAAAGAGGCAACAGGGGTACAGAGAGAGGCAAGAGGGGTGCAGAAAGAAGCAACAGAGGTGCAGAATGAGGCAAGAGAGGTGCAGAAACAAGCAAGAGAGGTGCAAGAAGAGGCAAGAGAAGTGCTGAAAGAAGCAACAGAGGTGCAGAAAGAATCAAGAGAAGTGATGAAAGAGGCAAGAGAGGTGCAGAAGAAATAAGCAAGAGAGGTGTGGAAAGAAGCAAGAGAGGTGCACAAAGAAGCAAAAGACGTGCAGAAAGAGGCAAAAGAACTGCAGAAAGTGGCAAGAGAGGTGCGGAAAGAGGCAAGAGAGGTGCAGGAAAAGGGAAGAAGGGTGCAGAAAGAGGCAAGAGGGGTGCAGAAAGAAGCAAGAGAGGTGCATAAAGAAGCAAGAGAAATTCAGAGAGAAGCACCAGATGTGCAGAAAGAGGCAAGAGGGGTGCAGAAAGAGGCAAGAGAGGTGCAGAAAGAGGGAAGATGAGTGCAGAAAGAGGCAACAGGGGTGCAGAAAGAAGCAAGAGAGGTGCAGAAAGAAGCAAGAGAAGTACAGAAAAAAGCAACAGAGGTGCAGAAAGAGGCAAGAGAAGTGCAGAAAGAGGCAAGAGAGGTGCAGAAAGAGGCAAGAGAAGTGCTGAAAGAAGCAACAGAGGTATAGAAAGAAGCAAGAGAAGTGATGAAAAAGACAAGAGAGTTGCAGAAAGAAACAAGAGAGGTGCAGAAAAAAGCAAGAGAAGTGCAAAAAGAGGCAAGTGAGGTGCAGAAAAAAGCAATAGGGGTGCAGAAAGGGAGAACAGGGGTGCAGACAGAGGCAGGATAGCTACAGAAAGTGGGAAGAGGGGTGCAGAAATTTGCAAGCGAGGTGCAGAAAGAAGCAAGAGCAGTGCAGAAAGAAAGGACCAACAGAGGTGCAGAAAGAGGCAAGAGGGGTGCAGAAAGAGGCAAGAGAAGTACAGAAAGAAGCAAAAGAGATGTAGAAAGAGGCAAGAGGGGTGCAGAAAGAGGATAGAGAGGTGCAGAAAGAGGCAAGAGAGGTGCACAAAGAGGGCAGAAGGGTTCAGAAAGAGGCAGGAGAAGTGCAGAAAGAAGCAACAAAAGTACAGAAGGAGGCAAGAGAACTGCAGAAAGAGGCAGCAGAGTTGCAGATACAGGCAAAAGAGGTGCAGAAAGGGGGAACAGGGGTGCAGACAGAGGCAGGATAGCTACAGAAAGTGGGAAGAGGGGTGCAGAAAAAGGCAAGAGGGGTGCAGAAATTTGCAAGAGAGGTGCAGAAAGAAGCAAGAGCAGTGCAGAAAGAACCAACAGAGGTGCAGAAAGAGGCAAGAGGGGTGCAGAAAGAGGCAAGAGAAGTGCAGAAAGAGGCAAGAGAGGCACAGAAAGAAGCAAGAGTGGTTTGCACACCATTAGTACCAATTTAATACCCACATTTAGCAATAAGTAACAGGTGAACGTTCTATGTTTGCAAAGGGCCTCCCACCACGCTGTAACACTTGTTGCTGCATTTTTGGTAACGTTTGAGCCGTTTGAGCTAGAAACAAGGTTTTTTTGTTCAAATCTGCAGATTATGCAGCAGATGATGGATTATGTGGCAAATGCGGAAAATGTATAATTTTGTGAAAGTCGGTGCAGCCAGTCGCATAATTCCAGTGGCCCTGCTCATGCCTCTGACTAGGTCCAGAAGTGCTCCTCAGTGATTCCTTCTTTTTTGTCTCATTGAGTTTATAGTTTAGCTTCTATGGAAATGAAGAAGACTAAACCTGAGGTTACCACTCCACAACACAGACTACCATACCACATAATTACTCTCCAGAACACATAATCGTACTCTACATAATTCCTATACACTAAATACCACATACTTTCTATTCAAATAATTTCACTGCACAACATACCACATAATTTCACTCCACACAACGTACATCCACTCCACTTCAAAAAACTTTAGTAAAAACTTTTACATTTACAACACCAATAGCTCTAACTCTCGCAAATCCGAGAACTATTACAACTAGTAGTCGCGTTTGCAGAGTGGTGGAGAAAGGAGGCTGGGCCTCCTACCAGCACTCAGGAATTCCTCTGCGTAGGACTTACAGGAGGTACCAGGAGGGCTTCTTGGCCCCCAAAGTCCCTCAGGAGTGAAGTGGACTTCATCCCCCAACCAGTAGTGTGCCAGGAGGCGTGTTTGCAGAGTGGTGGAGAAAGGGGGGCATGGCCTCCGACGACCTCTTAGCAATCCCACTGTGTGGGACTTACTGGAGGTAACAGGAGGGGTAGTTGGCCCCCAAGGACATCCTTTGGGGCCAACTACCATTCTATTACCTCCAGTAAGTCCCACACAGCAGGATTGCTAAGGCCACGCCCCCTTTGCCCACCACTCTGTAAACACGCTCCCTGGCACGCTCTTGGATGGGGATTGAAGTCCCCTTCGCTGCTGGGGGTCCTTAGGGGCCAACTAGCCTACCTGTTACCTCCAGTAAGCCCCACACAGTGGGATTGCTGAGAGGTGGACACAGGCCATGCCCCCTTTCTCCATCACTCTGCAAACACGCTTCCTGGTGCACTCTTGGTTGGGGGATGAAGTCCCCTTACCTCCTAAGGGTCCCTGGGGGCCAACTAGCCCTCCTGTTACCTCTAGTAAGCCCCACACAGCTGGATTGCTGAGAGTGGTCAGAGGCCACACACCCTTTTTACACCACTCTGCAAACAAGCCTCCTGGCGCAGTGGTGCTTGTGGGATGAAGTCCACTACAATCCTGAGGTCCTCAGGACACAAAGGGACCTCATCGCCCCACCACCAGTGCGCCAAGAGATGCATTTGCAGAGTGCTGTAAAAAGGGGCATGGCCTCGGACCACCTCTCAGCAATCCCACTGTGTGGGGCTTACTGGAAGCACCTGGTGGGCTAGGCCTTTCTTTCTTTTTATTTTTTTAAAGGAGAAGGGGGCCCCCCAAAAAGTTTTTTCATGGAAGGGGGGCCACGTGCCCCCCTTGGCCACTTTTGGCCCTGGGGACCCCATCCCCCAGGGCCTGCCCAGCCTTTTTTTTATTTCAGAGGGGGCCGTGTGGCCCCTCCTGAGGCCAATTTTGGCCCCAGGGACCACAACCCCCAGGGCCCAGCCTTAGTTTTTATTAAAAAATTAAAATTAAAAAGGGGAGGGGAGGGGAGGGGGTCCGAGTGGCCCCACTCCCTGAGCCATTTTCAGCCCCGGGGACCCAATTCCCCAGGGCATGGCCTCTGTGTTGGGGACCCTGGGCGTGCCCCAATGCCCCAGCAGTCCCTGCCGGCTCCCGCCTCCTGCGGGAGCCAGCATTGCTTTTGGGCAATGGGAGCTGCTAACATGCAGCTCCCTTTGCCCAAAAGCAATACTGCTTCGCTTCATGGAAGCGAGAGCAGTTTTTCTGCTCTCGCTTCCATGAAGCGAAGCAGATGTTTGCTATGGCAGGGCGGGAGCAGTGCTCCCGCCCTGCCATAGCAAACTGCAATGTCCCGGGGGTGGGCACCCCAGGACATTGCCAGAGCCGGCACTGTGGGTTGGCAGTCCCCAGGGCCATTGAGGGCCTTATGTATAGCCCCGGGGAGGTGGTGGTCCCCGGGGCAGTGTGGGGGGGCAGGAGCCCCCCCACATTATTGATTTTTTTAAAACGCCCAAGAGAGGTGGCGGTCCCCGGGGCTGCAGTGGGGGGGCATGAGGCCCCCGCATCTAAATATTAATTATGTATGTACGTATGTTAATTAATCAATGCTCCTGGGAGGTGGTAGTCCCCGGGGCAGTGTGGGGGGGCAGGAGCCCCCCCACATTATTGATTTTAAAAAAAGCCCCAGGGAGGTGGCGGTCCCCGGGGCTGCAGTGGTGGGGAGTGAGCCCCCCGCATCTATATATTAAAGCCCCCCCCCACGCCTTTTCTTTTTATTTAGAGCCCCGGGGAGGTGGCGGTCCCCGGGGCTGCAGGGGGGCAGCGTGCCCCCGCATATTAATTCGGGGTGGGCGGAATTTGCATAGTCGCGCTACGCAAAGCTCTGCGAAACTGTAAAAATTCTCCGCGAGCACGCAAAAGTTCTGCGGAATTGCTTGTTCTGCCCGTTTGCGATGCTTTTTTCCTGTTCGCGAACACTGTTTGTGTGCTCGGGGAGAAATATCTCGCAAGCACGCATTTTGAAAGCGCGAACAAGCAAAAAATTCTGCGAAGCCGTGGATCGCGGAATTTTTGGCAATTCCGCGTTCTCCGTGGAACGCGATATTACCCAAATTCCGCAAATTCCACGAGCGGAACGGAATTTACCGCCCAGGCCTAATATTAATATTATTCTGAGTGGTGTAATATGTGAGGTCATAAGCAGTGCATTGCAGGGTATAAGGTATATTTAGCTCAGGTAACCATAACTGCTGAATTTCTATGGTTTTGCGACTGTGAAATCTGTACCTAACTATAAAGTGCCTGTAATCTTTGTTTGCGTCAGTGAATTTCTAAGGTTTTTTAAATTAAATTTCCTAACTATAGCGTCCCTTTAACCTTTGGCTTTTTCAGTGAATTTCACTGCTTTTTTTATATAAATTGTACTACAATTTCACCTATAAGTTCAGTTTAGTAATACTAATTTTCAAAGCTTTATAAATACACTTTATTCCTACACTTATTATTATTGAACGCACTCGGGGCCCTTTAGGTGAGCTGTCCATCAACCTGGGAATAAGCGGGAAGTCTTTTGCCTACTACTAAGGTGGACAGTGAGTGGCCAAATGGGTGGAGCTTGTAAATGATTTTGTGCATTTGCATACTTCTAGTAATTTAAAGGGCGAACCATGGACTCTGCTCTCACCAGGAGACGACAAGAAAGAACCCACTCGTCACAGTCACTACAGAAGAGATTGCGCTCTGATAGATCAATGATGCATTCACCTGCATCAAGGATTTCAGATCATTTTTCAAGGTGGAATTGCAGAGAAAACACACTTGCTTTGCCTTTGCCAAGCCCAAGAAATTAGTACCATATGTCCTTTACAGGAGTGGTCAACTGGGGCACCTGCTATGAAGGGGGCGGTGCAGCCGATTTTGGCCCCGGGGACTTCATCCCCGAGGCCTGGCAAACTAAGGGTAAGTGCCCTGGTGCCCACTGAGGGCATCCACCTTGTTTTTGTTGGGGGATGTGGGGGGAACCCCAATGCCCCCACTGTCCCTGCCGGCTCCCAGCCTCAATTGGGAGCCAGCATTGCTCCTGCATGCAGGGAGCAGCAAAAAATGCTGCTCCCTGCGTGTGGGAGCAATTTTTTCATGTATTTCCCTGCGCGCTTCACAGCGGGCAGGGAAAACAGATGAAAAGTCCGCTCCCAGTTGGTGGGAGTATTTTTCCTGCCCCCGCCTGCTGGGAGCGGACTTAGTGTTTGCTTTTGCTTGGCAGGAGCTTTAAATTGCTCCTGCCAAGTGAGAGCAAACAGAGGTTTCCCTGCCCGCACTATTGAGGGCAGGGAAGCTGCTATGTCCCTGGGGTAGGCACCCCGAACCATAGCAGGAGCCCGGCCCTGGGGGATGGGGTCCCCCAGGGCAAATTATTGGCTCCGGGAGGGGGGGCACGTGGTCCCCCTTTGTTTGCAAAGCATGGCTGAGCCCTGGGGTCCATGTGGCCCCCTCCCCCCTGTGTGCATGCCCAGGCCCCGTGGGGGTGGCGGTCCCTGGGCCGAATTCAGCCTGGAAAGAGGGGCCACATGTCCCCTCCCTTTATATCACACATTCGAGCCCTGGGGGATGGGGTCCCTGGGGCCGTAATTGGGCCAGACAGGGAAGCTGCGTGCCCCTCCCCCTTCTATTAAATGGCCGGACCTCGGGGCATGGTGCCCCTGGGACCATAATCCCTCCCCCTAATAAATAAATATATCCCCCCAAGACCGGGCACACCCGCGGGGCATTATAAAAAACAAGCGCAGGAGCCGCACTTGTTTTAAAAAAATGTTTTACTGCGGATTTGTGGATCCTCTGCAAAATTGCAGTAAAATAAAAAAAAAATGTTATGGCCCCCGGCGGGGTCCCTGTGGGACCACACCACCAGGCTTAGGGGGGCATGGTATTCCTACCCTGCCCCCTTGTCTTATTTTATCATCTATATTCTTGGGACTCAGTGGACTCCAAATCCCAAGATGGCTGCCAGCACTTCCTAGTTAAAGTGCTGGCAGTCAATCAGATCTCATTTTGAGATCTGTCGGATCCGCGGAGGGTCCATGTCCCTAGATATCTATAAATCTTTTCTCTTTAATAACTCCAAAACTGCTGAATGCATTTACACCAAATTACAAAAAGCTCGCTTTCTGCACCAAGATCTACCTTTCTGCCAAATTTGATGTAATTCAGTTCAGCAGTTCGGGCTGTAGTCGAGTCTAAAATCCCTATGGGAAATTGCATGGGGAAAATGTGTTTTGGGACCCCCCCTTTTCCACCGCGTGATGAATCACCCCAAAACCATTCAGCAGCTGAAGTGAGTTGTGTAGTAGTTTTGACAATTTCGTGAAGAATCGCCAAACCACACCAAAGTTATTGGCAAAATAAAAAACACTTTGTCTATGGAAACTAGGTCCTAACTATAAGTACCTACTGGCGACAGCTAGTAGGTAATATATGTTATATATATATATATATAGATATATACACACACACACACACACGCATCCAGGACAGCACAGTTATACCATACAGTTGGGTATCTTCATGCTAATAACAGCACTCTCCACCATAAACACAATGTACAATCATGCAAACTTATGAGGTGCCTTTGGTGAATGTTCCTGCATCCTGGCTTCAATCAAAGCATCACACCACCATCAAACCTAGAACTCTCCGATCCTGAGTATGCCAATGGAGTACACCTTTGGCCGCCTCTATTAACTACCGTGAAGTCCCAAGACAGCTGCCAGGCAGCTTCTCAAGCGACCAATACGGACTCTGATTATTCTGGTCATCATATACCTACTGTGGATGCCTGTGGCAGACCACATTCAAAGCAACGTGTATTGGCCATTGAGCAACCCATGGGACTGGACCACTCTTCCTCCCACAGAAAACATGTGCTTGTCATCAAAAAGAGCTTTGCGTTCTAGGCTTGCCACCCTTAGGACCATCCACCCTTCAGAAAGTCAAGAGCTGGTAGAAGCTCCTGCTCCATCCAGCTGGCCAAGCCCCTGCATGAAAAAGAAAAAACAACAATCCTCTGAAATTCCCAGGAGCAGAGCAAAAATGGCTCCCTTGAATCACAATATGCAGGATATGAACTATGTAAGTTGGAGAGCAGGTCTGCGCCAATGCATCTATTTTGTCTCTCCTCAACTTCTCATGCTTATGCACAGGAAGGTACTCCACACCCTTTGAGGCATGTCCTTGAACCTTACGCCCCTCACCAAACATATCCCACGTAGGACATACTACATCCAACATCTGTCCAATCATTTACTCTGAAAGGGCGCCCAAGAACTTGACGCAAATAGGAGCACTCTGCGGCTTTGTCAGGGGTTATGAAGCTCTATACAAATGATGCAATGCAACTCAATACAAGGAAACACATTTAAGACACAACTCCTAACATGATTCCAACACAGAGTAAATATGCTATTAATTCACTGTTATGGCACCTAACAACACTCGCTACCACCAACTGCCTTACAACGTATAGTTGTTTTGGGCGAGGAGCAAGTGTAGCATCCTGGAAGATATGTGACCCTCTGAGGTCCCCATCAAACAGCAAGAGCATCGTCTCACAACTGACTGCAGTTGACACATTCACCTAACATTGGACCATAGTATCCATTTACACTACTGATATCTTAGCATGCCAAAGGAGACCCCGATCTGCAATAGAAACCTTGGGACCAGTTACTGCCCCTGGTGCCAAATTGTATGTTGCACAAACGTGAAAAACCTGACACCACATAAATGCCACACTC
Organism: Calotriton arnoldi; assembly: GCA_963921515.1. Lineage (NCBI taxonomy): Eukaryota > Metazoa > Chordata > Amphibia > Caudata > Salamandridae > Calotriton > Calotriton arnoldi. The sequence goes on along the minus strand of CAWUFW010010592.1, from coordinate 433,913 downwards.
CCGAGCTACACAACAGACTCCAGATTTTAAGCTAAATATTGTGTTATTTTAGCATTATGCCGCCTCAAATTTCCTCAGCTGAAATGTAAGTAAATGAAGAAAATAAATTCTCACGTTTCTTTCTCCAAATCTCCCTTCTAGATTTCCCTAAATGTTGGCATGTGTTTGACTGGCGTGCTGTGGAATCACACCTCATGAAAGATGTCCCCTTTTGCAGCCCATAAAACGAGTTTTAATAGTTACTTAGAACAAAAATTCAAGGGCCAAAGCCCACCAGGGTTTACTCTATAAACATCCCTTGAGGAGGACGAGGGATTAGGAGCCAGTTTAACAAGACTGCAAACGTTGCTGATGGGAGGCATTAAGTGTGCTTGTTCTGTTTGTTTTTCCCCCTCTGCTGTTTAAGTAAAAGCTACGAGTTTTGGCTTTCATAATTGGATTTACAGAAACATTTCTGCTTTCTAAATTAGCAAGAATGTAAACAATACCCTCTATACCGAGCGGCAATGGTAAATGCCCCCCATGCAAGCATTCACTTAATCTCAGGCCCAAGAAACTCTATGGCTGTTGGACTGACAAACATTTTCAGCAGCACAGTTGTCATACAAGTCATATAAACTAATTAGAGATTGTATACTTTGCACTGCTTCAATCAATCAATCAATCAGGGTTCTTATAGAGTGCGGCTAATCACCCGTTAGGGTCTCAAGGCGCGGCGGGGTGGGTGTTTGGTTCTGCCGTTCAGTCGAAGAGCCAGGTCTTAAGGTCCTTGCTGAATTGAGGCAGTGAAGGTGATTGCCTAAGATGTAGAGGTAGAGAGTTCCAGATGTTTGCAGTGAGGGAGAAGGATCTCGTCCGGCCGAGGTCTTGTAGATCGTTGGGATGGTGGCCAGGGCCAGTTGAGCGGAGATGTCTAGTGGGTGTGTAGGAGGAGAGGCGGGGGTTGAGGTATGTAGGTCCGGTGTTGTGGAGGGTTTTGTAGGTGTGCGTGAGGAGCTTGAAGGTGATCCTCTTGTTGATTGGGAGCCAGTGAAGGTCTCTCAGGTGACCGGAGATGTGGCTGCGGCAGGGGATGTCCAGGATAAGTCTGGTGGAGGCGTTCTGGATGCTCTGCAATTTCTTTTGGAGTTTTTGGGTGGAGCCAGCATAGAGTGTGTTGCCGTAGTCGAGCTTGCTGCTGATGAGCATCTGTGTGACCGTTCTCCTGGACTCGGTGGGGATCCACTTGAAAATCTTCTGAAGTAGGTGGAGCGTGTGGAAGCAGGAGGATGAGACGGCATTGATTCGGCGGTTCATTGAGAGAGAGGAGTCGAGGATGATGCCGAGGGTACATGCGTGGTCGGTGGATGTTAGGGGAATTCCGAGCACTGCGGGCAATCAGGAGTCATCCCAGACGGAGGGAATGGTGCCCAGGATGAGGACTCCGGTTTTGCCGGAGTTGAATTTGAGGCAACTGTCCTTCATCCAGGCGCCGACTGCCTTCATCCTGTTGTGAAAGTTGCTCTTAGCGGCTGTAGTTTCGTCGGTGAGGGAGAGAATCAGCTGGGTGTCGTCGGCGTAGGAGACAATGTTGAGTCCATGGTTTCTGATGATGGCTGCAAGCGGGCCATATAGATGTTGGGTGGGGCTCAGAGAGAAGCCCTGAGGAACTCCGCAGCTGATCTCTATAGGTTCTAAGGAGAACGGTGGGAGCTTGATTCTCTGGGTTTGGCTGGTGAGAAAGGAGACAATCCACTCCAAGGCTTTGCTGCAGATGCCGGCGTTGTAGAGTCTTGTGCAGAGGGTGTGGTAGGAGATGATGTCAAAGGCAGCAGATAGGTCCAGGAGGATTAGGGCTGCAGTTTCGCCTCGGTCGAGGAGAGTGAGGATGTCATCTGTGAGGCAAGGAGTGCAGTCTCTGTGCTGTGGTTGCTTCTAAAGTCTGATTGGGAGGCGGTCCAGGGTGTGGTTTGCTTCGATGAATTCGGTGAGTTGGGCGTTGATGGCCTTCTCGATGACTTTGGCTGGTAAGGGGAGCAGAGAGATGAGTCTCTAATTATTGAGGTCCGTCGGGTCGGCAGAGGGTTTTATCAGCAGGTGGTTGATCTCTGCATGTTTCCAATCTTCAGGGAAGGTGGCAGACTCGATGGAGCAGTTGATGGTGCAGCAGAGTTCGGGGGTGAAGGTGGTGCCGGCTTGGGTTGAAAATGTGGTGGGGGAAGGGGTCCAAGGGGGCTCCAGAGTGGATGTTTTTCATGATCCTTAGGGTGTCGTCAGTGATAAGGGTGATCCAGTTGAGCAGGGTTGGTGGGATCTGGAGCATTTGGGTGCAGTGGTTGCCGGTGGTGTGGGTGGGTCCTGGGTTGCGAAGCTGTCATAGATATCTATGATCTTGCAGTGGAAGAATGTGGCAAGCTTGTTGCAGAGGTCATGGGAGGGGGGATGTGTGAGAAAGTGCCTTTTTTGCATGGTTAGCCCCCCACTTTTTGCCTGGTTTTGATGAGGTTTCCATTGTAGTGCACAGGGTTCCTGCCAACCAGGTCCCCTGTGCCAGTGCTTCCCTAAAATCAAATGCCCAATTGGTACTTCTGTCCCCTGTAAGTCCCTAGTAAATGGTACCCTGAGTACCTAGGGCCTCAGGGTGCTCCAGACTATACCAAGCAGTTAATTGTGTAGACAGATTCCTCTGAGCATGGGATAGGTGCAGTCCTAGCCCAACAAATGATGAGGAACATGACCAACTTGTTGCTTTTATAAGCAGAAGACTACTCCCTAGACAACAGCTCTAGAGTGCCATAGAGAGGGAAGCCTTTGCTGTGGTCTGGGCTCTAAAGAAGTTGAGGCTATACCTGTTTGGCACTCACTTCCTAGTTCAGACAGACAACAGGCCTCTCAGGTGGTTACAACAGATGAAAGGTGAGAATCCCAAACTGCTAAGGTGGTCCGTATCCCTACAGGGAATGTACTTTATAGTGGAACACAGACCTGGCACTGCCCATGCCAATGCAGATGGTCTTTCCAGGTTCTTCTACTTAGAAGATGAAGACTCTTCAGGGGAAGGTTAGTTTCATCCTCTTTCATTTGGGAGGGGTGGAGGTTCATGTGAGAAAGTGCCTCTTTTGCATGGTTAGCCCCCCACTTTGTGCCTGGTTTTGATGTGGTTTCGATTGTAGTGCACAGGGTTTCTGCCAACCAGGTCCCCGGTGCCAGAGCTTCTTCCCTAAAACCAAATCCCCAATTGGTACTTCTACCCCCTGTAAGTCCCTAGTAAATGGTAATCTGAGTAACTAGGGCCTAGGAGCTGAAGAGGTTCCCTTGGGACGCCCCTCCCTGGGACCATGCCACTGCCCTTGCAGCTTGCATGCCCCTGTAAGGGAGAAGCATGACAAAGTCGACATGGCACCCTGTCGGGCTGACATGCCAGCCAGCACTGCCTGAAGGCATAAGTAAGTCACCCCTTTAGCAGGCCTCATGAGCAGATATGCCCCAACAACATTGGGGTCCATTCCATAATATTGTGAGTGCTAGTGAAGCCATAGAGAGAACATGGGCTATAAACTCAACAACTCAAGTTCCCCAGCACCATGATGGCTTCACTGAATACAGGAGTGTTTGGTACCAAACTACTCCTCTCAATAAATCCACACTGATGCCAGTGTGGAATTTATTGTACCATGTGGCCAGAGGGTACCTCAGAGATGCCCCCTGAAAACCTGCCAACCCTGGTGTGGTCTCTTAGCAGCCGTAAGCAGCCAGCCACCACTAGACATGTTTCTGGACCCCTAGGTAGAGAGCCCCTGCTCTCTGAGACCATAAACAATGCACATCCTGGGCAGAGGTATCCCACCTCCTCCCCCAGGATGGGCAGTGCTCAAAAAAGGAAAGTTTCAAAGGCATGCCGCCTTTGTAATGCAAACCCCAGCCTCTGATGCTAGCAGCAGAAGGCAGCCCCCGGTTTACACCCCCATTTTGGGCTGGAAAACTGGTGGAAAAACTTAAGAAGAATAGGAGGTGGCCCCAACTCTGCCAACTCCACCCCTAAGGTGGGGGAGGAAAGGTGAAGCACATCCTTCAGTCCCCGCCATCTTGAAGATGGGGACACCCCTCCAATCAGGGCTAAGTCTATGCCCCCCTCCCACAGGAGGGTAGCATAATAGAGGGTGTAGTCACCCCAGGTAAGGTGCCCATTTGCCTTACCTGCTACTCCCCTAAAATGCCTTCTAAATTTAGTATTTAGGTGGCTACCCCAGACCTAAAACTAGATCTACGACAACCTAAGAAGCAAGAAGACGACCCTGCAGAAAAGATTGAAGACGACGACTGCCTTGGCCCCAGCCCTACTGGCCTGTCTCCAGCTTCTGTGACCCTGCAACCAGTCTTACAGCCAGCGACCTCTGAAAACCCTGGGAGGACTGCTGCCTTTGGAAAAAGCTCCAATCTCCCGTGGACAGCGGACCTGTCCAAGAAGAATCATGCTCCAAGGACTCCAGATCCAGGCGGATCCGCGTCTCTTGCCAACTCCGCACCTGACGCCCACAGCCCGTGTCTGAGTGGCTCACCTGTGCAGTGAGGCCTCCACGGCGATCCTGACCTCATGTCCAGCGTTGGCTGACCTCTCCTGTTCTCCACGACGGCGCCTGCAGTGTGAATCCAAAGGCTCATCCCGACTGAGGCCGGCTCCGGTAAGAAGACTCCGACGTCAGAAGGCATCACTGCACCCGAAGCCCCTGGGCCTTGGTGAGCTGAACCGACAGTTCCCCTACGACCTCCTACATCTCTACTTACCTCTGCTGTCCTTGGTCTTCCTCCTGCAACCTCCGGTGCCACGCCTGCAGCCTCTTTGCTAAAAGAAGAACCCCCATTGAAACGCATTAGGCCCCTAATGTCGAAATTGCACCCTGCACCCAGTGGCCCCTGTGCCGCTGGTGGTGTAGGTTTGGTGCTGCTCTGTGGCCCCCCCTCTGCATAATCTAAACCCCAAAGCCTGGCCCCTGCAACCGATTTACCTACCTGCAAGCAGTGTGGCTACAGGCACCCCCAGTCTTATTGAAAAGCATTGGGCCGAACTCCGATTTTGACCTCTGTGCCCGGCTGCCCCTGTGCCGCTGGTGGTGCAGTTTTGGTAATCACCTGACCCCTGGGCCTTGATGACTTTTGGTTCCGAAGACTGGGATTGCAAGTGCAATACTTACCTGTTTAACCGCAGTATTGTTTTTCCCATAGGATAACATTGAACTGTGTTGAAAAGTTTTTAAGTGTCAATTTTTCAAAGTGAAAAGTATTTTTAATTAAAAACGTACTTACCTTATTAAGAAGATCTTGGTCTTAAAATAAAGTAAAATAGGTCTGGATCTCCTTATTGAGTCCTGTGTCCATTATTAATCACTGCCGTGCAATAAATGTCTCCTCTGTGTTAGGCCTAAAGCTGCTCCCCCACACTGCCACTAATAGAGCACGTTGGGTTTTACATTGAGCCCTGTACACTTTTGGGGAACCCCTGGAATCTGTGCATGGTATTACCACCTAGTGGCAATTTCATATACAGAGCCAGCTTCCTACAGGGTGTCTGTGGCATCTGTGCTGGGTTTGGCGAATTCTTTGATCATGGTGAAGAGTTGTTTGCTGTTGTGTGCATTGGTGTTAATACGTCCCTGTATGGCGGTTTTCTTTGTGGTTCTGATGAGGTGGTGGTGTGTGGTGATGGCCGTTTTGAAAGCTGCGTGGTCTTCCAAGGTCTTGCTGCTCCTCCATCTTCTCTCAAGCCGTCTGCAGGTGCGCCTGGACTCTTGGAGGGCGGGGGAGAACCAGCTTGTTTTTCGGATGGCTGCTTGCCGGAGGGTTTTTTCATGGGAGCCAGTGTGCTGGCGCAGTCAGAGATCCATAGGTGGAGGCTGCGTGCTGAGGCGTTGGCGCCCGTGGAGGTCGGCGGTGGGGTTTTGCAGAGGGAGGTGGTGAGTTGATCTTCAGAGACCTTGTTCCAGCTTATGCGTGGGTAGTGGTGGGTGCAGTGGTGTTCCGTGGGTTTGGTGAAGGAGAAGTGGATGCCGTGGTGGTCAGTCCAATGTAGTTCAGAGATGTGGCTGACGGAGATTTTGTTGCTTGCGGGGAAGATGGGGTCGAGCATGTGTCCTGCTGATTGGGTTGGGGAGGTGACCAGTTGTTTGGGTCTGATGGCGGCGAGGTTCTCCAGAAGGGATGAGGTGTTGTGGTCGTTGAGGTTGTCCAGGTTGAAATTGAGGTCACCGAGGAGGATGTAGTCTGTTCAGGCGAGAGCGTTGTGTGTGATGAAATCGGCTATGGATTCGCTGAAGGGGGGACGGGATCCGGGAGGTCTGTAGATAAAGGTGCCGCAGAGGGTGGGATTTGGGTTGGTCTGGACCTGGAAGTGGAAGTGCTCCATGTCGGGTGAGTGGTCGTCGGAGCTAGTTGTGAGGCGGAGGGTGTTTTTGTGTATGATGGTGATGCCTCCTCCCAGTCGGTTGGTGCGGTCCTTGTGGATGATTTTGTAACCGTCGGGGATGGTGGTGGAGATGTTCGGGGCTGAGGTGGGGTTCATCCAGGTTTCTGTGAAGAAGGCGACGTCGGGAGAGATGGAGTCGAGCAGGTCCCAGATCTCCACTGCGTGTTTGTTGAGGAAGCTTGTGTTGAGTGAGATGCAGCTGAGGTGGTCGAGTCCGGTTCTTGGGGGCCGTGCGGTTTGTGGGTCTGGTGTGCGGAGGCAGGAGAAGGTGCAGTTGCAGCAGGTGAACGGGCCTTGGGTGTCATTGGGCAACGCGAGGTTGCAGGCTGTGGATCATCCAGTGTTGAGGGCATGGAAGATGCTGCCGTCGTAGTGGTGAAAGGCGTGGGTACAAGGGTCCGTGGCGCTTTGCGCAGTCCAGGCACAGACGGGCGCAAACAGACTTGCCTTTTACGTGCCAGCGGCGGGCTACACAGTGGCCGGCCGCACAGTGGCCGCTATTAAGTAGTAGGTGGAACTGGTCAGCTGGAAGGCAGTAAGCAGCTTAATTTACTGTTTATCATTTTAGGGTTGGGCCTTCCCTTCGGGAGGAGAGCAGGTGTGGCAGTAGCATCATCATTTGATTATTTTTCCCCCTGGATGGGGGTTACCTTGTAATAAAATAATTTGTAATTTGCTGATAATGAAGATCCTAAAGGAATACAGGATCGAGATGTTGGCTTGATGTGTTTTTCAAGTGCCCCAGAACTATCACCAAAGCCCTGACCACCAGCAACCTAGACTTTGGAAACTCACTGTTTGTCAGCATCACTACCCACTCACCAAGAGACTACAGGTTATCCAGAATGCAGCAGCCAAACTGACCCTCAAACTCCCACCTCATTCTCACATTTTCACATACTTCAAAGACCTCTGCTGGCTCTGCATCCATATACGTGCCTATTCAAACTCTTCACACACATTCAAACCACTGCACAACCAAGTTCCTGCACAACTGTACAGCTGTATTTGCTTCCACACACCTACCAGACACCTCCGCTCCTCCAACCTCCTGCTCACTCACACCTCCCCCTCCCCCCACCTGATCGATCCATTATGTACCTGGCCCCAAAAACCTGGAACAACCTACCCTGCACATCAGAGCCACCAGTTCTTCAAAAAAACGAAAAACCTGGCTATTCCAATAGGCCCCACTCAGGGCAGCACCCCCTGTACAAGGCGCCAGGATACCCCATGAGTGACATACATCTCACCGGGAGGTGGTCTGGAGTAAGATTTCCCTCACTCGTGCTTGCCAACTTAACGCTGGCGAGCGCAAGCAAGGAAAAATCTCCGCTCTATGATTTCTGGAACTCCACGCGCTACGTGAAGCGCAGAGTGGGAACAAATCCGCAAGTGGAGCCCTCTTTAAAATTGTACAAGATTTCACCAAGCCTACCGCCACTACTAATGTAGTCCCCCATACCTCGTACATGTGCAACGGGCTATCCGATTTTTTTCAGGATAAAATTCTTGATATCTATTCTACCTTTGCCCCCACACAACCTAACCAAGATCCTGCTGCCAGGTTGGTTAGTAACGACGCTCTAACTTCCTTGCATCCCATCTCTCCCGCCGCCTCACTTCAAAAACTCTTAACATGCAAATCCGGATCTCCCAATGACCCCTGCCCGGCCCAGTATTTCAAACGTCTGGCACCTCTCATCAACACCCCATTGAATCAGATCTGGAACGCCTCTCTTTGCTCTGGCACCTTCCCCGCAGTGTGGAATCAGGCTCTCCTGGTGCCGATTCTTAAAAAACCTGATGCCGACCCTACTGTTTTAAAAAATTACAGACCTATTTCCCTTCTTCCAGCGCCGGCAAAAATTCTTGAAAAAATTGTTCAGGAACATCTATCTAACCATCTGGAAACCGGTAATCATTTCCATAGCTCTCAGCCCGGCTTTAGACCCGGGTACAGTACTGAGACCGCCCTTCTTGAAGTCTCTGGGAGTATCCGTGAGAGCGTCGACTCAGGCAAAGCAGCCATGCTAGTGCTGCTTGACCTGTCCGCGGCGTTCGACATGGTTTCCCATTCTATCCTTTTGGATAGATTAAACAACATGGTATTCAGGGCACGCCTTTGTCCTGGATCCAGTCCTACCTGGGAAGCCGGACTCAACAAGTTTTTCTACATCCTTTCGTCTCTGACGAGAAACCCCTGCCATGCGGGGTTCCCCAAGGCTCTGCCTTAAGCCCTCTCCTTTTTAACGTCTATCTATCACCACTTGCGGCGCTGGTCGAATCATGTGGGGTGAGGGTGATTTCCTACGCCGCCGACACCCAACTGGTGTTTTCTTTTGAAGAACACTCCGAAGCTGCATTCTCTAACTTTAGACGCTGTCTGAGTAACATCTCGGCATGGATGTCACTTAACACTCTAAAGCTTAACTCGGATAAAACTGAGGTACTCTTCTTCAATCAAAAAATCCTGCCCCCCCCCCACGCTGTGGTGGCCGCCTGAGATGAACCCTCCCCCCAAGCCTGTTGACTCGGCTAGGAACCTCGGATTCCGGTTTGACACTGAACTGTCCTGCAAAACTCAAATTAGACAGGTGTCCTCCTCCTGTTTTGGGAAGCTTCGCATGTTGCGTAAATTCCTTCACTTCCTTCCTCTGGAGTCCCGCAGGACGGTAATCCATGCTCTAATCACATCTCATCTGGATTACGCCAATAGTCTCTACCTGGGGGCGCCTGCCTACCTGATTAGGCGCCTACAGATTATACAAAACGCTGCGGCCAGAGTGATCTGTAAAATCCCTTTCCGCCACTCAATCACCCCCCATTTGAGGAAGCTTCACTGGCTTCTGGTGACTAAACGTGTTGAATTCAAGGCTCTCACAATGGCCTTATAGCTTTTCAGGGGCAAGGCCCTGTATACCTGAGAGCCAGACTTAAACACTATCAACATAGCCGGACCCTCAGATCCAACAATCTTCGCCTCCTTGCCACCCCCCGTTTTCGCAAGTCCAGAATGGGTGGCAGAGTCTTTGCGGTCATCACCTCCAAAAGTTGGAATGCCCTGCCCCTCTCTCTCCGTTCCTCTGAGTCTGAACCCGTCTTTCGGCGTGCCTTAAGACCGGGTTGTTCACCAACCTCTAGATCCTCCCTCTGCACCTCTCATCAGCACCAGGACACCCCCGCCGGGGGTAGCTGTGCGCTTAATAAATTCCTAAATAAATAAAAAAATATACATTTCACTCCCAGGCCTAGCATAGGCACAGTGGAAAAGTAGTCAGCAGAGTTTTGATCCTTCCCATGATGATGCACCATGGTATATTTGCTCTCTTGTAATCGTAGTCCCCTCCGTTCAATGCGAGGAGGCATCTTGGCTTTTGGATTGCCAAAGATAGTCATTAAAGCTTGATGATCAGTTAACAGCGTAAAAGGCTTTTCGTATAAAGATACATGGAAATGTTCACAAGCCCATACCATGGCTAAACTTTCTTTCTCAGGTTGTAAGTAGGCACGTTCTGTCTGGGACAAACATTTACTGGCATATGCCACAATATGCCTTCAAACATTTGGGTGTCTGCTGTACTGTGCAAGGATAGCGCCTAACCCGACTGGGCTAACGTCAAAAACAACCTCTGTATGAAGCAGGTAATTTCAGCAGCAGTTTCAATGGCTTGTTTGATTTACTTGAAACTCCTCTCACATTCTTGTGACCACTTGAATGAAACATTTTTCTTTTTTAACTCTCCTAAAGGAGCACTTCGAGTAGCAAAGTCTTGTATGTATCTTGAACAGTAACTGGCCATGCCAAGAAATGAACATATCATAGAAACATCTTGTGGGGGGATCAGCATTGGACAGTGCTTACACTTTTGCAGGATCAGGTGCCATACCCCCATCTGAAAAGATATGGCCAAAGAATTTTAACTTTGTTTTGTGGAACTCACACTTGTCTGCATTCAAAGTCAAACCTGCATCAGTAAGTAAACGACATACTTGTGTGAGTGCTTTATCATGCTCCTTCTGTGTAGCTCTGAAAATCAATGTGTCATCGCTACAATTGAATGCATTGACAACAGGCTGTATGACACGTCGAATGACATCTTGAAAAAGATCTGCAGCCGATAACACACCAAAACTGAGGGGCCTATTAGCAATAACCGGCGATAACTATCGCTAAGCGCAGTTAGCGCTTGGATAATTATCGCCGGCTATCGCAGGTTTCTATCGCGGAGATAGCGTGCTATCAGCAACGCTTATCTCCTAAGCGATAGAAACCCTGGAGAACAGTGTGAATATCGCTTGAAAACAAGCTATATTCACACTGTGACCAGTGTTAGCTAGGTGATAGGGCGAGGGGATTTAGCCATGTAATCCACCTCCCATTGGATTACATGGCTAAGTCAGGTCTGGACCAGGCGTTATCAAACCAGCGCTAAACGTGTTTAGCGCTGGTTCGTTAATCACCTCCCTGCCTCGCTAATAGGCGATAGCGAGCTTAGCGACTGTTTCCAGTCGCTTTTAGGTTGGGAACGCCTACTTTGCATGCCATTAGCGATAAATATCGCTGGCATGCAAAGCGGCATCCAACCCGGTCGCTATCGCCTAGAAGCTGTCGCTAACAGCAGTTAGCGACAGCTTGCTAATAGGGCGTTAGAATTATCGCCGCTTTAGCGGGAAAAAGTCCCGCTAAAGCGGCGATAGAGCCCTTGATAATATGCCCCCGAGTCTCTCATATCAAAACATCCCAACATGTGTAGAAAAGGTTGTAAAGTACCTGCAATCTTCTTTGAGTTCCAGCTGATGATAACCTTTATTTAAATCAAGGCGAGAAAAGACCTTTGAACCATTCAGTTGTGTTATCATGTCTGCAATTTGTGGACCTGGATGTTGTTCTCGTTCAATTGCTTTGTTTGCTTGACGCATGTCAACGCATATGCATACAGCTCCTTCACTGTCCTTTTTGGGCACTACCACTATGGGAAATACGCATGGCATTGGACCAGTTGAACACTCAATATTATCATGCTTAAGCAAAGTTTCAAGTTATTTTTCAACAGCGTCTTGTAAATGAAAAGCAATTCATCTATGTCTCTGAGCAGCAGGATGGACATCTTCATTAATATGCAACTTTACTTTCATAGTCTTAAGTTTTCCCAAACCATGAAACAATGGAGGGAATTGACTCACTATTTCATGATGAATATTGATGTTGTCGCTCACCGATATTAGTCCCGTATTAGCAGCTGCCCGTCCCCAGACCGACCTTTGCACCCCTCGGGAGCCTGCTGGGGAAGCCCACCCACCTGGGCAGGGGGGCTCCCTGAGGGGGGGACAGGTGCGGTTGCACGGGCACCGGCGGGCCCAGCCATCTCTGCAGGAGGGAGAGGCGGGCTGAGGCGCAGCCTGAGCGAGACGCAGGGGTGCCGGCCGGGATGGCAGTGGCATCCCACAGAACCCTCATTCCGAGCTGCTGTGTAAATGCGCTGGGCAGAGCGGGCGATGGTGTGGGGGCCCAGACCACCAGGCAGCAGTGTCCAAGATGTGACGCCACCCGGACCCTTCCGCTGGGGGGTGTAAGCTGCCAAGGCTGCTCAGACTTCGCTCTGCTGGCTAGGGGAAGGGCCTCCGCTGAGCAGCAGGCCCTCGAGTCGGACGGTCCCCGGTGGGGTGGAAGCTCTTTGCCTGAAACATCAGCCGAGGCTGGCAAAGCAGTCCATTCCAAAACAAACCAAGCGTGCCCAATCGATCGAAGTACACGGTGCCGGCCGGGCCCTCCCCAGGCAGGCCGCCCTGCACGGGGATGCTGGCTTCACGTCCCTTGCCGCTCCCGAGGCAGGCAGACTCAGAGAAAAGGCCCATAGGGAAGGGCTGGGAGGCAGGCGCAGACCTGGGTCCCTGGGGACCACAGTAGGCGGGCCCGGGCCCTGGCTTCCCCAGGCTCAGAATTGTCAGACCTTGAGGGAGTCCGAAGTACCCTCTCCCTAATAGAACCGGAGGAAAAATACCCCCTTTCTTGTAATCTGCGCACGGGGAGACAGAGGGGACCATGAAGGCAAATGAGCCCTCATCGGGACTTCCAGAGCGGCCATCTAGTAGCGCCATTGGAAAGCATTGTGCGTGACCAGATGGCCGAGGGGGCTCGGCGTGACCAGATGGCCTGGCTCAAAGGGCGGCCATCTGGTCTCACTGTGCCTTGACGAAAGGGCTCCCGCTCGCTCTTGGAGGGCTCCTGGGCTCTGCAGCCCAGGGGCTCGGAGCCCCAGCTGGGCCTCAGCCACAGGGCTGCGAGGGGGGCCCCAACGGGCCTCCAACCCGAGGCCCGCAGGCACCTTAACATACAGGTGAAGCAGGGAGAGAGTCCCCGTGCCCGACTGACACCCGTCCCAGGCCCTTGGCGGTGCAACAGGTCAGTGGACGGAGCCTAGGGCTGGAGCACCCGCTCCGGGGCCTGGTGGGGCCCCTGGGCCCGGTCAAGCAGGGGGGCCTCCCCAGGCCCGCAAGACCCAGTCCTGGGTATTTTGCCACACGGAAGGCTGGAGGACGGAGCCCAGTATGGGGAGGGGTGCCCGCCCCAGGGCCCCGGTCAGAGCTCCTGAACCCAGCCAAGCAGGGGAAGAATCCCCGGGCCCGACGGACCCCTGTCCCGGGCCCTTGGCAGTCCGGCAGGCCGGAGAACAGAGCCCAGAGCGGGACCGATTGCCCCGGAGCCTGGTGGGGCCCCTGGACCCGGTTTGAGCTCAAAGGCCCGGCCACGCAGGGGAGCCCAGGTCAGTGTGCGTTGAACGTTGCGTCTGGAATGTTCTGGCGGTCTTTGTGTCTTCACACTGTGATCCACTTATGTTTTTCCTTCGCTTTACACACCGTCCTAAAATTGTTCTCTTTCCCACCGCCTTTACATATCTGTCCAATAGCAGGACACCTACCTTTGTGTGGAAATGAAAATCCACAACTAAAACATAACTTCGTTTTACATGTGGACATCACTTTGTGTCCTTCAGTCTCTTGTTTTGACTTACTTTTTATACTCATTACTATTCACTCTGGGCACCGCTGGCCTCCATGTCAGCAGCTTGTCTTTCAGCATGCACTTCAGCTCTGGCAGCTATCAACACTCACTCCAGACTAAGAGTTTCTCTCAGCATTCGTTGTCTGAATAAATCTGACAAGCATTCATCAATAACTCCAAGACGCACACATTCTTCATCATTAAATTAATTGAACTTACAGTGTTTGGTGAGTATATCGAGTCTCTCCACAAATTCATCAATGTTTTCACCAATTTTTGGCGTTCTTGACTGAAAATGTATCTTTCACAATCAATGTTTGGTATTGGATTGAACTTGAGATTCAGCGTTTCTTTGATCTGACGGTATGTGACTTCTTTGTCAGTTCGCAGCATTTTCTTTCTGACTTCTTTCACACCATCACCAGCAAGACTTTTGAGATACTTGGTAATCTTTTTGTTATCAGTCTCTTCCAGTGCATCAATGAAATCATCAAATGTCTCTATCCATGCATCCATCTATTGCCAATATTTTGCTTTTTAGAAGGAACGAAAGGTGGTGATGGTTTCAGGAACGCGGCAGCATTATAGACCAGAGTGGAACTTAATGACATCGCTGGTGGATTACTGGGACTTGGCTTAGGTATCTCATCAGTGAGACCTATGGACGCGATGACCTGTGATTCATCTTTAATGATAGCTGGAAACGTGAGTTTCTTCGCAGACATCTGAAAAATGTCACTATTCTGAAAGGCGCTCTTGGCTCTTTATTCTTTGAAGACCTGTAAAGTTGTTCTGAGCCCTACTCAGCAGTTTTGGTGGCTGGACACTTCAGGTATGGACGGCGCAGTGAACACAACCCGGGGCACTTCTCCCTGAGCCACATCACCAAGTGCTGTGGTACAATGACGCTCTTTAATAGATTCTGTAAGTATTTTATTTCTTGTCTTCTAAATGTCAATTTGCCATTTCTGACACCTAGTTGATCTCTACCTGACAGGGTGTGTGTTTGCAGCATTATTTGACAAGTGCTGATTATCAGGAACTGCTCTTCGGAAACCTGGTACGCCTTCAGCGTTAACTCTGTATAATATACAACTTTCTCTTGCATGGCAGTTGGGTGCATTTATGTATGGCTTTACCAGCAGGTTCTCGGCCAACGACACGTAGATTCTTTGCAAAACTTTCATTGTCTTCAACTGCTCTACAGTGGCTGGAGTTGCATTTCGACTCCACATGCATGAAGTGTCGTACTTCGACAGCAACACATGTGGCCCACACAAGCAGTTTGCTTGGACCACGGCAAACTCTCTGGGAGAGCACGTCGTTTTTCGGGTTACTCATCCCTTATCTCTTGGCCAGTTGTAGAGTCTTTCCCAGCCTGGGTAACCGCCAATAACTATGCCATAAACACAGCTTAGTATTATATGTCTTTGTTTGTGTGCTTGTAACTGCAAACTCAACATTCTAAAGCAAGTTTTATTGTGTTCCACTCTGACACCTACGTCACAGCTCTACGGTGTCTGTTCGGAGCCAAAAGGGTTCCGTCTTAAAACTCGCAAGACACTACAAAGGGTGGCAGCCTGGCCCTTTGGGTTCTTCAGGTGAGAAAGGAACAGATCCAATTGAGAGCGAATCCTTGTGTGCCAATCTTGTGGAGTCTTCCGATGAAGGTGTTATGGGAGACAGTGGAGGGCCGCTGTTTCTCCTTGGTCCAGGATGATTTGAATGTCATCGATGGCCTTCTTTTTAGATTCTGTCGGCAGATTCCAACACAATTTTACAAGATTTTACACACTGTTCAGAGAAATGAAGCTTGTTTTGGTTGTCCTAAATATAGATTTATGATTTTTTTTAAATATATACTGTTTCAGGTGTGGTGTAATCAGTTATACCCAACAAAGCTAAATTAATTTTGAAACAAATGGGGCATACTTTGAGTTACTTCAATTACTTCAGGTGGCGGAGCTTAACACCAGGAGCACGGATTAGTCAGTGAGATTGAGCGGGCGGTATTAATCTCAAATTTCCCCATGAAAAAAGCAGTGGGCTGTAAGGTGGAGTGCTGAGATGACTAAGGTTTGATATAGACTATTTCCATGAGGAACAGGGGCAGTACTGATTTACACTAGTTGGCCCTCGGTCTAGAGTGCACAGTGGGTGAAAAATGATGTGCTGGAATGCTACCCCAAGCGATTGCCACAGGTTACGCTATTTGCAAGCATTCATCCCATCATCTTTTGGGTGTTTGATTGCCAGTAGCATGCCTGAAAAGCTGAGACTGGCACAGTGTTCCCCACCTACTACTGCCAATGTTGGTGAATTCCAAAAAGTAGTCGATTTGTATCCATTAAATGAGTACTTCTATTGGTGCAGATGTACTTTTTCTTTAGTAAACCAGTTACTATATACATTTAACTTAAAAAATTAACAAGTTAAAACCTCTTAGTGAAATGAGAATGACAAGAAAAACCAACACAGACACTACAGACCCGATTCAGGGCCCCCAGATCCAACTAACAAACCAGGAATGCATTTGAGGGGTGTCACACCCAAACATTCCTGCAGAATCTATGCCCCGTTCTGTCCCACCTGGGCCAGGTAGTTCCCTACAATACAATGACCTGAAGTCCCTGCTCTCGGATCACCTACTTAAACTATATTTTATCTGCACGCACTGTTCGTCTCTGCTGTAAGAAGCCTTGACGGTAGAGTTGGCAAATCTGTGCATGTGGACAGGGCCCCATGTTTCTACATCCTCGCCTTTTACAAATAATTTTATCAAGTGACTGACGGCCTCATGTACTAAGCCCCAGTCATAAATAGAGGAGGGTACACAAGTAAATTAATAGGCAAGCCATATGACTGGCTTGGCTCCAAGAGTACTTGCATTAGCTGAGCCATGAAAATGTTTGGTATGTATATTATGCAACAAACATGATGTAAAAATATGATACAATCTCTTCAAAATTCAAAGAAGTGTACTTCTTTAACATACAGAAGTTTTTCATCTTAGTACATCAGATTACATGGATGCATAGATAGATGTTTATTAAAAGTGATAGTTTTTTAGAAACATTAAGGGCTCGACCCCCCTCCCAATGGCAAAATGCCATTAGTGAATTTGGAGGCATGTCAGTAGCCATGTAAACTCTAAGCATGACCTAGATTCTTACTATATCTGGAGAAAAATGAAAGTCCATTAAATAAAATATAAGAGGCGCTTGTACAGTGCACATCCTGAACTCAAGTATTTTAAAGTGTACTAATATATGATAATAAAGAAAAAGTAGGCTCTGTGAAATAAAATATTTGGCTCGGATCACAAAATTTGGACAATCAGGAAAACTGGTATTGATTCCAAATGATCTAGTTTCACATTTTGAAATTCAGCCAGCAGATGGTATCTCTGTCTCTCTCTCCTCCATTACATAAAAGTTCTCTGTTTTGTCTTTCATTCTTGGCTGACAACGAAGCAAAACGACACAGAGATTGCAGATCCGACTTAGGCTCCTCAGATCCAGCCAAGAATGCATTTGTTTGGACGGTGTCACACCCCAAACACACCCCCTGAAGCTATACCCCTGTTTAGTACTACAACAGCAGATGGTAATGGATCAACACTGGATCTTGCCGTCCCCTCTCCTACTCAGATATTATACATTAAAGAACATGATCTGCTGCCCCCACACCTACCACCGTCTGTACTTACCTTCCCTTCCACACCTGAAACTGCACTGATGGCAGCTCTTTCAGAGCTATAGTCAGTACGGACAACAGCTCTATGACTTTCTATATCTTTACAAAATACGCTAGGTGGTACTTTATCTCTGATATTTCTGTACTCAATGGGGCATATTCTCAAGAACGTGTGATAACTACCGCAAGTGTAGCTTAACGCAACCCTTCACATCGCAGTCCATCGTGGGAAAACAACTCTGTGTTAACGTGGTATTCACAACACGGCGGTACCATGCGATAGTCACAAGATAACGCGTCAAATGAAAGCGTTAAAAACAACGCGACGCCGCAAAAACGCAAAACCCCAACGCGAAAATAGTAGCGATGACGCCAATCGCAATACAAAAATCTACGAAAACCAGCCACAGGCCTGCAATTTCCATGCGTCATGCGGGAAAATGCACTTTAAAAGTTGAAAAAAAACATACAAACAAAAGCCAAACAACAGCGAAGCACAATGGAGGCAGCCGGAGCAAGTACAGAGGACAACCAGAACCCCTCAAGCCCCAAGGAGGACCAGCCTGGGACCTCGGGGTCAGGGAAGGGCAAGGACAAGAAGAAGAGGAAGACGAAGTTCAGTCCGCAGGAAAACAGGATCCTGATAACGGAGGTGATAGAACACCATCAATCACTGTTCGTCACCTCCACTGTGTCACTGGCAACTAAAAATGGAATATGGCAGACCATTGTGGACAAGGTGAATGCAGTCGGAGTGCTGAAGAGGACAATGGACGAGGTCAAGAGGCGCTGGAATGATGTGAAGCGCAAAACCAAGCTGAAACTCGCAAACAACCGGAAGGCAGCAATGCAGACTGGAGGTGGGAGTCCAGCGCCACAGGAGGAGCTGGACGAGATGGAGGAAATGGTCTCCACAGTCATCAGTGGGGAGACAGTGGAAGGAGTCGGGGGACCGGACACTGCTCAACATGTCTGGCCACAACAGCAACAGGGTGAGTAACCACCAGGGACTGGGGTGACGGGGGGAGATGGGCACAATGGCACACATGCACAATTAAGCATAGCACATCTGCGGACAAACCATGCCCCAGACCCACAACTCCCACCAAGAGACCAATGCACACAGGTATGCAACATCTCAGCACTGCATAAGCACAGAACCCAGAGGCACACCGCATGTAAGGGATAAGGGCAGCTAAATCAGAGCTGCAGGGGCGACTCCCCCAAAATGCGGCACACACACATAACATGCAGAGCACATCAACATTGACAACGAGGTGGTACAAACCGCAACACGTCCACAACAGAACAGAGGACACAGATGGTGCCGCATGTGCGTAGAAACTGGCCAATCACATATGGCACTGCAGGGAAATGTGAGTTGACAATGTACAAGTACAAACTCACATCCGTGATGTAGTCGGAATGTTCACTGTCCCGCATCAAATAGGCAGCTCCCCCCAAACAGTCACAATGTACACTGTCATGCAGTCTGAATGCAAACATGTACAATGCGTCAACATACATGTGAGCACGATGTTAAACTGCATCTCCCCTTCACATTGCAGGGAGAAATCCAACACCTCCTGCAGAGCAGTCCGAACCTCTCTTCTCTGATGACGAAGAGGACCACCACACCTTCGACTCCGATGCCGTCCAACAGCTCGTGGACAGCCTCCGCCGCCCACTTCCAGGATCAGGGCAGCCCAGCTGCCACGAGGAGACCCCCCCCCCGCACAGTACACACAGCAGGCAGCACCCACCACCACGGCTGCCTCCCAGGACCCCCACGACGAACACATGGCCTTCCAATGCCGTGTGTTGGGGTGCCAGGAGAAGCTGGCTGAACAGGTGCAGGTGGGGTTCGACCGCATGGCAGCCAAACTAGACGCCATACGTGGGCGTCTAAGTCCCATCAGGGACCACTCACAGTCCCTAACGGACACCCACAGTCCGCTCCATGCTCTCCAACGGACCATGGCTGACATCGCTAGAGTCCTGACTCTGCGACAAGAACGACTGTCTAGCCAGAGTGCCTCCAGCGATCTCGCCCGGGAGTTGGGACACATGCGGAGGATCATGGAGAACATGGAGCGGACGCAGACGGAAAGAGCGGCTGCCACGGCTGCACACCAGCGAGAGGTAGCTGGGTCCCTCAATGCCCTAAAGACCCTCCTCATGGCATTGCTGCCACAAGGCCTGGCGCTGATGCATGCTGCTGCTACCACCCCATCCACATCTCCGGCCCCTGATGTGTCTGTGCCACACAGTGCTGGAGACAGTACACCACCACCCACATGCGAGGCACATGCAACAGCAGAGGACGAAGATGCGGATGAATCTGCCATCGTGGTCAGGAGGACGCAGTAGCATTCATCTCCGCCATGTGGCCGGTTTATGCTTGGTTCTGCCCTCTGCATCATCACCTTCCACTGTCCCCCGATGCACTCTGCGACACTCACCTTGGACCTCGACATGGACTGCCATATTCTGTTTGGTCACCAATGACACAGCTATCAGACTGCGGACTGAAGTCCTCCTCTCCTGATGTACCTGTCATTCCCTGAAGGACTCTGGCTGGCCCTCCACGACAATGTGAAGTGGGGTTGGCATGGCCCTGTACTGCTCCAGCTGCAACATTCCCTTGAATGTGTAATAAACATTCATATTCACACAGATGTGTCATGTCTATGATCTTTCAAGTGTGGAAGTATGGATGAATGTAGGGTCAGTGATATATGAAGTCTATGAGACAGATGTCCTACTACGGAAGTCCTGTCCATGCACAGGAAGCTTCCTTTATTGGCCAGTCATGAAGGTCAGTAGGTGTGTGCATGCTGCATGCAGTACATCATCCCTGAAATAAAATTAAGTACAGGGACCACCAGTTTTTCTTAGGAGTCCTCCACCGGCGCTGCTGAATGTCAGTATTGACAAATAATAAGGCTGCCTAGTTTTGATTTCACCTCACACCTTTCAATCAATCAATCAGGTGGCTTGCAAAGCACGACTACTCACCCGAAGAGTCTCAAGGCGCTGGGGAGGACTGCTAGTCCGTCGAAGACGCTGTGGTTCAGTCGAAGAGCCAGGTCTTGATGTCCTTCCTGAATTGAGGCAGCGACAGTGATTGCCTGAGGTGGAGAGGTAGGGTGTTCCAGGTCTTTGCTACGAGGTAGGAGAAGGATCTTCCTCCGGCCGTGGTCTTGCGGATACATGGGATGGTAACCAGGGCCTGCTGGGTGGAGCGAAGGCCTCTGGTGGGTGTGTGGAATGCAAGGCGGTGGTTAAGGTACGCAGGTCCCATGTCGTGTAGGTCTTTGTAGACATGTGTGAGGAGCTTGAGGGTGATTCTTTTGTTGACTGGGAGCCAGTGGAGGTCTCTCAGGTGGCCGGTGATGTGGCTACGGTGGAGGATGTTGAGGATAAGACTGGTGGAGGCGTTCTGAATGTTCTGCAGTTTCTAGAGGAGTTTCTGGGTGATGCCGGCATATAGTGCATTGCCGTAGTCGATTCTGCTGCTGATGAGTGTGTGGGTGACTGTCTTTCTGGACTCTGTGGAGATCCACTTGAAGATCTTTTGAAGCAGACGTAGCGTGTGGAAACAGGATGATGAGACAGCATTGATCTGGCGACTCATGTTGAGCGAGGAGTCCAGGATGATGCCGAGGTTTCGGTGGGTGTGGGGGGGGGGGTCCAAGTGCTGCAGGCCACCAGGAGTCATCCCAGGCAGAGAAGGTGGAGCCCATGATGAGAACTTCAGTCTTTTCTGCGTTGAGCTTGAGGCTGCTGTTCTTCATCCAGGTGGCGACAGCCTTCATCCTGTCATGGAAGTTGTTCTTGGCTAATGTGGGTTCATTGGTGAGGGAGAGAATCAGCTGGGTGTCGTCGGCGTAGGAGACGATGTTTAATCCGTGGTTCCTGACAATGGCAGCGAGTGGGACCATGTAGTCCTTGAAGAGAGTGAGGCTCAGAGAGGAGCCCTGAGGCACTCCGCTGCTGATCTCTGTGGGTTCTAAGTGGAACTGTGGTAGTCTGACTCTCTGAGTTCGGCTGGTGAGGAAGGTGCAGATCCAGCGTCGTGGAGTCTTGGGCATAGGGTGCAGTAGGAGAAGGTATCAAAGGCGGCCGAGAGGTCAAGGAGGATGAAGGCTGCAGTTTTGCCTCGGTCGAGGAGGGTGCGGACATCATCTGTGGCGGCGAGGAGGGCGGTCTTGGTGCTGGGGTTGCTTCGGAAGCCGAATCTGGAGGTGTCCAGAATGTGTTTCACTTCAAAGAACTCGGAAGGTTGGGTGTTGAAGGCCTTTTTGATGACGTTGGCTGGGAAGGGGAGACGAGAGATGGATGTGAAGTTCTTGAGGTCTGTCGGGTCAGCAGAGGGTTTCTTCAGCAAGGGGTTGATCTCTGCGTGTTTCCAGTCTTCCGGGAAGGTGGCGGAGTTGATGGAGCATTTGATGGTGGCGTGGCAGAGTTCAGGGGCGATGGTGGTGCCAGCTCTGTTGAAGATGTGGTGCGGGCTGGGGTCAGAGGGTGCTCCGGAGTGGATGCTCTTCATGATCTTGAGGGTGTCGTCAGCTGTGAGAGGATTCCAGCTGAGTAGGGTCTGTTGGGGTCCGGTGTCGTTGGGTGCAATTGTTGCCGGTGGGGAGGGAGGGTCTTGGATATCGAGGCTGTTGTGTATCTCCTTAATCTTGTGGTGGAAGAAGGTGCCAAGGTTGTTGCAGAGGTCTTGGGAGGGTGGGATGTCTGCTGTCTCTGTGCTGGGTCTGGCGAATTCTTTGACCATGGCGAAATGTTCTTTACTATTGAGTGCGTTTCTTGTAGGGCCTATTTCTTTGTTGTTCTAATGAGGTGGTGGTGTGCGGTGACAGCGGTCTTGAAGGCTGAGTGGTGGTCCGGGGTCTTGCTGCTCTTCCATCTCTTCTTGAGCCGTCTACAGGTTCGTCTGAACTCATGAAGGGCGGAAGAGAACCAGCTGGCTTTCTTGGAGTGTTGTTTTCGTGGGGCTTTCTTCAGGAGAGCCAAAGTGTCGGTGCAGTTGGAGATTCATCGGTGGAGGTTGCGTGCTGAGGTATTAGCGTCCGTGGATGTGGGTGGAGGGGTTTTGCTGAGGAAGGTGGTGAGCTGTTCTTCAGTGATCTTGTCAAACACATGGAGATGATGGAGGGAGCGCTGAAACTTTTCAAACACTCACTCCCAGTCACAGATCTAGGTTGAATCCATCATCGTTCTTTAGCTCACTTTGCCACCCCAGTTCAGACCAGCTATATGCAAATCAGTCTAGTTCTGCATTCTGTCCATAAATTGTTCTTTTTGCATTTGTCACCCCGAGTGGGATGGGTATGACCAGACGTGGGTCCCGTGCTCTACATTCCACTGGAGTCAAGCTATCCTGGCTGATGAGGGGTGAAACCCCGAAACCGGTCCTAGGATGCTTGTTTCCAGTCCAGGGAGGACCTGGCCTGGCAGTTTGGGCTGGACTGTTCCCATTGGGCGCAGGGTCAAGACTGATTTGCATATGGCTGGGTTCAAACAGGAATGGCATGGGGAACCAAAAAACGATGGATTTAGGTCCAGCTCTCTGTACCGGGGTGAATGTATGACATTGTTCTGCATTCTGTCCATCAATTGTTCTTTTTGCATTTGTCACCCCGAGTGGGACGGGTATGCCCAGACGTGGGTCCCGTGCTCTCCATGCCACTGGAGTCAAGCTATCCTGGCTGATGAGGGGTGAAACCCCGAAACCGGTCCTAGGATGCTTGGTTCCAGTCCAGGGAGGACCTGGCCTGGCAGTTCGGGCTGGACTGTTCCCATTGGGCACAGGGTCAAGACTGATTTGCATATGGCTGGGTTCAAACTGGAATGGCATGGGAAGCCAAAAAACGATGGATTTAGACCCAGCTCTCTGTACTGGGGTGAATGTATGACATTGTTCTGCATTCTGTCCATCAATTGTTCTTTTTGCTTCGGTGATCTTGTTCCAGCTTCTGCAAGGGTAGCGGTGGGCATG
The DNA here is from genome assembly GCA_963921515.1 of Calotriton arnoldi. Classification (NCBI taxonomy): domain Eukaryota; kingdom Metazoa; phylum Chordata; class Amphibia; order Caudata; family Salamandridae; genus Calotriton; species Calotriton arnoldi. Next base: position 410,765 of record CAWUFW010010592.1, on the reverse strand, counting down.
GTGGTATACGGTGGGTGTGGTGAAGGAGAGGTGGACGCATCGGTGGTTGGTCCACAGGAGCTCAGTGATGTGGCTAAAGGTGACGTTGTCGCTGGCGAAGAAGATGGGGTTGAGCGTGTGTCCTACTGTGTGGGTTGGGGAGGTGACCAGTTGTTTGAGTCCAATGGTGGGGAGGTTCTCCAGCAGGAACAAGGTGTTTTTCTCATTGGAGTTTCCCAGGTGAAAGTTGAGGTCACAGAGGAGGATTTAGTCTGTGGAGGAGAGAGCATGGTGTGCGATGAAGTTGATGATGGAATCGCTGAAGGTTGGGCAGGGTCCGGGGGGGTCTGTAGATGAGGGTGCTGCAGAGGGTGGTGTTCGGATTTGTCTGGATCTGGAAGTGGAGGTCCTCCATGTTTGTTGATGCGGTACTTGTGGATGATCTTGTAGCCGTCCGGGATGGCGGTGTCGATGTCCGGGGCGAGGTGGAGTTCATCCAGGGTTCCGTGAGGAAGGTGATGTCGGGGTCGACGGAGTCAAGTAGGTCCCAGATCTCCACGGCGTGTTTGTGGAGGGAACGTGTGTTCAGCAGGATGCAGTTGAGGTGGTCGGGTCTGGTATTTGTCAGTCGTGCGGTGGGTGGGGCTGGTGTGCGGTGGCAGGCGAAGGTGCAGCTGCAGGTCGGTCAGGAAAATGGGCCGTGGGTGTCATTCGGCGATGCCTGGCGGCAGGCAATATGGCGTCTGGTGTTGAGAGCATAGAGGGTGCTGGCATCGTAGTGGTGGATAGTCCGAGAACCAGGGTCCATGGCGCCGGACACGGTCCAAGCGTGGAAGGGTGCAGACGGGCTTGCCTTTGGCATGCCAGCGGTGCGCCTGCTGCGGCAGGCCGTGTAGCAGCCACCATAAGTAGTGTGACGTGGAGGGCTGGACAGCTGGGAAGCAGCACTGGAGGGGAGCAGGAAGCTGCCCTGGAGGGGGCGGGCCGCAGGGGATGAGCAGGGACACAGAGGGGAAAAGGCGCAAATAGCAGAAAGAGGCAAGAGAGAAGAAAAAGTGAAAAAAGTAAAGAAAAATGAAAGGATAAAAAAAGAAAGGCAGAGGGCAGAGCAGCTGCAGAGCAGAGAAGCTCCCCACTGGACCACCAGGGATGAGGCGCAGGCGGGTGCCTGCGGGTGGAGGAGGGCCTTGAACTCAGACCAGGAAGGGTCAGGGGCAGCAGCTACCTAGGCGGAGCTGTCTGGGAGAGGGAAGCAGTTCACTGACAAGCCTTTCTTCCACTACCCTACAATTACTGTCTTTTTATCTCTCTCTCACAGGGAGTGTTTAGTGCACAGGTCAACAAACTAAGGGACAGCCAACTTAAGAGGAAGACCTGTTTGAAGGTTTTAAAAAATGTATGTCTTGCAGGAAAAGGGGAAGCATGTTGGATCCGGCATCTGAAGCAGCAAAGACCTGGAACAGCCCCCCCACACACCTCCGACCATCACCTCACTTCCGGAATTGCGAAGGACCCTCAAGGTCTGGCTGTTAGAATGAGCCTCTCAGACCTGCAAGTGCCTGGGTACCCTATCGGGTAAATAGCCGCGCTCTATAATTCCTGATTGATTGATTGATTGATTGATTGGTATTATCCATGTGAACTGCCTCGACTATAATAAATGGGACAGGTTTGCTTTTAGATCTATAAATAATTGTTGCAGGACAAGTGTGGGCTCTAAAAGAGGGAGACCTGGGGATTAATGACCCCTCCACGCTTCCCCCTTCTGATGGGCCTGCCCTCTGGTAGGTTCTTTTTCAGCCTGTTTTATCCCTTTGTTACTTTGTTCCTCTCTTTCTCGTTCCTCTTCTTTCTCCTTTTTCCATGTTTCTTTTTCTTGCACTGGGTCAAAGTTTGATGCTGTAAAAAAAAAAAGTCCTGTTCCCCGTAAAATGAATGTTGGTGCCCGCCTCCTGCAACCAGCTGTATAAATTAATCATGTATGCTCAGTGCTTAATTTGAGCCGGTGGTTACCAGTGGGGTCCAGCGGCACTCATTTTTGGGGACTGGCACTTATTTTTTCTCATCAGACGTTTAACGAGCTCAAGAGAGGGAAAAACACAAAAAGTGAAAAGAGGATGAAAAGAAAGATGGAAAAAACGTCACAAAGGAAGAAAGCAGGAACCTGCAAGAGTGAGAGAAAGGGGTAAGGAGTGTCTGGTAGTGCATGAAAGAGGCATGAGGTGGATTCAACACTATGCAGCCTTGGTATTTGGCATGCCCGCATTTAATTGCACCGGCTGCAGGTTTCTGAGCATCCCTTTGGGCCCCCGGCACTCATTCCATTATAAACCAAGCACTGTGCATACTGTATGCTGCAGCCCTTTTTAAAGGGGGCGGGCGTGTACATTTACACGCATTTTGCACTCCCCTGTCTTCGTAAATTCGAAGTGTTTTACAGTATAAAATCTGCATGAACAGCCCCAAACAGGTTGACCGCAGCCGCTGACACAGAGATAAAGCCCCTTGCCAGCCCCGTGCTGAAAGGCCGGCTTTAACCTCAGCTGCTGAGTAAACATGGCGCGCGCTTTGCAATGAACTTCCCAGCCCCGGTGCTTACTTTACTCCCCCTGCCCGCGCGGCAGCGCATTCCTCGGGTAAAAGGGCCCGCTGTTCCGGGCCCTTTGAAGTCAGGTGCTGCGCAGACCGAGGCCCAGACAGGATCCCGCGCTTCCTGCGCGAGTCAATAATAAAAAGTCGTGTAAAGGCATCTTTCTCTTGGCGCTGGCGGGAGCATCCTGCAGGGCCCTGAAAAAAGCGCGGCTTTCACATGTCCAAAATCCTTCACGGAAGACGGAGAGGGCGTTTTTTCTCAGGCCGTAAAGGCACACAGTAGGCGTTTGTTATGCGCAGCCGTCCATTCCTGCCAGCACATGTGGTGCTAACTTCACTGAAGGGCAATGTGAAAAATTCTTCACCAAAATGTACATTTTTGTCCACCTTCTGTTCTGTACATCTAGAATTATGGCCCCTATCCTCAGTGCCATCTTAAGGCTTGTTCGGGCCCAGGGCGAAGGTTCCCCTTTGGATCACTTTGAATTTATTGCCAATTTTCAGCTAGGTCAAGCTGCTATCTGGCCACACAATGTTGAATTTCATATTAAACTTTTTAGAAACTGGGACACGAAAAAAAAGCTAAAACCTCAAATAGATGCCACCCAACCGTCAAATAGTAGGAAAATAAATCTTGAACAAGCATTGGTAGACATTAATTTTTTGGAGTTGTATCTAGATAGTTTAAGGTAGAAACAGGAGCTAGGGAAGTAGAGATGTAGAGGTAGTCAGCGACAGTGATGGAATGTCCTGATCGCTCTTGCATATCCTAAAAGGACAGACACATTTTCAGTCCTTTTTCTCCATTGTAAAATTACTATATACAGGATAAAGTACACCCTCCTGGACTTAATGAGGATATTGCAAGTCGCAGAGGAGTCACATTGCCAAAGTAAAATCAGACCAAATCCTTACTGTGGGAACTGGGCTTACTGGACACCAATTGTATCAGTGGGAGCCTTTTTCCTTTGGTGTTTGGGAGGCCTCCTTGCCAATGAGCACATAATGTCTCCTCATTTACGACCAGAACTTCACTGAACCCATCTTTATCGCCTTCCTGACTTCCTCCACTCCCCATCTCCACCCCACCCCAAGCCCGTTCCCCAGGAGAAAGACTGCCAGGAGCCCAGGACTGTATGCAACCACCTCCTCCCGGAAGCACCGCCCAGGCTAATGTCAGAGGCCTGGGCTGTGTGTAACTCCTCCTCCCTCTAAATCCAGAGCACTACAAGGAGGTAATGGACATCGCTCACCCGGATATCAGCACCCTACCCTGACCCCCCACCCCCTTGAACACTCTCCCACGACCCTTGTTGACTCCGCTAACATCTTCTGCCTGCTCTGAGCAGCGGATTTGTCCTTGACATCAGGGGTAAACACAAGGCAAAGGAGCTAGTACTCCTGGCTAAATGTGGTTATCTTCAGTTCTGGGGACAAAAGTTGTGTTCACCAGTTTGTGATGCAAGGATCCCGTCCGGAATCGGAGATTCCAGGGCACACCTAAACCCGGTCAATTGGTAACGAGGGCCATAGTGCAGTGGTTAGCTCTTCATCATGCTCAGTCAGTAGGTCTCAATTGTGGAAGTCCACCTATGGGAAGAAGAAGTATTGGAGCAAAAGCTTATTGTGATCTCTTTTTTTAGGTTTCATGTGAAGACGGGATTCTAATTACTGGTAAGATTGAGTCCACATCTGGTTCACTACCTGGGAAGGGCTGTTTTAGCAATTCTTCCTTCTTAAAAACTGGGGATTCCCACCGAAGGGTGTCACCACACATCAGAGATCGCTGACCACCCGAGACCAACTTAAGGTGACATAGTTTGGTGTTTCAGAATGATCAGCGTCGTGGGTAATCCATGCACGTCAATTTACTTTTAAGTATTTGTGGTTCTACAGGGAGCCATTTGAGGAGCTCATGAGAGGTCAATTAAGATCATATTCCCTCGCATGAGGGTCCCCTCTGAAGAAGTGACTTCAGAGGGATGAGGTTGAACTTAGGAGCCTTAATAGAAGCTAGGAGCCAGATTCCAATCGTGATAGCAACAGGGATTGTTGGGTTAAGCTCTCACTCCCATCAGATGGAATCTCACACCTGGTGCTGAGAATTAGCAGGGTCTTCAATTTGCTAAAAAACTAAACATTGGTGGGGAGGGAGTGGGTTGTTGAATAAGATATTTCTGTACATGGAAGAATGTATCTCTCTGTTAAGAGAAAAAAAGTGTAACTGCAGGATGGCACTTATAGAATAGAATAGCTTTTATAGAGCGCATGGCTACCCGGAAGCATCCCAGCGCTGCGGATCACTAAGAGAGGGCCGGCCTTCTAAGGAAAGAGCCAGGTCTTGAGCTGTTTACGGAAGGCTGAATGATTACATTGACTGCGGAGCTGCAGTGGGAGACTATTCCACAGCTTGGAGGCATTATACGAAAAACGCCTGCCTCCACTTCTGGCCTTCTTGACCCTTGGTACCACTGCAAGATGTAGCTCATCCGTACACTTGCATTTCTAAGGATGTGGCCTAATGGCTAGGGCGGTCGACCTCGAATCTAGGAAACTGGGTTCGAGTCTCGGCAATGATGCTCAACATCCTGTGATTCTGGGCAAATCACTTAAGCTCCCTGTGCCTAACACAAATGAATGTGTCCATCTGTAAGGTAACTGATGCTCATGTAAAGCGCTCTGATACCCGGTTTCTCGGGTCTGTTCGCGCTATATAAACCTTTAAAAAAAAAAAAAATGTCTGATACCTGATACCTGATACCTTCGGGTCAGGTTCACACTATATAAAAAAAAAACGAAAAAACTGAATTATATTGTGCACACAATTTCACATTGGGGACATTGCTAATTTCCTTGCAAAGGCCTTAAAAGGCCACTGCAGACAAATGTAAAGGATGGCATCCCTACCTGTAAGTCAGGGCACTCATGTCTTGCATGAACATTGCCGTATGGTGGCCTGTAATATCTCCGGAGATTGCACTGCCTTCATTTCGCCTTTCCAGCAGGACTCCTGTGAGTTGAAGTGCTTCAGGCATAGATCTGCTCCTGCCACACCCTCTGGCATGCAAAATTGGAATCAGGTAAAATGTATGATCAATGAACCATTTGTGCAACACATTGCATTTTGCATTTTAAAACTTTAGGGAAGATTTACTCAGTCGCGGCTCCTGGAGGGAGTGCTGCAGGGCGGTGGGGCGGGGCGGGGCGGGGGAGGGGCAGGGTGGGGGGTAGTAAACTCCGGCATATGGCCGAACGGAGGTAAGTACATAAATAAATAAATAAAAACGAATTACATTGCGCGCGCCGCATCGCCAAATGCCCTGTCCATCATACATGTCTAGCTGTCCTCCTCTCCACATGTTTATGTCTTTTTAATCCAGCATCAGTACTGGTGGCAATTCATTCATGAGTGAACAATCTGACAATTTATTAACTCTGAAGCTCTCCCAGTTAAAACGTCATTCGCATGTTAAAATAATGGCTTCATTAAATGTGAATTAAATGCAGTCAAAGGGGGTCAAAGGGTAGCTTGCTCAGGAATGAAATGGAAGGAAAGCTATCATCTGCTTTCAATATTCGCCAGCAAATGGAAACCCCAAGTGGCAAACACACTGGGCTCCCTAATGCCACATAAATTCTGGAATGCATTGAAGGCAGGGCTCGCTTCCCCCTACGCTGTTTTGGCCCAGTGTCAACCCCCAAAGTCTAGGTTGTTGAACTGAAACATGGGAGTGATAACGTTAAGCATATTTTAAATCATATATTAATGCATTTTTGAGGGACTGTTGATACAGAGTATCTAAAGGATAAACGAGGAAAAGCCATGAAATGGAGTAAGGAATAGTCAGGGCCAGTGGAATTATGCTGAAAAAGAAGACCAAATTATGTGGTAGGGTTGACTAAATTATGTGGCAAAAAAGACAAAGTATTTGGCATAGCGTGGCACATTCTATGCCAATATTTTTTCGCTATGTTCTTATTATAACTGACAACTCTACCTGGGTGAAGCTTTTACCTCGTTAGTACCAGTTTAACACCTGAATACAGAATTCAGCAACTGACCAGATGAACAGTTAGCCTTTCAAAAAGTCTACCATTGTACACCACCTCGTGTTGGGCTTTTTTATTAGAAACTTTTGATTGCTTCGAGTTAAAACTAGAGGTGGGATAGCCACTGAAAGCTCGAGCTAGGCTCGAGCAAGATGCCTGGCTCAGCTCAAGGTCAACTTGGACCAGCGGCGGCCGGCACGGAATAGAGGTAGGGGGCAGGAGGAGGGGAGGACGCAGAGGGAAGCGGGTATACATTTAAAAAAATACAACTTTCCTTCTCGCCGCTTCCTCGCCTCATCTCTCCTCCGTAGTCCTCCCTCGCTTGGCCTTAACAGGAAGCACACCCAGGCTCCCAGTCAGCCAATCACAACACTGCCTTAGCAGCATTGGGATTGGTCTGAGCTCCGTGTTTCGGCACTCAGACGCTGACTGGAGGCCTGGGCATATTCTCCACGTAGGCTGAGATGCAGCCTGCATGGAGAACATGCGAATTGTGCAAGACTGTTTTGGCCAGCCAAGCAGTCATTGTGCACTTAGGAGGGTGCTGTCTAACCCTCCTCCCCTGCCCCCGCCCCCTCATGCAAAGCTGCGTAAGTAGGAGAAAATAAAATTATAATAACGCAAGTTATTATAATTTTATTTTCCCTTTGTTTCACTGCAAAAAAGTAGTGGGGTGATGCTTCTCCGCCTTAGCGGAAGAGCCGCCACTGCCTCAGACCCTCGAGCTCAAACGAGCCGACCCTTCCTGTAGCTGCTGGCTTACACCCTACTCTAACCTCCTACAAAAGAAATTTTAAAAAAAACTAGTGACCTTGGATCTATACATCTAGAGGCTGAATTGCACAGTGTGAAACTAGCAAACTTGGGGGCCAATCCAGGCTGCCCTGCTTGACCAAACTGTTTTTATCATAGTCAAATATTTTCTTTCACAGAGCTCTTTTTTCTTCATTATCACATATGAAAGCACCTTCAAATATGTGAGTTCAGGATGGGTGTTGTAAAAACACCTCTTGGGTTTGATTTAATATGTTTGAATGTTGCTTCATGTGTAATGAAAATCAAAGCCACATATAGTGCACACATGACAACTGACTCGCCACTTAGTGCCTTCAGGGATGGGGCGGTGGGCATGCATTTTTTTAAGTTCATTTTTAAAAACGATCACTTTTTATAGACGCTTCTCAGGGCAGTAATATAATCTGTTGTAATAAAGTGAGAGGCCTTGCATGTTAAAGAAATGCACTTACATGATATCCGTTGCTTGACTTACTGACTGAATATTGTCCAGGCTCGACTTGTGCAGGGGCTCTTAGAGCCTGAGCTGACCCTTGGCTCCAGAGATGTTTTAAGGCATGGAGCATGGACAAAGTGGGCAATTGGCCTGGGCCTCCACCTTCCAAGGGGCACCTTGGTAATCTTTTTCTCACCCTATCTTACCCTTGCCAATTAATCAATCTCTCTCTCTCCCTCTCTCTCTCTCTCTCTCTCTCTCTCTCTCTCTCTCTCTCTCTCTCTCTATATATATATATATATATATAAATATATATATACATAAATATATATATATATATACATATATAATATATATGTAGATATTTTTCCCCACCCCCTCCACTGGCAACCTAAGGATTTTCGGGTCCCTTGGAAACACATATTGCACCTGTTTTTGCGTGACATTTTACCTATAATTCCATGTTGTTTACCATCAAACAGGCTTGAATTAGCAGAATTTAGGTAATCTAATTCAAAGTTGTTCTGAAACAGGGACGCCAAAATCCAGGGCTCCAAAATCCAGGGCCCAAAAAACCTTAAGATAATACTTCTTGGCTCGCTCTGGCTCGGCTCTCCCTGTTCATTTATTGACTCGCTCACCTCTAGTTAAAACAATTTTTTGTTGAAACTGCAAATTATGCAGCAGACGGCGAATTACACGGCAAATGTGGTAATTCCTAAATTATGCCAAAAACTCTGATTCCATTGCCCATGGCAACAGTTCAGCATGCGACCTATGCATGCTATTTTACTAGAGAAGCAATGAGCACAATACATTCATATTGATGCAAGTAAAGCACAATAGGTACTTCAGGAAATGGAATGACAAAAATGGGTTTGAATCCCACCGCTGACAATAATACTAAACACAGACTGAGATGGGTTCAGACGGAGGTAGGTTCTCTATATTGGGGTCGATTCCGATTCGGGCCGGAAACAGCACCGACCGACTCGGATCCGGAAATAATACCGACCGACACGTACCCGTGGCGCCCGACACGCCAAGTACGATGCAAGGCGTGAAAAATCCGACCGACACGTACCGAAACCAAGTCGACCGACCGAGCCGCAAGGAAAACAGCAATCCGGCCGGAAAAACACGCGAATCCAACTGACCGACAAGCACCCGGAACAAATCCGACCGAAACGTACACGCGAACTCCAAACCGCAAAGTACGATGCAAGGCGCGAAAACCACGAGCGAGTCGGACGGAGGCCAAGCCGTACGACCGACACGCATACAAAACCGAGCCGAAGCAACACAAAACACCGCGACCGACGCGTACGCAGCATAGAAAACTGCACAAACACAGCGTGAACGAAACGGAGAACACCGTACGAGACAAATGCAGGGTCCGACTCGGTCACAAGAACGTTTCCAACATACACAAACAGCACAAAGGAAAAATCACCCAAAAAAAGGCCAAACAAGCAATTACCAAGCCAATAAATACTGGGGGGTGGGGACAGAGAACAAAGACACACCCACAACTCCACCTATATAAAGGACACAAATCACAACCATGAGCCTTTGCAAATGCCATTCCACTGCCAGCACCCAAGAGAAAGCAACCACACACCCACAGCTCATCCCTCACACAAGCCACACACCATCAGCACACCAACAAATACCTACCTCACATACACCCAGCAAAACACACACTCACACACCCTCACCTGCACACCAACACACACATCACTCACCATCACCACCCATCACCATGCCCCCCAAGAAGAATCCCATGTTCCTAGATAGTGAATTGGAAGTCATGGTAGACGAGATCCTCAGGGTAGAGCCACAGCTGTTTGGCACACTGGTCCAACAGACCCCCATCTCCCAGAAAACCAAGATGTGGGAGAGGATCATCAACAGGGTGAACGCACAATCACCATGTCGGCGCACAAAGAGCGACATCCAGAACAGGTGGTATGACGTGCGCAGGAGGGTACGGGACCTGCTCAAGAAAGACTACATCAACAGCCAATACACCGGCAGTGGCCCTCCTGCCAAGCCAATATACCTCAGGCCCTGGGAGGAGAAGGTGCGGGCCATACTTCCGCCAGTGAGCGTATATGGACTAGAGGACATCCCAGAGCCTGGTGAGTACACAACAAATGTACACAATATACTGCCACAAAACACACACATCACTGTCAAGGGGAGAGTCAAACCATGCACTCATAGCAATTACACAGCAACCAGAACAGAATCATCCCAAAATGTGTATGTCAGTCAGATAAACACAACACATGCCATCAAAAAAGTCACATCCAACTGTGCCAACACATGTACAAACACAACTACAACTACAGCTAGGCAGTGGCACAAATAGAACTAACAAACACATCCAGACATGTAGCCACCACAACAACACCAACACACAGTGAAGACCACTCAAAGGAAGGAATTCTGTGTATGCTGGCCAAGTCAGTGTAGCCAATAGCATCATGGGAGTCGCAGTCACACATATTGCCCCCCACAACTGTCCCATCAACACCACCCTGAACCATGCTCACATCACAGGGAGTGGAGAAGGACTCACAAGATGGCTGACACTGGCTACTGCTGTGGGGAGCACAAGGCCCTGCTGCCAACTGTGCACCAACAAACAGCAGGACACCACTGACTGACATCCTGAGAGACAACTTATACTCCCTGCAATGCAAGCACGTTCCATGGTGGGATATCTGGCTAGCTGGGTGGGAAGGAGGACTTGCAGCACTGACCATAGTCACAAGCACCTCCCCTCACACACACCCCAACACAAACTCCACAGAACCCACCTGGTAGAATGCAATGCCCCCCATCCTAACACAAGATCCCACAAAGAACCACCACCCTGGGTTATGTTGTGTGAAGCACAGGGACACTCTTGGGACTTCTAGCCAAACATCTGCCAGGACAACACTCCCAGCCATCCTGTCAGCACAGCCAGCCCATCCCACAGGGAAGCAGAGTCAAAAGGAAGGAAGCATTGGCATGCTGGGAAGGGGGGAGGAGGCAATAGCATGATGGGAGTCGTAGTCACAGCTCTACATCCCCCACCACATGGCCCAGCAAGCTCACACTCACGCATGCACATCCCACAGAGAGTGGAAAGGCCCATCAAAGATGTCTGACACTGTTGCTGTGTCGTGGGGAGCACAAGGGCATGCTGGGTACTGCACACCAACCAACCGCAGGACACCACTGTCAGCCATCTTGCCATTGCTCTCACACCCACACACACTGAACTCCCCACAAAAGCAAGTAAGTATGGGAATGCTGGGAAGTGGGGTGGAGGCAATAGCATGATGGGAGTCGTAGTCACAGACATAGCTCACCCCCACAACTGTCCCATCAACACCACCCTGAACCATGCTCACATCACAGGGAGTGGAGAAGGACTCACAAGATGGCTGACACTGGCTACTGCTGTGGGGAGCACAAGGCCCTGCTGCCAACTGTGCACCAACAAACAGCAGGACACCACTGACTGACATCCTGAGAGACAACTTACACTCCCTGCAACGCAAGCACGTTCCATGGTGGGATAACTGACTGGCTGGGTGGGTGTGAAGGAGGGCCGGCTGTCAACCAAACACAACCAATGCAGACCATGTTCACACCCCAGAAAATACATAGAAATGCCCAAATCATGCAGGACAATGTGCCACACCAATATCAACCCCTGACTGTGACGACTTGGGACAATGCAATGTACAGGCCCGCACCCAGAGGCACAGTCACAACTGTCATGTGTGTCAACCATTGATGCCTGCAGAAACATAACATACATTGTTTGTGTCTCCCAAAAACAGGTGATGATGGGGACACAGCAGCAGATGCTGAGGAGTCCCAGTCCCAGGCTCAAGAGGATGCGGAGCTCACTGGCGTCGTACAGCCTCTGTCCTCCTCGGACGATGAAGACCAACCTGGCACATCCGGTGCAAGTCAACATGCAGCACCAGCAGGACCACCAGCTGCAGCACCAGCAGGACCACCAGCTGCACCCCCTGCACCCACCCCTCCAACGACTGTCACCACAAATACCATCCCTGCCGACATGGACAGAACAAGGAGCAACACCAGCACAGGGACCCTGGACCAACCTGGGGCCATGGACACCACCACCACCACCAACCCCCAAGGTGGACCAGGGTTATCTGTGCGTGCCACTGCACACACTGCACATGTCAGCAGGGGTGGTGGGAGGGTGGGAGACAGAGGTCGCTGCTTGCAGACGTTGCTGGTGTGCATGATGACCCACAACTGGTACGCATAGCTGATGCGTACCAGTCCAGCACCGGAGACCTCAGCCAGGTAGTGGGGCTCCTCAGAGACATGAAACAGCAGCAGGCTGCCCATCATGCCCGCTTGGACTCCCACATGTCCCACGTGGAGTCACACATGTCCCGCGTGGACTCACACATGTCCCGCGTGGAGTCCAAGTGGGATGCACTGCATGAGATGACGGCGGTGCACAGGGACATTTTACAATGCCTCCGCCAGATGAACAGCAACCAGTCCACACCTCCCTGTGTGCCAACAACATCTGGTGCCGAACAAACTGCAACTGACACAGGGAGGGAGGAGGACTCTGGCGGAGAGTCCCCTGCACCGCAGCAGCCTGTACTTGAGGGGCCCCCCCAAGAAGAGGGGTCGTCCGAGGAGGGAAAAGTGAGAGGCCGATGGCCAAGCGCAACTCCCAGGAAGCCTGAACCTGTTCTGGATGTTCGCCTTTGTGCACAGACTGTTCACCCTGTTGACGGCAACACTACTCCCACACATTGCATGGGGAGTACAAGTTGGACCAATGTGTCAGACAACTGTGGCCCCGATACTGGGGATCCTGTCTACCAGGACTTTCAATTCACCTAGGAACTTCGGATTGCAAGATTTATGTACAGCACTACCCATCCTATGCACTATTAACACAAATGTATCACAATAAACACACTAATACACCATACTTGCCTCTGTCGTGATTCCAACGTGGGTGCTGTTGTGGGGATGATGAACTGCAAAATTACACTGTGTATGCGAACTGCAACAGCAAGGACAACACAGGCATGTGAGTAAAGGCAACGTGACACATATGAGGGAGACACACCACCAGGGCTACACAACACATACACACCTAGGCCATCTGACTCATTGCCTACACTGATGTTGCCAGGGAAGACGGTGCAATGCACAGACACCACACCCATTCCCAGTTGTAGTCAAGTAGCCCACAGGTGCAGTAAGCAAATGTCAGTCAAATGTGTGACCACAGACAACGCACATCACAAAGTGAAGCACAGGTTTATTACACAGTTGCAACATGTCGTAACCACTACAGATGCAAGGTAATCCCACCTGGCAGCGGGCACACAGTCAACAACTGTAGACGGAAGGAAGTCCATGGGTGTGGCGCACATCACCTGTAGGGACACAACAGCTACCACCCTGGATGTGCAATCACGTCGTCGTTGGACACAGTTGACCAAACGAATCTGAAAGTACCCTGTGAAGGACAGAAATGATACACAGTCAAAAGCAATGGAGTACAGGACAGAACAGCAAACCTCATGCACAATACATGTTACAAGATACCCACCCAGAACCAAGTTAGCATGTCAACACTGTTGGGGAGTACAGCCCACCTGTTAGCACACATCGCAACACACATCCAGTCAAGTAGCCCATGGACACACTCCAACAGCACCAGAGCACCACCTACACATATCATGCCAACTCACATCATTGACATGACACCTCAGGATACTCACATTCAGCTAAAGAAGTTGGTGATGAGCTGTGTGCGGACATCACCCTCATCATCATCATCATCATCGTCACTGGCATCGTGGTCCAGGCCAGGATCCTCCACAGGTGGCGGATGTTGGTCATTGTCATCCTGGATGAGAGGCAACTCCTTCCGCACTGCCAGGTTGTGGAACATGCAGCAGACGATGATAATCTTGCACACTTTCGCAGGGGCATATGGGAGGGACCCTCCGGTCTTGTCCAGGCAGCGGAAGCGGCTCTTCAGGAGACCAAATGTCCGCTCAATCACTCTCCTGGTCCGACCATGTGCCTCATTGTAGCGCATCTGGGCTGGTGTCACAGGGTTCCTGAGGGGTGTCAGCAACCACGGCATGTTGGGGTATCCCGAGTCACCTACGGACAGACAAGTGCACATTAGCTGACTTGGAAAAGTGGGCGGAATACTACAGATCAGATCACACACAATGGCACAAAGTCAGTACACACCGACAAGCCAGGCACGCTGGTTCTGCATCTGTGCCATCATCCTGGGGATGCGACTACTCCTCATCACAAAGGCATCATGTGCTGAACCAGGGAAACGGGCACACACGTGTGTGATGGTCATGTCTGCAAGACACACCACCAGTGCATTGACCGAGTGGTAGTGCTTGCGGTTCCTGTAGGCCTGCTCCTGGGCCTGTGGTGGTACCAAAGCCACATGTGTCCCATCAATGGAGCCAATGACATGCGGCATCCTCCCCAGGGCATAAAAGTCACTCTTCACGTCAGTGAGTCGTCGCAGTCTAGGGAAATAGATGTACCGGTTCAGGAATAGCAACATTGCCGCCAAAACATCGCGGAGCACACGGCTCAACATGGTCTGTGACATCCCACCAGCAGTCGCTACAGTATGTTGGAAGGTACCGGTGGCAAAGAAGTGTAGGGCTGCCATCACCTTCACCTTGGGGGTCAGCGCTGTAGGATACGGCCGGCCAGGCTGCAAATGTGGGGACAACTGCACTGCCAAATCCTCAATCAGCTGCCTGGTGAAGCGGTACCGTCGGATGCTGTCCCGTTCCACCATCGTTGCCAGGTCTGGGAATGGTCGATGGACAGCAGGAGCACTGCAGTGCAGAGGAGAAGTAAGCAAGATTGTCAGTCACCCCACATATGCGGCATTGAACACACTCAAGATCCCAACATACATCATTATGAGGCACAACTACATGAAGTGTGCAGTTCCGGAAGGACATGTATGGTACATACATGGCCAACATCTGTCAACACGGTCCAACAGGTGGCATCAATTAGTCCCAGGTTGGCCCATTGGATATCATGAGGCCGTGTCACAGTTCCCATCTCCTGCTGCCGTGTCACAATAACCCCCACAGTGACATGTGAGGACAGATGTGCCCCAGGCACCACAGCTCAACGACAGGTACATTCCCAGGGACCCTGTATTGCCACATGGACACTGGCATTACATGGAGTATCATGTATACACCACAGCAAAACAACCATGACCCCCACAGGTAGTGGCCCCACTTGCCACGGCAGGACAGACATGGACGTCTGTGACACACACACGCACAACATCAAAGTCCATGCACACACAACCTGGATGTGGAGACTGTCTCCCATTGTGCACATGAAATCAGAGACATTGTAAACACTACATGCACAAAGACTGTGGAGGATCATCACTATTGTGCCACTGGGACACCCTGGCTCAAACATACCGTCCCACATGGGACTCACGGGGTATGTGACATGACATACACATACACCACCGTGAAATGTGACCATGGCACATGCACAGATATGAACAGTTGCACATCACAGTGGTCATGCACACGTAACACCCAGGATCCTGCCCCCATGAACACGTGCACAGCCTGGGGGTGGCTGCCCACAGGTGACACCCACAGGACAACATGTACACCAACATACACACAATAGGAAATGCAGCCTTACATGCCTTATGATAAAGTTTGGACAGGCTGTCGTGATGTAGATAGATCACTCCCTGGGAGCTATCTGTGGCTGGCATATGTCCATCTGAGACAGGCATGCTGACATACGCCAGTCACATGTACAGTGATGCGTTCTACTGCAATGGACCGATCGGTGCCCCCGGCCGGCCCATTGCATTCAATGTGTGCGGGTACGCGTTGTACCCCTGTACGCGTTGTACCCCTGTACGCGTTGAACTGCAATGGACCGATCGGTGCCCCCGGCCGGCCCATTGCATTCAATGTGTGCGGGTACGCGTTGTACCCCTGTACGCGTTGTACCCCTGTACGCGTTGAACTGCAATGGACCGATCGGTGCCCCCGGCCGGCCCATTGCATTCAATGTGTGCGGGTACGCGTTGTACCCCTGTACGCGTTGAACTGCAATGGACCGATCGGTGCCTCCGGCCGGCCCATTGCATTCAATGTGTGCGGGTACGCGTTGTACCCCTGTATGCGTTGTACCCCTGTACGCGTTGAACTGCAATGGACCGATCGGTGCCCCCGGCCGGCCCATTGCATTCAATGTGTGCGGGTACGCGTTGTACCCCTGTACGCGTTGTACTGCAATGGACCGATCGGTGCCCCCGGCCGGCCCATTGCATTCAATGTGTGCGGGTATGCGTTGTACCCCTGTACGCGTTCTACTGCAATGGACCGATCGGTGCCCCCGGCCGGCCCATTGCATTCAATGTGTGCGGGTACGCGTTGTACCCCTGTACGCGTTGTACCCCTGTACGCGTTGAACTGCAATGGACAGATCGGTGCCCCCGGCCGGCCCATTGCATTCAATGTGTGCGGGTACGCGTTGTACCCCTGTACGCGTTGTACTGCAATGGACCGATCGGTGCCCCCGGCCGGCCCATTGCATTCAATGTGTGCGGGTACGCGTTGTACCCCTGTACGCGTTGTACCCCTGTACGCGTTGTACCGCAATGGACCGATCGGTGCGCACCCATTGACAATGGGCTTGCCTGGCAACGGACACGTTTTCGAACGAGTCGGTTGCTGGAAAATCAGTTGGTCAACCACAACAATGTTGCAAAATCATGTATGTCATGAAGTTGAAGATTTGAAGGATGCTGTGGGCGTGTTTTGGTGCTGCTATTCCATGGATTGGCCAGATTCAGAAGATGCAAACGACTTGGACCTATCACTTTGGACACAAGGGACAGTATCTGCCTCTCCAGCACATATATATTGCTGGCTGTTCCCCTGAGAGCTCACTTGCCTGCACTACATGCTCCAGGACGACATCTGCCACTGCACTGCTGCTGTCTCTGCCCCTCTGGACCCTGCAATGGCACGTACTGTGGAGAGAGCCCCAGCCTTCAGCCTTGAAGAGAACCAGGCCCTGCTGGACAGCCTACTTCCACAGTACAGCAAGCTGTATGGGACACCAGGGGAGCAGGTGAGTGTTCTGTGCACTGCCTTTCTGAATGTGCATTTTGTCTGACTGGCAAGGCTGAAAGTCTGCACGCCACTGGCTAGCAGGCTCACTGAGTAGTTGTCACCCCCCATAGTGTGTAGTGACATGCACTGGACAGGTATGGTGCAGTGACAGTGCATTTGAACAAGGTTTTACTTCCCATGCAATGATACCATGTAGTGACGTCTGGCAAACTGTCCATGGGCAGCTTTGCACTGCCTGTGTACATCATGTGCCCCTGTGATTGAGACATGTATATACAACTGTGTCATGCACGGATATGTTGCATGTGTAGTTATGGCCTTTTCACTTTGTCATCCTGACAGGTTAATGCCCATCGGAAGCAGGAGATCTGGAAGGACATCGTCCGGGCTGTCCGGTCCGTGGGGGTCTACAAGCGCCGGATCCGCAACTGCCAGAAGAGGTGGCAGGACCTTCGTGGCTGGACCCGGAGGATTGCACGGGTCCAGCTGAAGCTGTCGCCTCCTCGCAGGAGGGGCGGAACACGGACCCTGACCCCCACATGCTCCAGATCCTGGCGGTGGTGTTTCCAGACCTGGATGGGCAGCTGAAGGCCAGACAGCAGCAAGGAGGGGGTGAGTCAAAGACTGCACTGTGAACTCTGTATTACATGCTTTGTGCCCTCCTCTGGCCTGGTTCAACTGCCACAGTGCAGCAGTCATGTTGTCCAGGAGCCATGTCCCTCTATTGTGCACTGCCCACTCCTCATCTGATACCCAGGTGTGGCCCTTACATTCAGGGAATTGTGTCACTTGGGACTGTGTCCTTGCAGTTTGCTTCACTAAAGGTGGGGACAGCATCTGTTTCCCTAACTCTGTTGTGGGCATCATGGGTGGGTCCATTGTTCACACAACGCCTGTGTTTGGACGTGTGATCTGCGTGTTGCTTTGATATGCGGTCCACTTGCTGAGCTGAGCCACCACATGTGCCTGGGGTATGTGGCACACGCCCATGCAGCGGGTGGGAACAATGTTTGGGCCCCAGGAGTGTGCAGATTACGTGTGTCACACATACATAGCCAGCTATCCACTGTCCAGGGCACATCCCTCATTCATGTGGAGCAGGACAGTCATGCCTACTCCAGGCCATGCAATGCACTCTGTACTCCCACTCCCGTGTATCAGCTGACACATTGTGCACAGTGATTTGACCCCTCAGGTGTCTGCCTCTGTGTCAGTGTGCTGTGGATTAGTTGCCAGGACTGCTGGGGTGTTTCTTGGTAGGGGCTCAGCATGCCCCTGGAGATGTGACCATAGGAGACGATACTTGTGTGTCACATAGGTGTTTGATCAGCTGCCCGTGCAGACTGGGGTATGCGAATGTGAAGTTCAGGCAGCTGGTCCCCATTCACAGCAAATTGTGAGGGGCTCAGGTTCAGAGGGTAGTGTCACAGGTCTCCCATATGTCCAATAGGTATGACCTGGACAGATGAGGGTTAAGATGATGTGTTGTGTGGGGGATGTACATGTGCACTTGTGCAGCTCCAGGACTTGCATTCCCCATGACCTACTATTGTGACACAGTGCATAGTGTTGTTGTCTGGCTGCCAAGTCATACATCACTGAGACAGTGATGTATGACTTAGCAGTCATGCCTCTGCCATGGCAAGTGTCAACTTATTGGTGGTCCTGCAGGGGAGTGACATGTGCTACATGCACACCATTGTGGCGATGGCTATCAGGACATGGGTGCATCATGGTGTCTGTCGCTGGTATGCATCACATGCATTTCCTATTTGACTCTGGGCATCCCTTTCATCCGGAAACCTGTACTGACTCAGTGGCAAGAGCTGTGATGTGTGCATGTCCACATGCCACACTGTGTCCTCTGCACTGTCCAACTACTGTGTACTTGGTGCATGTGTCCACACTGGGGTGTTGCAATCCAACAGACACCAGACAGATGGGTGCATGGCCATGTGGGATGTGAGTGCCATGGTTGGCATCAGACTGACAATTGGCTTCTCCTGTTCAGTTAGGGCACTTTTAGCAATGTACAACTAATGATGCCAGGGCTTGCTCTGTAATGTGCTGTGCTCACAGTGGTGTGTGCGTTTGGTGCAGGTGACTGATGTCTGTCTGTTTCCCCATTGTTTGCAGATACATCCACGGCCATGGAAGGGGACAGCTCCACGGACCAGGAGGAGCCAGAGAGCCAGACTGGGTCAGCAGCCGAGGAGTGGTCGGAGGGACCCAGTGGCACGGAGGGCGAGGGGAGCCACACCGAGGAGTCCTCAGCACCATCCACCTCAGCTGAGGACCAGAGCAACTCGGAGGATGACTCCCTTGTGGAGGCGGGAGTCAGCAGCCACCACACCCCAGCTAGTGTTGCTGTCCCCGCCACCACCAGCACCACCACCGCCCTCCCATCGGCTCCCATTCCCCAGGTCCGTGGAGGCCCCCATGTACGGGAGCGTGTCTCCTTTGGGCCAGGCACCGCACCCCCTGCCCGTGTCCCCTGTTGCCCTGAGTGAGGAGTCTGTGTACCTCCTTCGCCAGCTCCATGTAGGGCAGACAGCCATGCTGAGTGTCCTCCATGCGCACACCGCACTGTTGACTCAGCTGGTGTCGTTCATGGAGGGCATCTCATCGGGCATGTCTGACCTACAGAGGGGCAATAGGTCCATGGACTCCTCCCTGACGGCAGCAGTGTCCCTCCTCAGACAGTCCCTCACCCCTCCTGCCTCTGCTCCATCCACACTCCCCAGCACCTTACCCGTCCCAAGCACACATACACCGGCACAGGCACACACCAGCACACACACGTCCAGCACACAGACACACACGCCACAAACAAAACGCACACGCACGCACAGTCAGGGGACTGAAACCAGACTCACAGGGGATGGGGCCCTGGAACACACACACGCATCCACGAGCACTGCGCAGTCCTCAGTTGCCTCTCCCTCCAAAGCACCTTCCCTTGCCTCACCTGCAACCCCAAAGACCCAGCGCCTCTTCCTCAGTGACCTCGGCCTCTTCCCCTCCGATCCAGCTGCTCCAGCATCCAGGGTGAAGAGGAAGCCCCCCACACAGAGCAGAGTGCCCCTCGCCCCCGGACACCCTCCCCCAGGCGCAGACAGACTGAGGCCCCCACCCGCAAGTCCCCCGGAGTGTTAAGAGCAAGACCCCACCGCCGCCCTGCAGCTCAAGCACCAGGTCTCCTTCCTCCATCCCTCAGGCCCCCACTCCACAGGTGCCCCCACCACACCCTGTCCCAGGTTCGCCCACCCACAGATATACCATCCCCAAGAGGCTCCGGCCTTCTCCCCTTGCCACTTGCTCTCCCGGCACCCCCCCCCGCTGCGCTTGTCTGTGCCACTGATGTGGTGAGGGTGTCCTCCCCCTCTGTCCAGCCCACCTTGCCTGTTCCCCATTCTCCTCCCCTGATGGTAGGCACTGCAGTGGAGTCCACTACCACCCTGTCTGACTTGGGCACTGCAGTGGCGGACCTGTCCACTCCATCTGCAGGGTCCACTGCAGTCGTGCCGGCACCCACAACATCTGAGCCATGCCCCCCAGTTGTGCCGGCACACACCGTGTCAGACACCTCCACTGCAGTTGTCAGTGGCTCTCCAGCACCCACCACCCCTTCCCTGCTTCCTCCTGGTGAGCCCTGATCCTGTCCCTGCGGTGCCTGGCCTACCCCCCGGTTGCCCCTCCTAGTGGATTGTCCCTGGTTTTGTGCAGGCATGTGTAGGGTGGCATCTGCCACTGTCACCCACTTGTGACTTTGTTGATGGACTGGCCATTGGCCTTTGTTTATGTTCTACCGGACTTCTACTTTTAATGCCACATATGCTGAATAAAGCAACTTTCTGTTCTCTAGTGCTTTTGCTTCTGATGTACATGATGTTGATGATGCTAACCATGCCCTTGCTGCAGTGATGGTGATATTTGGTCTCATGATAATGAAGTGTTACTGTGCAGGAACCCATGTGGTCCAGGGGGAATGTGTCCTATCCTGTGGTGTATCCATGTCATCCATAGCAGCATCTGAGGGTGTCATGTGTTCAGTATTTGGCAATGGGATTTCCTACTTAGATTGGCTATTTCACATCTGTGGCTTCCACCCCTGCACATCTGTTGTGCCTGCCATTGTTCAATTTGTCTACTTCCCTGACCGTGTGGCCATCTCCAGTGGACATGCAGGTTTGGGCATCAATGGGGAAGGACTCATCTGTGTTGTCAGTGCAACACTGCTATACAAGTGTGTTGGATCTGTGCTGATGATTCCGTTGGCACTTCCATGACCAGGCTGATGTGACGGGAGCCCTCATTTGGTGCTAATTGTTGATTGTGTGACCAAGTGCTCAGCTGACATGATGGGGCCCTACTGAGGCAACTTATGGCACAGCTTTCCTCACACAGGAGTGGAGTCCCCTCATGGCAGTGTGTACTCCTGTGACATTGCCTGCGCCCAAGGTGTGTGTTGTATGTGCATGTCTGTGTGTTCACTTCCGTTTAGCTGTGCATGCTGTGATCCCTAGTGTTGTACCTGTTTGTGATGCTAGCTGAGTTGAGCTATGTTCCCCCAAAGTCTTCTCCCAGGGTTCTCTGTGATGTGGGTGCATGGCACATTACTGGTCATCAGGGTGTCACCCATAGGTGTGTTTGCTGTCAGGGCTGAGTTTGTGTGCAGACGCAGATGGGTCACAGTCAGGTTTCCCCTTGGCACTTGTTGTTTGCCCCTGTCATGTGATTTCCAGTTTGTGTTATCTTTCAGTGATTGTGACACGTTGTGTGTGTGACTGCTGGCACTCCTCAGGGTCCGGGCTGCAATGTTGGTTGTTGTCTATGTGTGTTCTTTGTGGGTGACCTTGGCTTCTTCATTGGTGTGTGACTGTGGCTGGGATCCCATTGGTTGGTGTGGTATTGCCGTCATGTCCATGTACAGCGTAGTGTGCAGTGTGTCAGACATTCAGGAGTCTTGTTGAGTGTCCATGTGTGATGTGTTTCTGCACCTTGGTTCCCACCCACCACCCTGGAATAGTCATGGGTGCATGTGCAATGTCACCAGTGCATGTGTGCTTCACTGCTGCACATTGTTGGAGGTCGAGGGGTGTGGTGTTGAGTGTGTGCAGATGAGAGTTGTTGCCCGGCTAGGCCCCTGCCTCCATGTTGGCCTTGGCTTACTGGCCATGCTGTTTGATTTGTGCTTGTGTAGGTGTGATGGTAGTTAGTTGCTCAGTACACATGACTGTGGTTCACAGTGTGAACCACATTTAGCTTTGTCATCACAGTGGGATTGTAATGCAGCCCAGGGTCACCACATTGTGGGGGCCCTGGGGGTGGTGCTGTGGTGTGTCTGTGTCTTGCTGTGTCAGTTGCTGTCCCTACGTGCCTGTGTGACATGTGTGATTTGTGCTCCCTCTCATCTGACAATGCCTGCTTGCCCACATAGGGGATTTGGATCCATGAGTTACCTTTGTGTGGCACTGTATGCACATCTGTATGATTGGTATTCAGGTCTCCTCATGTGTTGTGTGGTTGCCTGGGGACACTGGCACCCCCCTCACCTGTTGTGTATGATGTGCAGTGTGGGTCTGCCTGTTTGTGTTTGTGCATCTGCACCACTGCATTGGCATATCTTGGGTGTGCCATTGGCTGTATGTAGTTTGGTGGGTTTCCCCTGCTGTCCCTGGGACTCCTAGGTCATCGGTCAGCACAATGATCATGGTTTGTGTGTCCCATTGCTGCCATGGTATGGTATCTGTTCACCTCACATCTACAGTCTCCACAGGGTATCTGCATGTGTGTGCCCATTGGTGCAAATATGTGGGTCTGCATTCTGATGGTCACTTCTGTCATTGTGTCATTGATGATTGTTGACGGTGTCAGCCCCCATGGGTGATGTTTGTCTGCACATGGCCAAAGGTATGTCTTATTTGCACTGCAGGATTTGGCTCCCCCAATTTATGTTGCAATGGGACACATACACTACTTTGCCACTGATGTGTTTGTTGTTCTGTGACCAGGAATCATCCATGCAGTCTGGCAGTTGCACCTCTTTCTTTGTCAACACTTACCTTTTGGTCACTGTGATGATGGGGGTTTGGACCCCATTGCCACAATGTTCGAAATGTGCTTCAGCTATGGACCCCACACTTACATTTTGGTCACTGTGATGATGGGGGTTTGGACCCCATTGCCACAATGTTCAAAGTGTGCTTCAGCTATGGACCCCACACTTACATTTTGGTCACTGTGATGATGGGGGTTTGGACCCCATTGCCACAATGTTCAAAATGTGCTTCAGCTATGGACCCCACACTTACATTTTGGTCACTGTGATGATGGGGGTTTGGACCCCATTGCCACAATGTTCGAAATGTGCTTCAGCTATGGAC
Organism: Calotriton arnoldi; assembly: GCA_963921515.1. Classification (NCBI taxonomy): domain Eukaryota; kingdom Metazoa; phylum Chordata; class Amphibia; order Caudata; family Salamandridae; genus Calotriton; species Calotriton arnoldi. The sequence continues at coordinate 387,327 of CAWUFW010010592.1, read as the reverse complement.
CCCACACTTACATTTTGGTCACTGTGATGATGGGGGTTTGGACCCCATTGCCACAATGTTCAAAGTGTGCTTCAGCTATGGACCCCACACTTACATTTTGGTCACTGTGATGATGGGGGTTTGGACCCCATTGCCACAATGTTCAAAATGTGCTTCAGCTATGGACCCCACACTTACATTTTGGTCACTGTGATGATGGGGGTTTGGACCCCATTCCCACAATGGTCATGGCCTGCTTGCATTGTGGGTGCCACACACATATATGTGTGGCACATGTGCTAGGGGGTCACATTGTATGTTCAAAGTCATGTTCGGTGTTGTAGGCATTTGACACAGTCTACACACGCTTGTCATGGTGTTGGGGGATGTCTTCTTCTTGCATTCCCTAGGTTGTGGTGTGCTGGTTGTGTCATGCATTGTCCATCCTATGAGTGGGGGTGGTAGTAGTGGTAGGTATCCAGCCCCCCCTGGGTAAGGGTGGTAGTAGTGGTAGGCATCCAGCCCCCCCTGGCTAAGGGTGGTAGTAGTGGTAGGCATCCAGCCCCCCTGGCTAAGGGTGGTAGTAGTGGTAGGCATCCTGCCCCCTGGGTAAGGGTGGTAGTAGTGGTAGGCATCCAGCCCCCCCTGGCTAAGGGTGGTAGTAGTGGTAGGAATCCAGCCCCCCCTGGCTAAGGGTGGTAGTAGTGGTAGGCATCCTGCCCCCCCTGGCTAAGGGTGGTAGTAGTGGTAGGCATCCTGCCCCCCCTGGGTAAGGGTGGTAGTAGTGGTAGGCATCCTGCCCACCCTGGGTGAGGTTGGTAGTAGTGGTAGGCATCCAGCCCCCCCTGGCTAAGGGTGGTAGTAGTGGTAGGCATCCTGCCCCCCCTGGGTAAGGGTGGTAGTAGTGGTAGGCATCCTGCCCACCCTGGGTAAGGGTGGTAGTAGTGGTAGGCATCCTGCCCACCCTGGGTGAGGGTGGTAGTAGTGGTAGGCATCCAGCCCCCCCTGGCTCAGGGTGGTAGTAGTGGTAGGCATCCAGCCCCCCTGGCTAAGGGTGGTAGTAGTGGTAGGCATCCTGCCCCCTGGCTAAGGGTGGTAGTAGTGGTAGGCATCCAGCCCCCCTGGGTAGGGGTGGTGGTGCGCATTCAGGCCCCTGTGTGCATATGTGGCATTGGTGATGGGCATCCCACCCCTATGGTGCTGCTGTTGCTGGTGTAAGTATATTCTGCATCCCTCTGTGTGTGTGTGATGTGTCGTGTACGTGTTGTATGTGTTTTGTGGTTGGTGTCTGGCTTACCTTCTGCGCCGTACGCGTCCGTGCCTGTTCCGGTAGTAAATGTAGAATATCGGTATGATCGGGACGAAGGGATTCATGGTTGGTTCGTGTCGTTCGTCCTTCTCGTTGCTTCGCGTCGTCCTCATCGCTTCGCCTCGTCCTCGTCACTGCGCGTCGTCCTCGTCGCTGCCGTGTTCGTCTCGGAGCCGTGGATCGTGTTGTGGCGCGAATCGGAGCTTATGTGCGCCTCTCCCGGATGCTTTGACGTGCCGTGCGTAGCGACGGGTTCGGCGCGTACGGAAAGCGCATCGTACTCGTTCGGCCGGACGGAGCTGCATTTTCCCTTCCGTGCGACTCGATTCAGCGTTTCCGGATTCGCCTCGGTCGGGGAACAGGACCTGGTTTGGGTGAGTACGGCTCGGCCGGATTCTTTGCTGTTGTGCGCATCGTACTTACTCGTTCGGTGTGCTGTACGGATCGGTCGGGAAACAGGCTTTCGCATGGCTTTTTCCCCGACCGAATGGTGTTGGGTGCGCCTCCGACCGAGATCGGAATCGGCCCCATTGTGTCTTTCACTGTGCATTGCAGTCTTCAAATTATCTTCATCATCCCCTGTGACTCGAGCTCGTAAAACTAGTCACAATGGCTTAAATGTAGCCACTGCGCATTAGATGACTTCATATTCAGCACTGGTGAGGCCCCATTAAAAAGAGCATCCTCGGACACAAAGGGGCATATTTACAAGCCCCTAACGCCACACGAGCGTCACTTTTTCTGACACTCCGGTGGCTTTGCGCCCTTCCCCATATTTACAAGGTGGCTCTAAGCTACTTAACATGGTTTAACGCCACCTTGTAAATATGCCCCTTTCTGCTGCAGTCCGCTGTGGCAAAGGGCTGGGCAATGGGTGTTGCTGTGGGCGTTCCTCCGCAACACCCATCGCTTTTTGACGCTGCCCCAGATTCACAAGGCTGGGGCAGTGCCAAAAACGAAGGCCTGGTCTTAGAATGGCGATACGAGGAGAAATTATTAATTTCTCCCCGTTATTTGCTCTATCTATGTCTACTGCATTCTGCAGCAGACATAGAAAGAGCAAATTGCCATTATTGATTGTTTATGTGCAACGAGGTGTCCCTTCCTCCACATAAACAATCTCCCCTGCAGCACAGGCACCCTTACAACACAGCGCAAGGGTGCCTGCGCTGGCACTAGGCAGCTTTATTAGCGCCAGCGCTATGGGGAAACACAGGGGTGCGCCGCATTTTTGTAAATACGGCGCATCCCTGCGTTTTGAAAATGTCAGAGCACGGCGTTGCCAAATTTGGCGTAACAATGCGCTCCAGCATTGTCTTGTAAATATCCCCCAAAATCTCTTGAAATTATTTTTTTGACGAATAGGAGTTCATTACGTTAAAATGGATTTTTCAAACCAAAAAGTTGAGAGCTAAATTCGTCACATGTTAATGAAATTATTTTCATAATTGTCATTAGCCTCCCCTCTAGAATGTAGGATTCATGCCAGCCAATAAGACATCTTAGATACTAGCATTACCTACTTTTGTTTGCCTGCATCCTAACTTGAGTGAAAGCCTGAAACAGGGACATGAGGCAGAGAGGGACACGTGTACAGTTTGTTTCCAGCAGGAGCAAGTTTGGAAGGACCAGTGCTAATAGCCTTGGCCTCCGTATACTGCTGGATGTCAACAGCTGTTAATTTCTACTTCCCTGACTATACACTTCACCTTAACACATAGGGGTGATTACGATGGCGGGCGGACTCGAGTCCGCCTGCCATCGCTGCGGTGATTGGGACCACCTGCCTGTAAGGTGGCGGTCCCGCACCACAGATTACGATGCGACCGCCACCATGGCGGTCGCATCCAGGCCGTTTAACATTGGCTGCAGCACCCGCCGCAATGCTAAACAGTCATGTCGTGCATTTCCCTGCACTACTGCAGAAATCTAGCATATCTTGTCGATGATATTATGGACAGTAAGAAATGCCAGACAAACTGGTTGCATAATATGTTTTAACACATGTGTAAAATGTATTTTAGTTGGCCCTAATGTGGAACCGTGCCAATGCTGCAATTGTATAAGCACAAGCCACATTAACGTAAGCTAGAGACATAGGGGCCTATTCAAAAAGATAAATGTGCACACGTATATATATTTACTCATGTGCGGTGCCTGTTCACAAACTGCATTTTGCAGGACTTTTAGTGGTGCTACAGTATCACTGCTCATGTACCGCAAAATCCAATTCACAAATCTATGTGCTAAAACATCCACCTCCACCTGTCCTATCTTTTCTATATGGAGATCTCGGTCATGAGTGCAGAGATTTCACACACGTAGAGCTACGTTTTAGTAGTAAATGTGGGTGGGACACGGGGAGTGGCTAGAAAATGTGGAATACTCACTCCTAAAAGGAAAGGGCTTAGAGATGGTTAAGGAGGGGCTTAGGGAGAGACACGCAAAAACAAAAATCCCACCCACACAAGAGTAATCCCAGTGCTATTCACAAACAGCACATCTAAAAGTACTACAGGCAAAAAGGTTCCAAAACTGTTGCAAATGTACTCCAGCCCAGCCTTGGAGTAAGCCACACATGGCCACTCACAGGTACTGCAGCTCACTCCTATAAAGAATAATGAAGGCAGGAACTTAACGCCCCATAGGAAATAATGCTAAATAAATACAATTATTTCGGCTGTTAAAAAATATATATATATTTTGGGCATTTTGCAGAAAAACATAATCAATTTTTTTTTCGTAAAGTGTTTAAAAATGTAATCATAAATTTATCTTAACATTAAAATTGTAATATACTTCAAAATGTTTATTAAATAATTAGTAATATATAAAAAGATTTCTATATACTTTTAATAAATGTTAATACATATTAGTTGAAAAATCAATGTAATTGGGTATTTTTTAATTTATTTTTAGGGACATTGATTTTAAATGGACTAAATATATTTTTAATAAATAATTGCCTTATAAACATTTAACTTAATGTGCTGTAACATTTTAATTCTATATTTAAAATGAATATATAAAATGATTTGACATTAATATTTCACAATAGCATATTTTAATTTCTTTTAAGTTTAATAAACTGTAATAAACATTCTTATCATAGCTTGCATCACCGAGCTTCCTTATAGGCAATGACAAAAATAAGGTACAAGTTTTGTGTTTTGGTGCCACCCGCACTTTGGGGCAGGGCGCCCTTAGTTGCTACACGGGCAAGAGCCTTCCCCCCCACCTCATAACACAGGAAGTTAATCTTAGTGGGGCCAGCCCGCGACCTAGTCAAAGGGCGTGAGGCCCACCGGGGGCCATGTAGGTCCAGGGAAGCACTGGGACACCCACTTCGTCCCCTCCAGCGTGTCCAGGATGGTGCGGACCGGCTGCAATTTATCTCCTCCAGCGTCATTTATCCCCTGCAGTGTTTCCAGACATCAAGGACTCGGGAGCATCACACAGGCGAAGTACAGGCATTGGGGGAAGCAGGTTGGTGGCGGCCGGTCTGCTGTTTGGGCATGGGGAGGGGGCCTCACTGCATAGTCGATTGGCTGCAGAAAGGTTTAGTGGCTAGAATGGGGATTTTTGAGTGCCCCCTACGAGTGGCATGCATCGTTTGCTAGTAGCCATGCTGGTGCCTTGTTTCTATGCATGTTGCATGTTTGTTTTACCTGCTATGCCTTGTTGCATGTTTGTTTTACTTCGTTGGCTCATCTGGGGTGGTGAGTAGCCCCAACGAGCAGCACGCATATGTGACCAGTAGCTTGCTTCTATGTCCGTTTTTTGTGGGTTCGCCTGGGGTGGTGAGTATCCCCAGCGAGCAGCATGCGCTGTCATGTTTGACTTGTGACCTTCGCCTAATCTGCAAGGGTGGCCGTCTGAAGTGGGTGAGTCTGTGGGACGACCGCGGGTTGTTGTAGGATCCCAAGCAGCCCTCGGGAGCGGGTGAGTCTCCCCTGTTGGCGGTACCGCTTGGAAGCGTTTCCTTTGTGCGTTACTACTGCTGGGTTCGAATCCGGCCTACGCCGTGAGAGCCAGGGTGTCGTCCGGCAGCCTCAACTCATTGCCAAGAAGGATGGTGCACTAGGGGCAGTGTAGGCAGATGGGACGCCGACAGGAGAACTTAGGAACTGGGTTCGAGTCTCGGCGTGGCCTCAACATCCTGTGATTCTGGGGCAAATAACTTCATCTCCCCTGCCTCAAAAATAAAACATGGATGAATTTGTGTATGTAGCTGGTGCTCATGCAATCCGTTGTTCAAACCAAGGACGTCTAATGATAAGCAGGGCCTGTAAAATATGGCGGTACCAAAGCGTGACCCCAGCAAAGCAAAGCTCAGGGATCCGGGGACTCCTCTCTATAATTTTATAACATGCACAATGAGGAGTGGAAGACTCATTCTTAGAGGAAAGACGCCCTTCATGTTGTGTGGGGGTCTAGCATCGGTCAGTGGCGGGCAGCACGGATCGGGCGTGTCGGGGCGGGAGGCGGGGGGATCTAAAAATAAGAAAGAAAAATCGCTTACCTTACCGCCGTGTCTCCCCTCCGTCTCTCCTCGCATCGGAAATGGAGCAGAAAGCACCCAGGCTCCCCTGACAAATCATTCACAACGCTGCAATGCAGCACTGTGATTGGTCTGAGCGCCGAGGTTCAGCGCTCAGCCAGGGAATGGGAGCCTGGGCATGTTCTCCACCCAGGCTGCATTACAGCCTGGGTGGAGAACATGCAAAGTGTGCATGAATGTTTGGCCAGCCCGGGACGGCCGGCCAAACATTCATGCGCACTTGGAGTGGGCAAGCCACTCCTCCTCCTGCTCCTCTGTCATCAGAGCAGCCCCACCCCGCAAAGCTGCCACACCAGGAACAAATAAAATGATAATAATGCCCCCCAATTGTTCAGTTAGATGTTGATGATTCATAGTGCGGCTTCTGACTTTCAGGGCTCCGCCTGGCTTCAATATGACATGAAGTTTAGGCAAATTATGTTGTTCCGGTCAAAGATGGTGTGGGATCAAAGGGATATAAACATCTGGCATTCAGAGATCTACATGGTACCGGCTGTCACAAAACCTCTGTAGCCCTTTCGGTCTCACATAAGTGCAGGGGACAAAAAACTGGCTTGCTGGCAGTATAACAAGACAAAATGTAGCAGAGGGTCCGCCTGCAAATCCAAACACCTATGCTCCTATTGTGAGACCCAATGTCACCCGGGGAGCAAGTGCTTCAGGATGCAGGGAAGACCAAAAGAGCAGCACCCCCCAAAAGCTGTTAGCTTCGCCCAGCCTAGCAAGATGCCCACTCGTTTGCACATGCTCGCTCTCCTTCTTGGCAAGTATATATCTCGGCAAGATGCTCATCTGGTATATCATGGCATCAGGTACGGGTTCCATATTTGGTCAATCGCTCTTTCAACTCCGGTATCCCCCACTGACCAGCTGTCAGTCCTACGACACCCTGAGATTGCTAGGGAGAAAATTATGAAAGAGGTATGGACTGGGAGGGTCACAGGCTCTTTTGAGTCTGTCCCTTGCAAGGACCTAGTTTGTTCCCCGCTGGGTCTGGTCCCTAAAAAAAGAGTTGGGGAAATCCTGCCTTATTCATAACCTATCCTTCCAGCCAGGGTCCTCGGTTTATAAAAGTTTGGAAATCACCTTTGGCAAGGCAATCCTCAAGTTGCAGAGGTTGGGTAAGGGCACTTTGATGGACAAATCCGACATAGAGGCCGCCTTCCGCCTCTTGCCAGTGCACCCGGCTGATACTCGCTTGCTGGGCGTTTCCTTTGAGGGGAACTTTTTTGTCGATCTCTGTATGCCGATGTGGTGTTCTATTGCTTGCTTGGTGTTTGAGACATTCAGTAGGTTCTTGGATTGGGCAGTGAAGGACCTAGTGGCATCCCAGGATGTGGTACACTACCTAGATGATTTTCTGTTCTTGGACCCCCGGGCTCGCCGGCATGTGGGAAGGCCCTGCTAGGCTTCTGACAGCTGGCACAGTTCTTAGGGGTCCCACTAGCAGAGGATAAGACTGAGGGCCCCGCTACTTGTATGGCTTTACTGGGCATTGAGATAGATTCAGTAGCCGGGGTGTGTAGGCTCCCGCAAGACAAGGTTTCAGCATTCAGGGCATCCATTGAAGCCTGCCTAGCAGCCAGGAAGGTCACCTTGCATCAATTGCAGGTCCTGGGGGTAGCTATACTTCACCCTCAGGTTAATACCCATGGGCAAGGTTTTTTCAAGGAACAACGCCAGGGCAATGCCGGGCTGCACGCAAAGCACCATGACATCAGATTGTCTTCTGAGATTAGGGAGGATCTGCTCACCTGGAAGAGGGTCTTGGGCAATTTCAATGGCTCCCTGTTGTTACAGCAATCAGTCCAATCCAATGTGAGGTTGGCTTTTGACACAGATGCAGCATGTAGCATAGGGTTTGGTGCGTTGTTTGGCACAAGGTGGTGCATGAAACACTAGCCGGTGGAATGGGTGTCCTCCGGGCTCACGGGAAACGTGATCTTCTTAGAACTATTTTCTATCATAGTGGCCCTCCACATTTTGGGCTCCACATGGGCATACATGAGAATCGTGTTCTGGTCAGACAGCATGTCAGCAGTGCTCAACAATCAGAGCGCCAGGTGCCCCCTAGTGCTGCGCTTACTTAAGGTTCTCATCCGCCACCGACTTGCGCGTAATGTGTATTTTCATTGCTAAGCATGTTCCTGGGTGGATAATGCGGTAGCTGATGCGCTGTCTCAATCTAAGTTGACAGAATTCAGAGCGATGTGGCTGCAAGAGGATGCGAGGATGTCGGACTTCCCTGAGGAATTGTGTGAGGTTGGGTGCCCTGTTGCCCCAGACCTAATAGCATTATCCCTGGCTCCCAAGACTAATCGTATGTACATGGCTGGGCATATGAGTCATCCTTCAGCTCGGCTGGGGGTGCTGAGCGATTTGCCCCACACGGGAGGATGCATTTTCTGGTTAGACATAAGAGGGGTGGTAACTCTCTGTCCCTAGTACGAAGGCAGTTATCAGCTATCGCCTTCTTCGCAGGTTTATAGAGGGTTGGGGACCCGACCAAGGATCCTAGGGTGCGGATGGCAGTGAAGGGATGGGAGCGCATAACTGTGGTGGCGGAGGATGGCAGGAGACATATTGACATCACAAGGCTGTCCCGCATAGTGGGGATTTTACCCCAGGTCTGCCAATCACCCGATGAGGAGAGCCTTTTCAGTCTTGCCTATTCACTTGCCTTCTTCGAGGCATTTAGGATTCCCAAACTCTTATCTTCATCGAGGTTGGACTTAGGCAATGTATTGGATGTTGTTGTGCCAGGGTACCTCCTCAACGTCAGGGTGAGGAGATCTAAGACAGACCCGCTGGGGAAGGAAGCATGGGTGATCCTTTGCACAGCCCCGGGGGGCGCTCTATTGTCCGGTGGCACTGACACAGGGGTTCCTGCATATGCTACCACAGGATGGGGGTGCCAACCTGTTGGTGCATGCGGATGGCGCCCGGCTGACCCGATTTGAATTTACATGGATATGCAAGCACTCCTTGGCCCTGCTGGGCGAGGAGATGTCGCTGCTCATGTCCCACTCCTTCGACATTGGGGCAGCCACCACTGCCGCCTCTCTTGGGTTACAGCAGACGAAATCAAAAGGGTGCGCAGGTGGAAGTCATCATGCTTCAAGCACTACATGCAGCCTCATTTGGCCTAGGTGGGAGAGGGTGGTATTCATAGGCCTCCACCCTGGCTTCAGTAACGCCTTTCCCTCACTTTTTTTTATTCTCTACAGTTGACAGGCGAGGACAGTCACATGCAGGCTGATGTGGCCACTATTTTGTTCACACTGCGGCACTGCACTTCCGTGGATCCAGATAAGAAATGGCACAGTTGGCGGCAGGTGTCAGGCTTCACTATTCTCTGCACTTTCAAGGGTTAGGAATCATTTGCCGGCAACTACCATCTTTTGGTCTTAAGCAATTCCACGACCAGTATGGTATGGGGGAGCATCCGTTCAGGCAGTGAACAACTCAGTCAAGAAACTGAACCATTTGGTCATGAAGATTCTGGCAGACTCCATCATGGGTACAGTATGGCACAATTTAATCCAGGTATCAAAGATAGAGTTGCTCCACAAGGATGGAATGGATTTGTTCCCCAGGGGTCAGGAGCTATTTATCCAGAGCATATTGGGGTCCATTTCTGAGGCCGAGTTCAGCCAGTGTCAGTGGGGGGGAGGGGGGCAGAGCATCAGTAAGCTCCTCTCTTAGTGGCTGGGTCCCTGGCAGTAATACAGCGGGGGATACCGAGAAGTGGACTTTTTGTCTGGACTGCCAGACCCCTGGATGGGGGGGCTTTCATTTGGGCACTGGGCTGGCAGGAAAGGGGACTGACCTGCTGGTGGTCCTGGACTCTCCTGCCCTACCCGAGATGCCTTCGGGATGGAGGGTTGGGGAAAGTTGCTACCAATGACTGCTGGTCAATGTGCTCCATCAATCATGCAGGGATGCCCTTGGTGGAACTCAGGGGTTGGTGCACATTGGGGCCTTCTGGCACAATGAGCACAGGAGATTTCACCACAATGTACATGTTCTTGATGATTGCTGCAATGTATATAATGTAAATACGTTTTTTTGCCTAATGTAACCTTCAGGCTATTGTTTGCATCTGATTATCCTTCATCTGACTTTAAGAAAATTCTTGATGACGCTTTTGCTTGCTCAATGGCCAAAGTTAATGTAAAATTGTGAATAAAGGACAACGCAATGGCTGACCTACAAAACTGTTTTGTCACTCTTTGAGGAGTGATCGTGGGGAGGGTTGAGTAGTGGGTGAATTGCGCGTTGTATGCATACTATAATTAATTTGAGGTAAGAAATCTGAGGATACAACATCATGAGCTACAATTAACATGTTCATATTTTGGGAAAATTAATACTAGTGGTGAGAACCCTGAGTAAGGGCTGTTTCCAGAAGGAGGCGTTGCAATGGCAGTTGAATAATCTGTACTCTACACCCCAGCGTTCTGAAGTCTGGTCAGAAAGTTGAAATAAAAGACACTGCAGAGCATATTTACAAGAACTTATCGCCACCAGAACGTCACTTTTTCTGACGTTCCGGTGGCAATAAGCCCTTCGCCTTATTTACAAGGCAGCGTTATGCTACTTAATGTGGCGTAATGGTGCCCTGTGAATAGGGCCCCCTTTCACGCAGCACTTAGCGTGAAAGGGACGGGCAATGGGTGTTGCGGTGAGCGTTCTACTGCAACACCCATTGCTTTTTGACGCTGCCTCCTATTTACAAGGGTGGCGTAAATATGGGGCAGCGCCAAAAATAAGACCAGGGAAAATCTGGTCTTAACCTGGCAAAACGAGGAGAAATTATTAATTTCTCCTCGTATTTGCTGTTTCTATGTGTGCTGCATTCTGCAGCACACATAGAAACAGCAAATCGCCACTAGTGATTGATTTCCTGCACAAAAACAATCATTAAAAAATTACGAGTTGCAACTTCTATGTCTGCTGCATACAGCAGTACATATAAAAGTTACAAATCGCCATTACTGATTGTTTATGTGCAGGAAGGGACAACTTCCTGCACATGAACAATCATTCCCTGCAACGGAGGCACCCTTTCACTATGGGGCAAGGGTGCCTGCATTGGCGCTAGGCAGCTAAATCTAGCGCCAGCGCAGGGGGAAACGCAGAGGTGCTCCCCATTCTTGTAAATAAGGTGCATCCCTGCGTTTTGAAACTGGGAGCGTGGCGCTAGCAATCTTGGCTTAACGCTGTTCTCTGACAGCTTCCTTGTAAATATGTTCCTGTATTTTTAGTACAAAAACGGCTGTAATTCATCATGGAGAAAATGCAACACAACCTATTTTCAAGCTGTGTTGAAGCAGAACAGAAATGGAAGAAGTTAAGTTGCAATACAAGCGCAAAACTTGTAGAAAATATCTGGCAGATAGGAGTAGGGAAATGCAAAAAGTAAAATAAAACAGAACAGGTGAAGAATATATCGGGTGTTGACAACACATTAGAAACAAACATTGGGAAATCAAAAGTTCTTGCCTTTGGGACTTATTGGCGATGCTGTACAGCATTGGTAAAAAGCAAATTATCTTTTGTTAATGTTTTGCAGCATCAGAAAGAAATGGGAAAAAATGTGTCATGACGCAATGCATGCATAGCACGTATGATACTACCGGAGCCAAATGGTAGGTGCTGGACGCTCCAATTAAAAAAAATTACTACAAGGGGTGCAGGAGCAATGATGTAACCGGTGGGTGCGACTCAATAGAGATTACGTTGGGGTGAGCAAATGGCAAGTGGAGCAATGGACAGGAGAAGAATTTATAAAAATATAAAGAAAAACAAGGAGGCGGAAGCAATGGACAAGGTGGGTGGATGGAGCAGGTGGGGTGCTGGGGTGGATGGAAAAAAGCATCACACGAGGGAAAGAGGCAAAGTAAAGGAGGAGGGAGCATCAGGGAGTGCTCGTGAGGGAGGTGCGTTGTCTTGGTGAGGAGGAAACTGCACACGGTGAGAGATCGTGATAACGCATACACTCTTATGGAGTGCTTAGAGAAAAAGAAGAAAGCAGTTCCCTAAATGTGATCAGTGGAAGGATACAAGTCAGCCAATCAATAGGATAGTAAAGAGGCTATACAGCGATGGCACAGATGTAAAGATGGTAAAGATGCTATATTCAATGTCAAGCCATCGAATAAGAAGCAAGCAAAATGAGAATGACAATAAAGCCAACCAAGGGTAGACTTTGGGGGGGCTGTAAGTCCACTGCAAGTTCTTGGTATAGTCCTCTAGAGGCGCTCGCCTACTAGACACCTAGTGTACAAGACCTAAAACATAGCTGAAAAAAGAAAAGAGAATCATCTCACCTATAAAACCACAAAAAGCTTTCCTTCTAAATATATAACTGATGACTCTAAGTTTCAGCTCTGCCCGTTTCTAGGTTTCTACTAAAGTTCTGGATAGTAGAAAAACTGCTGGAGAGACGTCTGTATTGAAGAATGAACAATAGGTCATTTGCCCTCACTGTGGCATAGGGAGCACATGCCTGGAACAGAGGCCTCATGTTTATTGATTTATGCTGGTGTTGTGTAAAGTGATGAGGTCACCTTTGGCTTCTTCATAGCACTTTGTCCAGGATATTGCTCCTGGCGACTCATAATTGGGGTTCTTGACAAGGATGGAATGTTATGTAAGGACTGGATTTACCAGTTTTGGGGTGTCAGCTGCAAGTGTTAGAAAGAGTTGCTTCATGAAAGAGAATTTGCAAGACATTAACACATATCAGCAGTGTTGACGTCAAGTTACTGTCTCTTTATCACTCCAGTATCACAATACATCACCCGCCCTGAGCAAGAGCCATTGGCTTTGGACAATCTGGCTCCTCTTTATGTTCCCAGCTGGTACCTTCCTCTCTCCATTTCTTCTAGACATTCTCCAAGTTATTCTGCAAGAGAAACATGGAGGAAGGCTCCTTAGTGTGCGAGGTAGTATGCCTTGGGACATTCTGAATGTGGAACTGCGCTCCCAACCCACAGAGTTCAGGAAAATCTTTAGCAGTAAGCTGGTCCGACAAGATTTCAGTTTACACACTTTGACCAATTGAATTCCCCTGAACTTCCCTCAAAACATTGGTCAACACCAGCTTTAATGTTAGGAGCACATGATGTTTGATCTTCAGGGACCTTGTCTGCGCTCCATGTCCCAGGGTTCTGACCGGGGTCACTTGCCTGTTGCCCTGAACATGAGATGGCATCTCCAGGCAATAGCAAACGTGCATGTTGAGCAGCTAGTTATCAGCTTCTGCAGCGCTCTGTGATAATCATCCAATGAGAAGAGACAGGGACCTGAGGGCTCAACTGAGCGCATGCCATTGGCCAAAATAAGACTTGTTCTGAGACATTTACTGCAAGCAGCCAATGAAGCGAGGAGGCGGGGAGCTGGGGGGAGGAGGGACAATAGTAAGAGGCAGCACTGCTGCCTATACCGGTCCTGCCCTTGTGGCCTGACTCCTGCACCATCCTGCCTGTCCCTTAGACTGTGCATGCTTCAGTGCACGCACTGTGAAGCCTGGAACTAGAAGTGTCGGCCTCTTAAGCTAAGGGAAGGCAATGGAACCATACGACGCGGCCTGGACGGCCTCCCATCACACATGACCCTATCCAGGCTGCAACTCCCAAGGGATGGGAGCCAACCAAGACACGAAGGTCGCGAGGTCATGCCTGCTTGTAGCAATGCTACCTTGGTTCACACAATCAACAAGCAATGCTACCTTGGTTCACACAATCAACAACCACACGTGTACTTCAGGGAGAAGACACCACTCCGAGTCAGATCCCAACGAAAAAACCTGTATTACTGAAGCACAAATCACTGCAGGCGGGCAGATGGTCAGCTTGTCCGGCTGCTGTGATGCTGAGAGGTCGCCTTACATGATACAGGAAGCATCTTGCACGCCCAGGAAGGCACATAAGCTCTGCAGGGCGAGCCCTCGAAGGTACCATCTCTGCACGGATGGATTCTCTGATGCAGTGATGGTGAGCAGGTGTTCACACACATCCCCGACCTGATGGAGGGGTCGATATTTGTATCCAGCCTCTTTAGTGCACAGTCAGTACCTTATATTACCAGTCCTTGTGGTCATTCAGGGTACTTTCCGTTCAGTTATGGATGGACAGACTGGACCTTAGGGTTTGAACCAAAGTTCTTTATAGCTCTTTTTTAAAAAGTGTCCGAGGCTCAAGAAAATCATATATTTGCACATATGTTTCTTCATAGTATTTGTTATTATAAAAACTTCCACCTGGCACCCCAACCCCACCAGACCCCCTGCTTCCCCTCGCCCCCCGTAACTGGGCCAAGCATTAGGGCGGAGCTGGCTGGTCACAATGGAGAAGCCTCCACTGGGTTCTAGTCCGCCTCTTTCCAGAAGCCCAGGTGTCCGCCGCTGCATCACTGCAGATGGGGGATGGTCAAGGTAGGGTGACCAACCGTCCGTAAATTTCACGGTCTGCCCGTTATTTAGGCCCCTTGTCCGTTGTCCGTGAGCATTTCTTTCACGGACGCCTTTTGTCCGTAATTTTGGGGATGGCAGCAAGCTGTGCTGTTCCCCTGTGACAATCGGAGCCAGCTCGCACTTCTCCGAGGCTGCAGCAGCCCCTCCCTCCCCGACCTCGCTCAGTCTTTGTACAGGCCCATTGTCATTCTGATGTGGCTGATTTTCACCTCAAGAATGACAATGGGCCAAAGGTGTAGGGAAGCACCCGGGGTCAGATACGTTTTTAATGGCCCTTCCTAACTTTGATCTGTGACTCGCAGATCAGCACAGGGCAGAATAACAAACAAATAAATAAAGCAAGATTAATCACTGTGATGCAGCTGTATGTGTGTGTGGGTGGGAGGGGGTGGTGCAGAGGGGCAGAGGGTGCCGAAGTAGCCAAAAGCGGCGACAGAAAGAGAAATTACAATAATGGTAAATCAAAAAGAAGCACAAGGCAAATGTAGTGAGAAAGCGAAGGAAGAATAGAACGCAAATAATGAAAGAAAGCTGGAAAGATTGAGAAAGATTTAGATTTAACAATGGAAGGATGGACAAGAGGATGATCAAATGGAAAAAAAGGAACACAAAATGAATGTTAATGTGTAATATGGAAATATGAAAAGAAAATGAAATATGAATTTAAAAAATAGAGAGAGAATGAGAGACAAAATTAAAGGATGCACAGACAGAAAGATGGGGAAAAAATGGAGGATGTAAATAAGAAAGTAGAGAACAAAGGTGGATAGAAAGAAGAACATAAGGAAAGAAAGAAAATGAAAAGACGGAAAGAATAAAAGACAAACGTCAATATAGGTAAATGCAGTTTTTGGCCAAGTTTCTTTCCTGCTGTAAAAAGCATAATTTTGCATTGTTTTTGCAAATTTTCATCAGGGGAACAATTTTCACAGATTTCAAAAAGAAAGACCAGGATAGCTCACTTTGCTCCTTTATTTAGTGCCATATAAAGAGGGGGGTATTTTATTTTTCTGGCTACTCCCTTGCAGTGGGCCCTTGTGTAGTTACAGCATGTGGCGTGCCGTCCTCTGCATAGGCCTAGGGCACAGCATGCTGCTTTTGTGGAGGAGCCATGCTGGAGGACTAAGCTACATTTTAAACTATCCAACAGGATGAAAGGCAAAGACTTCTGAGTGCTTTTCGCGCCTGCAATTTTCGGGCCATAACAAAAATGTCTATTTAACTCTGGTGATTAATGTATCTCTTGGAGAGATCTGAGTTTTCACTAATCCCGGTTTTGACTCATCATAAAGAAGCATAGAGGCATAATGCGCCTCTTGTAAAGCACAAAGTGTAACATGCAGAGCAAAGTATTCATTTGTATAATAATTGTAAAGACAACCCCAACCACTATGTTATGTGTTATATCCTCAGTTTGTATTTCGGGGTCACTGGAATTATGCGATTGTGCGGCTTCAACAGTTTTCGCATGATTATGGATTTGCCGCATGTGCCACATAATCCATCATTAGCTGAATATATCTGAAGATTCTAATTTAAAAACAGTTTCTACCTCAAATGGTTAAAAAATAACTAAAAAGGCAGTGACGTGTTGCAAAGGCCCTTTGTAAAGGTTGACTGGTCACCTTCCTTTGCATATTACTATATTTGGGTGTTATACGCTACTAATGAGGTGCAACCTATGACCAGAAAGTATTAAAATGTGCAAAAATGACAAAATAATATGGTAATACTATGACAAAATTTGCAGCATTACGCTGCATAAATTCCCTTTTCTTGCCAAATAATTTAGTCAACCCTGCAGCATAATTTGGCCCTACCTGCTGCACAATTTCAGTGGCCCTGCATATAGTACCTACCAGTATGGATGCCATGTGACTCCTGTGAGAAGTTGGCCTGGCATATGCTGTCCACTAATTATAGTGGGCACCGTGCACCAGTCCAAATCGACTCTTATGGTAGGTAGGTTAAAGACAACCTTATTGAAAGCTATCCTAGTGGTAGCTATGGAGAGCAGCCTTCAGGCTAAGTCTTGAAGGAATGTAAAGCAGCTTGTTTTACCAGTCTATAATCTCTTGAGTGACCAAATGAAAGAGCACCACACCAGGTATATATTCAAAATATATGTATTTATTACTAAACACACCCCTCTAGTCTCTTTATGAGGCTAGAGTTCGAAGTACATAGGTTATAAGATCTTAAATCACAGTAATAGCACAAATACACGTTTGGGCCCTAGGGGCGTACCAAACCATATACCAATAAAGTGGTATGCGAACCACGACTGAACTAGACACTAGGCCTAGAGCCTCTAGAAGTGCTTGGACCACAAGGAACCACCCAAGGTAGTGACACAGGGGACCCACGGGAGACGCGTGCAGTGTAAATACACAACCGCGATACGCCGTTAACTTCTATGGAGAAAGTCGGGATCGGGAAAATAGAGGAAAGGGACACTTAAAAGAGGACTAGGACAAAACCCTTTGAGATCTAGGACTTTGAAGAGTCTCTACCCACGGGAGCACCGGAGTACTCGTGTTACCTCACCCAGGGAAGCCGGGTGCATAGGTGCCTTTCGGGGTCGGGTTTCGTCGTCGGTTCTTATGGCGATCTGCTGCAAAGTGCTGCTGGCGACCAGGAGAAAAGTGTCCGGGTGGATCCAAGAGTGGATCGGAGTTCTGACGAACCTGAAAGCAGAGGGGACAGAGTCTGGGTCACTAGCCAGTGACCAGGAGGGCGATGGACAGATGCCCACCGATGTCGAGTGCTTCAAGTTCGTTGACAGTCGCCTTAACTCTTCAGCCACGAGGTCCGGGAGGCGTTGTCGGTGACCAGGAGCAGGATTCGGGCTGTTGCTCGATGTCTGTCGAGTGCAGAGGTGTCGGCGACCAGATTGGACCCAACAAGCCTTGGCAACGGCAAGTCTCGAGTAAGATGTAGATCGTCGATGATGCAGACCAGCAAGGTCTGGGGAACTCACCCAGCAAGGGTAAGTGAGGGCAGGCCTGGAGCAACCAGACTGCCAAGTAAAGAAAAGATTGGCCTTCGGTAAGGGCTACTAGCCAACGAGCTAGTGACCGCGAAGGAGCCTCGTGACGCCGCACGTGGAGCTGGCTTACAGGACACTCGTGGAGTGGGGGCCAGTGATCTTCGGGGCAGGTGGTGCTGGAGGCTAGGGCTACTCGGAGCCCTAAGCACGACTTCTTGGGAGACCCAGAAGATGGTGCACTTGCAAGTGTGCTCGGTGTCCAGGGGTCACGGTCTCAAGTCACCCACGATAGCCACGGGCCTCAGCTTTGCTGGGGACTCAGGGTAGCCTTGGGGAAGTCTGAGAATCCACCTCTGGTGATGCGATGACTTCGGCGTCCGACGGGAGCTTCAGTAATGCGAACCGGACAGATGCTTCTTTGGTGCCTGCCAAGCAGGGGAGTCACTCCTTGACCCCAAGGGAGATTCTTCAGTCCTCTAATCGTGAGTAGAGCGGCGAAGGTCCAGGATTCTGTTTCAGAGTTTCGTCCAGGTATAATCTAAAGTCCTAAGGACTGGGTTCCTACCTTTATTTTAAAAATAGGGGATGGACTACTCTGTGGCCCCACCTATGTGTGGGTCAGGGCAGAGGGGTGGCTACACCCCTTTCCCTTTGTCCAGTCCGCGCCAAAGCAGGGGCTGCAAGCCCCTGATCCGGTTTGAACTGGGGTATGCACAGGGACACCAAATGTGCCCCCAGTGCAGGACTTCAAAGCACCCGAAAGTGCTCCCGCCCAGCCCCAATACACATTGTCCTGTCTGGGGAGGTGGTCACACCTCCCTGGGACAGGAAACCTATTGTCCAGGCCTCCCCTGCCGGAGTTTCGTCCAGCAGCAGGAGGCCAGACTCGTGTCTGTGGCAGCAGCATCCATTTTGTGATGCCAGGGCTCTGGAAAGAAGTTACCGGACTCGTCAGAGTTAACATGCCTTTCCCTCTAGAAGGGTGGAATGCTACCCCCGCCGCCAGGATTGGCGGGGGGTAGTATTCCAAGATGTTTGACACCAAACACGACATGTTTAGGTGCAGCCATTCCATAGTTAGCATTTTACCGCGAGGATATAATGCGTTTAAGAGTATATGGTCAGGCTGCACTACAAACAGCATCAGAGATGGTCTCCGAACGCTGCAGAGGGGCCCTGCTCATGCAGGGGCACCCTCTCACATAGGAACCATGCACTCTGCCTTTAGGATTGATAAGGCCTGCCTTAGGAGTGACTTATAGGTTTATATGTGTGTATGCTTTTAGTGATATAGGTAACCTATACCACAGCAAGGGGTGCATGCACCACCTTACCCAGGCTGCAGTAGCAGACCTGTGGTGTCAGTTTGGATGGCCTACCAGGGGTGGCATAATACATGCTGCAGCCCCTGGCAGGCCTCTGAGGTACCTATGCCCTTGGTACATAGTATACCATATACTAGGGACTTACAAGGGCACTCCAGATCCCAATCAGTGATGTGCCTAAGGCACATGGAGACCCTTTTAAAGAGGAAACAGCTAGGCTGGGGTTCTGAATAGCAGGGCCCCAGCCAGACTAATGTCGAAAACCAGTGAAGTATCAGCAAAAAGTGGGGGTACCCCTGTGAAGCAGATCCTACTCTCCTACACAACCCCCCCAAATGTAGGGACATTAAACTAACCTTGCCCAGTTAAGTCTTCATGTTCTAAGTGGAAATACCTAGAGAGTCCATCTGCATTCGCATGGTTACTCCCAGGCCTATGTTCCACTGTAAAGTCCATCCCCTGTAGGGAAATGGACCACCTAAGCAGTTTGGGGTTTTCACCCTTCATTTGTTTTAGCCATAAGAGGGGCTTATGGTCTGTCTGAACCAGGAAGTGTGTACCAAACAAGTATGGCCTCAACTTCTTCAGAGCCCAGACCACAGCAAAGGCCTCCTCTCTATGGCTGACCAACGTTTCTCTCTAGGGGTCAGCCTTCTGCTAATAAAAGCTACTGGCTGATCCTGACCTTCTTCATTCAATTGTGACAGTACAGCCCCTACCCCCAATTCAGATGCATCTGTTTGAACAATGAACTTCTTGGAGTAATCAGGACTCTGCAAAATTGGAGCAGTGCACATGGCCTGCTTGAGGTCATCAAATGCCTTTTGACAGCTAACTGTCCACTGAACCTTTTTGGGCATTTTCTTAGAAGTTAAGTCATTCAAGGGTGTCACTATTGATCCATACCCCTTGACAAATCTCCTATAGTACCCAGTCAGGCCTAAGAAGGCTCTCACCTGAGTCTGGGTAGTGGGAGCAGTCCAGTCCATGATGGTCTGGATCTTGCTCTGCAAAGGTTGAACCTGGCCTCCACCCACAAGGTGGCCCAGGTACACAACCTGACTCTGCCCTATCTGGCACTTAGTGGCCTTGATAGTCAGGCCTGCCTTTTGCAGGGCCTGTAAAACATTCCTGAGGTGGACCAGGTGATCCTCCCAGGTGGAGCTAAAGACAGCAATATCATCTAGATAAGCTGCACTATAGGCTTCCAGTCCTGTGAGAACTGTGTTCACCAACCTCTGGAAAGTGGCAGGTGCATTTTTCAGACCAAAGGGCATCACCACAAATTGATAATGCCCACTAGGGGTTGAAAATGCTGTTTTGGGCTTTGCAGTCTCAGCTAGTCTGATCTGCCAGTAGCCAGCTGTTAGGTCAAATGTGCTGAGATATTTGGCAGAGGCCAAAGTATCTATGAGCTCATCTGCCCTAGGTATTGGATGGGCATCAGTCCTAGTGACTGCATTGAGGCCCCTGTAGTCTACACAAAACCTCATCTCTCTTTTCCCACCACTGGTGTGAGGTTTAGGTACTAGGACTACTGGACTAGCCCAAGGGCTATCTGAGGGCTCAATCACTCCCAATTCCAACATCTTCTGGACTTCAGTCCTGATACAGTCCCTGACATGGTCAGGTTGCCTATAAATCTTGTTTTTAATAGGCAGACTGTCCCCAGTGTCCACTTCATGAGTGCACCAGGTGGTCTGACTGGGTGTCAGTGAAAACATATGTCTAAACTGATTGAGGACTTGCCTGCAATCAGTTTGTTGCTGGGTAGTGAGGCTGCCTGCCAAGGCTACACCATCAACTGACCCATCGTCAGGGTTCTGTGAGAGCAGGTCAGGGAGTGGGTCACTCTCTTCCTCCTGCCCTTCATCAGTAGCCATGAGCAAGCCCATGTCTGCCCTGTCCACAGATGGCTTAAGTCTGTTGACATGGAGAACCCTTTGGGGACTCCTGGGTGTTCCCAGGTCCACTAAGTAAGTGACCTCACCCTTCTGCTCAACAATAGTGTGGGGTCCACTCCATTTGTCTTGGAGAGCTGCTGGGGCCACTGGCTCCAACACCCACACCTTCTGTCCTGGCTGGTAAACAGTCAGAACAGCCTTTGGTCATGCCAGGCCTTCTGAAGTTCCTGGCTAGCCTCAAGGTTTTTGGTTGCCTTTTTCATGTACTCGGCCATCCTGGAGCGGAGACCAAGTACATAGTCCACTATATCTTGCTTTGGGGGCTTGAGAGGTAACTCCCATCCTTCCTTCACCAAGCACAGTGGACCCCTCACAGGGTGGCCAAACAGAAGTTCAAAAGGGCTGTAACCAACCCCCTTCTGAGGCACCTCCCTATATGCGAATAAAAGGCAGGGCAAGAGTATGTCCCATCTACGCCTAAGCTTTTCTGGGAGCCCTTTAATCATGCCCTTCAAGGTTTTGTTGAATCTCTCAACTAAACCATTGCATTGTGGGTGATAGGGTGTGGTGAACTTATAAGTAACTCCACACTCCTTCCACATTGCTTTTAAGTACCCAGACATGAAGTTTGCACCCCTGTCTGATACTACCTCCTTAGGAAAGCCCACTCTTGAGAAGATTCCCAGGAGGGCCCTTGCCACCACAGGTGCTGTAGTGGTCCTAAGGGGTATAGCCTCTGGATACCTGGTGGCATGATCCACTACCACCAGTATAAATCTGTGCCCAGATGCTGTTTGGGGATCCATGGGACCAACAATGTCAATCCCTACCCTCTCAAAGGGCACCCCCACCACAGGTAGTGGTATCAGGGGGGCCTTTGTAGTGCCACCTGCTTTGCCACTGGCTTGGCAGGTTACACAGGAGCGACAAAACTCCTTACTGTCTTCAGACATGTGGGGCCAGTGAAAGTGAGGGACAATTCTGTCCCAAGTCTTGTTCTGGCCCAGGTGTCCTGCTAAGGGAATATCATGGGCTAGGGTCAATAGGAAGCCCCTGAACTTCAAAGGTATTACCAACCTCCTGGTAGCACCAGGCTTGGGGTCTCTACTCTCTGAGTACAGGAGTCCATCATCCCAATACACTGTATGGGGACCACTAGCTTTCCCAGCAGCCTCAGCAGCAGCTTGCTGTCTGAGGGGTTCAAGGGAGGGGCAGCTCTGCTGCTCCTGGCTCAGATCTGCCCTAGAAGGTCCCCCTGTCCCCAAGAACTCAACCTGGTCAGGTTCAAGTTCCTCTGGGACAGTTCCTTCTTCAGGGCTGAGATCATCCCCCTCAAGGGACTGATCTTCCTCCTGAGCCAAGGGGGAAGGCACTGCCTTAACCCTACTACTCCTCCTCTTGGAAGGCACTTGGTCCATTCTTCCAGAATCCAAGGCCTGTTCAGTTTTAGACAGTTTAGCTTGTGACCTGGTCACAGCAAACACATCTGCAGGGATCCCCAGCATTTCTGCATGGGTCCTGAGCTCCACTTCTGCCCAAGCAGAAGTCTCTAAGTCATTGCCAAGCAAGCATTCGACTGGTAGGTTTGCACTTACCACAACCTTCTTAAGGCCAGTTACCCCTCCCCAGGAGAAGTTAACAACTGCCAGAGTATGGTCTGTTCTGACATTGCTAGCATTGGTCACTTGGTACATTTCACCAAGCATAACTTGCCCAGGTAGCACAAGGTCTTGTGTCACCATTGTGACACTTGCCCCTGTGTCCCTAAATGCCAAAGCCTCTCGTCCATTGATTAAAGGCTGTTGTCTGTACTTGCCCAGATTACTGGGACTCACAGTGGAGGTCACATCCATGCCTCCATCACAGACTAGCACAGCCTGAGTCAGTTCCCTGACTAAGTCAGAGCCCAACTCAGTTCCCAGGGTGAACCCTACTAAACCCTTTGCTGGAGCACTTCCACCAACTGTACTAGGGGGAACAGGTGCCTTAGGGGCATTGGTGGGTGCTGGACTGGAGTCTTTGGACTTGGTGCAATCACTGGTCCAGTGGGTCTTTTGCTTACAGACCTTGCACCATGGTTTTCTTTGGCCTTTACCCTTGGTAGACTGGGAATCCCCACCAGAAGAAGATTTTTGGGGGCCTGATGAAGACTTTTGATCTTTACCCTTCTCCCCACCCTTGTCAGAGTTCTTAGCATCTTGCTTCTTGGTTTCCCCACCTTGGTTCTGTACCTTCTGCTTCACCCTGGTTCTGACCCATTTGTCTGCCTTCTTTCCCAATTCTTGGGGAGAGGTCAGATCAGAGTCAACCAGGTACTGATGCAACAGCTGGTTTTGACAGTTATTAAGAATCTGCTCCCTCATTATCAGATTATACAATCCTGAGAAGTCACACACCTTACTGCCCATCAACCAGCCTTCCAGAGCCTTGGCAGAACAATCCACATAGTCTACCCAGTCTTGAGTCTGTGCTTTTTGGGTGTCTCTGAACTTCAACCTGTACTGTTCAGTGGTTAGGCCAAACCCATCAATAAGAGCACTCTTCAAGACCTTGTAATTGTCAGCATCCTCCTCTCTAACAGTGAGGAGCTTGTCTCTACCTTTGTCAGCAAAGGAGAGCCACAAGATTGCTGCCCACTGCTCCTGAGGGACCTTCTGTACTTTACAGGCCCTCTCTAAAGCAGTTATCCATTTGTGGATATCATCCCCACTCTGGTAGGGAGGGACAATCTTGCTCAGGTTCCTATGGTCATAGGACCTTTCCCTATCTCTAGGGACATGGCTGCCACCATGGGACTCTAGTCCCAACTTTCTTCTCTCTTTAAGGAGATCTAGGGATTCTCTATCTAAAGCCAATTGCTTCTTCCTGATCTCTAGTTGAGTTTCCTCATACTGGACCAGTCTCTTTCTTCTCTCATGAGAGGATTCCCTCCTGTGAGAAGAAACAGAACTCCCTATTGAGGTGCCAGAGTGGTTAGACTCCTGAGAAGGAGACCTAGACTTTCTGAGCACACTCATAATCCTTCCTGGGGGGACAAAGGTGTGGTTCTCAAGATCCTCATCTTCATCTTCCCCAGAAGGGATTGGGTTTTCCAGGTCAGGGTCATTGTCACCCTCCTGGTCAGTTTCAGAGGGGGGCTGGGGGTAGTAGTACCCCTGGCCCCTTCCTCATCTGCTGGCCCACCCTCTGCTCCTACCCCTTCAGTCTCTGAGGACTTACTAAGATCATAAGCCACCAACAACTCCTGGAGGTGTTGGGTGGTGGGACTTTGGCCTGTCCTTAATTTCCTCACGTTACACAAAGCTCTCAGTTCCAAGAATGGGAGTGTGTCATACTTGGAGGGGGAAGCTCAATGGCTTCCTGCAGGGCATCTTTGGATCCTGCTTTTAAAGACATTACTAGTGTGGTGTGGTGTATGCACTACCTACTCTAGTGTGGCCTACTAAACTCTCTTGAGTTGTAGAAAGGGTTGTGCTATCCCTTAACACACAACTCTAAGTTCAGTAGAACTTACTGATATTCTAAGCTTAAATTATATGTACCTTAGGTACCTTTAGTGGTTTTCAGTTGATCAATTCAATTGAGATTATCTGGTAAAACAATAGCAAGCTGGAATCCCACACGCTGCACACCAATGTGAGAAGTTGGCCTGGCATATGCTGTCCACTAATTATAGTGGGCACCGTGCACCAGTCCAAATCGACTCTTATGGTAGGTAGGTTAAAGACAACCTTATTGAAAGCTATCCTAGTGGTAGCTATGGAGAGCAGCCTTCAGGCTAAGTCTTGAAGGAATGTAAAGCAGCTTGTTTTACCAGTCTATAATCTCTTGAGTGACCAAATGAAAGAGCACCACACCAGGTATATATTCAAAATATATGTATTTATTACTAAACACACCCCTCTAGTCTCTTTATGAGGCTAGAGTTCGAAGTACATAGGTTATAAGATCTTAAATCACAGTAATAGCACAAATACACGTTTGGGCCCTAGGGGCGTACCAAACCATATACCAATAAAGTGGTATGCGAACCACGACTGAACTAGACACTAGGCCTAGAGCCTCTAGAAGTGCTTGGACCACAAGGAACCACCCAAGGTAGTGACACAGGGGACCCACGGGAGACGCGTGCAGTGTAAATACACAACCGCGATACGCCGTTAACTTCTATGGAGAAAGTCGGGATCGGGAAAATAGAGGAAAGGGACACTTAAAAGAGGACTAGGACAATACCCTTTGAGATCTAGGACTTTGAAGAGTCTCTACCCACGGGAGCACCGGAGTACTCGTGTTACCTCACCCAGGGAAGCCGGGTGCATAGGTGCCTTTCGGGGTCGGGTTTCGTCGTCGGTTCTTATGGCGATCTGCTGCAAAGTGCTGCTGGCGACCAGGAGAAAAGTGTCCGGGTGGATCCAAGAGTGGATCGGAGTTCTGACGAACCTGAAAGCAGAGGGGACAGAGTCTGGGTCACTAGCCAGTGACCAGGAGGGCGATGGACAGATGCCCACCGATGTCGAGTGCTTCAAGTTCGTTGACGGTCGTCTTGACTCTTCAGCCACGAGGTCCGGGAGGCGTTGTCGGCGACCAGGAGCAGGATTCGGGCTGTTGCTCGATGTCTGTCGAGTGCAGAGGTGTCGGCGACCAGATTGGACCCAACAAGCCTTGGCAACGGCAAGTCTCGAGTAAGATGTAGATCGTCGATGATGCAGACCAGCAAGGTCTGGGGAACTCACCCAGCAAGGGTAAGTGAGGGCAGGCCTGGAGCAACCAGACTGCCAAGTAAAGAAAAGATTGGCCTTCGGTAAGGGCTACTAGCCAACGGGCTAGCGACCGCGAAGGAGCCTCGTGACGCCGCACGTGGAGCTGGCTTACAGGACACTCGTGGAGTGGGGGCCAGTGATCTTCGGTGCAGGTGGTGCTGGAGGCTAGGGCTACTCGGAGCCCAAAGCACGACTTCTTGGGAGACCCAGAAGATGGTGCACTTGCAAGTGTGCTCGGTGTCCAGGGGTCACGGTCTCAAGTCACCCACGATAGCCACGGGCCTCAGCTTTGCTGGGGACTCAGGGTAGCCTCGGGGAAGTCTGAGAATCCACCTCTGGTGATGCGATGACTTCGGCGTCCGACGGGAGCTTCAGTAATGCGAACCGGACAGATGCTTCTTTGGTGCCTGCCAAGCAGGGGAGTCACTCCTTGACCCCAAGGGAGATTCTTCAGTCCTCTAATCGTGAGTAGAGCGTCGAAGGTCCAGGATTCTGTTTCAGAGTTTCGTCCAGGTATAATCTAAAGTCCTAAGGACTGGGTTCCTACCTTTATTCTAAAAATAGGGGATGGACTACTCTGTGGCCCCACCTATGGGTGGGTCAGGGCAGAGGGGTGGCTACACCCCTTTCCCTTTGTCCAGTTCGCGCCAAAGCAGGGGCTGCAAGCCCCTGATCCGGTTTGAACTGGGGTATGCACAGGGACACCAAATGTGCCCCCAGTGCAGGACTTCAAAGCACCCGAAAGTGCTCCCGCCCAGCCCCAATACACATTGTCCTGTCTGGGGAGGTGGTCACACCTCCCTGGGACAGGAAACCTATTGTCCAGGCCTCCCCTGCCGGAGTTTCGTCCAGCAGCAGGAGGCCAGACTCGTGTCTGTGGCAGCAGCATCCATTTTGTGATGCCAGGGCTCTGGAAAGAAGTTACCGGACTCGTCAGAGTTAACATGCCTTTCCCTCTAGAAGGGTGGAATGCTACCCCCGCCGCCAGGATTGGCGGGGGGTAGTATTCCAAGATGTTTGACACCAAACACGACATGTTTAGGTGCAGCCATTCCATAGTTAGCATTTTACCGCGAGGATATAATGCGTTTAAGAGTATATGGTCAGGCTGCACTACAAACAGCATCAGAGATGGTCTCCGAACGCTGCAGAGGGGCCCTGCTCATGCAGGGGCACCCTCTCACATAGGAACCATGCACTCTGCCTTTAGGATTGATAAGGCCTGCCTTAGGAGTGACTTATAGGTTTATATGTGTGTATGCTTTTAGTGATATAGGTAACCTATACCACAGCAAGGGGTGCATGCACCACCTTACCCAGGCTGCAGTAGCAGACCTGTGGTGTCAGTTTGGATGGCCTACCAGGGGTGGCATAATACATGCTGCAGCCCCTGGCAGGCCTCTGAGGTACCTATGCCCTTGGTACATAGTATACCATATACTAGGGACTTACAAGGGCACTCCAGATCCCAATCAGTGATGTGCCTAAGGCACATGGAGACCCTTTTAAAGAGGAAACAGCTAGGCTGGGGTTCTGAATAGCAGGGCCCCAGCCAGACTAATGTCGAAAACCAGTGAAGTATCAGCAAAAAGTGGGGGTACCCCTGTGAAGCAGATCCTACTCTCCTACAACTCCTACACCTTGTAGCCCTCCTTGTCTTAAGTAACATTTCCTATATCTTGATTTACATACTTATATGAGTCATTGTCTCTGAACAATAAGTGTATGAGCTAAAGCGCTCAACACCCTACATTGGGCTGAGCAGCACTGTAAAATAAATGACATACACATGAGCGAGGGTCTATATAGAGATGAGGGGCACCATGGGAGGTTGATAGTGAGGGAATCTGTGCAGAGGGAGGTCCTTGGTGAAGGGGTGTAATGACGGCTGAAGGCATCTGCATCCCCTGCAGTGCGGGTGGGACAACACTTCAAAGGAACCCCAAACTTTAAACAAAATATCATATGAAATACCACAAAAGACCTGCACAGTTGCTCAAAGCTGTGCACATACCAAAACAGTGAGGGGCACGATTGTCTCAACTTAATATAAACTTATTTTGACGTGTACTTATGTTGGTTGTCTATTTACTTACTTATACACTATTGTATGACCGCCTCTGATTTGTCTGAAAACGTACCTTTTGTCCCAAATTTTTGTCCTGAATTTTGACCCTATGTCCTGAATTTTTGCACTCACTGTCCTGAATTTGCACCTATGCCAGTTGGTCACCCTAGGTCAAGGCCCAGGGACGCATCACCCGGCTGAAAATGGAGGCAGGATGTGTGCTCGAGTCTTGTCCTCATTCCTTCCTATGGGGATGTACCTGCTATTAATGCACACCTCCTGGATGCATCCACTGCCGACATGGCATTTTTGTACCGTACCAGTACTTACAAAATGTCTAATCCTAGTGTCCTTTTTCCTTTAAAAAGCAGTGTGTTGTGTCACCTATACTCTTAGAACATTACAACTTACTAAGGTCTGTCTCTTCTCTCTCTTCTCGTTGCATTTGCTGAGAAGCCGGTGTGTTTGTCCTAAGCACTGGAGGTGAAGCAGATCACACTGAGGGTCACTGGCGGAGCTATAGGTCGGCACCAGTAGTGGGATAGCTAGGTGTGCTTTTACCTGCTAAGTTTGAAGCATGCTGACAGAGCTTGTAACGGAGCCCAGTGCAGATGTAGCAGAGGGGTCTCCATGTTGTGGTTGAGGTGCATTGGCAGAGCTGTGAGTGAGCCCAGCAGAAGACTAGCTTGGAGAGTAGCAGGTGAGTAGTGTGGAGCACTGGCAGAGGTGTGAGTGGATCCATGCACACAAGTAGCAAGGGGTTGCAGCTCGGGATTGAGGTGCACTGGCAGAGCTGTGAGTGAGCCCAGCAGAAGACTAGCTTGGAGAGTAGCAGGTGAGTAGTGTGGAGCACTGGCAGAGGTGTGAGGGAGCCCAGCAGAAGACTAGCTCGGAGAGTAGCAGGTGAGTAGTGTGAAGCACTGGCAGAGGTGTGAGTGGATCCATGCACACAAGTAGCAAGGGGTTGCAGCTCGGGATTGAGGTGCATTGGCAGAGCTGTGAGTGAGCCCAGTAGAAGACTAGCTTGGAGAGTAGCAGGTCAGTAGTGTGGAGCACTGGCAGAGGTGTGAGTGGATCCATGCACACAAGTAGCAAGGGGTTGCAGCTCAGGATTGAGGTGCATTGGCAGAGCTGTGAGTGAGCCCAGTAGAAGACTAGCTCGGAGAGTAGCAGGTCAGTAGTGTGGAGCACCGGCAGAGGTGTGAGTGGATCCATGCACACAAGTAGCAAGGGATTGCAGCTCAGGATTGAGGTGCACAGGCAGAGCTGTGAGGGGACTCCAGTACAGAAAGTGCAGGGTTTAGTGTATCTGAAGAGCGGGGTGTATTGACAGAGCTATCTGAGTGTCCCAGTACTATAACTGCAGACAGAACGTAGGTGCACAGGGAAGGATGTGAGTAGAGTCTGGCATCTTGTGCTGGCTGCAGGCCAGGACTGAAGCTCTTACATTGGGGAAGTAAAAATGTAATTGACCAAAAATGAAAGACTGGTATAGGAGGACTGAACTGGTATATTTTCAGAAAATAGCAAACTAATATTTACAGACAAAATAGATGCATTTGCAAAATAATTAAAGCATATATCTGAGTGAGAATTAGTGCTGAAGTGGGAGCACGTAGTGCCGAAGTTATGACATCATTTGCTTGTCGATAAATGATATTTCCTTATTTTTATTATTTTGTGATGCAAGCAGAGTTCTTTCATGATCAATTCTGATGGTTTTGCAGGAAAGTATTATGACATTATAGGTCTGTTGAATATGGGTTTAGCTTGTAATAGCACAGTAATCACAGTGATATGTCTACTGCCTACACCTGAAGGAGCTCTGTAACCTGTGTGGTAGATCTTCCCTCTGCTGTGTGTCTGCCGAACTTCAAGGATAGCTCGCCGACCTAAAGCTTACAATTGTTAGATCTGGAGCGACAACCCTGCTCATCACACTCTGGAGTACTGAAACATTTCATGAGTGCCCACCCTGAACTGTCTCTCGCATTTTATGCCAGTTTCAGTTGGCAAACACACGTTTATGCCTTCTTTGGAGAGCCAGTGGTTATGTGCGTATTGTAAAGTTGAGATTGCATGCATATATAAAAACCTACGCCTGCAAATGCTTGGTAAAGATACATGTTTTGGAAATGGTATGTACAATGAGGTGAATTAAGAGAATGCGGACATCCCTACTCTTACTCTCCTATTGAGCAAAAATTGATAACCATGGATTGGATGATAAAGTGGCCTCAAGAAATGTCCGCTGGTTCTGGGATAGGTGACACTGTATCACCATCGAGAGTGATATATGGCAAAAATGTACAGAGCAGAGTTCTAAGGAGGCGAAGGTCCTAAGGGGTGGATGATGGTGATGTAAGCCCAAGTCATTCTTAATTGTGTTTTTGAGCAGACGCAGAGGTGGTAATGATTGCGCTAAGAGCAAAGAAGGGATATATTGGAAACTATAATTAATTTGAAAGTTTATTTTGCAACTAAGAAATCAAAAGTCCGATGTAAAACATAAATTGTGCTTTAAATGCACACATTGACCAATTTTTAATGATTTTCTTCAAGGGGAACCCTTTCCCTGTATCCAGTGCATTAAATGGGCCGGTACTGTTCGGTACTGAGTACCTGCACTTCTAGTTTTCCATTTTAAGCACGGCCCTTACCCGACGTACTCTCATAGGCGGTCGGACTCACTGCTTTTCTTTACATGCTAATGGAGTCCAACCGATAGACGTATGCCCCACTGGTTTGAAAGTTCACAAGCCACCTATGGTCTCACACCTTCTGTAACCAGGAGAAAGAGTGTGAAGAACTTACAGTGCACAATTAACAGTGTGGGGTAGTTTTGCACATGGCAAGTGTGAGGCACTTGAGGCACATAGACAAATCTTGTGAGTAGGGGTGGACAAAGTGAAAGAGTACGTCCATGAAGTCATGTGAAGCCTGGGACTTCTGAAAGAAGGGAGAAGGGCTCTGCGGATGGCCTAGCTAGCATCACAAAAGTAACAGAGCCAGTTTCCTGCCGAAGGAGGCGCCACCCAGCGTGCCCCGGGCATCAGGATGCAGGGAACTGTGGGGCCTATTAGCAATAACCGGCGATAATTATCGCTAAGCGCACTTAGCGCTAGGATAATTATCGCCGGCTTTCGCAGGTTTCTATCGCGGAGATAGCGTGCTATCAGCAACGCTTAACTCCAATGCGATAGAAACCCTGGAGAACAGTGTGAATATCGCTTGAAAACAAGCGATATTCACACTGTGACCAGTGTTAGCTTGGTGATAGGGCGAGGGGGATTTAGCCATGTAATCCACCTCCCATTGGATTACATGGCTAAGTCAGGTCTGGACCAGGCGTTAACAAACCAGCGCTAAACGTGTTTAGCGCTGGTTCGTTAATCACCTCCCCTGCCTCGCTAATAGGCGATAGCGACCTTAGCGACTGTTTCCAGTCGCTTTTAGGTTGGGAACGCCTACTTTGCATGCCATTAGCGATAAATATCGCTGGCATGCAAAGCGGCACCCAACCCGGTCGCTATCGCCTAGAAGCTGTCGCTAACAGCAGTTAGCGACAGCTTTCTAATAGGGCGATTGAATTATCGCCGCTTTAGCGGGAAAAAGTCCCGCTAAAGCGGCAATAATCACGTTGGTAATATGCCCCTGTGTTTCCCTGCTGTCGCTTAGGTCTGCCATAGCCAAGAGTGGCAGTAGGGAAAGACAATAGCTGCTGCTGCCTTTCCGGGTCATCTACTTCCCTTGCAGCCGCAAGTCCTGCCTTGGGACTTCCGGCAGCTGGGAAATGATGGGTGGCCACGGAACACTGACAGCAGCACTTGCCTGTCGAACAGGATGCCCACAGTCCTGAGCTGCAGCAGAATGTTCCAGCTGGTGCACGCAGCCTTTTTGCCACAAGTTTTTACAAAACACACGTTTTCCATTTTAGGGTTGATGAACTTTAAAGAAACATTTCAAAGTTACGAGTAAAACGTCGCCCACCCCTTCAGGCCACGCAGAGGCACTCTGGGGCGCTTAGAGTAAGAGCACATTGACAGTGTATTATTGTTGTGTAGTAATTTATTACAGCTAACGTTCCCAAACATGTAATACCGAATATGGTGCATTTTGCACGACTCAGATTTATAGCCTGCTCCCTAAACCTGGCCCACAATGTGTTCTATTGTTGGAAAGTTAGAAGAACACACCGTGTGCACCAGGAGTTGCATACAAAGGAAGTGGTTATAGTTCTTGCACATTAAACCATCTTTGACTCTTTAAAGCACCGAGCGGTGTTGAGATTGGCACAGACCATGACATTCCTTTATGTCTGCAATAATCTCCTTTTTGTCTGAAAGGTCCAGCTATGTGTCAGACCTTTGCTTCCCTTCCAATTTATGACTGCGCTAGTATTTTCTCCTTTTGTGTTGAACAACGGCAGATTTAAGGAATTGAACACCGTGAGGATAACTTTTTTTGTCTTCGTGTTCAGCTGCAAAGCACCTCTAATTTTGCCTGTCAGTGGCTCAGAATGTTTGGAGGCAGCCAGGATATTTCCACATCAATAACTGAGAAAAGATTCCACGATTACTCTGCGTTTCAAAAGACTAACAATGTATAAATGGGACAAGCGGACTTAAAAATACTACTTTGAATTAAAAAAAGTATTGGTAAGGTTTGGTAATCTTTTGTGTGTTGTATTACATTGCTTTACTTTTTTCTTTATTTTTTATATGCTTTTGATTTTTTTAATAAATTATATTTTTACCCCTATTTTTTTTACTTATAGCGGCTCCCAATTAAATATGTTTGACTGTGACGCGACTCAGATTGTACTTCTTTTTAATTAATGTCCTAATAACGAACCAGTAATCTTCATTACTCCGAGTAGCCATCCTTTTCTCAGTGATTACATCTTGAGGTAAGCCGCACCTCCTCAGACACCAACAGCTTTTTTAACAACTTTAATCCCACGCTATTGGACTATTCTTTCAACTTTAACTTTAAACTCTGCTGTCTGACTCATAAGTCCCATCACAGGGTCATCCCAGCCTATTTGTCCTCACGACTTAGTGACTACCTGCCCTCCAGACAACTAAGGTCCTCAAATCAAGCTCTCCTGCTAACCCCACATATCTGCACCTCTAGATTTGGGGGCAGATCCTTTTCTTATATGGCTCCACTCCACTGAAACAAACTGAAACAAACTCCCGCTTCACCTTCGCACCTGCCCTGACTTCACAAACTTTAAAAAGATGCTAAAAACCTGGTTGTTCTAGAGTGCCCTCTTCTGCCGTGATCAGCACAGCGCCGAGATACTCCTCCGGGAGTGAGCCGTGCGCTATACCAAGACCCTAAATATGTATAATATATAATCTGGCTATATATGCTGGCCCATGTATTAGCTCAGAAACCCTCCATCAGCTCTGTCTTTCCCAAACATCAAGTTGTGACAGAATGGGAGGGTAGGAGAAATTATGAAAGTATTGGGACAAGGAAGGGTACTCAGAGTAATGAACATTACAGGTAAGTAATCAAAGCATTACCTCCACAGCCATGTCTTTTCCTAGTCCTTACATGAAAATTATCGGTAAGTAATCGGGACATTCCCGCCCTGTCGTAGCCCTTACATTATGAAGATATAACAAAGTAGTATATCACAACCTTGAATTCCCCGAAAAGAAATTTCAGTACTCCCAAACTAGTGCATGAAATTGTAATTTTTCCTGATGATATCAAGACAAACAACTAAAACCTCAGCAGCTAACACACCGGTTCCAAATTCTAATCTCTTTACGTTCTCTACCAGTGACTTAAAGTGAAAGAGGAAGCTCTATGTCCTGTTCAAAAACACCAAAGTTCATAAATAAACTTTCACAAAGTCTATTATAGTCCGCTAAGCAAGCAATGAAGATTTTAACAGTTCTAACCACATCCAATAAATGTCAGATCTGTTCTCCTGAAGAAGGATCAGGAAAACACGAAGGTGGGGCAATCTCTGGTTCAACATGAAACGGAGAGATTATCTTTGTTTGAAAATTAGGTCCAAGCCATAAGACAATGCTATCATCAAAAAGTTGCAAATAGAGAGCCTTAACCGAAAGACCTGCTACTTACCTCCACCCTCTAGCAGAATTTACTGCCAATAAGAAAAACTTTTTAAGTGAAAGAAATTTCAAATCTATCTCTTCCCTTGGTTTGAAAGCAGAGATGTGTAATGCCTTCACAACGAAAGATAAATCCCAGGCTGGGACCGACGACTTGGGAGATGGCCTTTCCAAAAGAGAACCTTTTAAAAAACAAGCTCACAAGTACTCCATATTTTCCAAACCTCTCCATGGATTGAATGGCTTTAATTGCTGCCCATTGTACATTAAGAGTAGCTACTGGTAACACTAAATCAAAACTGTCATGTAATGCTTGTAAAACTCTTTTTTGATCACATGTATAAGGATCCATATCTGACCTTCTACACCAATTTACAACAAGGAGACCAATGGTGATCATAGGCCTTTCTGTGAACGTGTGTTTAAAATGGAGTCTGGCACGTGTAAAGGCAAATTGTGAAGGTGCAGTGCGAACATGGCAGAGGGCATCCAATTCTATCCTTGTAGCTGTTATCTTTGTTCACCGTAGTTTGTACATATATTCTGAGATAAGTCTAAACACTGGCAATCGCTTGGGTTAACATTCCAACCCATTGTTCTTCTGCCCGCCCGGCCACCTCAGATTGGACCCAACTATGAGCAAATCAGCCTTGACTCTGCTCCAATAGGAATGCATTTGTGGGTTGTTCGCCAGAGGGATGGAGGGAGCATATAATATCTTGGCTTTAGCCCTGTTCAGAAGGCCGTTCCATGCCCATCTCAGCCTTTCGGTAGTGTCAATAGTGTTCCTAGGCCTACGGTATGGTTGATATAATGCTTCCGTGAGGGGGGTAGGGGCCACTACATCTGCTTCAATTGCTGTATGAGGCTGAAATGGCGTGGGGTAGATCCAATAATGTAGGAATTGAGCTTGCTCACAGTAAGCATATAAAGGAATATCTGGAGCTCCCATTCCGCCTTGATTTAAAGGGGACTGTTAATATTGCCCAAGCAATCCTAGCCTGATCACCAGCCCAAACCAGGGAGATCATCAGTGACCTAAGCTTAGTAAAGAAAGTTTGAGTGAGTGGTAGAGGTAAGTTTACAAATATGTACAAGAATTTGGGAAGAACTATAATTTTAGCGATCACGATTCTCCCTGCGAGGGACAGCTGTAACTTGGACCATGTCGCGATTTTCCCCTCTAGCCAGGAAATAGTTCGCCCATAATTCATAGTCCATAGTTCCTGCACATCACTACTCAGCCAGATCCGTAGGTATTTGACTGGGCCCTCCGCCCATGTGAGGGGGTAATCCAGAGCAAATGGTTTGGTGGCAGTGGTAAGAGGAAAGAGCGTTGATTTAGTCCAGTTAATCTGGATGCCAGAAAGGCCCCCAAATTTAGTGATCTCACGTAGGACAGGTGGTAGGTTTGTTTCGGGGTCATTAATATATAATGTTATATCGTCAGCATAAAGTGAAACGATCAGCCCCCTAGATGTGAACCCCAGGCCCCTGGCCGCATGGTGCTGCCTTAGGCGAGCCGCAAAGTGCTCCATTGCCACAGCGAAGAGGAGCGGAGATAAGGGGCCTCCCTGCCTGGTCCCACAGGTAATATGAAATGCCTCGGAGATGAGGCCGTTCACTCTCAATCGAGCCATGGGCTCTGAATATAATAATCTAATCTGCTGGATGAATAAGGGGCTTAGTCCCAAACGTGTCAGAACAGCAAAGAGGTAGGGCCACTCCAGGGAGTCAAAAGCCTTAGTTGCATCTAACAAGGCGGCCAACGCAGGCATATCTGGGTCAAGATAGTGGAGGTCTGTGAAGAAGGTACGGAGATTGTGGGCAGTTGATCTATTCGGTATAAACCCAGACTGATCAGGCCTGGCAATAAGGGGCAACAACGGCTGTAATCTACTGGCCAACAGCTTAGCGTATATCTTAATATCAATATTTATTAAGGATAAGGGGCGGTATGAGTCTTTTAGGCCAGGGTCCTTTCCTGGCTTCAACAGTGTCAAAATAACCGCTTCACGCATTGTGGGCGGTAGCTTACCGCTATGAAGTGAGTCCTGATATACCATCAACAAGTGCGGGGCTAGCAGCGTTGCATAGCACTTATAAAAGGAGGTGGTTAGGCCGTCCAGCCGTGGTGCCTTATCATTAGGGAGACTATTTATTATCTGAATTATGTCTTCTGTGGTGAAGGGCTCATCTAGGTACGCCCTGTGCGCCCTACTGAGCCAGAGCAATTCCAGGGAGTCTAAGTATGTTTTTATTTCCTCCAGCATATCCGGAACTTTTGACGTGTATAGTGAGGAGTAAAAAATTTTTATGTGGTCTAGTATCTCCTGTGGCCCCCGAATAGGCTCTGTGTTCTCGTCAGTAAGTTCAGTGATGTAGGTTGAACTATCGGGTTTTCTGAGTAGGGATGCAAGCATTTTGCCCGGTCTATTGCCCTCACCGTAGCGTCAGCCTGAGTATATTTACCATGGAACTTAACCTCCCTCTGCGCCTCCTCCTTGTATTCCGTGAGTTTCTCCCCAAGGTGTGCCAGGTGTGCTGGGTCATTCGTGGAGTAGTATTTCAATTCTATATCATGGATATGTGCCTCTAGTTTGGTAAGTTATTGCCTTATGGCCTGCAGTACCCCTGCCTGTTTGGCTATGCAATTCCCACGAATAACTGCCTTGAAGGCTTCCCATAATGAAGCTGGGGAGGACACTGACCCCTCGTTTTGTGAAAAATATTCAATTATATCCCCTCATATTTCTTCCTTGAATGCGGCATCTAATAGCGCCCTAGGTGGGAGCCGCCAGCTAAATGACCTGCTCGCTGTGGCGGGGAACAATATCCGCAAGAGGCAAGGGGCATGATTGGACAGCGTCCACGGGAGGTGTTTAATGTCGACAGCCCATGACGCCACATCTCTCGAGATTAACCAATAGTCCAAACGGGACCAGGCGTTGTGCTGTGATGTGATACATGTGCCTTCAGTTTTATCTGGGTTCCACTGCCTCGAGATGTCAACTAACCCCCCGTCCCCCATTATATTATTCAAGGTGGTACTAGCATTAGGGTGTAACTTACGAGCCGTCCCTTTGCGATCCATGGTGTCATCTAGGATTGCATTAAAGTCCCCCCCAAAAAACCGTATCGCATCCTGTTGATGTAATTTTTGCCCAAATGTTTGCAAAGAAATCGCGTTCATCTATATTAGGGCCATATATTGCCGCGAGGACTATTTTGGTATTGCCCAGATGCCCCTCCACAATAACAAACCGCCCATCCGGGTCTGCCAAGGTCCGTGCCATTTGCCATGCTAATCCACGCCTGACCAAAACCGCCACTCTTCTAGCATAGTTAGAATAAGCCGCAGTATATGTATTTCCCCAATGCCTGTGCTGTAGTTTTGTGGTCCAAGTGTCTTGTAGGTGTGTCTCTTGAAGAAAACAGATATCTATTTTATGTCTTATCAGGTAGGAATGAATGAGTCTAGTCTTTCTATGATCATTTAAGCCCCAAATGTTCCATGTCAGAAAATTAAATACAGTCATATTTGCTCAATAGGCGTGCTGCGCTTTGCTGCGGTACACAATGGGGAAGATGCTGTCTTGTGCTTGTGTGTCCATACGTAGTAATTGGCTGTGCATTATTCTGGTATTCATTGATGAACGAGCATGGGTCATAAAGTGTGCATTAATTCTGTGGTCCCTGTTCCCTACAACAACAACTGCAAACCCCCAGTTACCACCCCCTCCCCCTCTAACCCCCCAATCAGGTTGAGCAATTCTACCCACCCCCCGACTAACCATACAAACCCCCAGTACTTAAATGCAAACCAGAAATGGGAGAATTCCCTGGAGGCGAGGAATCGGCGCCTTACTACCCAGCCCGAAAGGCAGGGTGGCCGAGCAGTGGCAGGAAGGTTGAGAGAAAGATTATAGTGAGACCCGGTTTACAATATCTCCAGAATTCTGCCGGGGCAACTCGATGACTGTATACAGTCAACATTTGCACTAGATCCAGCAATCAAATAACGATTATTCATTATCGCTGAGACCGGCGTCCTCTGAGTCTTTCCTGGCAGGAGTAGTCTGTTTTCGTTTATGTCCTATGCGTATCTCAATGCGGACTTGACGTCAGTAAAAAAATGAACTTCATTTTTGTTTGTGACTTTCAATTTTGCAGGGTAAAGCAAGGGTGTAAGAGGCACCAGCATCCTGTAGCATACGCTTGATTGGAATGAATTCACGTCTGGCAGCCTGCACATGCGGGGTGAAATCCGGATAGAATGCAACTTGGTTGCCTTTATGTAGTATGTTACCTCTTTCTCTGGCACTACGCAAAATAGCATCTCGGTCGCAGTAGTTTAGGATTCTTGCCAGGATCGGACGGGGTTTTGCTCCCACAGGCAGCTTTGGGCCTAGTGTTTGATGCGCACATTCCACAATGAACATTTCAGAGAGTTCTGTGCCGAATATTTCTTTTAACAGTTCTTCCACGAACGTTTCCATACTCCCCATGGCAGTGGTCTCCAGGATACCCGTGATCCTGAGGTTGTTGCCTCGAGACCTGGATTCCAAGTCCTCGTTTTATGCCTTTATCACATTCAGGACTTTCTCCATGTTGAGTAACTGTTCCCTGGATTCCACTTGAAAGTCATGTGTGTCAGATACCTAATTTTCCAACTGGTCAAGGCGTAGCTCATGCGTTTCAACTTGCTTTTTAACCTGGTCCATTTGAGCTGTTAAAATATCGAGTTTGCTGTCTATTGTTCTGAGGCTCGATTTGACTTCCAGCAGGAGTGATCTGAGGTCTTCATTTGTCCCTTCGTGTTCTTCACTGTTTCCCTGCTCTGAATCGGTTGCCGTATCACTTTCAGTTTGGCAAGTGAGCCTCTTGTTTTCAAACGTAAGTTTTGTTTGCTTTGTATCACGTTTCCCCATGACTGCAGCACTAGGTTTTAGTATTGCGTAGTTTGATCCACTGTTTATTTCGGGTGTCACAGACAATTAGTGTCCGTTGATATAGTTCCGGTTTTTAGTCTGCCTGATATTAGTCCCTTTCAATATTGGACGTGAACTGTGGAAGCTGTATCTCCCCTTTGCAAGGACCGATTAGAAAATATGCCAGATGTGTGAGGCTTCGGTGCGTTGCGAGTCGTGTGTCGAACCCACTAATCTTAAATTGCCTATTTCAGAGGCCTAATCAGGGCCAAGCTATCTCTGGGAGCACTTCGCGCCGTTAGCCAGGCTGCCCCCAGGCACTCCACACTTGGCCGCCGCCACAGAGGGGCTCCCTCTTGCCCCTGCCCAGCTGCACGGTCTCGACCCTCAAGTTGTGCCAGGGGACACGATTTGCACCCAGTGCGGCCGGCCCACGCAGCGGAGCCCGTGGGCAGGCCCCTGGCAGGCGCGCAGCTCACCGTGTGTGTTGGGGAGAGCTCCGTCTCTTCACAGGCCGCACTCGCCGAAGCTGAAG
Source organism: Calotriton arnoldi (assembly GCA_963921515.1). Classification (NCBI taxonomy): domain Eukaryota; kingdom Metazoa; phylum Chordata; class Amphibia; order Caudata; family Salamandridae; genus Calotriton; species Calotriton arnoldi. The sequence goes on along the minus strand of CAWUFW010010592.1, from coordinate 348,392 downwards.
ATAGGGGCTCCAGGCAGCGCCATCTAGTTCCAAGGCGCTCCTCGCTCTCCACCCGAGGATCCGCTTACGTGCTCGCCTCTATGCTAGGGCAGCTCGGATCAGCTCCGCAGGTCTCGGGCTGAAGAGTGGCAGATTGCCTCTGGCCGCCACCGGCAGCACCTCGGGGCCCTAGGTGGCGCGACGCCCAGCATCTTTGTGCTAATCTACTAGCCCGCCAACAGCTGGAACGATGTCAGATACCTCCGTCGGTCTCTCTCCGGAGCGATCCGGGCCTCCTTCGCTCCCAGTCAGCCGCGCCGTCGGATACAGGCTCACACCGCGCCCACTCCTGGTGCGTCGGTTATCGCGCCTGCCTCCTTCTGGCCAGATTCTCGATGTCTCCGCCAGCAGTTTCTAGCCCGGTGCCAGGGCCGATTTTGGTAGCATCCGTTGCCGGGTCTCTCCTTTAATGTTTCTGCATGTCTGTAGGTTTCTCCCACCTCGCCTGGTACAGGATAGATTAAGGATGAAGTCTCAGCCGGCAGAGCCCTCTCACAGAGCGGCCATCTTGCTGCTCGGCGAAACCATGCCCCCTCGTCATAACAGAATTAGTTGTATGCTTCCTTTTTTTTTTTATATATTTTTATTAGGTTTTCAATGTTATCAACAGGTTTTCATACATACATCACTTCTCATGGGAAAAGCATTTTGCACAACATATAATCCAGTGACATTAGTACTGCGCTAATTAGTAAAGTAAGAGTTGCCTACGTGTAATAGGCAGCATGTGCTTGCGGGGCATAACCGTGTCTATGCAAACGTTCACGCATTCCTCTTAGTTCCATTGTTTATCGCTAAAGTGTACTGTTATTTCTTGTTTCATGATGTATGATGACTGGCAGTAACTATATGTGGACAACTAAAAACTTAACAGGTTCTATAAAACAATCTCAGAGTACCCCATCGATCCCCCCACTTGGATTCTTGCGTGTGTTATCTATGCCCGCTGCTGGCTTGCCCACCCACCGCTCAGTGTCATGTAGGGGTGCGTGTATATGTGTCACTTACAACAGTTGACCAGGGGCCTCAGTTAGTTTAGTCCTATTGTGCGCATTTGTGTATTCAATCTGCTGGGTCGGTCCCTGGGGGGCTCCCCCTTTCATCTCCAATGATCCGTAGTAGCTCGGCCAACATTGCATTCCAACTTGCAGCCTTTGGGACCTTTCGTATGCCCATGGTGTCTTCGCGCCTAATTACGATACTTTTTGCCTTGGCCCATGCGAGCATAGAGTGGCGCCATGCCTGCACATGCGGAGGGTCTTGTGCCTTCCATATCCTAATAATTAACCTTTTGGCTACCACTATCCCCAATTCTAGGAACCTGGAAGATTCTTTGTTACTACGGCTTCTGCGGTATTGGTGTAGGATGTAGGTCGGCTACTCAAAGGGTACCACGCGCTCAGTACAGACAGACAACGCATCCGCCACCCCCCTCCAGTATGCGTGAAGATGAGTGCAGCCCCAAAGCATGTGTATCAGGTCTGTGTCAATAGTAGCACAGCTTGGGCAGGCAGAGTCTGTGCGGTTAAAGTACCGGTTAATTTTAGCAGGTGTGAGATATGCTCTCTGCGTAGTGTAATATTGAATTTGCCAAAACCGTATGTTTCTGGGGACGGTCACAGGGCTTTCCAGTACCAGAGCCCACTCCGCATCTGAGAATTGGCGGCCCAAGTCTTGCTCCCAATTGTGCCGAAGTGGGTCTAGGCTGACCGCCGCGTGCTGCCTAAGCGAGGCTGCAAACCACTGCGTGAGGTGCCTACCCTGTCCCATGACGTGTAGGTATTGCATGGTGAGCTGTGCTGTGGCTCAATTGTGAGGTCCCCCCATTTAGTCGTGAGTGTGGCTACTAGTGAGCGGTGCAGAAGGAACTGACTCGGGGGATAGCCCTTCTTCCTCCACTAATGTCAAGTATGAGATGAGCGTCCCATCACGGTACAAGTCTCATAAGAATTGGACACCTGCTGCATGCCAGTCCCGGAGTTCGGTGGCTGCAATTGGTGTCTAGCCTCTGGGAGATCCCTCCAGAGGCATCACGCGCTCATAGGTCGTAGTATGTCTAGTTATGTAGAGGCTCCTACGAAAGCACTTAGGAGCCACCTTGAGTAATAGGGGCTCCGGCAGTCTTACATTCGCACCAGGATGAAATAGTCTTATCAGCTGCGGCAGTGTGTAGGGCGGTTGTGTGGTTGCGGTGTCATCGCGCTGGCGATCGGCCATCCACCTGGCTATCCATTGCAGTTGGGCGGCCAGGTAGTACTGCTCAAAATTCGGGGCCACTAGCCCCCCCCGGTTCGTGGGCAGATACAGTTTCTTTATTGCTACTCTGCCGGATGTTACCCCATATGAAATCCCTGATCACTCTCTCCAGCGCATCAAAAAAGGAAGGAGGGCTATATAATGGCAAATTCGCGAAAAAGTATAGGGACCTCAGGAGAGTCACCATTTTAGTGAGTGGCACGCTACCTGTTACAGCGAGTGAGAGTGTACTCCAGAATCGCATCTGAGATCCGATGGCTGCCAATGCTCTTCCCAAGTTGCCGTCAAACAGGTCTGTGGACTGCTGATATATTCTTATGCCTAAATAGCGGAATGTGTCCATCCTCCACTGTACCCTCCCACCATTAAGGACAAGGCCCGGGTCTCGATTCCCTTCATTGAACAAGTATATGCAAGATTTATCAGCATTGACTGTCAAACCCGAGAGAGCGGCTAATTCCCGCAGGATCTGCGCCAGCTGCCAGGGCACATTTTCAATGTCACTAAGATATACCAGAAGGCCATCTGCATATAGCGACACCCCTATGTATGCCATCTCCCAGGGGGATGCCATCTCCCAGCTGAGTGCGGATTGTCTCCGCAAGTGGCTCTATGGCGAGCGCGGAGAGGAGAGGGGACAAAGGGCATCTCTGCCTAGTCCCTCTACGCACTGGGATCGAGTCTGATATGTAAAGGCCCAAACTTGACCCTAATAGACGGCTCTGTATACAGTAGGCGGGTCATTTGCAGGAATGTGACGCCCAAATTATACTTCTCCAGTGCCGCGTATAGGAACTCCCATTCCAAAGAATCAAATACTTTCTCTAGGTCTAGTACTAGACAACCTGCGTGCGGCCAAGTGTGTATGGAGCCCGACGCAATCCTAAAGAAGCGACGTAAGTTAAGCGAAGTACTTCGGGATGGCACTAAACCATTCTGGTCTGCATGGATCAGCATGGGGACCACCTACGCGAGTCTGTCTGCCAGAACCTTTGCTAGTATCTTGTAATCCGTATTGAGCTAGGCTAGAGGTCTGTACGAATTGACTTCCGTAGGGTCTTCGTCGGGTTTAAACAGCGTCACCAGATGCGCCTCACGCAGAGATGGAGGGAGCTGCCGCCCATCCAGGGCAGTCTCATATAGTGCAGGCAGGCGCTGCGTGAGTGACACCTTGTACGCTTTATAATACTCTGCCGGTAGTCCATCTGGTCCCGGCGTCTTCCCGGTGGCCAGGGATGTAATTGCGTCCCTAATCTCCTCTAGTGAAATCGGCTCGTTCAGTATTTCCCTGTGTTCTGGTGTCACTTCAGGCAATTAAATGGTGTCTAGGAACATCTTTAGGCGTTGTTCACTTCACTGTCCCTGGGATTGGTATAGCAAGGCATAATGGCGTGTCATGGCTGTGTGTATTTCGTGTTGCGTATATATCATTTGCCCCGTGTCGGTGCGCAACGCGCCTATATGTTGACGAGCATGTTCTTGTTGTATAAGCCAAGCTAGCATCCGGCCCGCCTGATCTGTCGCAGCATGTGTGTGTGCTGTGTGTGCCGCGTAATTATGGCATCGGAGCCGCTCTAAGTGTTCTGTGCGTAGTGTTTCTAGGCTCTGTGTACCCCCACCTCCCCTCACCTCACTTGTTTCGTGCCTCAGCAGTTGTGCCTCTATTTTTTTAAGAGAGTCGGATAGTTGCTTGCGTATATTCCAAGTGGCCCCAAAGCAGTGTCCCCTCACGGTTGCCTTGAAGGCTTCCCATTCCAGCAATGTGTTGCCCACTGTGCCTCCGTTGGTTTCAAAGTATTCAAGAATTGCCATTTCCAAGGACAAGCGAAACGCTGGGTCTTCCAGCACCGCCGGTTGAAGTCTCCATGTAAGGACCGGGGGACGGGCCGCCTCCTAGGTGAGCTGCAGCAGCTGAGGGTTATGATCAGAATGTGTCCGACCCAAATACTCTATCTTCCGAACAAGCTGGAATAGGGCATGCAAGCCCACTATGTGATCAAGCCGCACGTGGAGCCCGTGCACCGCAGAGTAGTATGAGGAGACCGTATGTTGGGGTTGAGAGCTCACCAAATGTCTGACAGCGCCCAGTAAGCAAGCCAGTCCGCTAGGGTCTGCGCCTTGGAGTCCGCCACAGTTCTCGAGAGGGGCGGGAAAGACCTATCTAAGTCTACGTTAAGTACCAAGTTAAAGTCCCCCCTATGAGCCATGGCATTCCTCTCCACCTGACCAGTACCTCAGTTAAGCTGTCTAGAAAGGAGGGTTGATCTATGTATGGGGCATAAACAGAACCTATGAGCAGTGTTTGACCATTTAACCGCCCTTTCACAAATGCATATCTGCCCTCACAAATGGGACCCCGGCTCTTATCCATACTATGGGCAGAGTAGGCGGTGCCATATATTTGACCTTTCCACCTCCTGCGTAGGCGCTCCAGTTCTGCAAGTGTCATGTGTGTTTACTGTAATAAGGCTACGCTTGTGGACCTGGCTGCAAATAGGCATATATAGAGTATCGGCCAGCAGGCGTGTGCATGCCCCGCATGTTCCATGTGACTATGTTCGCTTGTGCCATATCTGGTCAATGTGTTTTGTGGTGCGGGCAAGGGTGAGTAAGGCGCCATGGGGTTAGTGGGTGTCCTCCGAGATATCAATACTAAAAATAAAACACAGATTTTAACTATAATGTGCAAAACTGCAAAGGGCGACGTTCGTCCAAACTGGGGTGACAAACTTTGGCAACAACTATGCTAGTGCGCAGTCAGTAATGGGTGTGTGTGGTATGTGTCTGCGCGGAACTGGGTTTTCCTCGATATTATGACAGCATTGTTATCAATCCCAACTAACCTGCCATTACTGGTGTATGGAAGGCTTATGTGGCGCAGGCTGCAGTTACTATGTAGCTGCCATGTGAGTTGGCACATAAAGTGCCGCTGTTTACTATTGCATGCGTGGATTGTCAAGTGCCTCAGTGGGACATGGCAAGCTAGTTCCCATGTACTTGTGCATTCCGCATTTCGCTTCAGGGTTGCGCTTATACAGTATATTATGTTGTCTGCCGTCTGTGGCGTGACATCTGATGGATGTGGTAAATCTAGGTCATCAAGCCTGGATGGCGTTGAGCTACTGGTGGTTGTGGATCTGGAAGGGCTCGGGTCACGGTCCATGTGCTGCGCTGCAGCCCCAATCGTTGCGGCCACCTGTATTGCTTCTTGCCTCTCCATTTTCCTCTGCTCGGGGTCAGGAGCCGTAGAGAACGGCGTCGCTACATTGGGCCTCCTTCGCTTACCACGTCTACGGTTTCTCCTACCAGGCCGCACCAGTGTGTCATCTGTGCGTGGCTTAGACACTGTCAGCAGGCCCGATTCCTCCAACCAGTCCCAGACCTCAGAGGGTGTGTCAAAGAAGCAGGTGGTACCTTTCGCGACTCCCCGCAGTCTGGCCGGGAAGAGCAGGGATTAGCGGATATCAAGATCACAAACTGTTGCTTCACTGCAGTGTAGGTGCTCCTCCGCCTCTGCACCTGTGCTGTATAGTCTGGGAACACCATGACTTGGGTACCTCGGACCCTGATGTCGGCAAGCTTGCGTGTTTCACGTAGTATTGTATCTCTGTCTCTGTAGTTGAGCAATTCGAATAGGAATGGCAGCGGGCGGCCACCAGGGGGAGGCCTATGGGCTGATACCCGGTGTGCTCTTTCGACCACGAAATGCGGTGACAGTACCCCAGTTGGCAGCAACTCCTTGAGCCAGCGCTCAACATATTCCTCTGGGTTGTGCCCTTCTTCTCCTTCCAGGAGGCCTACTACACGGACAATGTTAAGGCGCGAGCGACCTTCCACGTCCTCCATTCTGTCCTCCAATGTGTGCATGCCATCAAGCAAATCCTGTAGGGCTGCTGTGTGGCTTTGCGTGATGGGTTTGAGTTCCGCTAGGGACTGTTCATGGGAGTGAACCTTTTCAACTAGCTTGTGGTGGTCGGCACATAGCAGCGTGAAGTCTGAGGTGACTTTATCTATTTTAGATTCCAGAGAGGTCCTCGTTTGATCCAGCATGGCCCCTATATTCTCCACTGCCGCCAGTATCGAATCTATTTTGATAGAAATCGCGGTGTGCGGTGCCTCTCCAGCGCCACCGCCTTCCACGTGCATTGTCTCTGAGGCGTTGGAGCGTGTGTTGGCACATTTGCGCACATGCGGCCCATGACTAGCTTTTGTGCTGAGAGCATTCGATGGATATGTCCGGCACCTGCCTGGGTCCTGGGTCGCGTGCTAGACCGACTGTGAAGCTAGGGTGAGCCGTGCCAGCCAGAGAGTGGTTGTTACTATCAGGGCTGACTCGCTGCGTCACATCATATCAGATCAAAGAGGGCAAGGTAGGCGAGGCTGACGGCAATTATCTAGTGTGTCACCACCCCCCGGTGCCGGGTCTGCCTCATCCACCATGGAGTTGTGGTCCAGGCCAGTCACTGCGCCCCGTGGAGCATGGTTAGAGCACAGCATGAGTGGGACTGGCCAGGGGGTGCGATGCCTGCAGAATGCTTTTGGTGCGACTCACTCGGGTCTGTCTCGTGGTACTCCAAGTCCTGCCTTAAGCCATGACCTCTGGAACCGGGAGGACCCGAAGGAACCCTGGCGCTTTGCCCTGTGCTTGCACCTCTGCCTTGCGTGATGCCACAGCTGTCTCTCTGTCCCCCGCCTACGTCCTGGGCCCAATCCAACCCCCGGGACCCATGGGGCTGTGTACTGGGCGGGAGCGCGAGTTGTAGGGGCTATTCTGCGCCTTTATCTTGCCATCACCTACTTTCAGTCAGGCTGTCCCCCGCAGGGAGTGTCCCAGATTTGAGCCTGCCTTTCAGGCCCAGAGCAGGCTAGATATGGCTCGATTTACAGAACTTGGGGGCGTCAGGGGGTTCTCAGCTTCTTTCTGTCAGGCACGGTCTCCTGTTGATTATACTCCACTTCGCGCACACAGATGTGGCCCCTGGACTTCTGTCATGCCACCCTCTGCTCTGCACTAGCTGAGGGCCTCTTCGCCGAGAGTCTCAGCTGCCGGCCGGGCCATGTGGCACCACACTGCGCTCCTCCCCGTGCCCCTGAGCCTCTCACACGGTTGCGTCCCTTGCAGGTGAGGGTAGCGGTGCGTCCACTGATTTCCCCTCCTTCTCCTAGAGGGGCCTCTTCCCCCTGTCGCCTCCACTTGCTGCGCCGCTGCAGGCACTGTACTTGCCTTATTGATGCCCCGGGTGGGGTGTGAGCCTGCCTCTGTGCTGTCGCACTGCGCCACTCCCTGTGGCTAATCTGCCTGCCACAACACCGTACCTCAGGTTGGAGTCGCCCACTGTGCTGGGAGCTGGGGGTGCGAGTCTTCAGGCCCTTGCATGCGAGGGCCTCCAGGAAGTGCGCAGGCAACACCCACTCAACGACTCCCTCCGGCAGCCGCCTCGCCAAGGCCTCGGGCAGTGCGACTTGTCTGTGCCAGCTGCCAGCTCACCCCATGCACCTCACGGGAGTTGTTGCCAAGTTGTGAGTCTTCCTCTCATTGACTACGGTCACTGCCTCTGGTGAGTCGTCCCCTGTGTGCGCGCTCCTCAGCGGCGAATGGGGCGGCGCATACCGATGAGGCCTCGGGCGCCCACTCCGCCGTCAATCTGTGTCTTCACAGCGTCTTACTTTAGAATTGACTCCACCACTTATTTGCTGACCTGCTGCCTCTTTTGCGCATTGCGATGGCATGGGATTGCGCGTTTTCCAGGATAACCGAGGGATTTGAAGCGGAGCTCTAGAAGCTCGCGTCCGCCATATTGGCTGGCTAGCCATGCCCCTCATTAGTTGTATGCTTCTTGTTATATAGGGCAAATCTCTTCCGGAGATTTGGACTCATTCTGTTTGTTCTGTATTTCTATACTGGGATGTTGAGATTGATTTGTACCAATCTATTTGTGAATTTATAATAAAACCTTACTTTAAAAAAAAGAAAATTTACAGAGTTTTATATAGCGCGAACTTGACTCGAATCGGGTATCAGAGCGCTTTACATAGCACCAGTTGCATTACATGAGGACACATTCATTTTTTTGTTTTTTTTGTTAGGCACGGGGAAATTAAGGGCCATATGTATCATTCCAAATTGCGATCGCAAAAGCCGAAATTCATAGAATTTCGGCGTTTGCGATCGCAATTGGGCTTATTGGTATGTATTAAAGAAAAACTGCCTCGTAAAATAAGGAATCGCAAAACTTGCGATTCCCTATTTTACGATTGCATTTAAGGAATCGCAAATTGCGATTCCTTAAATGCAATGTAAGAAGCACAAAAAAGTGCAATTTGGCCTTAAGGAATCGCAAATTACCACCAACTTCAAGTTGGTGGTAATTTGCAATTTCTTTGAAAAATTCACTTTTTGCATTTTTCAAAGTGCAATGTGGCGCACATACATGCCCTTAGGGCATGTATGTGCGCCACATGTGCACCCATGCTTATTTCAGGGGTGCAACAGGGTGTCCTTTTGACATCCTTGCAACCTTGAAATTGCATTCTCAATTTGCGATTCTCTAATTGCTAATCGCAAATTGAGAATGTCTTCCCATTCATTCCTATGGGCCTCTAGGCCCATAGGAATGAATGGGGAGGGTTTCCTTAATTGCGAATCGCACTTTGCGATTCGCAATTAATGAATATGTAGGATTCGCAAATTTCTTTGCAAATCCTACATACATCTCGTTTTGCGATTCTCAAATAGCGATTCTCTAAAATTCGCTATTTGAGAATCACAAAACCAAACTTTCATACATATGCCCCTAAGTGATTTGCCCAGAATCACAGGATGTTCATCGTCATTGCCGAGACTCGAACCAAGTTCGGGGAGAGGAGTTGGCCTAACAGCTAGGGCGGTCGACCTCGAATCTGGGGTTACTAATCTCAGATTTAGTTCACAGGTGGATTATTGTGTGACTAAATTGGTTACACTGTATTGAAGTTGAAATTGTGATTGTTTCCTCCCTCTTACCTCTCAAGCAGCTAAAAAGACTATCTGGTTGAGTGGGGATGTTTAAGTGGGCCCAAGCTCTCTCATGCTTCAATGGAGACCTTGGCCAGAGTGTCTGAATTGACCCTGAACTTGAATGTAGAGAAGAAAACTCTATGAAATACCCTTGCCTGATTGTGTCCAGCACCCAGTTTGCTTGAATGGAAGTTTTCCAAATCTGAAAGAACTGCAAAAATCTCCCTCTAACTGGATCTCAAAGAAGCAAATGACCCAAGTAGTCAGGATTCATATTTCTTCTGGGCCAAAAGGAGTCTGAGCAATCAAACAATTACTGCTTGAAATTAGAGTTATTTCTATCCCATGGAGCTTGTTGAACATTTGTATTTTTATCTTTGATCGCAATGCCTATCTAGCTGCCTTAGCTTTGGCATACTTCTGAACCTTTGAGTATGTTTTTCATTTTTTAAAGCTCTCTTAATAAGATCATATAATTGACCTTGAAACAGTTATAAACCATTAATTGGTAATTTGACCAAAGCTGCTTTTTGTGAACCTTCTGACTTCCAGTCTCGAAGATAGATTTGCCTTCTTGCAGCAATATTGGTTGAGGTTGAAAACGCAACAGCTTTTACTTCATTGCAGCAAACATCATAAATAAATTTTGGCATGCATCTCAATATGCTCTAAAAAATCCACACACTCTTTTCCCGACAATCATTCTGAAGATACTAAATGAACGTCTTTAACTAAAGACTGAGAGATGAAAACTGAATGTATAGAACCACTGATAACTATATTTAACCGTGCAAAGTTCTTCTTCAGAGCTGTTTCTACACTTTTGTCCACTGTATAATTTATGGCGATATCATCACACATCACTGAAGATTTGCCGGCCATATTGGCTAACATTGGGTCTAAAGTTGCTGTAGAAGGAAGAATCAGTTCACAATTTGCTACAGGATACAATCTTGACAAGAATTTAAGGAGTGCGGTCTTCTCTGGATTTTTCCACTCTCTCATCAAAACCTCTGTAATGTCTTCATTTAATTGAAAACTAGCAGAGGGAATACATTTCAATTGCTGGAAAATACCTCAATTTGTGCTTGGCCCCTCATCCTCCATTTGTAAGCTCAAATTTTCAGCCAGATATCAAGGTTGAATATCTATCTGAGTGTTGTATAAATGTTACCTTTTGTACACATTTTGCCTCTGGTTCATCATCCAACTCATATGCTGGAGATGGACAGGATGGCACCGAAGAATGTGAGGATAATTACGAAGCAGAAAGGGAAGATGAGGAAGAAGGTATCACGCCTTCATTTGCTGGTAAATCTGGAGCAGATTGGGAGCCAGATTTCCGTAATGCTTCAATGAAACTTTTAATGAAAGACTGAATTTGCTTTTGAGAAAAAGTGGATTATTTTTTGTCTACTCTCCTTCATCTGGCTGACCCACTCTCATTGTCTGCAGGTGCGGTGCCTCTTTGAAGTGTGCTTGCAAAACCTCATTTCTGTCACTCTCTAATGCAGACAAACCAGACTCCCTTTACCCCTTATATATGAAATATGGGGTGGCCAGTGTACTTCCTGATAATTCTCCACTAAAATAAAAAGGGAACAACTCAGGTGCTGCCTCCTATGGAGAATTAAGAATGGAGAACATCTACCTCAGCTGTGTCCAAGACTCCCCACTGGATAACAAGTGAGCTAAATTATCAGGGTTTAATTATAATCCTTTATCGTAAAAGAGCAAGCTGACCCTCTTGTGATCTGGGTCTAACTATGCTCCACAGATAGCATGACAAACATATATAGTAATATCAGAGCTGTCTAAATCCATTTGAGGTTTTAAGCTCTGAGCTTAAGCTCTCCAATTAGTGTCTCCATCCCAAACCTCTGCAAACAAGTTGCCTGAATTCACTTCGGGGATTTACCTGGCTTGTCATTCAATTTTAAATAGTGTACGTGCCTGATAACGATTAAGGCCAAACACACAAAATCCTGCATGAGCCAATTTGAGTCTTACCGCAATTGCTTTTAATTATCTTTAATTGCTCCCTTGTCAAAAACACCAACAACAGAAACACCTTGAGGCATGGGCTTCGCCCAATCTCTTTGAACTCCCTGTTCTCACCTTGTTTAACAAGTGCAACAGCATGCCTCAATGGCTTCAGGTCTTACTGCAGTCACGTGTAAAAACAAGGGCCTGATTCACAAAGATATCTCACACTTTTCAGTAATTTACACATTTGAGTAAGTTTACTACTTTTTGGCTATTCACAAAATCTGACTGTAAATTTACACCAAAAGTGTAACGTACATGTCTGCACCAAATCAAAGGACCTTGGGCTATTCACAAACTGAAGGGGGTATTCACAAAGGTGATTTACAACGATTACATAAAACAGCAGAAACCTCTTATGTATGCTAAGATATTCATCCACAAGTTTCTATGTTTTTGAAAAATTAACAAAGTTCAGACATTTTAATGTGAGGAGGCAATTCACATATTCTGGCTAATGATTTCTGGGAGCTATTCACAAAGGTAACACTTATGAGTAATTTACATGTGCAATTTACTCTTACTCTTTTGAATAACTTTACACTCAGATTTTGTGAATAGCCACAAGTAGTAAAGTTACTCAGAGTGTTGTGGTGTCTTTATAGAGTATGCTTAAGAAGGTGGAGGGCTATGGTGCGGATTCACAGATGTAGCATGATTCTCAAGCCATTAACTTGGGATCTCACCACAAAAAGGACCCATTGACATTCGCCCTATATACAGAGTTTGCCTTCAGCAAAATCTCAGCATGTGAAACCTCCATGCAACTGCTACTTTTCAAATGTCCTTTAAGGTTTCATTAGCTTTCCGGGGCCCCCTTGCGCACGACACAGATGGGGCATGCGCTCACCAATCCCCAGCCAGCTACCACAACACTGACCAGAGTACCTTTGAAGTGAGTGGATCCTTTTTCGGAGAACTCTTCTTCGCGGGACTCGAAACCCTGAAGAAGCAGTTCTAACCACGAAACACTTGTTGGCTGTGGCTCTACTAATTATGGTATTTTGTGATCTAAGGAAGTCATATAGATATATTATTTAATAGATTTTTAATAAAAATATTGAAATATGTGTTCAACATTTGAACTGACATTTGGAAATAATTGAATATTTTGCTTTCCACTAATGTATGGAATTAAACTGAAAATATATTAGTTAGAAGGGTTACTGACTAGGTGGGTGGAAGCAAGCGCAAGGTGGTTGTCATCTATTAACTCAATTTACCGATTCCTTTCCATACTATGGTTCAGTTTTCTGCAATTGTCAATCAACTAAAGATTCTTCCTATTAAAAAATCAAATGCACTTCATGCCACTTCCAGCACTTCATCAATTTATTGCAGCCTCCGCTGATGATCAAGTGCCAGTACAGGCACGGACTGCATTGAGATTTGTGCACCAACAATCTTGTATTTATGAATAGCGTTGATACAAACAACATGAATACACCGCTGAGTAGGGCTTTGATTGCACACCTGGGTACAATGATTTGTAAAAGAAAAGCCCAAGACTGGAGCGTTGTTCCCTTGATGACATCAAGTCATCTGGTACCCAGAATCTCAAAATGAGGAGTGCTTCCAACATTGTCAGCTGAAAGTGCAGAATGTCTGTGTTCTAAGTCCTGCACAAAATGTGAATTGAGCCAGCTGCTTCACCCACCCGCCCCCTCAGCAGCCAGCTTCCAATTGCCTGTCACTCATGCAGCAATCATTTCTGGCATCACAACCACACATGGTTTACTCAGCATACAGCATGCATCATATCACATGGGCACTATGCACGTATGCTATGACTTGTCAACAACTTAAGGGTTGGTGGTACACACTCCAGCATCTACATCCCCTTCAAGTAAATATGAGGTTCTCTCCTGGTGCAACAGTGAGACCCAATGAGAGACTAGGAAGGTCAGTGCTTGACAACGGGGCTCGCAAGCACCATATCAGCCCAACCATGCTTGGTTGACCTGACACGTGAACTCTGACCTACAACACAGGCCTTATTGAGAGGATGAGCAGAGGGACGAGGACAACCGCTGGTGGCTGCAGAGAGGATAAATGGCTTGGGCAGGCAGAAGGGTGATATTGTATGTATGCTCTTCTGTTAGTCCGATATCCATAGAAATACCTGATTTGCACAACGTTCCTCAACAAAAGACCTTGCTGTAGAACATGAGCGTAGCCCTTGTATGCAGTCTTTAAATCCAACCAGCCTTTTTCAAATATCTCTAAATGTGCAATTACAAATGTACCACTTGCCACAGAATTTTCATTAAAAGCTTTTATGAAACCTCCCTCCCAAAGCCCTTCGTGGTCTTTAAATCCCACCAGATTAAATGCACTATTTGTCAATACATTTATTTTTTTGCTCATCCCCACTAGGCAACTACCACATCCCTACCCAAAGAAGCTGGATATTTTGCCTGGTGTTCTCTGCTCCATTCTATTCATACGGCTTTACCCTTTTTTCAAGACATTGCGGAGTCTGAGGCCCATGATATCCTAGGACCTGTATTTTGGGTTTGAAGGACCCTTCTTGGATCATGTGTGACCCCTGGGCCCCCGTGCGAGGAAGGAAATGCCCCCCTGGCTCAGTGGCGTAACAAAACATGACCCCCCTCACCACCGAATAGTACATGGAGGGGGCTTCCAACGCAACGAACTAAAGTCAGGAACTCTGAGGCCAGGGGCTCGCTGCCCGGGCACACTGCCGGAGGGGGCCACCTGGTGCTTGGGGCCCCTGTGCACCGCAGTGGCTGCGGGGGCTGATGTTACGCCACTGCCCTGGCCGCTGTTTGAACTGTGAAATACAGCAATAATCAGGGTTCAGTGGACCCCTCAGGATTCTTGGCCCCAGTGCCACTACACCTGCTACATCAATGGAAGAAAAGCCCCTAATTCTGTCCTGTTTTTGTATGAGGCTGTATCCTAGGCTCTGAGCATATATCTGTGTCTGAGATTAATACACACATTCCACACATTGCTTTTGTGGGCGTCTACGTAAGTGCAGAAGGTATGGCCAGACATGACTCCGCTCACTAGGACATAATACTGAGGCTGCACCTCACAGATGAGGCCTAACAAGGCCACAACCAGTCTGTGGTTGCTTCTATCCTTGTTCACAGGGGACATTGCCCAGGTTTTCAGGCTGGACTGTTCCTATTGGAACATATATAAGTCTGATAGGCGTAAAGGTTGGCCCCTGTCTGTGTTGGCACACACAGTGAACGATAATATGATGAACTGAAATGTTGCCCTAAGTAAGTCCCAAATGCTGAGATTAATTCACGCATTTCACCCATCACTTCTTTATTTTGCTCTGGCCTACCTGGACACATGCATAGTGAAGGGAGTTTTGAATTAGATCCTTGTTTCCACCGGGACAAAACAGCAGACGTGTTGGAAGCCGGAGTCCCAGTCACGCGACACTGTCACAAATGCGAGACCCGGGACTTCCCACTCAACGTTAGGCCAAGTAAGGACACCGTTTGAGATAGCCCTGCTCACCCCCTTAGTAGCTTGGCACGAGCAGCCAGGCTTATCTCCAAGGCACGAGTGTACACTATGTGCAACCACACCCACAGCAACCCCCTGGTGACACCACAAATGGACTCCACACGAGTTTGATAAAAATGAGTATAAACTTTATATAGAAAGATATATGATCAGACCACACGATACAAAAGCCAACATATAATAAAGGGTAATATTCGTTCCGGCTGGCTGGTAGGTTCAAATCCCAACCACCGCTTTCAAAATGCTATGCTGGTCGTAATGCTAGAATCACACACGTTGCAATAGACAAACAATAGTGCGCTGCGTAACGATACAATCCTGTGCTGGGCACAGGAGAAATAATACAATGCGTAACGATACACCCCGGTACCTGCAATGGGAGAAATAATGCAATGCGTACCGCTACAATCATGTACTGCGCAATTAAGAAATAATGCAATGCGTCACACCCCAATCACGTACTTTGCAATGAAGAGATAATGCAATGCGTGCCGCCAATATCATGTACTTTGCAATCAAGGAATAATGCAATGCGTAGCTACAATCATGTACTTTGCATTGACGAAATAATGCAATGCGGGCCGCTACAATCCTGTACTTTGCAAGGGAGAAATAATGCAATGCGTACCGCTACAATCATGTACTGCGCAATTAAGGAATAATGCAATGCGTCACACCCCAATCACGTACTTTGCAATGAAGAGATAATGCAATGCGTGCCGCCAATATCATGTACTTTGCAATCAAGGAATAATGCAATGCGTAGCTACAATCATGTACTTTGCAATGACGAAATAATGCAATGCGGGCCGCTACAATCGTGTACTTCGTTAGGCAGAAATAATGTCAGGCGTCATAAGACAGTCCGGCAGTTCATTAGCAGCAATATTGGCAATGTGTATTACGACAGTCAGCCTCTTCGATAACAGTTGCCCCCCACACGTATCCACGATGACACAAAGTACAGCTTCGCAATCTGGCCCCAGTACCACCACTCCATTGGTCAGTACGGGCCCCCAATCTGAGCCGAATCAAAGGCTCACGTCGCCAGAAGGACGGAGAGGCCGAGAGAGTGTCCCTCCGAGCCCGCACCCCACCCAGGCAGTGATCCACGTTACCTGGGGGGCGCGACCCCACTCTCCTCTCCTCCTTCAATGAACTAGGCCTTCCATGCAGAACTTTCTCAATGGGCCTCAGCGGCTCGGCCTGACAGCTCAGCTCCTCCGGGGCTGCCGGTATGGGCCGCGACTGTTAGGAAGGTCTCAGGCGGCCGCAGGGCACACGTACCCCACGCCCCTGAGATTTTGTTACTCCGGGTGCCCGTTCACCACAGCACCCTCTGGGTCTCTTCTGGCACGAAGCCACACACACAACGCTGATGAGACTTCACGTCGCCTCCGAGTGCACGTTTGCCAGGCACTCCTTCCTGCGGTCTCAGTTGGCACCAAGACCCCACACCACGCTGCAGAGACTCACTTTCTTCCGGTGCACACGATGATCAGCCGATCACCTCCACAGTCCCAGGTTGCACCAAAGCACGCACACTGCTTCACTGAGACTTACTCCAATTCCGGTGCCCCGATATCCAGGCGCTCTTCACCAACGCCTCCGGCCGCACCTTGACACGCTCACCGTGTCTGAGCCTCACTTCTCCTCCGGTGCACTCGATCACCAGGCGCTCTTCACCAACGCCTCCGGTGCACCCAGACACGCACCCTGCGCATCCGAGACTCACTCCACTTCCGATGCACGCGTTGACCAGGTGCTCCTCGCCAACGCCTCCAGTGCACCACGACATGCACCCTGCGCGTCCAAGACTCTCTTCACCTCCGATGCACCCGCGGACCAGGCGCTCTTCACCAGCGCCTGCGGTGCACCACAACACGCACCCTGCGCGTCCGAGTCTCACTTCTCCTTCAATGCACACGTTCACCAGGCGCTCCTCACCAACGCCTCCTGTGCACCACGACACGCACCCAGCACGTCCGAGTCTCGCTTCTCCTCTGTGTGTCCAAGATCACAGGGCACACCTTCCGAGGGTCTCAAGCTGCCACAACACGCGCCCACCGCGTCGCTTGAAACTTATCCGGAATCGTTTATGTTCCTGTGTTTCCAAATAGGGAGCCAGCTCACCTCGGGCCCTTGGGGTTACAAGACACAGCACAAAGCATAGTCTTCTTCAAGCAGGGGGACCCAGCGCACACAGCACAGTCCCAACAGCCTCTTCATTGGTTAAAACAGCAAACTGCAGACCAGCCCCAGATCACGAAGCAAGGATTGGTCCTCCCCAGCAGTCTCTTCAGTTGTTCCTTCCTTAGCAGAGGTTCCTCTTGACCATGAAATGGGTCCAAGCCTTTTCAGTCTCAATCCATTTCTATTCCAACGTTCAGGGGTTTCAGTTCTCATAGATATACCCCTAAATGTCTTTGAAGTTCGTTGTGCTCAGGGGTCCCTGACCCCTGCCTAAATCAGTTCTGGGTGTCTCCCTCCCAGTGTCACCTTTCTCCCTTTGATACTGGGGGTCTGGATCCTTAATCACTCAGCAGGAGATGGGTCAATTGTTTTATAGCCGCAACCCAGGCCTCTTCACCTCCCGGGGTTTCTCCTCGCATACTCTCCAGATGCAGGTCAGCCTGGTGACATCTCACTTCCCCTCTCAGATCCAGACAGTCAATCCACATTCAGCAGAGACACACAGAAATGCTTAAAGCACAAAACTCAGCCACTTTCTAAGAGACCGGCTTCTGAACACATAGTGACAAAACCACTTTCATAGAAAGATGTGTTATGACGCTGTGAGTTCATACATACCAAACTTCACCTCTCCATTTTAAACTTATGGGAAACTAGGCTAACAAACACAATACCCAGCCTCCCCCATTCTGTCCTATGGGCAGAATGGCCTTTCACCAGTGAAAAATGAAATGCAGGGTTTTTCACTGTCAGGACATAACACACACCTCAGTATATGTCCTGCCTTTTACTTACACGGCACCCTGCCCAGGGGTTACCTGGCACCTACCACAGGGGTGCCCACTGTGTACGCAAAAGGGAAAGTAAGGCCTGACAAGTGGTTGCACTTGTCAGGACAACATGCTAACTTAGCAAACTGTGCGCAGGCCCTACACTGCAGGCCTGAGTTCCCTTCTCCGCGCTCCCTTTGCATTACTAGCCCTGGCACACACAGTGCACATCACTATGGACTTTACTAGCAAGGCAAACATACCAATCATGGCCAACCAATTACCATTACACTTTACACAGGGAACCTTTGTACTTTGACACTGATTAGCAGTGGCAAAGTACCCAAAGCATCTAAATTGGCAACTCTATGTCAGGAAAACGGTCTAGGGGGAAAGCAAAACGTTTTAGGGAACTTTAGCCAAAAAGGCCAAGTCCTACACAACCCCCTCCCAGCCCAAAGCTAGGGTAGACCAATCATTACCTTGATGGACTTCCCGGCTTCAGGCGATAGAACCAGGACGCAGGCCCTCTACCACAGGGACACCCTCCTGTTCCACGCCTTCCTGACCCCAGGGGGTCTTCTTGATCACTACTCCCTGAGCCAACAATGCTGTTCCATGGATCCCTCCCGGCCAGGGGGACCCCTCCAGGGGTGCTGGTCCGATGCCAACCCCACCCTGGTGTGGTACCCTGGGAAGACCCATCGGTCAGGATACTACCTCTAGTCACCCTGCCCTCTAGGTTAAAAGTGGGTTTACCCTGGTCACTTCTAGGGGACCCAGCCCCACTGGCTGGACACTGTCCCACGGGTGTTCCCACTGGGGAACACAACCCTCTTTTATCCTTCCATTTATTTTTCTGGGCCTGCCACTTAGGAATGGCACCCACAAACTTCAGGACGGCAGGAGCTCTGCCTACAGACTCCCCACGCCCTCCTGACGCTAGGTGTCCTTCCTCACACCTCTGGCAAGTAGGCACTAGGCCTCCACCCAGGGGCTCTCCTACGGCCCCCCCAGTTTCCTGGGTGGTGCTGCTGATCCCTGGGGTGCTGCTTACTCTTCCTCCCCCTCTTTTGAGACAAGGGGCTAGCCAGCAACCCCTCCTCACTACTCTGGGATCTCCTTGCGTCACTTGGCCCTTCTTCCCTCTCTGGGGCCTCTGCAGGCCCCTGGACCCATAACCAGGGGTCCGGTTCTCGTGCAGGTTCCCGGGAATCAAGGAGCCCACACCTTAACCCGGGGTGGCGCAATCCTGGAAAATAATTTCTGAGCCTAGGCTCCCCTGGGGCCAAACTGGACAACCCCTCCAAATCATTTACCATGCTAACCACTACCCAATCTCCCAGTGCCTTCTTGTACTCATCCGCACTTGGCACTGGCGGTGCGCTGCCACCATACGAACTGGACCCTACTGGTTTACCCTTAATGTCCAGTTCCCTCATGCTTAACTCATGAGCGAAGAGAATACGTTTCTCTTCCAACGCGAGAGCGTTCCTGCTCTCCTCTGCTTGAGTTTTAAGTTTTAGCACCCCCAACTCATGCAGTCTGACCCTTTGGTTTTCCTCCAACTCCTCTGGTGAAAAACTCCTCCCTGAATGGCTACTACCAGCCCCTGCGGCTGGTCCCTCCACTGGCAAATCCTGTGGACCAAATCCATTCCCTGGGTCATCCTCATCCACCTCAACATCACCCGTCTCCTGAGCCTCTTTGGCTTCCCACCAGGCCCTCAAGGCCACTTGCAGCTCCTCCTTCTTGGCGCTACCCTTCATGGGACATCCCAAAGCCCTGCAGAATTTCCTCAACTGATCAACCTTGTAGGTCAACAATGCCTCAATGTTAAACTCTAATTCTGCAGCCCCAGCCTCACCGGCTATCTGGCTCCCCTCCTGAGACATGATGTGTGGTTTAAAGGTTACTCAACAATAGAACCAATCAATTCAAAACAATATGTTGTTGCATCATGGTCTGCGATCAATTTATGATGTACACCAATTACTGTGAGTGGTTTTGCACACACGCGTTTCAATTACGTTAGGATCGTATCCCACCGCTCTGCCGCCGAATGTTGGAAGCCGGAGTCCCAGTCATGCGACACTGTCACAAATGCGAGACCCAGGACTCCCCACTCAACGTTAGGCCAAGTAAGGACACCGTTTGAGATAGCCCTGCTCACCCCCTTAGTAACTTGGCACAAACAGCCAGGCCTATCTCCATGGCACGAGTGTACAGTATGTGCAACCACACCCACAGCAACCCCCTGGTGACACCACAAATGGACTCCACACGAGTTTGATAAAAACGAGTATAAACTTTATATAGAAAGATATACGATCAGACCACACGATACAAAAGCCAACATATAATAAAGGGTAATATTCGTTCCGGCTGGCTGGTAGGTTCAAATCCCAACCACCGCTTTCAAAATGCTATGCTGGTCATAATGCTAGAATCACACACGTTGCAATAGACAAACAATAGTGCGCTGCGTAATGATACAATCCTGTGCTGGGCACAGGAGAAATAATACAATGCGTAACGATACACCCCGGCACATGCAATGGGAGAAATAATGCAGTGCGTACTGCTACAATCATGTACTGCGCAATGAAGGAATAATGCAATCCGTCACACCTCAATCACGTACTTTGCAATGAAGAGATAATGCAATGCGCGCCGCCACAATCATGTACTTTGCAATCAAGGAATAATGCAATGCGTAGCTACAATCATGTACTTTGCAATGACGAAATAATGCAATGCGGGCCGCTACAATCCTGTACTTTGCAAGGGAAAAATAATGCAATGAGTAGCGCTACAATCGTGTACTTCGTTAGGCAGAAATAATGTCAAGCGTCATAAGACAGTCCGGCAGTTCGTTAGCAGCAATATTGGCAATGTGTATTACGACAGTCAGCCTCTTCGATAACAGTTGCCCCCCACACGTATCCACGATGACACAAAGTACAGCTTCGCACTCTGGCCCCAGTACCGCCACTCCTTTGGTCAGTACAGGCCCCCAATCTGACCCGAAGCAAAGGCTCACGTCGCCAGAAGGACGGAGAGGCCGAGAGAGTGTCCCTCCGACCCCGCACCCCGCCCAGGCAGTGATCCACGTTACCTGGGGGGCGCGACCCCACTCTCCTCTTCTCCTTCAATGAACCGTGCAGAACTTTCTCAATGGGCCTCAGCAGCTCGGCCTGGCAGCTCAGCTCCTCCGGGGCTGCCAGTCTGGGCCGCGACTGTTAGGAAGGTCTCAGGCGGCCGCAGGGCACACGTACCCCACGCCCCTGAGATTTTGTTACTCTGGGTGCACGTTCACCACAGCACCCTCCGGGTCTCTTCTGCACAAAGCCACACACACAATACTGATGAGACTTCACGTCGCCTCCGAGTGCACGTTCGCCAGGCACTCCTTCCTGCGGTCTCAGTTGGCACCAAGACCCGCACACCACGCTGCAGAGACTCACTTTCTTCCGGTGCACACGACGATCAGCCGATCACCTCCACAGTCCCAGGTTGCACCAAAGAACGCACACTGCTTCACTGAGACTTACTCCAATTTCGGTGCGCCGATATCCAGGCGCTCTTCACCAACGCCTCCGGCCGCACCTCGACACGCTCACCGTGTCCGAGCCTCACTTCTCCTCCGGTGCACTCGATCACCAGGCGCTCTTCACCAACGCCTCTGGTGCACCCCGACACGCACCCTGCGCGTCCAAGACTCACTCCACTTCCGATGCACGCGTTGACCAGGCGCTCCTCGCCAACGCCTCCAGTGCACCACGACACGCACCCTGCGCGTCCGAGACTCTCTTCACCTCCAATGCACCCGCTGACCAGACGCTCTTCACCAGCGCCTGCGGTGCACCACGACACGCACCCTGCGCGTCCGAGTCTCACTTCTCCTTCGATGCACACGTTCACCAGGCGCTCCTCACCAACACCTCCTGTGCACCACGACACGCACCCAGCGTGTCCGAGTCTCGCTTCTCCTCCGTGTTTCCAAGATCACAGGGCACACCTTCCGAGGGTCTCAAGCTGCCACAACACGCGCCCACCGCGTCCCTTGAAACTTCTCCGGAAACTTTTATGTTCCTGTGTTTCCAAACAGGGAGCCAGCTCACCTCGGGCCCTTGGGGTTACAAGACACAGCACAAAGCACAGTCTTCTTCAAGTAGGGGGACCCAGCGCACACAGCACAGTCCCAACAGCCTCTTCCTTGGTTAAAACAGCAAACTGCAGACCAGCCCCAGATCACGAAGCAAGGATTGGTCCTCCCCAGCAGTCTCTTCAGTTGTTCCTTCCTTAGCAGAGGTTCCTCTTGACCACGAAATGGGTCCAAGCCTTTTCAGTCTCTATCCATTTCTATTCCAACGTTCAGGGGTTTCAGCTCTCATAGATATACCCCTAAATGTCTTTGAAGTTCGTTGTGCTCAGGGGTCCCTGACCCCTGCCTAAATCAGTTCTGGGTGTCTCCCTCCCAGTGTCACCTTTCTCCCTTTGATACTGGGGGTCTGGATCCTTAATCACTCAGCAGGAGATGGGTCAATTGTTTTATAGCCGCAACCCAGGCCTCTTCACCTCCCTGGGTTTCTCCTCGCATACTCTCCAGATGCAGGTCAGCCTGGTGCCATCTCACCCCTCCCCTCTCAGATGCAGACAGTCAATCAACATTCAGCAGAGACACACAGAAATGCTTAAAGCACAAAACTCAGCCACTTTCTAAAAGAGCGGCTTCTGAACACACAGTGACAAAACCACTTTCATAGAAAGATGTGTTATGACGCTGTGAGTTCATACATACCAAACTTCACCTCTCCCTTTTAAACTTATGGAAAACTAGGCTAACAAACAAAATACCCAGCCTCCCCCATTCTGTCCTATGGGCAGAATGGGCTTTCACCAGTGAAAAACGAAATGGAGGGTTTTTCACTGTCAGGACATAAGACACACCTCAGTATATGTCCTGCCTTTTACTTACACGGCACCCTGCCCAAGGGTTACCTGGGACCTACCACAGGGGGGCCCACTGTGTACGCAAAAGGGAAAGTAAGGCCTGACAAGTGGTTGCACTTGTCAGGACAACATGCTAACTTAGCAAACTGCGCGCAGGCCCTACACTGCAGGCCTGAGTTCCCTTCTCCGCGCACCCTTTGCATTACTAGCCCTGGCACACACAGTGCACATCACTAGGGACTTTACTAGTAAGGCAAACATACCAATCATGGCCAACCAATTACCATTACACTTTACACAGGGAACACTTGTACTTTGACACTGATTAGCAGTGGCAAAGTACCCAAAGCATCTAAATTGACAACTCTATGTCAGGAAAACGGTCTAGGGGGAATGCAAAAAGTTTTAGGGAACTTTAGCCAAAAAGGCCAAGTCCTACAAGAGGCCTTTCAATTCTGCTGTCACGTGGCCATGTTTCAGTAAATTGACGCATATTCTGTCAGCCTGAATCTGAAGTCTTTGCAGTCTGTCTGTGGGCAGGTTTGGGCCTACAATTGTAGATTAGGTTACAGTATTCCAGTCCTATTGTTATGGGGACTCTTGATAACTTCCCTGGTGATTGGTTGGTTGTTCACTTGAATCTGAGGCAAAAGATGCTTCTAAACGTGGATAGCTGCACATTAATTCTATTATACGAAGCATTAAATTGAGATGTGAAGAACAGGGTTGACTCACATATGACTCATTCATTTCTTATTTTGTGTGATGTGGTTACAGAAGTCCTAGGCTAGGATAATGTGGATTTAAAAGTCCGAAGAGGAAGGGAAATCTATGGAAGGAAGAGAAACCAGCTGCTGATGGCATTTACTTGGAAGTCATGAAAGAATATATGTTTGATCTCAGAGTGTCAGACACTAGGGCACAGTAAGAGAGGTTATGGTCCAGAGGATGACCGGCTTTAATCACCCAGGCGGCCCTACAGCAGGTCAGTTGGGGCATGAAAAGCTTTTATTACCTCCTCGTCAGACCTCCCCATCACAGTCCTTACATACATGAGCATCAGCTCCCCCTGCAGACATATTCAAGCAAAAAAAACCTCTGCTCTCATCCGTACCCTCCAGGCCACGCCCGCATCCTGTGGAACATAACCCACGTCCTTACCTCTGGAAATCCTGCTTTTTTTCCTGCAGTCTGGATCAAGCAGAGTGCTGTCCCCGGATGTGCTGGTAAGTATGTATTAAAAACTAAGGTCTGCTCTAGCGACCTTTTGTTGAGGAGGACAGAGGCTTGGCTTTGGATCCCTGCTGTAGCGGAACGGCAGCCTGCTCCGTGTTTCATACATAAGAGCTTCATGGAACAAAGCCCGTGGATAGCCTCTCTCGCAGGACGGGGAATTCTGGGCTGGTTGACAGGCGCACCTGGGGCGCGGTGTGTCTCTGGTCCCAGCTGCGGCACGTACGCTGCACTGCCAGTAGTGTCGGCGGTGCGGCCTTAAGGAGACTCACAGTGTGGGTGAGGTGCACAAGGACGCTTGCTTTGGCCTTTGGGCTGTGAAGGCCACGCTAGGATTGGCCGCCGTGCGCCTTGTGGGCCACGTGGGTTTTTACTGCATATGGAGATTGGCAGGATGTGGCTGTAGGGTGTGTTGGGACGTGTCCATTGGTTGGACTGGCGTCATAGCAATAGGTGTTACAGGAAGTCTTTGCCCTGATTGGTTATGGAATATAAAAATAGGTGTGCTTTCTCCTGTTCTCTGGCTCGTCATGGAGGGTGTAAGAGATCAGAGAAGTGTAATCATTGGGAGGAGGAGGTGATGGCCGGGCCTCCGGCTGCTACTTCCTTGGCTGATGTCCAGACGATGATAGAGGCTGCTGTTTCAGCTGCTTTTCAGGCACGAGAAGCGGTGGGGCCTAAGAGACAGAAGCTGGACTCCCCTGATCCTCCTGATCCCGACTGTGATTGCCAGGAGAAGGTGAAGGGGTAGTTTATTCAAGGGTCAGACCTTTGCAGTGTTTTGCATTATGTGCAGGACAATTTGGGTTTTCCTGTGCCCTCGGTGGCTCAGGAATCGGAAGATTTTTTACCAATTTTCAAAGAAAGGAGCCTGAAAGTCTGCCCATTCAAAAGTCTGTCTGGAATGTGGTGGAAGCGGAATGGCGGGATGTGGACAAGCATGCCTTTCCCCGGTTCCTGGCTAAAAGATATCCATTGCAGGGGTTGACAGAGGAGTTCCCTTCCGTGGTGAAGGTTGATACGCTGTTGGCTGGCCTTTCTTCTCAGAGTGTAGTGGTTTCTGAGGATGCTGGGCCTTCAGACCCTGGTGATAAAAAGGTTGAAGGGGCTCTGAACAGTTTGTTTGCTGCTTCCAATTTGGCAGTTAGGTCTGCGGTATATACCAGTTATCGGATTCAGTCTCTGCTGAAGGACTGTCAGAGTACCTCAGACCAACTGCTTCAGGATGATGATCCCTCTGAGTCATTGACTATGTTGGAGCAGCAGTTGTGTTTTTTTGTTGACCTGTCTTTCGATTCCTTTAGTGCCTCAGCTGCGGCAGCTGGGGCCCTTGTGGCGGCTAGGCGAAAGCTGTGGCTTAAGCCTTGGAAGGCGGAGGCAGCCCAGAAGAGTGCTGTCATGAAGAGTCCCTTCACGGGCTCCAAACTGTTCGGTGATCCCTTGGAGGCTATGATCAAGAACACGGCGGAGGACAAAAAAAAAATTGTTGGCCCCTGTCTGTCCACCCCTTAAGGGGAAGTTTGTTGGCTATATAAGGGCTTTGGGGCAGGCTTTTCAGACCAAAATGGCCAGTCAGCCCTTTCGTGGTAGGGGGCGTGGCCGGGGAGTCCCTTCTTTTCATAAGTCCCGGGGCCAGCAGGGAGGTTCTGATACCGCCGGTCAGGCTAATTGTGACTATCCTTTGTTTCTGGGAGTGGCCCGGTGAGGGGGTCATCTCAGGAATTTGTTGCCAGTCTAGGAGGAGTGTGTCAGGGATCAGTGGGACCTGCAGATTATCAGACTGGGGTATCGTATACAGTTTGCCTCCCTTGGAAGTCTTCCGTTCTACCCCTGTTCCGCGGTCGCCCTGTTGAGGGGGGTTCAGGACTTGTTGCACAAGGGGGCCATTGTAAGAGTTCCTGTGGAGCAACAGGGCAAGGGGGCTTACTCTGTCCTTTTTCTGATCAGGAAACCGAATGGCGATTACAGGTTGGTGCTGAATTTAAAGGCTGTGAATTTGTGCATTCCACAACGGTCATTCAAGATGGTGACTCTGCAGTTGGTTCTTCCCTTCCTGTCAGTGAGGGATTTTCTAACCTCTCTGGATCTGAGGGACGCCTATTTTCATGTGTCAGTTCACCAGGACTCACACAAGTTTCTGAGGTTCTGTGTGGGCGGCGAGCATTTCCAGTTTCAGGTATTGCCATTTGGTCTCTCTGCTTTACCTAGGGTGTTTACCAAAGTGTTGGCTCCTTTGGTGGGGTTGTTGCATGCGGAGGGGATCCAGGTGTTCCCATACTTGGATGACTGGTTGATTTCTTCCTCTTGTTTTCCTAAGGCTCGGTCCCAGATTCGGAATGTCTGCAGTCTTCTAAAGAGATTCGGGTGGTTGCTGAACCTGGAGAAGTCCCATTTAAATTCCACTCAGGAACTGTTGTTCATTGGAGGGATCTTCAACATGAGAGTGGGGAGTGTGTTCCTTTCCGAACCTTGCATGATGACTCTTGTGAAAGAACTGAGGGCGGTCTTGGCCTCTCCAGCTTCCACGGCAAGGCAGTGGTTGAGGATGCAGGGGTTGATGGCCACTAATGTCATGATTATTCCTTGCGCTAGGTTGCACTTGTACCCCTTGGTGAATCACATCCTTCGCCTCTGGTGTACGGGGTCACAGGATTTCGACCAGTTGATTCAGGGGGGTCCGGGTATCTCCCAAGAGTTGGCTTGGTGGTTAGATGTGGGAAATCTAATGAAGGGTTCTACGTTTGTGCACCAGGAGAGGATGGTTTTGACAACGGATGCCAGCGAACTGGGGTGGGGGGCTGTGCTTGCTCAGGATTCGGTTCAGGGGGTCTGGTCAGTCCAGGAAGCTCGGATGTCTGCCAACTGGAGGGAGTTGAGACAGTCCAGATGGCCCTGTTTCAATTTCTCCCTTTGGTTGTGCATCAGGATGCTCTGTTGAGGACAGACAACACTGTGGTGGTGTTCTATGTGAACCATCAGAGGAGTGGAAAAGTGGCTTCTCTGAATACGTTAGCTCAGTAGATTTGCCAGCGGGTAGAACTGAATTTGTTGTCACTGAGGGCGGTTCATCTTCCAGGGTGTTGAACACGGATGTCAGTAGGTTGAGCAGGATGTTTCCCTCCCTTTCCGAGATGAGTTTGGACAGGGGGGTGTTTGGGGTCCTCATGAGAAAGTTTGGGGTGCCTGAGGTGGACCTGTTTGCAACCCCGTAGAATGCATTTAGGGACAGGTTTTGCTCTCTGAGTCCATCAGCAAGGTTTGGAAGGTGGATGCGATGTTGTTTGCTTCAGGGGAAGGGTTGCTGTATGACTTTCCTCCGATTGCGATGATTCAGAGGGTTCTCCTGAAGGTCAAGCAGGACAAGGTGTCTGTGATCCTGATTGTGCAGGGCTTCAGCAGGAGGCTGTGGTTCCCTCTGTTGTTACAGTTGGCAGCGTTGCCATGCTGGAAGCTTCCCCTGGACCCATGTCCCCTGAAATTTCCCGGTTCGTCTCGGAGTGTCTGGTCTGGTTGCAGTTGGCAGGCTGGCTGTTGAGAGGTTGAAACTTGTGGCTCTGGGTTGTTCTCCTGAGGTGGCTCTCTTTATTCAGCAGTCTCGGAAGCCTTCTACGCTGAAATCTTATGCCAGACATTGGGTTTCGTTTCAGGGCTGGTGTTCTGGGAAGGGCTGGTCAGCCTCATCAATGGACACTTTAAAGGTTTTGGACTTTCTGAAGGATGGTTTTGATTTGGGCTTGGCTGTTTCCACTTTGCGGGCTGAGTGGGCTGCTGTGCGGGCTTTTAGGGGTCAGGACTGTGATGGCATGGTGCTTCTTGTGGCGAGACTCTTGAGGAGTTGTTTTCTCAAGAAGCCTGTGGTTAAGTCCTTGACTCCTGGTTGGGACTTACCTTTGGTCTTACAGGTGTTATAGTCTGCCCCGTTTGAGCCGCTGGAGGAAGTATCCCTGTGGTTTCTGACTATCAAGGTCATTTTCCTGGTGGCTATTACCTCAGTCAGATGTGTGAGAGAGTTGGGCTTGTTGCTGTGGTCAGAGCCTTTTTTGCAGTGCTATCTGGATAAGGTGGTTCTCAAGCCGGATCCTGCGTTTGTTCCTAAGATACCCTCCTCATCCCATTGTTCGGGGGAGTTAGTTTTGCCTGCGTTGTGTGCTGATCCTCAGTCTGAGGAGGAGGTTCAGCTGCACCATTTGGATGTCAAGCGGGCCCTTGGGGTGTATCTGGATCGAACGTGCCCTTTTCGTAAGGTGGATTCCCTTTTTGTGACCTTTGGTTTGGCTGGACAGGGTCTAAAGCCTTCTGTTGCTACTCTCAGTCAGTGTTTGAAGTGGGCTATCTTTGCAGCTTATGAGTACCGGGGGTGTCGGTGCCTGGCGCTGTGCAGGGTTGCTCTACCAGGGAGATGGCTGCTTCCTGGGCTTGTTTGCAAGGGGCTTCCAATGCTGAAATTTGCTGAGCTGCCACTTGGAGGTTGTCTCACACCTTTATGTCCCATTAGCGCTTGGTGGTGGGTGGGTGTGTGTCGGCCAGTTTTGGGGGCGCTGTGTTGTGATGGCAGAGGGTGTAATGGTGGTGCTTGATGCTTATAATAAAGTTTGTTCTGCAGCTGTGGTGTTTGAAGCCGATTTTTTTGCTTGGGTATCTGCTCACGTATGTAAGGACTGTGACGGGGAGGTCTGACGAGGAGGTAATGGCCGGTTACTTACCTGTAATGTTCATTACCCTGAGTCTTAGACCTCCCCATCACAGTCCTGGTTGCCATCCCTCCCTCCCTGTGCTTGGCTTCTTGTGCTTTGGTTTACAGGATTTCTAGAGGTAAGGTCAGGGGTTATGTTCCACAGGATGTGGGTGTGGCCTATAGGGTAGGGATGGGAGCAGTGAGAGTTTTTTGGTTGAGGATGTCTGCAGGGGGAGCTGACGCTCACGCATGTAAGGACTGTGACGGGGAGGTCTAAGACTCGAAGTAATGAACCTTACTGGTAAATAACCAGCCATTACCTGAGAAAAGTTTGGGCTAGTTCACAGAGTTTACCGCTTTCTCTTCTCCGACACACAAGCATAGTGTTTCTCTCCCAAGTGTTGGTTGGTGCTGAAACCGGATGTTATCTAATGAGTACTGTGAGGCCTGTCACACCAGTAACTAGCATGCATTGTCCATGCGAGGAGTGCTTTGCATAGCACTTACTCGTGGGTGACTCATCATTCCTGAGTGAAAGATACATAAAATTACAATTATGAACAAACTGTTTAAAATGTGGAGCATAAGATATTAAAGTATTGTTAAGTGCCAGTGTTCAAGTGAAACGAGTAGAACTTTGACAGCTGTAGAATATTCAGCAACTAGTGAATGAGCCCAAGATGACACGTGCAAAAGGCTCTTTAAATTGTGAATGACTGTAAGGTTGACATGTGCAGAAGGTTCTCTAAAGGGTGAACGACTGCAAGGAGGATTGGTGCTGAGGTTTTTAAATGGTGAATGACACCAAAGTAGGAAGGCGTAGAAGGCTCTTTACACGGCGAATGACTGAAAGGTTGAAAGTGCGGGAGGTTCTTTAAATGGTGAATGACTCCAGATGGCACAGGAGCAAGAGATTCTTTGAATGTTGAATTGGCTCTAAGGAGAACAGGTGCAGAAAGATCTTTAAGTGGTGGATGACTGCAAGGCTGACAAGTGTAAAAGGTTCTATAAATGGTGAATGGTTTCCACCGTTGATATGCAGAAGGGTCTTTTAAATGTTAAATGACTCCAAGAAGGACAGGTGCAGAAAATTCTATAAATGGTGAATGACTCCAAGGACAACAGTTTCAGAAGGGTCTTTAAATGGGTAAATATTCCATGGAAGACAAGTGCAGAATGTTCTTTAAATGTTAAATGACTCCAAGAAGGACAGGTGCAGAAGAAGATTTAATAAGAGGTGAATGACTCCAGGGAGGACAGATTCAGAAGGATCTTTAACTGAGAAATGATTCCATGGAAGACAAGTGCAGAAGGTTCTTCAAATGGTGAATGACTTCAATGGGGCAGAGGCTTCTTTAAATGGCGAATGGTTTCGAGGAGCCTGACCCTCGATTTCTTAGCGAGTTGATCCACCCCTATTGTCAAGAATGATCCCTGCACTTGGCGAGCCTTAACCTAGCTGTGATCCCCCAGTACAAATGGGCAAGGCAATGGGATCTTTCTTTTGCCATTTTAGGACCCAAACTCTGGAACTCCCTTCCTCTTAAGCTACCATTGTGTCCTTCACATGAGTTTAAGAAACATTTGACACCATGGTTCTTTTAATTACTGGGGTATGATCTCTTGTCTTTTGCTGTAGCAGCGCTTGGACGCTCCACTGCAGCAGGCATGCGCTTTATAAACTAATTAAATTTAATGACTCCAAGGGATTTTAAATGGTGAATATAAATGTAAAATTGACACGTGTAAAAGGTTCTTTGAAGGGTGAATGATTCCAAGGAGGACAGGTGCAAAAGTTCTATAATTGATGTAAGGCTCCAAAGAGAACAGATGCAGGAAATTATTTAAATTGTGAATGACTCCAAAAAGAATAGTTAAAGAAGGTTTTAAGGGTGACCAACTCCTGAAAATATGAATACTTTATAAGTCTAGAGCCCCTACCACCGGTTTGAACGAAGGTCATTAGTACAGATCCCAGTCGAGATGTCTCCATCAATCCAGGCAAAGGACATCAGACAAGATTAAATATTAAAAGGATAAAAACAGTTGTTTACAAAGTTGCCTGTAAAGCACTTGGAGAGATGGGCCTTAAGTACACTAATCCAGCAGGTCAATATTTATGTATCTCTCATGCTGAATAACAGCTTAATCAATAGACTTCCCGCACAGAGGAAATCAATGCGCTTACATTAGGCTGGTTAATGGCTCTGTGCAGCGGCCATCTTGGGTTCAGTCAATTTCGCGAGATGCTGATAAACGTTCTATGGAGGTTTGGGGGGGCAGGAATATAGATCCTGGCGTCCACCCTGACATCAGTCTGCTTCTAAGTAGTTCTTAAACAAATATTTAAGCAATCATCGGCAGCGTTCGCCGGATATGGGGCCATATCATGAACCTGTATGCTGGTGCAGAGCTCAGAGCCTATTGTAGACATTGCGGTGTTTAAAGCGCTTGCACTTAACTCTGAAATTCTCACAGTTAGTGCTTGAGTTGCAGATAGCACAGCTCGGAAACTTGAAGCAGTTGTTGACTCTCCCTGTTTTCTGGGTGTTGCCTGTATGCAGTTCATGAATTAAGTGAGAGAAACTACAAATTAAGTGTATGCACAGCGCTCTGCTCTGCACAAGAACACGCCATCGTGCATACCTTTCAGAGCAGTATGGAGGAGAAGAGGCAGACCACCGGACCTTTGACCCCGGTGGCATCAAAGGAAGTGACACTACACGACCTTTGACTCAGTGACATCACAGCTCTGTATGCCTATATATGGTAATGGTAAATGTCAGAACTCACAGCCTTGTAATGGTCAGGCCCCCACACAATTCACATATTTACCAAACATCTGAGATCTCGACCCAGAAACAAAACAGGGTTAGGCTAAAATCTCAGACTCAACAATAAATGCATGGTGGACATTTGCCTAAGGGGATGAATTGAGCTGGTGACTAGTCATGTGGGTTTGAATCACAGCTTCAGAACATTGTGTGATTCTGTGTGAATAGCTTAATCTCTGCCTGCCTGAATATGTTCATGCAAAATATGATTAGAAATGCCACCCCTGTTCAATGTTTTTCGTGCTTTAATGTTCTGTGCAGGAAGGAAAGTGGGGTCCGGCTCAGATCTTCTGTCTCTGGTCTCAGCTGCTTCCTGGTCTCTCCTGAATGCACAGCATACACCAACTTAACCCCTTGACCGCGATCGGAATTCCGCTCGTGTGCTGGACATTCCGATCGCGGGTGTGGTCGTGACGAGCTCAGCTCGTCATGCGCACAGCGCTACCGCGCAGCATGACGAGCTGAGCTCGTCACGCGCATCGAAGGGGTTAAACAGGACTCAAGTCCTAAGGAAAATAGCAGGGCTAAATTGTATTGTATTGTATTGCTAACACACATCGTGTGCGGCTGCCATCTTGGCCACGTCCCCTTAACCTGATAGATTCATGTATACATATGTGTACATCAAACACTGTACACCAACTTTTCAAGATTATGATTGTGTCTTGTAGCTAGAGGGAGACGAGCCACCAAAATAGCATGGCAAGCCAAGCCAAGGGTCTGGCTTGGCTTTGGGAGCCGTAACACAAGCCGAGTCATCAAAATATATCGGATGTAAACTATACTACAAACGTTAAAATATAATAGGCTTTAAAATTAATAAGGAGTAATATTTTCTAAACATTAAATACCGCCACCCTGTCTTCCCTGAAGATGATAGAATTCCTGAACCAAGAGGCAAGTAAATTTTAATGTTGCGATTACGTATTGCCCAATATTGTTTATATGCATGGAGCAACAATATAGTCATTTAAGCCATATACAAGCAGGTTTTTGTACAGTTTACATCCTCAATGGATGTATTACAAGTGGCTCTTAAAAGTGAAGATGAAGAAAAAGGAGGCAGAGTAAAGTAAGATAACTGCCTAGGATGACACAATTTGGTCAACTGGGAAGCTGGGATGAATCCCAGGTTCCCTGGCTGGTCACTGTGCAGTTGAGCCACAGGATGGGTGTCCTCACCTCTTACGTTTAACTCCAAAGGTCAGTGGTTTGTGTTGAATTTTTCGAGCAGCTAAATCAGTAAACTTGTGTAGTTCCACACATTAAATCAATAGATCCAAGAAGTGTTTCTAGGAAAAAGCGTAAGTAGTCAGTTGAAGTCTAAGTGAAGGGATGCAAGAATGCTCTGTTTTCCTTCTATCACCAGCTCTGTTAGACTTAACACAGACACCCACAGTAAGAGAGGCTCAAGCCCCTCAACACCTCAGAAAAGGCAATTAGAAATATTAGAAAGACAAAGGTGTTTGTATCCCACAGAGTTACAGTTCATGAGACAAAGGAGAAGTGCACAGTTGGGCTGTAGACAGACTTTCACACAGAGCTCACATGTGACTGCAGGCATTACTAAATTTACATTTTTGATTCCCCTCTGGATGGTCAAAGACGGATGAGCGGATGGTCTGAGACACCCTTAAGGGTAAACGCAAATATAAAAAGAAAGCTTCTCTCCTCCTTTCTTACTTACCTCCTGTCTTTACCTGTCTCACCTTGCTTCTCACCATCCTCCATTTGTCACACTGTCCTCTAACTCTTCTATCTACTTTTTTCTTTCTTTCCTTCTGTCTCCCTCCTCGCTTTGTCTCTCTTTTCACTCTCACTAGTCTCCCTAATTCTTTTTTCTCTCACCTCCAATGTGTCCCATACTAATGTGTCTTCCACATCCCATTGGAATACTTTTCAGCTTCTTTTAGCTTTCTTTTCCTCCCTTTCTCATTTTGACTTCTGTACATATTTAGGGCACCTGCTTCTTACAGTGTACCTCTCACAGCTTTGTGCGAGTGGCCCAACTGGAGATAATTGGGAGACATCCTACCTTCACAACAGAACTAATGTCATCCATAACCCCCTTTCTCGTCCAAACAGTACTTCACGAAAGCAGCGGTCCCTCAAGACTCTATCATCTCGCCCATGCTTTTTAACATCTACATGAAGTCATTACTGGCACTGATCAATCATTTTCACCTCATGTGCTATAACTTTGCAGATGACACACAAATACTCCTTCAACTGGAATGCCCCAAAGACATCGGAAAGTCAGCAATTTTCAGTTGTCTCAGAGCAGTGGATCAATGGATGACGTGGAGCCATCTCAAATTGAATGCTTCCAAAACAGAAATACTCACATGTAGCGATTGGAAAAATGATGACCCCCTCGCCGCCTGGCCTGATGATCTGGGAACACCGCCTAAAGTTTCGAAGGAAGTAAGAAACCTCGGAATGACCATAGACTACAAGCTATCAATGAATGCCCAAGTGGACAAACTAGCAAGATCAATCTTTGTTACTATAAAAACTCTGCGACGATTCTTCCCCCATCTGGGATTTCCACACAAGGTCCAGGCTACCATCTCCCTTGTTCTGTCCAAACTCGATTACGCCCATAGCCTCTACCACATATTACCTTTAACGACTATGAAAAGACTACAACGGATTCAGAACTTGGCTACCAGACTACTCTTTCATATAAAGCCACATGACCACATCTCCCCTGCATTGGTTACCGGTTGCTAGAAGATCCACGTTCAAGCTGCTATGTATCACGCACAAAGCAATACATGGAACAGGACTGCTCTTTATCAGGAATAAAATCACCAAACACATTCATCAAAGGAACCTCCGCTCTAGAGTGGCACCTCCCCTCAAAATCCCAACGTACAATGAAAAAACCATGGGTGGCACACCCTTCTCTGTTCAAGCAGCCAAACTATGGAACTCTTTACCTCCCAACATAGGTTCGACAGATAACCACCTTATCTTCAGAAAACTACTCAAGAATTGGCTCTTCCCCACATAACCACCATACGCAAACAGAAATATACATCAGATCCCTCTTTATATAAGCATTGATTTGGACTATAGATATGTACCTATATATGTGTATTGCTTTGTATTAACATGTATAATAATTGTTTTTAAAAATATAATAGGAGGTCATTACGATGGCGGACGGAAAAACAACCGACCGCCATGGTAGCGGGAAATCACCGCCCGCCGCTACCGCGGTAAAACCGACGGCTAGATTATGATCTTCTGCTGTAAAAATCCAACCGCGGCGGAAAGGAGACCCGAGAAACCGCCGTTCACCTGCGGAGAAGGCCCAAACCCGTCCGCGGCGGTCGGTCTCGCAGCGGAAACAGCCCAAACGACCGCAACCACAGCGGAGACACCGCCATCGAAATTATGATATTCCCGACATCCCCGCGGTGCAGTGCGCTGTTACCGCCCGCCGCGGTCGACAACATTGATGAATCAGTGAGACGGCGGAAGCGCCGTAGCCGAGCCACCGCTGCGGGCGTTCCGTTAAAAAAATGGCGGTCGCGAGAAAATCACACAACATGGCCACAAAGTGCACCAACCAAACAAGGCATGCACCCAAAAATACCTAACACAGCCCAAAGACACACCCCCATGGGAAACTCCAAAACTACAAATACCAGGTTCACACACACACCACACCTGCTACCAATACCCCATCCTGACACACCCACAGACACCAGTATAAATTCAGCCCCCAACAGACCACAATCCTTTGCAAAACTCCACAACTGAGGGGACATCCACCACAGATGACAGGAGAGGCAAATCTGCACAACACACACACATCACCACCACTTCCACACCTGCACCTCTAACACCTTTGCACAGCACACACCATACACATCACAACCACCACTACCACTTCCAAACCTGCACCTTAAACACCCTGACACATCACACACCATGTCACCACAGAGAATGCCTAAATTCACTGAGAGTGAGTTGAGGGTCATGGTTGATGAGATAATCAGGGTAGAACCACAATTGTTTGGTAACCAGGTCCAACAGACACCACTAGCAACAAGAACGCTAATGTGGAGAAGGATAGTAGAGAAGGTAAATGCAGTAGGGACCGTGCCACGCAATAGAGATGAAATCGTGAAGAGGTGGCACGATCTGAAGGCAGTGGTCAAAAGAAGAGAGCCAAGAACCATGAGCTGGCTCACAGGACAGGCAGTGGCCCTCCCGTTCCACTCAAAACATTCACTGAATGGGAGGAGAAGGTGCTTGGCATTCTACATCCAGAGAGTCTCTCAGGAATACCCGGGGAGTGGAGGCTGGTAAGTACAAACAAATGCCTAACATCACACAAATGTACTGTCTTGCACTACTACAAAGTAATAGCTCCTAGGTACAAATGTATTCATGTGCACAACACTCCCCCCAACACATCTCTCACAGATTCAACAGACACTCCCCCTGAAGCCCCCCAAAGGTAGCTAGCAACATCACCATGGGTACATGTGTACATGCTGCCAGCACTACAACTCCCACCAGGGCCCCTTGTCCCACAGCTGAGCAGGAAGGAGCCCTCCCCCACCCAGAAGCATGCCTTAGCCATTGTGTGCTTCACCCTCACCTAACAGGTAGGTAGCCATCTTTACAGGGAGGTGTCTGTGGAATAGGGAGGCCTGCACTACAAATCCCACCAGGCCCCCTTGTCCCACAGCTGAGCAGGAAGGAGCCCTCCCCCACCCAGAAGCATGCCTCAGCCATTGTGTGCTTCACCCTCACCTAACAGGTAGGTAGCCATCTTTACAGGGAGGTGTCTGTGGAATAGGGAGGCCTGCACTACAACTCCCACCAGGCCCCCTTGTCCTACAGCTGCGCAAGATGTAGCCCTCCACCACAACCCATGTGCCAACCATAGCATTGCTCACCTGAACCTAACAGGTAGGTAGCCATCTTTACAGGGAGGTGTCTGTGGAATAGGGAGGCCTGCACTACAACTCCCACCAGGCCCCCTTGGACCACAGCTGAGCAGGATGGAGCACTTGTCCCACTCATAGGCATGTGACATCTGTGCAGCCGCACATGACACCATGCCACTTAGTCCACAGTCACCGACACAAATAATGCAAAACAGTTGTGTTGTAGTCACCATGCACAAGTCTCTGTTCAAAATTGACCCACATTGTGTACACTGTGCCAGGCATCACACACTGCAACACTAACAATGATCATGCTGCCCTGCAGCAGTGTCTGGCCTTTTTTTTGCAAAGTGCAAATCACCCATGTCATACCACAGTGTTGCAATGTAAACAGTGGAAGTGCACTGTACCCAAAAACTACACTGCAGCTGGGACTCACAATGCTAAACTAAGCACATCCCAAATGTCCTGCAACACACCCAGCTACCACAGTGCTGCACTGAATTGCAGAACAGCACCTTGTCTGAATAAAATTGTCAAAGGTGTCTTGTTTGGACCACCAATGTGTGTATGCATTGACAATGTTCACATCTCACACTGTCTGTCTGAACAGTGCTGGTATAGTCTGGCCCCAAAAGCACACATTGTCTGCACAGGGCTGAGTACATCTCACACACACACCACTGTTGACCACAACATGTCAGTGTATGGATGCCCTGGAACAACTGCTTCACCAGTACTGTGCTCATGTTTTCAGGTCCCCAAATACCATGAAACCATGACAGTGTGGAAATGTATGCTGGGTGAGATGTTCACCCTGCTGTCTGTCACCACTGTGCTACGAGACTATACCCCTTGCCCTATTGTGCCTTCAAATGTCGGGGAAGTGAACCCCACAGCCAGATAGGTGGGACAATAGTGATGGGGGGGCTAAACCCCATGCCCTATTCTGCTTTCAAATGTTGGGGGACTGAACCCCACAGCCAGATAGGTGGGACAACAGTGATGGGGGGCTATACCCCATGACCAAATGTAATCTGAAATCAATGGGTACAAAAAGCCACACACACATTATGCTCACCACACGCACATTCCATCCAAAGATTTCTACCAAGTCACATAGCCATGTCATTGCTCACCTCCACCTCAAACGGTAGTTAGCCATCTTCACAGTGAGACGGTGTAGTGTGTTTGGCTATCCGTCCCACAAAATACAACATGCATGCTGTTCCACCACTATGGATGATGGGACACTACACCCCCAATATGAATCATGTGGCAGGCAATGTATGCTATCCACCCAACTCACAGGTAGGTAACCGCATCTCACAGGTCGTGGTGTGTGGGGCTGGGAAGCTTGCACAACAACTCACACGGGCCCACCTGACCGCCAGCACACAAGACCCATTACTTCCTGGCACCAACATGCATGTGTCAGTCATTGCAATGTACACTGCAAAAGAACTGGCATGTGGACATATCATGCTGACTTGTCTCACACTGGACCAAGATGGAAGCCCTCATCATACACACACAGAGAGGTCACTCAAATTCAAGGAAAAAACAGCAAACACAACATATCAACAGCCACAACATGCAGCCAGATATGCATTTAAAAAAACATGTTGGCATAGGACACCAGGCCTCTCAATGCACAACTGCACACCCAGATAGCATTGGCAACTATAGTGTGCACACACCTAAGAAAATGAAACTGTGACAGCAACCAAAGTGTGAAAGTCTGAAACACATGTAGATGGAACTCCGAGCACAACCATGCACACCACTACATGCCATCTGACAGTAGCAGTGGTCCAGACCACCTAGGATCTAATTAAAGCAAACTTAAGCATGTCTGGAATTGCAAATACAGATATGTACACCACATTGCAAAGGTATGCTTGAGACTACAATGTTCACTCAATGTGCAGAGTAAACCGCTGCAACGGCTCAACAAGTGACACATACGCGTAAATGGATGACATATGATTGATCAATAACTGTATGCCAACATGAGACTGTCAATGTTAAACAATTATATTGTGCATGTCATGTCTTGACAACTCCCAATATGGACAAGTAATGCATGTACCACAACAGCTTGTAATGCATCACTGGATGTCGGTCAATGCAAATTTGTACAGTGAACAACTGCCGGATGTACAAACAGTTGATGTAACACTGCTAACACAAACTTTGCTGGGTGCAACACAATGACCATTTCTCATCTGACCCACAGGTGACCAAGAACTCACTGCAGAGGATGACACCACCCTGCAGAGCCAGTCCCCCCGGAACAGAGACAACTGGATGAAGACTCCCTGGATTCCTTGGATGAGGAGCTCCATGCTGGCCCATCTGGTGTGGCAGGCCGCAACCAGTCCCAGGCACCCATTGTCCCCCAACCACATCAGCTGCAGCCCCTGACCATCCTCTGACAGCTGCTGTCACGGCCTGTGTGTCAACCACTACCACCACCACCACCACAGCTGGCTGCAACACCCTCCCTGCCCCAGGGGTTGAGCAGCCCACTACATCGACTGCGGAGGCCAGGGGAGAGGATGCAGCGGGCCAATGTGAGGACCGGACAGGACCGTGGCAGCAGTGCAGGTGGTCGGGACAGGGTCATGCAGAGGGGGACTGATCCTGGGACGGAAGCCCTGGGCCACATCGACAGAGTCCTTGGGGCCTACCAACAGGCCCAGGGACGAATGGGCCGGTTAGAGGAAGAATCTCGGGAGCACCTCTTGCTGCTGAGGTCCATGGACACACGCATGGGACAGATTGTGGACCTCTTGGGGCAGCTAGTGGCGGTTCTGAGGGACAGGCCAGCGCAACATTCTACCCCTCCGCCTCCCCCTGTTGGGCAGCAGGATGACACTTCATCATCCTCCCCTGTGTCCACAGAGGGGGTGAGTCCTCAGACACCACTGTCCCTGCAGCAGTGGCCCCTCCAGTCAAGCGCAAAAGGGGCCGTCCAAGGAAAGGCCAGGGGGACCCACGTGCCAAAGCACCTGCCAAACGCTAGTCCCCGAGCCAGCTATGATGGCAGACCACTGCACCACTGCATTGACCTTTTGGACTATCCTTCACCACACTGCCATGTGAATGGCATCTATCTGTTGGACTGGGTCTCCACATCATTGTGGGGACTACTCAAGTATCTCATCTACCATGACTGTCAACTCACTTCTTCAATTTCCCCCTTCACATTTTCTCCACCCTCGCATGTCACAATTGTAAATAAAAACACCGTACACACATGTTGTTGTGTCTGCTCCGTCTTTAATACAGGATGTGCAACCTTCACCGTGTAGGACATGGTCCAGGGGAATGGAATGTAGGTAGGCAGTGAGATGCTGAAGGGACCTAGGGAAAACCGCAGAACAAGAGTCACTTGTATGGGTGTGGCATCGCACACATCACACAACACTTGTCAACAAGGTACTCAGATCTACAAACTTTACACAGAGCAACAGTCACCATAGAGACATTCTGTATCACACTAACCATTCACACATACATTGGCAGGCAGCAATGAGTCAACACAAAGCTGCAGTCAGCAAGCTCACATATACCCACACAGCAACTGCAAGACCATCAGCCCATTTTGTCCCTTCTACATCGTCACTCACCTTCAAGTGAAGTAGCGGGTGATGAGCTGTCGACGCATGTCTACCCCTTCCTCCTCTCCACTGCCCTCGTCACTGGATCCGGGTTGATTTGCAGGCGGGCCTTGGCTGCTCATCATCGTCATCCAGGATCAGGGGTATTGCCTTGCGAATGGCCAGGTTGTGGAGCATGCAGCATGCCACCACTATCTGACACACCTTCCCTGGCGAGTACATAAGGGCACCTCCAGTACGGTCCAGGCACCGAAATCTCGATTTTAGGAGACCAAATGTCCGTTCTATCACACGCCGTGTCCTCCCATGGGCATCATTGTATCGCACATCAGCTGGCGTGACGGGATTCCGCAATGGGCTCAGCAACCACGGGCGGTTCGGATATGCCGAGTCACCTGGGTATGAGAGACACAGATTAACCTTGCAGTCCCAAAATGCCACACGACAGCATGTCACACACACACCACTCTAATCCACCATGCATACTCACCCACAAGCCATGCACGCTCCGGAAGCAGATTGGCCATCAGCTGAGGAACGATGCTGATGCGCAAGATGTGGGCATCATGGGCCGAGCCGGGAAACTTGGCACACACGTGTGAGATGATCATGTCCGCCAGGCACACCACTTGAACATTTACCGAGTGTGAATGCTTCCTATTGCGGTAAACCTGTTCACGTGCCTGTGGTGGCACAAGCCCAACATGTGTGCAATCAATTGCACCAATGACATGGGGGATATGTCCAAGGGCATAGAAATCGCCCTTCACAGCCACCAACTCAGGCGCCCTGGGAAAATGGATATACCTGTCTTTGTAGAGCATCATGGCCGACAGGACATCCCTCAGCACCATGCTGAACATCGGCTGTGACATCCCGCCTGCACTTGCGGCCGTGTGCTGGAATGAGCCTGTTGCAAAGAAATGCAGCCATGCCATCACCTTAGATGTTGCGGTGAAAGCTGTTGGATATGTCCGACATGGCTGCAGGTGGGGCTCCAACATGGCACATAGGTTCTGCAGGGTTTGTCGGTCCAGCCTGAATTTGCGGATTATATCCTCATTTTCCATGTCTGCCAGGACTGTGAACGGACGATGGATATTGGGCCTCCTCCTCCTAGGACAGATCAAAGTGCACAGATGTCAATGCAGAAGAACATGAAATGTGCATCACATCAATTGTTTCTACAGACACATTCCCAAGTATTACAACATGCACCATTAACCGACAGGGCACTTCACAAGTAGGTACACATCAGGCACACTACTCGTACACCTGTCCCCTTACCAGCAGCAATTATCTGTGCACCCCTCTGGCTCATTCGCATGCACAGTGTGATATACTAACAGATATGTGTGCATACCTGTGAGTATGACCCCCAGCATATGTTAATAATTGCAATACTACCCGAACACACCATGTTGCTGGCCCTGATACACCTCCCAACACAGGTTGCACATGGCACACATCAACTACACACTGACCACCGGCTGAGCATGGGGGACACGTGTGTGCATGTGCATTGGACAATGTGCCAGTTGCTGATGCCCCTAGTTCAGTCAATGAGACGACATTGTGCGTTACATTGCACACACAGACATTGACCATTATCTCCATATGCTATGCAACACATAAACTGGACAGTCTACATTTCATTACACAGCACATGTGACATGTGCGAGTGTATGTGCCCATGCAATGTATTGGCGACCCATATATGGTATGTGTTGGTGACGTGGAGTGACATGTCCCTTTTGTGCATTTGCCCTCATGAGGACCCTTCAATTGTTGAGACACTGGGCACTGTACATGTTGGCCTATGCAGAGAGCTGGAGGGCACGTTAGGTGCAGCACAGCTACTCCACAACTCCATTAACGCTCACTCCAGGCACTGTCTGCCAGACATATGGTGGTGCCTACCACCTGGCCCCTGAGGTGTGTCACCGCCCATAACCCATGCACGATTGCGGGAGTCACCGCCAGATATGTATGTGACAATAGCGGTCACCATGCACCGCTACCCAAATCGCGGTCACTCCAGGCACTGTCTGCCAGACATATGGCGGTGCCTACCGCCTGGCCCTTGAGGTGTGTCACCGCCCATAACCCATGCACAATCGCGGGAGTCACCGCCAGATATGTATGTGACAATAGCGGTCACCATGCACCGTTACCCAAATCACGGTCACTCCAGGCACTGTCTGCCAGACATATGGCGGGCCTACCGCCTGGCCCCTGAGGTGTGACACCGCCCATAACCCATGCACGATTGTGGGAGTCACCGCCAGATATGTATGTGACAATAGCGGTCACCATGCACCGCTACCCAAATCACGGTCACTCCAGGCACTGTCTGCCAGACATATGGCGGTGCCTACCGCCTGGCCCCTGAGGTGTGTCACCGCCATGGACCATGCCCTTGCAGCCAATGGGAAGCAGCCTCGCGGTAGCCTGATGCGAGTTTGAAAATCGCGGTAGGCGTGCACCACCCCCGCGGAGGCGGTCACTGGAGGCATTCAAAAGATGCACCACCGCGGTAGCGCGCGCCTGGCCCCTACGGTGTGCCACCGCCATGGACCATGCCCTTGCAGCCAATGGGAAGCAGCCTCGCAATAGCCTGATGCGAGTTTGAAAATCGTGGTAGGCGTGCACCGCCACCGCGGAGGCGGACATTGGATGTATTTGAATGAGGCAGACCTGGTACACCAATTGCAGCACCCTGGGACCACTGACACAGCCCCAGGGGCCTATATATGTGTGGGAGGGTGCACCACATTCCCACAGCTACCAGGGACTGCTGACTGACAACCCTCACCTGCTGCTGCTGCCTCAAGGGACTGCTGGCTGCCACCCTGCACCTGCTGCTGCTGCCTCAAGGGACTGCTGGCTGCCACCCTGCACCTGCTGCTGCTGCCACATGTCCATTGTGATGTCGAGAACTCAGAAGATCCGTGCCAGTCCCTTCACCAGCGAGGAGCTTGGGGTCCTGGTAGACGGGGTGCTTGCACACTACCCAAGGCTTTATGGCGGCCCTAATGTCGTGATAAGTCTCCCAGACTGTGAGTGAGGGTGCAGGGTGGGCACACGTGAGGTGGAGGTGCTTCGGTATGTGTCAGTGGTTGTGGGGCTCTGACATGCACTGCCTATCATGTTTACTACAGCGGGAAGGGCTTGGTGGGCTCTTTCACACGTTACCCTGCATGCCTATCCTGAGTGGAGGGACATGTTCTGTAGTGTCAGCCATACAGTGCAGCTGCATTTTGGTGATGCAGGAGTCTGGCCAGTTATCGTTTGTGTGAATGGCTGTGTTGCTCCCAATTTACCCACTCAGTGTCAGTCCACCTGCCCTGCACAGTCCCCGCCGAATGCCACATGTCCACATCACTGCATGTACAGTGTGTTCCATGTGTGTTTGGTTCACGCCTCTTCATCTAAGTCCCATCTCTGCCATGTAGATTGCACAGGAGCAGCCGTGGGAGAAGGGTGTGTGTATGACAGTTGTTGTCACTCTATGTGAGTTCCAGGACACAGTGAGGCTTTCACAGGGCTAGGACACTTAGGTCTGCGCAGTGTTGGACGCAGTGAGTCCAACAACAAGACACATGTATTGCTATCTTCTCTATGTGTAGTTGTAGGTAACTGCAGACAGTAGCTGCGGCCAGACTACATGTTGCTGGCTGTGTTGGTATCCTGCATGTGAATGGGATGTGGAGGTACTGTGTCCACCATCGAACATGCATGCCTGTACGTCTGATTGACCAATGACAATGTACCATGTTCACAGCAATTGTTGGCTCTGTTACAGTTGTAGCTGGAGTTTTGGATGAGTCACTGTCGTGCTACTGCATTTTCGTTGTGTTGTCATTGTGCACTGTGTCACTGGAACCTCACCCCTCTTGTCTCCCATGCCTGCAGCTGAAGGTCCACCAGCGTAAAGCCGTGTGGAGGGCCATTGCCTCCAGAGTCCGAGATCTGGGTGTGTCAAACCGAAGGCGCACCCACTGTCATAAAAGGTGGGACGACATTTGCCGGCTGAGCAAGAACGTGGCCGAGATGACGCTGGGGCTGCTCCCTCGGACTGGCAGGTTGACTAGGCGCAGCATGACACCACTAATGGCCCGCATCCTGGCTGTCACACAACCTGAGCTGGACAGACAACTGAAGGAGCATCAGCAGCAAGCCAGGGGTGAGTATGTGTTGCAGGCTGCCTTTGGATGGGAGTGGGTGCATGTGTCTACAGAGTGTGCAAATTGTCAGCTGTGTGACGTTGGTTGTGTGGTGCAATGTTTTGTGAGTGGCCTCTGTGCTGGGTGTATGTGCCATGCATTTGCCCAAACGGTGCTTCATGAAGTCAGTTTTAGCACTGTGCATCTCTCTTACATTTGGAGTTGTGGCCTTCAGGTACCTTCTGCTGTGGGGTAGTGTGTGAATTCAGATGGATGGGAATGCCAGTGTGCCAACTGTGAATGCGTTTCAATGAATGCGTGCTATTCCAGACCTCAGATGTCTGCCAGTCAGACATCTGAGGCCAATGTGCAACAGTAGATGTGCCCATGAACTCGATATGGTGAATGGCATGTGTGCAGGGTCATTGTGGGCTGGTATGTTGTGGTCTGTGTGGTCCCCTACTGCTCCATACATGTAGGTGATGTGCACCATGTTG
The DNA here is from genome assembly GCA_963921515.1 of Calotriton arnoldi. Classification (NCBI taxonomy): domain Eukaryota; kingdom Metazoa; phylum Chordata; class Amphibia; order Caudata; family Salamandridae; genus Calotriton; species Calotriton arnoldi. Next base: position 303,684 of record CAWUFW010010592.1, on the reverse strand, counting down.
TGGTGTTCATCCTTGCCAACATCGGGACAGTGTGTGTGCACATGCTATTTTGTGGCTGTGTCTGATGTGAGCCAACAGCAGGATGGTGTGCTGTGTGAGTCACCTGGGGCACTTATGGCAGGATGTGTGTCGGACATGCACCGTTGGGTTGATATTTTGGGTGGCAAGATATATGTGTGCACAGGGTGGCATGCGATGTGCTGCACACCTCTTCTAGGATGCAGATGTATTGGCACGTGTTAGTTCTGTTGATGCCACTCATCTCACAGTACTTCTCTCTCCTATGCAGCAGCTCCCGTATGTGCAGAGGGAGAGGGGACGGACACCAGTGGTGAGGCTTCCAGTGCAACAGCCGGACCGGAGCAGACTGACACAGATGTGACCAGCGCCGAGGAGGGGGACAGGAGTCTGCTAGAGGATTCACAGCCTGAGACACAAAGCTCTACCTCATCTGACGCCAGCGGTGACGCATCCATGTTGGAAGGTACAGGGAACGGGGACTCGGCCTCCTCCTCCGCCACACAGCGTCCAGTGCCCAGCCTCCCTTCAACCTCCACTGGTGCTGCCCATGTCCGCACGAGTAGGAAGGGAAGAGTCACCTTCACCCCAGGCACAGCTGCCCCAGCCCATGTCAGCCCTGCTGCCCGCAGTGCAGAAGCAGTCGAGCTATTGCGCCAGCTGTGTGTGGGGCAGACAGCACTTCTCAATGCCTTCCAAGAGCACGACAAAAAGTTGGGGCAGGTTATAGCTTTCATGGAGGGCATACATTCCGACGTAGGTGGGCTACACCGGTCTGTGCAGTCCTTGTCATCAACTGTGACAGCAGCCCTGCAACAGGCACATAGTCAGGGAGCGGCTCCCAGCACTCGGTCCGGCCCCATGTCACTGTGCACCTCTGACGACAGTGACAATGCTCAATGGACCCCAAAGTCCCGATACAGAACCCGCAGCACACAGGAGCAGCAGCAGCCCAAGCGAACTAGGGCGCAGACACCATCCCCACATAAGAGTAAGGCCACCCCAGAGCGCAGAGAGAAAAGCCCATCAGGCGACAGCAAGGGCCACAAAGCAAAGAAACAAGCATCAGGGTCACAGGCCTCACCTTCCTCCCCCGCCAAAGACTCCCCTGTCCCAAAGACATCTCGCAGAGGCAAAAAGACAGTTTCCACACCCACTGAGAAGGTGTTGCCTGCAAACATTACACAGGATGAGGGCCCCATGGATAATCCATCCTTGACCTCCACTCCCATCCCAAGCCCTGTGAAGCCAGCATGGGAGGACACTGTAGGGGGCAAAGCTGGTGGACAGAGGGAGGCAGGGCGGCGGCAAACACCAGGCAAGCGCACAGCGGGATCGAGCATGTCCCCAGAGGGAGGGTCAACATCCACACCAGAATCAGCTTTGGTAGTGGGGTCACCTGTTGTGTCTGCCCCAGTTCCCCTCAATCCCCAGACAGGGAAGCCTTTCAGGATCCCCAAGAAGTGGAGAGGCACCCCTCCACAATCTCCGGCACACACTGTGTCTCACCAGGGCATGAGTCCACCTCCCCGGGCCCCCACCCCACCTGGTCCAAGCAGCCCCCCAGCACCCACAAGGACAGTTGGCTCTTCCACAGTTGTTACTCCCACTGCCCAGGGCAGCCCTCCAACTGACCCCAACACACAGTCAGCTCCAAGTCCGACAGACAGCCCCATCTGAGTGGTGGTCACCCTCACACACCTGTCTGTCCACAGGGGTGCGTGTGATGCCCATTGTCAGGCCCATTACTCTGTTGCTGGGCATGGCATGGTAGAGTTGCATACATTCCCTGTGTAGCTTCTGATGTCACTACTCTGCACAATGTCTTTGCCTTGTTGTTCAGTGCTGTTTGCCCCTTGCCTGTGCAGCTTCTCATGTACCTCACCTGCACTGTGTCCTGGCCACTGGCCTTGTTGTTCACTGCTGTTTGCCCCTTGCCTGTGCAGCTTCTCATGTACCTCACCTGCACTGTGTCCTGGCCACTGGCCTTGGTGTTCACTGCTGTTTGCCCCTTGCCTGTGCAGCTTCTCATGTACCTCACCTGCACTTTGGACTGGCCACTGGCCTTGCTGTTCACTGCTGTTTGCCCCTTGCCTGTGCAGCTTCTGATGTAACTACTCTGCACATTGTACTTGCCTTGTGTTTCACTGCTGTTTGCCCCCTGCCTGGGCAGCTTCTCATGTAAATACTGTGCATATTGAAAGGCCCACTGGCTTTGCTGTTGCCCAAATTTGTTGTCTCAATATGCAAATTGTGAATAAACACAGTTGGTCCTGCTGTGAGTTGTGTCAGTGTCCTTCCTGAATAAAGTTGTTTCTGTGTGTGCATGGTTTACTGTGTCACATGCTCAGTATGCCACTTCAACATTGCCAATGGGTTGTCTCACATTTCATTTTTTTTGCAGGGGTGGGAGGCACTTCATTTCTACCTGACTGTGATACTTATGGGTGCAGTGCAAGTGGTTGGCAATGAATTCTTGTTGTCATCTTCCTTCTTTGCTCATGTTATTTATGGTGGACACATGTCAGGTTTGTGGGCAATGGCAGCACAGGGTGGGAGTTTGGGCACAGGCTTACAGGCAGGCAGGCCAGGGTCATGGGGTCTGTGTGAGCTTCCTTTCTGTGTGCCAATCAGTGTCGGTGTATGGACATCTTGTGGTGATGAGTTATCCAGGTCCCATGCCTTACTTCCAATGTGTGCACTTGGGTGGTGGAGAAGTGTATGGTGTGAAGGGGGTGACTTTGTTGTGACTGGGGATGTGTGTGCACCTGCATTGTCAACTACTGCCATGTGTCACCCTGGAGTGGTGTGCCTGTATGTGTACTTGTTGAGCCCTGTGGTTGTGTTTTGTGCACATGGCAGTATTGTGTGTTGCTGTTGTGGGAGGAGGTATGTGTGACATATCCTACTTGTGTTTGGCTGTCATGTAGGGTGTCACTGGGCCCTGTGTGTTGTGCAGCAGACATTCTCTTGTCCAGTATTTGGATGCCTATGTGTGTCTGGTCAGTGTTTGAGTTCAGGGCCTTCCTTACATCCCTGTGCCTATACATGGGTGTCCTTGCTGTCTCCAGGAGTTGTTGCATTGGGGTGACCGTGGTTTATGTTGACTGACTGTGTCAGCCATGTGTGCTGTGATGGGCTGTGTGTGTTCTCACATGTGCCTTGTCTTGCATGAGCATCACACATGCTTGATGGTTGTGTCACTGCCCTTCCATTTGTGGGCACCTCACTTTGGCTTTCCTATTGGTTGTCCTCCATTACTGCTGGCATGTGGTGTGTGTATGTAGCTGTGAGTCAGGGTGGTGTGTGTGTGTGTGACTTGTCAGGTAGTGTGTGCAGTGAAGTGTTTGGTCCTCATCTGCGTGTGTGTACATTTTGTGCCTGGCCTCAGTGTTCTTGGCTTGTGTGTGATGTTGTTGTGGTGTGTGTGTTGGCTGGGGACTGGGCTTCTGTTCTATGTGTTCCTGTGCAAAGGGTCCTGCTGTGGCTGTATATGCAGTTGTTGGGACGTGGGGCATGGTGTGGCTGTAGTTGTGTGGTTGTTGTGCAGGAGTGGCACTTGGGAGGCACATGTTGTGTCCCTTCAGGGAGGTAGCTGGTGTGTTGTGGATGGAGTTGTGGCTCTGTGCGATTTGTACGGTGCCCTTGGCATGCGCTGGCCCTGGGCTCTGCCTTGTGTGCATGGTTTCATGCACACTGACCGCGGCGGTGACGTGACCGGGACATTTGTTCATGATGGCGGTATATGGGTGGGCAGTATGTGGCGATGTGTGTTTGTCACAGGTGGAACATGTGTGTGCGCAGTGATGGCTGTGTGCCTGTCCCCACAGGGGTGTGTGATGTTCCCAAGCGAAGTTTTTCCACCCTGGAGCTGTGTATTGTGTTACTTGCACTGTTGTGTCTGTACGTACCTGCGGTAGCGTCCGCGGCGGACGATGACTTGCAGGTGGTGTATCATGTACAGCACCGGGAAGGCGTGTAGGGCAGGATCCATCGCGGTGTGTCCAGGGTGTCTCTTTTCTGTCTCCGCTGTGGTGTCTCCGCCGTCTTTCGCTGTGTGGGTTCTCCGTCGCGTTCCGCTGCCATGTTTCCGGCATCATGATATCTTCGGCGTACGGGACGTCATTCCGCATGGCGGTGTGTGGTGATTGGCTCACTCCGCCGCGGTGGCGGGCGCACTTTGATGGCGGTCGGCGTTGCACCGCAGCGGGCGGGAAATGGGCAATGTGTGGCCATCCTAATATGGCGGGCGTGAGGACCGCTGCCGGCGCGCGGTAAATTGCATTTTTCCGCACCGCCAGCGCCGCGGTGGTGCCTCCGCCCGCCATCGTAATAGGCCCCATAGTTATTCGTTAGTTCTGCTTAACAAATGTAAATATTACTGATAGTTACATTATTCTATGTTTTTAACATGTATATAAGTGACTGCATAAATAGGTAAATCTTTTATCTTAACTATTTATCTACCACAATAAAAAATAAATAAAAAAATTTAAGTACAACAACACATGAAAACCGGAGTTTATTAAATGCATCTTTAATCTACATATACTACGTTCCTTATGCATATATAAATATATATATATATAAATATATATATATATATACCTTCCATGCACTTATGTATCTATATATTTATTACTTTTCTTCTAATTCAGCATATCCAATGCACTACCCTATTTCTCACCCTATACCACTCTCAATATATCCTCTACCTCAACTCTCTGACTCATCTCAAACCTCTTTCTACTACTCTTTCCAATGCACTACCCTATTTCTCACCCTATCCCTCTATCAGTATATTCTCTACCTCCATTCTATTTCATCCCAAACCCCATACCACTACTATAATCCCCAAAATAACCCTTTCTAGACTCTTCCCTCCTCTGCCCCTCCTTGCATCATCTTATTCCTCTTTTACCATTCAGATCTCCCAAACAAGCCTTTCTAAACCCTTACCTCTGGCTCTTCCCCCTCCACCTCCCTTATACTCATCCCAAACCCACTCCTACTGCTATGAACTAAAAAGAAAGAAAAAGATTCTAGACTCTTCCCTCTTCTATCCCTCCACTATTCCTTTTCAATAAAAAAAACAGAATAACATGTCCACTACTCAAATAATTTCATATTTCCCTATACTGACTTCCCTCCACCTCCCCTTTACTCACCCCGAAACCTTCTCCTACGGCTATAAATTAAAATAAATAAATACATAAATCTAGACCCTTCCCTCGTCCTTCTCAATCCAAATAACTGACTAACATACCCACCACTCAAATTACTTTCATATTTCACTGTACTAATTTACCACTAATCCTTTATGGGTCCTGGAGTAGCATGCTACTCACCGAAAAAGCGCTTCAACGCCTCGTCAGGGGTAGTAAGCGCTATATAAGTGTAATTACAATACAGCCATAGGAAATTACATCACGAGTGATGTCCTGCCCTTATAATAATCCCCACTTAAAGGTTAATAGACTATTTTACAAAAAAAAACACATTTAGGTAAAGAAATGTGAAAACAACATGTTCAAGTTTTACATTTTATAAATTGCATATATTTTTCAACATATCAAAGTAAACGTGCTCGGAAACGGCTGAACGTTACGATGTTCTTAAATAGACAATGGGAACTTGGTTATTACCGGGGCGCAGCTTCAGGATGGGGGTGTTTGGGGTGTGATACCCCCAAATGAATACATTCTTGGCTTAGTAGCTGGGTCTGGGGCCCTGAGTCAGGTCTGCTATTTCTGTGTCTGTTTTTCTTGTCATCCTGATTTAACTGAGAAGTTTTGGTTTCTTAATTTTTTGGATAGGGAACTTAAGTATATTTAGGCAAAGATTTCGTGTTGGGGCTGTGTCACTTTTTTGACGCAGCCCTGATATAAAATCCTTTGTGCTGTTAACAAAGCCTCACACATGTTGATTTGTGTGACTTTGTAAAAAAATAAATATTGCAACACAATGCATTGCACTGCCTTGCATTACTTTGCAACAAGTAGGTGTTCCATAGGTGCTGCATGGGCTTTTCAGTGCATTCATCCATGTATTTTGACTCAAACCCATATTTACATAGACCCAGATTTCCAAAGGTTTTGCGACTAGGATCTGTCACTTTTTTGGCGCAGCCCTGATACAAAATACTTTTTTGTATTTACAAAGCCATGCAAATGTTGATTTGCTTGGCTTTGTAAGAAAAAGTAACACAACGCAGCACATTACGCTGCCTTGCGTCACTGTTTGTCAGGTAGGCATTCAATGGGTGGTGCATGGGCATACATGGATTTTGGTGCAAACCCATATTTGCAAAGAGTTGTAGACACATATTTGCAAAGAGTTGTAGACAAGGGTTTGCACCAAAACTGTGCGCCTCTCTGAGGCTGGGTTAATGAGGAGATATGCATTTATTTCTCCTCGTTATTTCCTCTTTGCATGTCTGCTGCACAAAAACTATTGTGACTATAACACAGACACCCTTGCACTATGCAAGGATGCCCACATTAGCGCTAGACAGTGCAAAGTGCGCCAGCGTATGAAGACAGCAGAACTGCGTCATTTCTTTGAAGAGATAGCACAGTTCAACTCACTTCCTTCTTTGTGTTGTATTTCTTTATTGATAACAAAGCTATGCAGAAGATGTACAGTACATAGCAGAGTGCACCTTTGCAATGGATAAGGAGGGAGAGGGAGGGGAGGGAAGAGGCGGCGTAGGAGCAGGATTGCACATTGCTAGTAGTACAGATAACAACCGGAAAGTATACATCGTCCTATATTAAATGTTGGCGGATCGGCATTCCCCCTGGACAGAGAGCTTGGACAGTCGACAGTAAGGGTAGGGAAGATGCTCCGGACATCAGGTTGGTGAGGGCGAAGAGGGAAGGAGAGAGGGTGTAAACAAGGAGCACCCCACACCAGTAGCCTATTGTGCCCCTGTGGTACGGGGGGAATGGGGCCCATGTCAGCACACGTGTAGGGGAGGGGCGGGAGATGGCAGGAGACCACGGCATGGAGGGAGGCAGGTATGTGTCCGAGGGGTTGAGCGGGGATGGGGGGAACAGAGGCGGGGGGACAGAAGAAAGAAGAAAGCAGGTTGAGAGTGGCACAGGAGGGGAGAGAGAGATATGGGAGAGAAATATGAGCAGGAGTCAGTAGACGGGGGCATTGAGGAAGAAGGGGGAGATAATGGAGCAGGCAAGTAGGGGATAAAAAGGGGGGGCAAGGTAAGGGCGTTAGGCTAGGTGCTCCAAGCAGGTCACCAGGGGAGTCTCTCACGGTCAACTCACTTCTGATGACGCAACGTAGCACAGTAACTTCGCTTGCTGCACTGGGTTGTGTCACTTCTTTGTAAATATGCCAATTAGTGACTGGCTTACCGAAAAAGTAGCAAATCTGCACCCATAGAAGTACTCTTTGAATGGATGCAAATGTACAACTTTTTAGAATTCACAAACGTTGGCTGTAGTGCACTTAGAAAGCTACATCAGTCTCAGGTTTCTAAGCATACTACTGGCAATCAAACACCCAAAGTGTCATAGGATGAATACTTACAAATAGTATTACCACTGGCAATCCTTCAGAGTAGTTTTCAACATGCTGTTTTTTGCCCACTGTGCTAAGGGCCTGATTTAGGATTTAGCACCCAGAGTAAAGGCAGACAGGCTGACATAGGACTTTATTGCTTTTACTTTGCCCGCCAAATTTAGAGATGTCCACCAGCCCAGCGGACATCTCTATACATTGGTAGGAACCGCCGTCATGGCAGTTCCTGTTGATGCAGGAAAAGTTTAACAGGTGGCTCCATCTAGCATGATACCTGGCCGTCAAACATATCCAAAGTTTTTTATTTTTCAAAAACAAGCTCCCGCTCCTACCTAATCCATCAAGCCATCGAGTTAAAACAGATGAGGTTAGAGATATACAGATAGAGGATTTCAGAATGAAGTGGGGGTGACTGCAGAGGAAAGTGGTGGAAAGGGAAGAATGTTCATGATTGAGACGCTCCAAAGAACTCTAACCCTTCCAAAGACCTTAGAAATGTTTAACTCACAGTCCCATATCTTCAGAATATTATCGTCTTCAACTCTAATTATTCACAACAAATTCATACTGACTCATTTATCTGATCCCACTAATAGGCACTGGCAAAGCCAACAGGTCTGGTTGTTTTAGGTGTATGTCTATTATTGTGTGACACGTCTGGATGTAATAACAGAAAGATTTTGATTTGATTTGATGATGGACTTGTAATGCGCACAACTACCCCAAGGGGTAACCTGGCGCAGGATAGTTGCTGACCGAGAGAACCTCAACAAGTAGCTAGAAAAGCCAAGTTTTCAGCTTTTTGCGAAACGACATAAAGGAATTACAGTTCCTGAGGGAAGTAGGGAGAGAATTCCACATCTTGGAGCCAAGACAGGAAAAGGTGCCACCTTTGATGCGGGTAAAGCGGAACCTAGGTGTGGCGAACAAAGCCTGGCTGGAAGACCTCAGCAAACGCGTAGGTTCATATGGAATTACCAATCCTTGAATGTATGCAGGATCCAGGCCGTGTTTGGCCTTGAACATTTAGCAAAGTGCCTTAAATTCTATGCGTTTTGAAATCTTTAACCAGTGCAGTTCCTGGAGCAAAGGCGAGGCCGGGGAATGCCTCGGTAGACGAAAAATTGGCCGGGCAGCAGCATTCTAAATGGTCTGAAGGCGTCTAATCGATGTCTTGTCAGTGCCAAGGTATAGCACGTTGCTGTAGTCCAATCTGGACGTAACCAAGGCCTGAATGACTGTTCTCTGTGCCTCTAGAGGTACGAGCCAAAGGATCTTTTTCAGTCATTTAAGGACTGAGAAACAAACAGCAGAGACCTTAGCTACTTGTGGCTTTAGAGAGAGTTTGTCGTCTATAATAAAGCCGAGATTCTTGACCTTCGTAGAAGGAAAGGGTATTGGCCCCAGAGAATCCGGCCAGTGGCTTGGTCCACAGAGACCCGGATTGTTGCCCAGGACCAGAATCTCAGTTTTTCTGCCATTAAGTTTTAGAGCATTATTATTCATCCAGACGGAAATATTCCTCAGGCCTACTTGAAACAGTGACGGGTCATGTCGAGGGGCATCCGATAGTGAAAAGATGATCTGAGTATCATCAGCATAGGAAAACAGTGTGAGCCCGCATTTCTCAATGACGTCCGCTAAAGGGCGGACGTAGATGTTAAAGAGTAGGGGGCTTAGAATAGATCCCTGAGGGACCCCAGATGGCAGACCTAGCGTCTTAGATCGAAGAAACCTGGAAGGTGCGATTCTTTAAAAAAGAGCTCACCCATTCCAGAGCCAGGCCTTCAATGCCCGAGGCCTTGAGTCTGTCGATCAGAATAGAGTGAGACACCATGTTGAATGCCACGCTCAAATCAAGCAGAATGAGCGCCGCCGTGCCACCCGAGTCCAGATGTTGTCTGAGACATTCAGTCACGCCAAGAACAGCAGACTCCTTGCTGTGAGCTGCCCTAAAGCCCGACTGAGAAGGGTGAAGGAGACGATGAGTCTCAGTGAAGGTGAAGAGTTGAATGTTGACATGCTTTTCCAAAATTTTGGAGAAGTCCGGAAGAAGCGAGATGGGGTGGAAATTAGACCAGCAGGAGGGATCCAGGCCAGCTTTTTGTAAAAGGGGACCAGCGCATGTTTCCAGTTCTGAGGAAAAATACCCGAGCTCAAGGAAGAATTAAGGATTTTCAAAATGACGGAAAGAACAGGGTCATTAAGTAGTTCAAGTTTAGAGGGGGGAATGGGGTCAAGCAGAGAGCCCAATTTGATGGATTGCAGAATATTCTTTAAGGATGTAAGATCCATCAATGGCCAAACCCTAATTCTGAGGGACTCCTCCAGCTTCGTCATTGTAAGAGAACCTTCTGTCTGGCTATCCGTCGAGGTAAGATGACACAAAGGCACCAAAATAGTGGTTGTGAGGCATGCTACGGGAAGTACAGGGTTTTAGTGTAAATGTTTTAAGGGATACCCTTCTTTACATTGGACACGCCTCTTGGAAAGGGTCCCTAATTATACTTCTTGGGCCCACCTCTTTTAGGAACCCTCCCACTTAAAGCCATGCTGCCACCATATGTAAGAGAGGCAAGAATTAAGTCACCCCTGTCAGCACCGGAGTGAGAGTCAATGGTATGAAGGCAGAGGAGGGAAGGCAGGAATCAATTTGACTGGCTGGGGCAGCTCATGTATTTTTCCCAGGTCTCTCACTCATGGTCCATACGCTACCCTGTGACTTCATTCCACGGCACACCTCACAGATGTACACAACACTGCTGCATAGTGATATAATCTGACATCTCTGCTCCTCACTCACTTTCTTGCAGTGCCAAATTAAACCTTGTGAAGGCCCCTAGGCAGGCGAAATTTCGAGGGCCCCCTCACAAATTATCTCCTAATACCCAATGCACCGTTTTTTTTACAAACTGACAGCTGCTAGAAGATGAGCGTTTAAGAGACAAACTGTTATGTGAATCTGATGTCTCTGGTTTATGTACTTTAAGGGCCCGATTCCGATGTAATTCGGAAGCATCCGAATCGGATTTTGCTTTCCCAGATCCGATTCGTAGCCCTTGTTTACGACCGAATCGTACACAGGTCCAAACAACCAAGTACGATGCGAAGATCGCGTACGCGCCGACTGAATTGTTTCCGGGACCCGAACCTGTCTGTACGACTCGTTCATAGCCGAATCGTGCCGCACTATGGCGCCGAATTCTGACTGAGCGAGTACGATGCACAATTCGGACAGCCGCTTCGTCTCGGTCTCAGCGAGACGAGACGACTGTCAGAACCGTACTTCGGGGGGCCATAGCAGGCCTCCCATCACCCGGGGCCCTCCGAGTCTGTCACGGGGGGTGTGCCCATGGGTCCCCCCCGATCGAGGCAAGCACAGTGTGGCGGGCACCATGGTGTGACTGCCACAGGGTGTACGCTTTTCCCCACCCACCCCTTTTCTGCAATGGGAGCCTGTGTACACGTCTGTACACGGGCTCCCATTGAGTTCAATGGAAGTCCGAGCGAACCGAGTCAGTAAGCATACGGCAGCATCGTACTCGCTCGTTCGGACTCCAGGAGCACGTCTCGCTCAGAGAGCCCTCCGGATCCGAGTTGTACGGAGGGCTTTCCTAGCGAGATCGGAGTCGGGCCCCAAGTTGTTAATGGGTATATTACATTAATACAGTATTTTCTCTATAAAGTCTTTAATGTAAAGTTTTCGTTTCTTTGAGTTGATTCATTTTTTCTATCTTTTGGAAACAGTATTTAAGAAACCTTGATTGTAATGTTCTTTCAAGGTCAAATCAATATTATTTTGATCCGTTGTCGCGGGCACCTAAATGGAGTGGGGCCCATAGGCAGGTGCCTACTTTGCTTATTTGGTAGTCTGAAACTCCTTTCTTGCTACCAGGAGCACCACCTTTCCAGACCCCAGGGGCCATATTTGGAGGCCGCTGAAGGCTGTCTTGTACTTGTTTCATCTTTTCATTGCCTCTGTGAAATTTGAAAATGACCATAACTCTGAATTTGAGAGCTCCTTGCCCACTATTCCCCCATTCCATGTGCCCCCCCATGGGCCCAGGCCTGAGGCTATGATATCATTATTCTAATGTCGATTCCCATAATCCACTGCCAGCTTATCTGATAGACACAGGGTACGGCAATGATTTATCACCCAATGCTATAGTAGATGCCAAGCAGTCTCCACGGAAGCTCGGTTTGAAAGTTCACGCCACCGGCATGTTATAAATACGAACAACATCGGGTTCTTGATGATGGACATGTATGGACTCCATTCCCTCAATAGGGATGTATGAGCACCACAGGGTGAAGGGATACAAATGGTGTGAACATATTATGCTGATGTATCATTATTGACCCCAGTAATGTTAACCCTAGTTGGTGTGCGGTTTACATCATATGAGCAACCACAAAATTATGTATGGCTTATCTATCACATCTTTAATGTATGTATGCATACAATGTCAATAAAGAACTACTGGTGAAAAAAACTCTGATTATGAGAGGAGTGGCCCTTAATCACGTTATTAAACATGTGATTTAGATTTTGGTGGAAAATGAAAATCCTTAAACCTCTGCAGGAAAGGCTAACTACAGAGCAGAATCCACTGGAGTTATTCTCTCTACCGTACTCAACCTATGATGAAGGAAATTCAGCTTGAGTATTGTTGTTCATGTTTAGCATTTCCTCCAGAAATTGGAGGACTTCCAGATACCACTGAACACATACCAGGCCCATTGAGCACTTCTAAGCAAATCCCTTTATCTCCCTTTGCCTCAAAGTGCAAACTATTTTAATGTAATATGTGGCGAGCTATCCATTCCGTTCTAGGTTCAATAACTCAAAATATTCCTCCCACTGCAAAAAAATGTTCTTCCAAAAACATTATATCCCTCTGATGGTTCACTGATAGAATATCGATGACATAAATATCGATGTTCAAAATATCGAAATAAAACAGACTACAAAAATATCGACTCCCATACCTAAACAGGTAAGTACAAAAATATTGAATCAAAAATATTGTTGTAAAAAATATAGATGTAAAAAATATCGATTTAATACGTCGTCTGCGTAGGCAGCGAGTTTTACATTGTAGTCACCGAAAGAGATTCCCGTAATGTCCTTATTTTCCCTAATATGTTGGAGAAAAGGTTCCAAAGCAAGGAGGAATAGGGGTGGCGAGAGGGGGCAGCCCTGTCTTGTTCCCTGGTGTAGGTTGAAGGAGGGAGAGATTATGCCACCAGCTCTGACATTAGCGGCAGGATTGTGGTAAAGGGCCATTATAATTTTTATCAGGTTGTCACCCAAGTTAAATTTTTCTAGTACGGCCTTTAAATATCTCCAATCTATCTTGTCAAAGGCTTTCTCTGCGTCCAGTGTGATAGCCACCGTGGGGGATTCAAGAAGGCTTGCTTTTTCTATTGTATGGCAGAAGAGACGCATATTGTCACTCGACAACCTGTATTTTAAGAAACCGACCTGAGATGGATGTATCAGCTTTGAGATGTGCTCTTGTAATCTATTCGACAAGATAGATGCATATATCTTGCAATCGAGATTTATTAGCGATATGTAGTTTTTAGGTTGGAGGGGATCTTTGCCTTCTTTGGGAATGACAATTATGGTTGCTTCCGCCGGTGTGCCAGTAACTTGGCCCGTTTCTGAGAAATGGGTAAATAGTTTCAATAGTGGAGTCAACAAGGAAGGGCAAAATGATTTAAAGAATTTGGCGCTGAACCCGTCAGGGCCTGGGGCTTTGCCAGTTTTAAGTTTATTGATCGCTAATAACACCTCCATTTCTATGATCGGCCCATTTATTGATAACCTCTCTTGATTTGATAGACTTGGGAGATTGATGGTATTTAGGTATTCGTGGCATTTCTCGAACTTTACATTAGCATTCAGTTCGTTTAGATCCTTGTAAAAGTCCATGAAAGTGTCTGCAATTTTTTGTGGATTAGTGACAATGTTTCCTGCTTTGTCCTTGATGGCGCTAATGGTGAGCTTCTGCATTTTAAACTTTAGGTAGGAAGCGAGGATTTGCCAGCTCTGTTAGATTCGCATAATTTGATACTCTTTTGTTTATTGACCCATATCCCTGCCCTGGTGCTAATAATTTTGTTGTATTCATATTTCCTGTTAAGAATTTTATTAAGAGTGTCATCTTTTTTGTTAGCGATGTGCAGTTTCTCTAGGTCTACAATTTCTTTTTCTAGTTTCATTAAGTTAGAGTTCGTTAGTTTGTTCATACCCGATCTGATTCTAATTATTTCTCCTCTTAGTGTTGCTTTTAGGGCCTCCCACCGTGTAAGGTCCGATGTCTCGCCTGCTTTGTTTTCCTCAAGGAAGTTAAGGATCGCCATATTAATTACCTGGACATTGTTCTGGTCCGCAAGAATCTCATCATTGAAACGCCAATTAAATTGTTTTTTCTGAGGTGTGGGGTCAAGGATAGAGAGTGTGATGCACGAGTGGTCCGAAACCACCCTGGGTTCGTAGAAGTTTGATCTACCTTACAAAGAGTATTGTTGGATATCAGGATATAGTCTATACGCGAGTACGACTTGTGGGGAAAGGAGTAAAACGTATAGTCTCTTTCTGTTGGATTTTGGATTCTCCAGGCGTCGGACAGGTTAAATTTCGAGCAAATTTTCTTTAGGATCTTATGTGATTTATTTGGGATAAATGGGAATCTGGAGTTTTTGTCCAGGTGTGGGTCAATAGGAAGGTTGAAGTCGCCCACTAGGATAATAGTGGCTGTGTCTGGGATTTTTTCTAGTTGTGAGTAGAGATCGGCCCAGAATGATGGGTCGTCTTTAGTAGGTGCGTAGATATTAACTACAAAAAATTCGGTTTTGTCTTTAGCAAGTTTCGAAATTATCCATCTGCCCTGGGAGTCAGTGGATTTTGAGAGTAAGCTGATTTTGTATTTTCTGGTAATGAGTGTTAGGACTCAATTTTTCTTCCCCACTGCGGCTGAGTAGGCAAAGTCCGATGAGTGACTGCTAGCGTAACTTTCAGATAATGAGTTATCCAATTTTGTCTCTTGCAGGAGGATTATATCTCCTTTGAGCCTATATAAATATTCAGTAATCTTTCTCCTCTTAACCGGGTGGTTTAGGCCTTTTACATTCAGGGATACAATTTTAATACACTGGTTCGAGGCTGCCATACGAAATGCTTTAATACGATGGTACGGAACAGTGACAACTTTGAATGAAGGTGTGCTGAATGAGGCCATGGTTGGATTAAACAGTACCCCATGTGTGTATTAGGTAAGTTTAAAGATTGCGAGACTTGTGGGACAAAAAATAAGAGGTGAAACAATAGAATAGGAGCAAAGTAGAATGATAAGTAGAGAACCCCCCTCTTAAAACCCCACCCCCCATAGATGCCAACGGGCGTAACGATACGAGGAAGGACGCTCCCCCGGAGGAACAGGTGTCTAACATTGTCTTGTATGTCTACTATTGTCTAGCAAGTCTAGTATTGTCTAATAATGTCTAGCATATCTAGCATGTCTACTATTGTCTAACATTGTTTAACAGAGTCTAACATTGCCTAACTTTTTCCTAACTTTTCTCTAGCTGTTATTTGTGTTCTCGTACAATCTCATTCGTCGTACATTGTTGATAAGGTAGGCATTGACCATAGGCATAAAACGTAGATAAGGTTATCTCTAATGTTGTCTATTATTGACTAACGTTGTCTAACATTGTCCGACATATCTAACATGTCTGGGATTATCTAACACTGACCAACTTTGTCCAAGTTATCTCTATCTCTTCTCTTATTAACAATATCTTACATTCCTAAACATTGTACATTGATAACAGAGTGAGCATTGTAAAATGAGGCATTATTGCGGTCGGGCTGGTACTGAATATAAGTTGGATGCAGGCATGAGACGTAGTCAAGGTAATGGGTACCTGTAAAAGAAGGTAACCGCCAAGCTGGTCATCTAGTAGGGTACCTATGCGTATAAAAATGAGTCAGGCATGATAGCATGTGAAGCCTTGACAGTACACTCTGTATTGTACATAAATTAAGCATAGATTAAACAAATTTAGTGCATTTCGATAAACCTAGAGTCAATGATTTAGCGTTGAAATGGTGCTGATCTGGACTGCCTTTAGAGCAGTAACGAGCTCACAAGACGCCCCATCTGCAATCCCAGCACTCATGAACTACATACAGTATTTTTCAATAGTCTCTGGATACTCCCTAAATAAGGACAAATCTGAGGTAAAACTCCTCAACCGCTGCGGGGATAAAAGCATCCTAGGCTCATCAGGGCTAACCTGGCAGCCGGGAGTGATCAAGTATCTAGGGCTTGAATTTACAAGCGATCTGATCACTACCCTACACACTAACGAAAAAGTATTAACCAACAAAATGAACTCCCTCCTAGATAACTGGTCTCTAAAATTTCTGTCATGGTGGGGTAGAGCAGAGACCATAAAAATGATGCTAACTCCACTCGTCAATTATCTAATTAGCATGCTACCAATGACCCTTTCAGAGGAATTCCTTAAAAACACGGATAAATCATTCAGTAAATTCTTATGGCAGGGAAAAAAGCCCAGAATCTCTATGAAAAAGCTTAACATGGCCAAAGACAATGGGGGCATCTCCCTTCCCATTTTCAGAAACTATCAAACGGCCT
This sequence comes from Calotriton arnoldi, assembly GCA_963921515.1. Lineage (NCBI taxonomy): Eukaryota > Metazoa > Chordata > Amphibia > Caudata > Salamandridae > Calotriton > Calotriton arnoldi. The sequence goes on along the minus strand of CAWUFW010010592.1, from coordinate 287,452 downwards.
TTCTATGCAAACAGGGCGCGAACTGTTTTTTTGACAATCCATCGTACACTCCATCCTGGGTGATGATAGAAAAGTCCCTCATGCAGAATACCCCACTCTCTGCGTTAGCTACGATGGATACCTCCCATCTATTAAATTCTAGAAACATCATACAAAACACCAAAAGAGCCATCCTTCGTCTAGACTCTCATCTCGAGGTCAAAATTAAACGTACTCACCTATCCTCTCTATGGTATAACCAAGCCCTCAAAATCGGTGGCTCACCAATTCACTGGCCAGACTGGTCGTGCAAAGGCATTAACCTCGTGCAAGACGTCTTCAACAACACCTCCCCTCTGCCATTCTCAACCATACAAAATAGGTTTCACCTTACTGACCTGGATTTCTACAAATTCCTCCAACTTAAAGTAGGCCTTACAAAACTAAACCTATCAAGCTCTCGACCCTCTATTGTTGCCCTTTTAAGTCAGCTTTCCAAAGCTGGCCACCTAGTATCACGCATTTATAAAATCCTTTTACCGAACCAAAACAAATCTCTTTCTCGCAACCAACAGAAATGGGAATCCGAACCTACCAAAATAACTATTGCCTTCATCTGGCCCGCCATTAAGAAAGCACCATTTTCACACAAAATCTCACCAATATTAGCACAAACTAAATTCATGCTAATTAACAGATCCTACTGGACTCCGGCAAAACTCTTCAAACTCGGCCTCACTAAAAACCACACCTGCTGGTGCTACGAAAAAAGTGAGGGCTCCCTTGAACATATGCTTTTTAGCTCTCCGCTCCTCCAAACTTACTGGACAAAGATTTTTGATTACATCACAGTCACACTAAAGATTAGTCCAATGAGAGAGTTCGCATACATCTTACTAGGGCCTTTGGATCCCCAACTCAGTTGCGACAATGACCGCCTCTTATTGGATCTAATGCTTACGCTAGCTTGCAAGCTAATCCTTTCCAACTGGAAAAACTTTACAGCGGTCTCCTTCACCAAATGGCTAGAATGGCACTCTTTCTTGAGAGGTGCTGACAACATTGCTCTCCAAATCTCCCCATGGAGAGTCTCACGTCTCTCAATCTGGCAGGCACTAGATGCAAGGGACTTTGCCTACAAACCGCCATGATCCAGTCTCTGCCTTCCACTTCTCCTCACTACCTTCATATACTGTGCTTTCTCCTTCAACACATTTCAGTGCTCCTAGCTGCTAGACCACATAACCACGATCATTAACCACCACTCCGCATACTTGTGCGACATACCTTTTTGCTCTCTTCTGTGAATACTGGAGGACATTGGTGGGCTTGTTATACCCCTCTTGCCCACTCTTATTTCTCTTATCAAATAGTCATCATGTGTATAACGCTGCTTTTAGGTAATGACGTTATGCAACCGACTCACTTTTTTCAGCACCTATGATCATCTGTACGGTATGGTCTGACAAGCCTACCAGAATACACATTCTGTATGTTTGAGAACCTCATGCCTATGCTGTATATTCAATGGGGCATATTTACAAGCCCCTTGCGCCACTTTTGCGCCGCCGTTGCGTCACGCATGTGACGCAGCGGCGACGCAAACCATGCGCCGCGTTGCGCTATATTTACAACGTGACGCATCTAGGGAGATGCGTCACGTAGTAAACCCCTGCGCCACATGAAACCTGCGTCAAGTTTCATGTGGGCGTACCGGCGCAGGGGGGGGCGTTCCGGCGCAGGAACGCCTCGGAAAAGTGACGTAGTGAAATCTACAAGATTTCACGCAGTCACTTTTCCGACGCTGGTGCGTCAAATCCTTACGCCTGCTTCAAGCAGGCGTAAGGATTGACGCACCATGTTAGGGATAGGGAAGGTTGGAACAGTGCTGTAGTTGCGTCGCGCTTGCGACACAACTTCAGCACTGCGCCAACCTTCCGCCGGCAGATGCGTCACGCATCTGCTTATCCTTGCGCCACGATGCGCCGCATTGTAAATGCGGCGCATCGGACGTGGCGCAAGGGTAAACTTGCGTGACGCATTTTCCCTGGCGCATCCCTGCTGATATGCAGGGATGCGCCAGGGAACGTAAATATGCCCCAATGTATTTTACTATTTACTTGTATCGGTCCTTTTCTTAATTGCCGATTATCCACGGATCCACCAATCTATGCACAGTCTGTACCCCCTTCCCATCAATGTACCTATCCTCTCTAACTGTACATTTGTTTTGTTTACCACTGTTTACCTCTACCTGTAAAAGCTTAATAAAATACTTTGAACTAAAAAAAAAATATATCGATTTAAATATGTATAAAATAAATAAAAATATATTAAATATTAATATTAATCTTAACTAAATAAATTACATTTAATGTACATTTTAACAAAATATAACAAATAAACTTAATTAAAAAAGATAAACACACAAACATAATAATTTATACATAGATATATTTACTTTAAAATAATAAATTATTATCTTTAATTTATTTTAAAACTTTAAAATTATATCAAAAATAAAAAATATATATATATTACAATAATTTAAAATATTAAAAAAACATTCTATAATAAATTAAAACAATAAACTATTAAAAAAAATCCAACTCCAGTGAATGCAACAGTAGCGAAAGTGTTGGATAGCGGAGGGGTAAAAATTACTATTCCCACTCCAGTGAGAACAACAGTAGGGAAAGTGTTGGATAGCGGAGGGGAAAAAATTACTATTCCCACTCCAAACAATGCAACAGTAGGGAAAGTGTTGGATAGCGGAGGAGTAAAAATTACTATTCCCACTCCAAAGAGTGCAACAATAGGGAAAGGGTTCGATAGCGGAGGGGTAAAAATTACTTTCCACTCCAAAGAGTGCAAAAGTAGGGAAAGTGTTGGATAGCGGAGGGGTAAAAATTACTATTCCCACTCCAGTGTGAGCAAAAGTAGGGAAAGTGTTGGATAGCTGAGGGGTAAAAATTACTACTCCCACTCCAGTGAGTGCAACAGTAGGAAAAGTGTTGGATAGCGGAGGGGTAAAAATTACTACTCCCACTCCAGTGAGTGCAACAGTAGGGAAAGTGCTGGATAGCGGAGAGGTAAAAATAACTATTCCCACTCCAGTGAGTGCAACATTAGGGAAAGTGTTGGATAGCGAAGAGACAAAAATTACTATTCACACTCAAACAGTTAAAACAAAAATAAAAAACATGAAAAATTATTTAAAAAACACATACAAATAAATAAGCAATATTTAGAAATGAAAAATCAAATATATTGAATATATACAAAGAAAAAATATTATAACATTAATTACATATAAAAAACCTACAAATAATATATAATATAAACTATAAATACATTTATAAAAAAATTCTTTTAAACTAGAAAATATTTACAATTAAATAAATAAATTAATACATAAATGTATTTATTTTATTTCCTACCCTATAACACCACACCAATAACAAAACCCTTCAACATTTTTAATTAATTTTTTTCTTCAAAATTAACATAATTAATAATCAATTTAAAAAATATTATTAATAAAAAAATGAATAAACATTAATTTACTACACACACTTTAACAATATGATATCCACAACACACACCTAAATTGAACTCTAAAATAATAAAACACAATTAAAACTTATTTATAAATTTAAAACTATTACTATTAACAACTAATAATAAAGTAATGAATACCCACCCTTTACCCCTTTAAAAGTAAAAACAACAGACAAAAAAATAAACAATTACCCAAAATACATATCAAATAATTAACATTAATTAACAACTATATATTAATTAAATAAATTCAAATTACTTCCCACCCTTTACTCCTATAAACACCAAAACACACACTGAAAATTAATTACACAATTACCATAATTAATTAACAGTTAATTATTTAAAATTAATTAACATCCAATTATGAATTCATCAATTAAAAATAAATTACTTTCCACCCTTAACACCTATAAACACCACAACACACACCTAAAATTAATTACACGATTACCATAATTAATTACCAATTAATTAATTTAAATTAATTAACAACCAATTATTAATTAATTAATAATAAATTACTTTACACATTTAACACTATAACATCTCAATTAAACAAATATTAATAAACAAAAAATAATCAAAAAATGTAATATAATTAAATTACTTTCCACCCTATTCCCCTTTAAACCTACAACCCGCTACAGAACTAAAAAAGCAAAATTCAAATGAAAAAAAAAATAATAACTACTAAACATTTAGCACATATATTAAAAATACAAACAATTCTTATACAAAAAAAATACAACACGCATATAAAATATATACTTACCTTAAGTCGATATTCTTGACCACGATATTCTTGCTGTCGATATTTCTGACCCACGATATTTGCAACTCGATATTTGTACAACTTGATATTTGTGATTCAATATTCTGTCTCTGCACCCCTCTGATTCGCCTTAGAGCTAGACCTGACACTCTTTCTCAGATATCTTTGCAATGGTCATGGACATTATTTAGGGGTCGCTAGGGGTCACAGCCGCTAGCCCTGATATGTCTATCTCATCCTTTCCTATCTTTTCTATGGAGAGATCTTCACACATATACATGTACTACTTAGGGGTCGATTACGATCCCGTTCGGAAGGGCTCCGAATCGGTTTCGGGTTTGCCGAATCTGATACGGAGCCCTTGTTTCCGACCGAATCGTACCCAGTTCTGAACGACCGATTACGATGCTCGTAAACCGGTAAGGCTGTCTGAATCGGTTCCGAAAGGCATTCGGACTGGTCGCATCTTTCGGAGCCGAATCGTACAGCTCTATGGACTCGGTTTCCGAGCGAGCAATTGCGAAACCGATTCTGACAGCCGTTCCAATTTGGTTTCTCCGGAACGACTCGGCTGCCGGAATCTGTCTTTGGGGGCCCATAGCAGGCCCCCCTTCACCCGGGGCCATCCGAATCGGGTCCGTGGGGATACCCAAGGGACCCCCCCTTTCCAACTATGCACAGGGTGGCAGGCACCATGGGGTGCCCGCCACAGGGTGCACGATTTAACCCAGCCACCCCTTTCTTCAATGGGAGCCTTTGTTCATGTTCGGAACACAGGCTCCCATTGAAGTCGATGGGAGTCCGACCGAATCGTATCCAGAAGCATCCGGATGCATCCAAATCGCTCAGTCGGACGAGATCATAATCAGCCCTTTAGTAGTAAATGTGGGAGGTGCCAGGGGGAGATGCTGGAAAATTGGAAATATCTATTAGAAAATCAGAGGGTTTAGGGAAAAGTAAGGAGGGGTTAGGGGATGAACAGACTACTATAAATATATACATACATAAATATTACCCAATGGCGGTCGGCACTGGGTAGTTATAGTTAGGACCATGTTCCCATAGGAAAGGTATTTTTTGTTTTGCTTATAACTTTGTCACTGTTAGATGGATGTTCACAAAACGTTCACAAAACAAAGTTCATCTACCTCAGCTCCTCCCTTGAAAGGTTTGGGATGAACCTTCAAGCAGGGGCAGAGAAACATTGGGGGTCCCAAAACACATTTTCCCCATGCAATTTTTCATTGGAAAATTAGACGTAGGGACTGATTTAGATTTCGGAGGCCAGGTTACTCCATCACAATGGTGACAGGTATTCCGTCCGCCAAAATATAAATTCCATAGGATATTGTGGGGTTTGTATTTCAGCAGACAGCATATCCATCACCGTTGAGACAGAGTAACCTGTCTGCCAAAATCTAAATCAGGACCTTAGCTACAGCCAAAACACCTGAACTGAATTACACCAAATTTGACAGAAAGCTAGACCTTGGTCCAGTCAGTATGCTTTTTCTCATTTGGTGTAAATCCATTTAGTAGTTTTTGTGAAATTAAGGTTTGAATTTTATGTATGTGTCAAGCTGCAGATGATCCAAAAGATCAAAAGATATGATCTGATTGGCTGACACCACATGAATAAAGATATGGCGGCAGCCATTTTAGGACTCAGGGACTCACTCCCCTGTCCTGCAAAAAGGTTAAAAAAACATATGGGGCAGGGTAGGACTTTCCTGCCCCCGTAGGCCTAGTGGGGTGATCCTATAGGAACCCCCGGGCCAAAAATATTTTTTTCTTTATTGTACTGCGGTGGGCCAGGGCCAGAGGGTCAGCGCCAGAGGGTCAGCGCTATGTTTTTTTGCGGGGTGGGGGTGTGCAGCCCATGGAGTGCCATAACTGAAAGAAAAGCATAGTTCTCTTAATGGGATCAGTGGAAATTTAAGTCATTCAATGAAATGGACGTTAAAGAAGCTTTGCTTCAGGGAAGGGACATACACAAAAAGTGGAAGGAAAGCCATTGAATAAAAAACAAGCACATGAGTGACAAGAAAGCCAACCAATGGTAAATAATGTTTTGGCCCAAAGCCCACTGTAAGTTTTGGTTTTGTCAACAATGCATCTTTGACAACAGACACCTAAAAGCTGTATGTGGGCGAGACTTAAAATAGTAAGCTTGGAAAGATAAAGACAAATAGTTCTTTGTTGAATTGGGTACAGGCAGAAGAAATTACTTTGGGGCTAGATTGATAAGACTAGTAGGACATCTGAGTTTTATATTTTGTAAGGCATGTATTATTAAATTGAATCATTTGCAGAAAATTATTCTTTTGTGGCTGAATTAGTAGTTACATTACACAAGGTCAGATGTTTTAGGCACAGGTAGATTAGGTGATTTCCCCAGAATTACATAATGCTGAGCCGACAGCAGGACTCGAACCTGGTTCCCCAGTACCAGAGTCACCAGCTCTGGCTGTTAGACCACACCTCCTCCCTAAACCAATTGGTTTCTGCAAGAACACCCTCGGACTTCTGGACGAGGAGGCATTGTTGTGATGAGCCCCCTGTACTTGATCATTGCACTTGCCATGATGGTCCATCGGGCTCTTTTTCTTTGACATCTGTGACTTACGCCACACCATCATATGATAACGGTTGGACGTTGTTTCTAGCTCTTAAATTGCAAATGGTATGTGTAAGATCTTTCCGTTCAATCGAGGTCTCCTTGACTAATGGATTGGCACAGGCCTCTCCTCTAATACCAGTCCTATTCAATGTGTATGTGGCACTGATGCTCTCTATTCTAGACCACTTTCTTTTTGATGCTCAATCTTACATAGATGATCCCACAGCTACCATTAGAAACTCCCATAAATGTAACAGCTATAAAGGGACACAACCTTGCCTCGCCTCTGTTGAAGACGGAATGCAATGTATGTGAAGGAGCTTAAGAGAAATAGAACAGGGATTCTTCTTTGGCAATAAAGGGAGAAGATTATTAAGGGCCAGAGAGGCACTGTTCTACAAAAAAGAAAATAGTTGGGCTTCTGTTGCATGTTCACATAAACCTGGAACCTAGATCAGCAGCAGTTAAGCCCTGATTTTCTTTAAATTCATAAAGTAGAAACCATAGTCTCTGTTCTCTCTCAATATTGCACCACAAAGCCATTTTGGTTGACACTGCTTTTAGGCACAGTTTAAAAGTCACTCAATCGGTCTTATGTACACTACACACCAAAAACAATGATAACAGAGCACTAGGTTGAAGAATTATTAATGTAGCTGATGGCAATGCCTCATATCTGGACCTCTTCACTTCTTTCAATCACAGGCTACAAGTGATCCGAACCGCCCGCAGTGTGACTGGTTTATGGAATGAGAAAATAGGGACAAGCTTCAAGTGCACAGAATTTTGAAAGAACCTAAATCATAATAGGTTGCTTATCATTTAAATTTCAGTAAATTTCTACTGATTTTCCTCAGAAACAAAATGTGATAGGGCAACAAATCTTTCTCGCAACATCTCACCCGTCAGAGTTCTGATCTCCCCATATTTCTAGTATTTGCCTCCATGCTTAACATTTAAATGCAAATACAACCTTATTCCAAATATCTGTAGGTATCTCTACAGTACGTGTGTGTGTGTGTGTGCGTGTGTGTGTGTGTGTGTGTGCGCAACCAGGTAGCATTTTTGTACATTGCCCAGGGAGTGTAATTTGTTGCAAGTCCTCCATGGGGTGCCACAAGTAGTGTGACCATTACTGCCTCAGAAGGCATTGGCTGAGTCTGGGTGTGAGTGACAGCACCACTAGAATGTTGCCCAGCTGCAGGAGAGTCTTTGTGTATGGATGATGAGAAACTATTCTATTCTAACAAAGGATGGTAGTTTTTAGTTACTCTTTGAGAGCTACTGACAGCTGCTAAGCAAGCAGGTGTGTGGTGCTGGTCTTCGGCTTTGACCCTTATGGGAGGGGAGATGATTACTTCTGGCATCCCTAAACTAGGATAGCCTTCTTCAGATGGGCGATCATCGGGGACCGAGTAGCTAGCCATGCTAGCACTAGGTTCCAATAGCCAGCCATTCTAGCACTAGTTTGGTCGGAGCCACAAGCTGACACATCCTGCAAGACCATCCTGGCCTGACTCTACCTCCCTCGCCCATGGTAAGCTTGGAGGTATAGAGGAGTTATCTAGAACCCGGTTCCACTGACTCCTGCATGGCAGCAAATATTTGACACAGGGAGGGTCACTACTAGTGAGGCAACCATCCTGTTTAGGTCTGGCGAGGTACAGGGGGGACTTTGCTTCATGTCCAGGGATTGGGCTCCTTTCTAGACCTAGCACACACTCAGGTACCAAGCAATGGTTCCTAGGCAGAGATCCAGAGTGTGCTCTGCACTTCGGTGACCCATATCGAGATACAGTAGGGTTAACTCCTCACTCTGCCTATCATCAATCTATACCTGACTAGTTTTATCTCGGTGCCTAAGGGAATTTGAGACGGTTCTCTGGGGTGCGTTTAGTTGCTATGCATCCATGCTAAACTGATGGTGGCCTGTTCCTGAGCAAGGTGATAAAACACAGAGAGTTTTTTGCCAGCGGAAGAATGCTAGGGCCAGATGTGAACGTCTAGAATGTATCTTCCTCTGAATGGTGCTGCCCTGGTACACCCTCATGGCTATGGTGGGGAAACAACCTTTACATCGCGGTCATTAGACCGCAATGCCTTTACAACGCGGTTGTTACAACGACCGCGTTGTTACAACGCGATGCCATTACTAACCAAGTCATTACATCGACTTGCAGTAGATGGCGCTCTAACATAAGGAATAGTATAATTTACTATTCCAACACCTTCCCTACTGTTGCGTAGGCTGGAGTTGGAATAGTAAATTATACATTCCTAATGTTACAGCGCCATCTACTGCAAGTCGATGTAATGACTTGCGTAGTAATGGCATTGTGTTGTAACAACGCGGTCGTTGTAACGACCGCGTTGTTACCTACCGCGAAGTAAAAGCACGCATTGTAACGTGCTATATTCCTATGGTGTTCCCTGTTTTATTGTTTGGATTCCCTGTGAGCCACAGAGATGGTTTGAGGGGGTCCCAAGTGTAGCAGGGCGCTCCTGTAAGTATCAAATAATTATGGCCAGGCGACACACAACCTATTGGGAATGAGTTTTTATTATTCAATGCATTCATGGTCCCTGAATCCAGTGAACCAAGTGTCAGAACTGAGATAATGAAATGAGATGTGGCATCTTTCTGAAGACCCCTAGGTACAAAGCACATGTATCCCACCCAGGACAGCAACACTGGATGCATGCTCGCTCCTGTACAGGTCAGTGCCAACACCATGCACCACCGCCCAGAAGGGCTAAATATCTCTTGATTATCATTTCATCCTATAAACCTTTTGTGCTCCCCTCATGGAGTACCAACAATGCGTTGTTACTTGCACCACCTTTCCGAGGTTAAGGGAGGGGGTGTGGTACAAAATACAGGTTGCAACTAATTGGCAGCTCCTTGCCACTGGCCATTCACATGCCAGTTCCTTTCAGGGTGTCAGGAATGAAGTTAACAAGTGATCCAGTGCTGACCAATGCCTAACTTAAAGGCGCCATTCTCCTCACAGGGAAAAAAACGTAACAATAAAGGTCCTAGGCATGTTGGGAGGACAACTCTATGATTCAAAAGTAATGCACCATTTGAGTCTCCTTTTGTGACTAATCCTTTCTATGGGTCTTGAGTGTGAGTAAGCAGGCGGAATTACCCCCTGGAATTCCAAGTAGTTCTTGCACTAACAGTTTTTCTGGTGCAGGAGAACCGGACTCAATTTTTCCCCCAGTAAAACTGGCCATAAATATTGCATAAATTGCTTGCAATTTTACTGTTACTCTAGTACCATGCAACTTATAAGCAGGGCCTATGAATAAATGCAGGGCCCGATTTAGAGTTTGGTGGGCGGGAACTCTATTGTAAACCCTGTCCGGCAAACTCTCAGAATGCCTATCTCATTTAGAGATGGGCGAACCTAAAGGTTTCGGCTAATTGAGTCCCCATTGACTCCATCAATGGAAAATTAACTCCGATGGCCCAACTGAGTAGGAGCTTTCAGAGGAAGAACATTACACCGCCCGCCCTATTTAGGGTGAATGATGTTTTTTCTGTCCATCACTACCAAGAAAAACCTGGTGGTGAGGGACATAAAAAACGAGACACTTACAGCCTGGGAATAAACTTCCAGGGTGTGGGGGCCATTAGTTTTTTATTTTTAAACTCCAGCTTTGGAACTTTATTTCTGAAAAGCACTGAATTTACCGAGATTACCGCTGGGCCAGCAGTCATCTCTAAATTTGACAATAGTCCATCAGGATGGTGGAGGTAATATCTTCTGCCAGGCTGACGGACGGAATACCATTCGTAAAACTGTAAATCAGGCCCTTTGTGCCTAGAGAGGTGCCATACAAAAGCTTTCAGCCAGCCAGCCTTTGAGCCTTACAAACCCCCCGCTTTTCCAGTTCCTCTTTTAGCTTATCTCCCCCAATTTTCAAACTTCCACCTAGTCACCTCCAGCCGTCCCTTTGGGTCCTAGTTAAGTCAATTAGCAGCAGAAATGAAGGGGAAATAGTTGAGGTGAGTCGCTGATACGTAAAACCCCTTATGGGAAGCCTTAAGTGTAAGCATACAGAGCTCCTGTGTTGATGCATCCCTCCCATCAGCAGCAGCCTGGAACCAGTGCCAGCATTCCTATGGTCCCACTCTGGCAGAAGGCCTCTCAGATATCACAACCTGCTCCCACCCTCCACCACCACTGAGTGCCCGCAGGAGGGGATTACACTGGGCTGCAATCACCTTCAGCTGGAGAGAGGCCCAAACTGCAGGCCGGTGCTTCCCACATTGAGTAAACACCGCTCCTTCACACAGCTGTGTCCCCACAAGGAGCACTTATGTCTCTGGAAGACAGAAATAGCACAAACTTTCCAAAGACTGGATTAAGCGTCCTTTAAAATGCCATGTATTCTCATATTCTTTCTAACAGACTCTCCCTCTCTGAACTGTGCACGACTTTGGTCCCGTCCACAAACCCATTTGCCTGTGTCAGTTACATTTGCACGTGCAAATGGCTTGGTTTAAGAAAACTCATTCACTTTTGCAAGTCACAAAAGGTGAATTTGCATTCCTTAAATGATTTACTTATTTCTAATGATACCTAGGACTTACGGTGTAATATGCATAAGGCGTACCAGGTTTGGAAGCAGTGGCTATTGGAAAACAACAAATTCTTGAGTTGGTCGGCTGTTCATAAATGTATTCCTAATGGTTGCAGAGTGTATGCACTCTGTCACTCTGTTTATCTCTCGCTTGTATCCTGTTCAATTTCATGTTATTCCTGTTTATTAAAACAAACCATAAATCCTAACATCGTTAAATCACTTCAACAGCTTAAAATTAATACCCTATACATTTAAATGGTAAAATGATTTAAAACGGTATTATAACAACATAAAATGCAAATTCATTCATGAATTCATCAGCAATTAATCTGAAGCATTATTATGTTCTCAAACTGGCAACCTTTCTCTCAGTTTTAAGACTGGAGCCAAAGGCTTCCTCACGGCATCACAAATCAAAGGCGACAGTAATATTAATAGAAATGCAAGAGCTGGCCATTGAGACTTGACATTCACTGGCTCTCCCATAGACAGCTGCAAATGCTACTTTTCAGAAGCGAAAAAGAATAAACAAAAGAAGATAAAGTGCAGGCTGGTCTGAATGGACATTTTTTTCGCAAGGATGGGAATACCTGGGCCAGGTGTAGGACTATCTGAAGCAAGAATACTGGTCACAAACTGGGACCAGTATTTTTGCTACCGGTGAACATTTTTAAGCACAGACCTTTGTACTAATAGGTTGGTTCTTAAATATCCAAATCGTAGTGAATCAAAATCCGACCTACCTCATGAATGTTAATGAAGTAGGTCTCAAATTGCGACTCACTACGATTGGGTTCCATCATCGGAGTGGTGGCATGCTGGGGTCAGCAGACCACGGTGTCTGTGATCGTATTTCAAAAAAGTAAACCTTTTTTTTAATTCAGCCCTTTTCCCTTAAAGATCCAGTGGACCACTGCCTACTCCCAAACAAACTTTTTTTTAGCATTCACAAAGGAGTAGGGATCCCCAAAGAACTGCTTCCCTTTTGTGAATGGGTTACCACCCCAACTTGGTGGTCACTAACTTTTCAATGGTCTATAACTGCTAAATCGGTCCTAAACCATTGATACATATGGATAGAAATCTCCATTTGGAATGCACACCTACAACATTCCCCTTCAAAATATCGATTCCTTATCCATTTTCTAACCCCATTTTAAGAATCGGTAAAAAGTTATTTACTCCTAAAATGGGTCTAGTACATTGGTAAAAGCAGTTTTCCAGTCTCAATCTCCGAATCAGAGAGTTTGCAACCAAACACTGCTTCATACATGTGGCCCTAATCTCCTACAGAGCTTTTCCTTAATTCAGTCATATAGCAACTCATATTCTGCCATGCTAGAAAGACTTTGGAAAGCCTTCTTGATAAGTGTCTTAGAGTGATGTATAAATCTGGCCAGCTTAGTTCAGTACAAGTATTTCGGCCAGGGAATCTTGTGCCAGCTGTCTAAACTAGACAAAGACAGTCAGTTAAGATTCCCGTTCAGAGACCCATAGAGGAACATAATATAGAAACTCATGGCAGTCATTGTGCAAGCTTGACTGGAGTCTCCAAAAAATCAAGGCCCATCTCCTCATTAATGAAGAAATAATAAACTCTGTCTTCTACAGAACCTACTTTTCCACCCCGGCGATGAGCGAGAGTCTTCCGGTGATGGGTGGCAGAAGAGGAAACATTTTTAGGCCAGTGGTGATCACTAAGGAAGGTGCTTGCATCTGATTGGATCAGGAACTGCATCTGATTTAGAGGATTGAGTGGTGGGCACAAGTGTGTCCTGTTGGGTACAACATCGCATTGTGCAGTTTGCTCCAGCTGTCGGTGCCGCACCCAGCGCTCACTTAGCAACGGCCTCAGCAGCAACTGCTGTGAGTTGCCCTCCCTCAACTTCACATCATTTTGTGTGTGGCACAACCATATCCAGAAATGGCAGTCATCTAGTCATCTTTGAAAGGGGTGAAGTTAGAGTGTGATTGTGGCATCACGTTCACTGCACTTGTGGTCGCCATTTTGGATTGGGGAATTGATGATTACATGCTGCTTCGTCGCTGCATGAACCATTCTTCGTATGGCATTGTACATTTACAACAGAGCATTTTTTTGCTTCTCCTCTGCTGAGCCTAGAACAATCTCTGCTTTTGATCAATACTATAAGAGCACACACATAGTAGCCCGGGGATGCAGGTGGGCAAAGTCTATTCATACATGAGTGAGCAATTACATCTACTTTATGTCACTTTTTTTGTCAAGTTCAATCACAGGAAAGAAAAATTAACATAAACTGTCACAACTTTTGTGTTCATTCTTTGTGTTCAGTGTCTGCAACGTCTAGTTAGTGAGAGAGGGTGACCACCTTCCTTACATTTATTCATTATTTTCTTTAACTGAATTTTACAATGGTTTATACCTAATTACAGGTATGATAGTTGTTGTTCACGTTTTTGTTTAACCGTTCCAGCTGCCACCATTCTTCGGGAATGACCATCTGCCCATGCTGACGACAACCAGCTGAACTAGTGATGTTGATTAAGCTACATATTCACAGGCTCGTCCTGCTGAATTTCCAGATTAACCGTGCCACAAACAAACTATTAATATTATGAGGCCTTTCGCCATTTTGGCACAGAAAGAAGCATTTTACATTGTGCTGAGTGCTTAATTTGAGCCAGTGATTTCCGATGCTTGGCACTTAATTGTCAGCACAGTTCTAATAACAGTCCACCACTTGGTTGCACTATCTGTCTAATATTGAGATGAGCACAACAACAGTGTTTATATAAGTCAGTATACGTTAAAAAAGAATAATACCTGCCGCTCACCAGGGCCGGACTGGCCGTAACTGGCACCAGGCATTTCTCCACTGGGCCAGAGGGGTGAGGGCCGATTTTGTGGCCGTGAGAGCCGGTTTTGTCACTCGGGCCTGTTTTGCAGCAATGCTGCAATATCGGCCTCCGGTAACAAAAGCAGGAGCGATGCTTCTTACTAGCACCCTCCACAACCCCTGCTCCCAGGGCTGGTCAAACAGCAATCTGCCAGAGCTAGTTGCTGTTCCCAGTCCGACCCTGCCGTTCACGCTAATATTACAGCTTTGGGTGGCCTGCAACAGTCTGAGTTGTTACACTTGTACGAGTGTGAGGGTTAGTAGTTGTGTTAGTATTGCCATTGGCAGCGCTGGCAGGGGAATGGGTGGTGCAGGCTGCAGTGACCTCACAAGAAGGGCCCTGGCACTTATGTCTTTTACCAATTAAGAACTGATTGTGCTGATTGGCTCTTTCTCCAAGCTACCTAGCATCATTATGGTGGGAGATGTAACCACAGATGTGGTAATTGAATTTTTAGAAGATGTTTCTTGATGTGGCAGAGTTCCTCAGGAATTAATATCATGAAATAAGTAGCGTAGCAAGAGGGGGCAGGTGGGTGATTTGTCCAGGATGGCACATGTTTTGGGCCCCCCCCCCCCGTCTTACCCGCTGCCGTCACGGGGCGGAAAACGCAGGAATCGCCAGCTCACCCCCCACCCGCTCTTACATGCAGCAAAAGCAGGGACCCCCACGAGCGGCCAAAGGTCTAGCTACGCCGCTGCATAAAATGGCATTCAGTCAACTTCTATGAAAATGCAAAAGTTCGTAAAGATGGTGGAGGTGGTGCAGAAAAGAGCTGCCTTATTTACTCCAGAAGAGAATGGGAAGGTCAACCGCATGATTCGTGTTTTAAAGGAAGCTATTCAGATTGCCATCAATTCATATTTTTGTTGCATAAGGTTCCTTTATCAATATTATAGCCATGCAAAATGACTCCTCAATAACATAGGGCGAAAGGTAATTTACAACGGCGTAATTTCAGGAAATACATGTTACGATTGTTACCCGAAATTCCCGAAATTATGCAATTACGCCACTTGCAATCTGCAGTAAACATTTACAGCAAACATGCCATATGTGGTAACAATTTACTGCGAGTGCATGAGAACAACAGAATGCGAGCTGCTGTTCTTCTCTGTGCTTTTGTTTTTTTTGCGCTATTTTTTAGCGCAGCATGCATTCTATCCTCCAAAAATTGATGTGGGAACTCATTATGTGCTCAAATATAGCACTAAACGACAAATTTGTATTCTGCATAATTTTGCCACCATTTTGCGTAAATACACGAAAGCAAATTACACGAATTTTGCACACCACTCCTCCTCATTCAGAGTTGGGAAAACTCTGTGTCGGAAGGTAGTTTTGCTATAAACAAGCTGTGTCTATCAGAAAGAATGTGTAAAAGATAAATTGAAGGAAACAGACCAGTAGTTGATAGAGTGAGAGGATCTCAAAGGAGGATGAAAGAGCTTTGTGAACGTCAGAAGAATATAGTTAGAAGAGAGTTTCAGTTGGCCTATGGTACATATTAAGAAAATGGCAGCATCTTAATCTTAGCACAGAGGTACCTCAGACAACTTTGATGGTGTGATGGTAGCGAGTAGCAGTGAGTTTTGGATTTCCCTGAAGCAGATCATTCTGATGAAGGGATAGGCTAAGCAGTATTAGAACATTGGAATGTTGGGAGCTCTATTGAAAACAATGGAGTGCTCCGGACTTGTAATAGCCTGTAGAAGCCCGGAGCTCCAACATTCTAATGTTGTCCTTCACAGCTGTTGCTGTGAACAAAGGTCTCACGGAGACCGAGGGTATTTCAATCCCCTTGGGTTCCGTGAGGCCTTTGTTTATTTCTTTAGAGCATTCCGCCCTCTAGTGGCTGAATATTCTAATAGCCTTATAGCCCTCCTAAGCTGGGCTATACCAGCATTAAAGTCCTGCTCCCTTGTTAAAGGCCCAAGCCGAAGGAGCAGGCCTTTAATGGCCGGTATAGCCCGCTGCGGCGGGCTATAAGGCTCTAATAAAGGTTCTGAGTCAGGGAGGAGGCTGGGTTTCTCTCAAGATGACAAGGCGATAGGTGGTCCTGGCAAGATTTCAAGTATACTAGGTTGGGTTACGGAAAGCTCTGTGTTGTCTGGTACGTGTGTCATAAGTACTTTCTCAGTTCAGTGATTTGTTATGCAGTAGTATCTCTGTGGAGAGTTAATAACATGTAGTTGTAGAGTAGTTGTGGTTGTAGTTTTGAAGTACACTTGAATAGGTGGTGTGTGCATTTGAGTAGATGTTTTTGGTACTCATTGAATGAGTATGAAGAGGGAAGTGTGTGGTATTTTGTATTTGCAGGAGTTATTCTATTAGAAAGTTAGGTGATGGAACGTGGAATGTTGGCAGAGTGCTGAATACAAGTGTGTGATTGAATCAGGCAGTTGGAGTCAGTGTCCCAGTCAGTCCTAACTTGTCCTCTGTTTGTAAAGCATGAACATATCACCCTCTTAAGGTTTTCAAGGCGCTGGGAGCCATCGGGGAGATTAAGTCAGCTATTGCCCAGAGTCACATGATACTGAGCTGAGCTGCCGCCAGCGATCGAACCGTGAACCCCGCGCTCCGGAGTCATTGCTCTGGCCGATGCACCACACCTCTCCTCTGCTTCTTCATACATCTTCCACTTGTATCCTGTTACTTAAAGAACCTGCATGTCATACGAAACTGTTGTATGTGTCTTCTGTGGTGCCTGCTTTTCCAAAGCAGGATTTGAAGAGGTCTGGGTTCCTTCACCAAGGTAATGCAGCAGCTTTAAACTATGCTGCCCTGAGATGCTTCTCCTCACAAGGTTCACCACTGGAAATATAGTAGCGATGTAGGGTGAGCAGCTCACACATCTTAGAGAAGTAGCAGCTCTCACACCTTCCTCTCTGACTGGTTAGCCCACCCTCAGTGCTTAATTTGAGCCAGTGGTTTTGGGTGGTCGGCACCTGCACTTTATGGTCAACACCAGCTCTTATGACAGCCTGCCACATGGTGGTACTGTTTCTTATTTTTTGAGGAGCACAACAGCTGCTGTCTAATAATTAAATATATAGGAGCATCTGTGCAAAAGATGAACGTGTAACAACAGCCCTGGAAATATTGTAGAAATATCCCTTTCCACGAAGCAGCATGCTGCCTTCTCACATTGCTTTAGCACACTGCACGTGGTGTTTTCATTCTCTGCATAACAGCCCTAGGTATGTTGCAAGGGTTCGACAAATGTGAGCAGAATGCTGTGGCCAGGTTGCCATGGAGACCATGCAGTCAGCAACCTTTTCTCCTTACAAAGGCAGTACTGTGCTGCAAGTGGACAGGCGGAGGTGAAATAGAGAGGCCAACATGCCCTGGGATATTTCACTAACAGGAGACAGTGAGGGCCTGATTCACAAAGGTAAACGTACACTTTCGTGTATGTTTACAATTGTTTGCTATTCACAGAGGGATTTACGATTAAGAGAGGTCTTCTTATGTGCGGAGACTCCGCACTCGTAGAGATACTACTCGTAAATCCCTTTGTGAATAGCAAACAATCGCAAACATACTCAAAAGTGAAAGTCTACCTTTATGAATCAGGCCCGAAGAGTATATTTATGCTGCTGGCTTAACTACAGGTGTGTGTGTCCAGTAATAGTGCAAGGATTTTCATGGTATCTTACCACTACAACACATCCACTACAAAGAGTGACCACTACAACAAATTTACTACCACAGTGAGGTAAGTAACAACGAGGTAAATTACAACACATTATATTTACAATACATTAATAGGTTTGAGAGTTGCTGGTATAGAGATTTGGGGCCCAATTATGACTTTGGCGGTGCTGCGACAGGTCCGCCGCCGCACCGCCAAAGCCATTGCCAAACCGCAACCCAGATTAAGAGTTTCCTCCTGTCTGGTGGGCTGGTTTTTGGCGTTCCCATGGCAGTGCCTCTAAAAATAGGCACCGCAATGGCAATGACAAAAACAGTTCCTGCACGGCATGGACTGAAAAGTCCATGCCGTGCAGGAACTGGGGCGCATGCCTGTGCGCATCCCCATGCAGCGGTGGCGCAGGGGGCCCTGCAGTGCCCCCTTTGCTTTCTCTCCTCCACAGTGTTCATGGAGTAAGAACCTCCATGACACCGCCGGCAGAGAGGAAACTTTGCGGCCTCCTGACTGCCGCAACACTGACAGGGAATGGCGGTTCCCTGGCGGCTATGGCGAGCTGTGGTGGTCCCACCGTCCGACGCATAATAGGTCAGTCGGGAGACCGCCTCACCCCGCGAGCCTGCCTGTCCGTGGACCGCCAGACTCGTAATTGAGGCCTTAGTGTGGTAACGTTTTCGAAAATATGAAACATTCGCAAAGTTGTGTGAAAATTATTTCTCATAATTAGGGTTTTTTAGAATGCATAGCTTCATAACCAATGAACTAATGATGTTGCAACTAAAATGAATTACCTAAGTCATTAGAAGAAGGGTAGATAATGGGACTAATAGTTATGCCACATTTCCGTGTAAGATGCCATTATTTCTAATATGAATATAATTTCTGGTGTTCTGGTCAACCTGTTCATTACCCCTCCCATCCATGTCTTGTTGCAAAACCATCTCTCCCCTTGTCTCCGTGGAACACCAATTGAATTTCGCAATGTAATGGTCATATACAATGTTATTAGACTATATTGTGAAGCTTCCACCATGTACTCAAAGTATCACTTTCATGGACTTCTGCTGGAAGTGTTGACGTAGAGGTGCAGAATCTATGAGCCATTGTCAGTGGGATGTTTCATTTTGTGTTGATCAACTCCGGAGAACGGTTCTGGGGGAGAAGATGGAAGATTTTTATTACCTTAAGAAATGGGTTACTGCTAATGTCTTTTTAATTACATAAATGCTTCTGATTTGCCAATGCAGCCCTAACAATGATCATGTCATGCTGAATTTGCAGAATCTATTTTTAGAAAGTGTGATTTGTGTATAAAAGTACTTGGACTTTGTGTATGTGTCTACACTCTTTATGAGTCTGGCACATTAAATATAAATACTTTTTTGAGTTCTATTAGCTAGGGACCAACATGTTCTATGATTTTGCATTTCTGTATTTTGAGCCTTTATGGCATTCCATGCATATTTTCTCTGTACCACATTTAACTTTCTTTGCATTGAAAATCCACTTTTTGCCTTATATTTAGCCTAGACATTAGTTCTTTATGCTTGGAATATTTATTTCTGTTTAACTCTGCTAAATTGTGTTATTTTGATGAGGGGTGTAGTCTCTAACAGCTAGATCAACTGGAGATGCTGAAGCCTATTTATTTAGGTAAAATTTCGGGGCATCTAAATATTGGGGTTCAGATGATTATTGGTGTTCGGGTTCCACAGTCTTAAGGGTTTTTAGGGTTTCAGTAATGGGGGGTGAGGGTTAGCGGTTGCAAAGAGTGTTTAGGGTTCATGAATTGGTGTGATTAGGGGTAGTAAGGATTTTTTAGGGCAACCGAGATGGGTGGTGTGTAGGAGTAGTAGTGATTTTGTGGGTTCAAGGATGGGTTGTCTTAAGAAGTAGTCGTGTTTTTTTGGATTCAGGAATAAGTTGTGTTAAGGGGTAGCAATGGGTTTTCAGTGTTCAGGGATGGGTAGTGTTGGGGGTAGTAAGGAGTTTTTAGTGGGGGTATATAGAGATAGTATAGTGGGGGTATATAGAGATAGTGAGGGTTTTTTAGGGTTCAGGGATGGGTGGTGTATAAAGGTAGTAAAGAGTTTTTAGAGTTCAGGAAAGAGTAGTGTATAGGGGTAAGAATGAGTTCTTGGGTTTCGTGGGATGTGTAGTTTATAGGGATAGTAAGACGTTTTTAGAGCTCATGGATAGATAGTTTATAGAAGTAGTAATAAGTATTAAGGCTCAAGGATGGGTAGTGTATTACAGTAGCAAGGAGTTTTTAGGGGTCAGGCATGGGTAGTGTATAAGGGTAGTAAGGTAATTTTATGGTTCAGTGAAAGGCAGTGTGGAGGGGTAGTAAGGCATTTTTAAATTTCAGGATGGGTTATGTATAGGGATTGTATAAATAATGTATGTGTATATATCTATATTCACTGAAAAAAACAAAAGTTAATGTAATGTTATAGTTAGGCGAATATGTCAGTGACAACATTAACATTTGGAACTTAAAAAAAAAAACACAAATTCACCAGTTATAGTTATAGCTATAACTTGCGCCCACGCCATGCACAGCTTATGACCTCACATATTACATAACTCATGACATGTTCTATGCCATAATTTGAGACATCACTGATGACATCTCAAATGGCATCACTGATGGCAACATCCAAGGAGTGTTTTAGTTTGTTTTATAGTTTACATAGTGACGAGTAGCTACCATATTACTTTTCTACCTAATTTTGTATAGCCTGTGTCCAGCTAATGGGTGTAAGTCTTTACAAAATGCATGCGCTCCTACTGCATCATAGGTGTGTAGAGGTATTGAACACATTATAAATCTTTACATTGAAGAGTAACTCTGTGTGCAGGTGACAGTTGATGACTTGTGTTCACCATGTTCCACACACGTTAATGTACTACATACTAAGTATTGTAAGCAGCCTTTATTTATTAGACAGAAGCATCACAGCATGACAATGTATACCTAACATAGAAGACTGTGTGCGCCAGGTACTAACCTATGTACATGTGCTTATTTTGCTTCAGAAAATGGGCTATCTGAAACGTTGTCACCACAGTTTGAAAGCTGCAGGTAGCATAATCTTAGCACCTTCAAACCTTGGTTATTTTAAGTGAATAGTGTCTTTTTTGACAAGTGTTGCATAGAGCGTACACTGTTCTTAGTAGCTACTTTTTCATACTCTGAGAGAGTTTCACTGTCTGCAAACAGTGTGGGACAGCGTAAACTCTCTCCATAGAGTAAACACTGTTTGCAGTACCCACTTTTTGACTCATATCAGCTTCATTTCTCAATGTAGGTTTGGTGGCTGTGAAGGGTTTAATACAGATAAAAGCTGTCTGTAGTAGGGCATGGATTTTGAACCAGATGTTGAGTATCTTGAGTAACTTGGCTTTCTCTGAACAGTTTTATACATATTGAACACCGTGTGCAATGAGGGTTTCCCATATATCTGTGGTTGATTGTTAAAGTGAAGTAGGATACCCGTGAAGGGTATAGTAGAGGGTCATTGTTGAACAAAGCACATGCTTGCTACACCTAAGGGACTTGTATCTGTGATGGCATCAATGATGCTTCATATTATTCTGAGCTATTTTGAACTTACTTTCAGGCCTCTGATACCATACTAGTTTATAGTGTAATGTGTACAAAAGAAGCTTGGATGATGTCATCATTGATGTCATTTGAGATGTCATCAGTGATGTCATGAATGATGTCATAGAACATGTCTTGAGTGATGTAATATGTGAGGTCGTAAGCAGTGCATGGCGGGTTTGCAAGTTATAGTTAGCTGCGAACTATAACTGATGAATTTCTGTGTTTTTTTTAAGTTCAAAACGTTAATGTTGTCACTGACATATTTACCTAACTATAACCTTACTTTAACCTTTGTTTTTTTCAGTAAAATTTGAAGGTTCTTGTTTAACAAAAACAGATCATTTTATCACACCTAACTATAACGTTACTTTAATCTTTGTTCTTTTCAGTGAATTTCTATGGTTTTTGTAACGTAAAGTAATATTTTATTAACCTACGTAAAGCGGTCCACGGCCTCTGGGGTTGTCTGCAGGGTCTGGCCGCAGCCAACCCTACACTGCACACAGCCTTTGGCCATGCACAGCAGGGAGTTGGCAACAGGCCCTGGGCAACCCGCCTGGAGCCATCACCGTTGCTTACTTCTAACGTGGCAGGGGCAGGACTAAACAGGCGGAGCTTGTAGGTAATTTGGCGCCTTTGCATACACAGCCGAAATTAAAAGGGAGAACCGTGGACACTGCTCTCAGACCAGGAGACGACAAGAAACAACCCCCCTCACCTTAGACAGTCACTGCAAAAGAGATTTTGCTCCAATAAATCAACGATGCATTAACCTCCATCAAGGATTGTAGACAGTTTTTCAATGTGCAATTGTAAAGAAAACACACTGTCCATCAGCCTGAAAAATGGTGGTAACACTGTTGCATACTACTAATTGGATGGGGCGGGGCCAAATGGGCAGAACGTGTAGGTGATTTGGTGCCTTTACATACTCAGCAGCAATTTAAATTGAGAACTATGGACTTCTTTTTTTAAAGGGGGGTGCCGCGCCCCCCCCCCGAGCCTAGTATGTCCCGGGGACCCCAGTACTGGAGCCGGCATTGCTCCCACCCGCAGGGAGCAGCTACTTATGCTGCTCCCTCTGGGCGGGAGCAATCTGTTAATCTGTTTCCTCATGCGGGCAGGGACATAGATCTCAAGTCTGCTGCCAGCCGGCGGGAGCATTTTTAATGCTCCCGCCCGCTGGGTGCAGATTTTGTGTTTGCTCATGTTTGACAGGAGTTTTAAAAATGCTCCCGCCAGTCAGGTGCAAACACAAGTTTCCCTGCCGGTGTGGTCAGGGAAACTGCTGTGTCCCGGGTTTGGGCTACCCGGGACACAGCAAGTGAGCCGGCCGCAGAGGATGGGGTCCCCAAACCCATTAAAGGCTCAGGGAGGGGGGCCTTTCTCTATAAAAATACTGTGGGACCCAGGGGATGGGGTCCCCGGGGTCAAATGCGGCTCAGGGAGGCAGACCATGCGGCCCCCCTTCCCTTATTAAATAAGTTGAGCTCTGTGGGATGGGGTTCCCATGGCCGAAAACAGCCCGGGCAGGGGGGCGCGCGCCCCACTCCCCTTAATTACAGAATGCGGCCTGGGCGCCATTTTGGCCCCAGTGAGGTGTCTCTGGGTTCCCCCATGGGGCCTAAGGGGTCACAGGATCCCTACCCTGCCCCCATATATCTTATTTTTTTTACAAGTTCAGGACAGGGTACTAAATATCTGAGTCCTGTAATGGCTGCCAGCAACATTTTTCTCATGTTGCTAGCAGTCAACCAGAGTGCTTTCTCCTGCAGGAGTCTGACTCGGGTGGGAGTGAGATGGTCCAAGGAAAAAAGCTCCCTGGGCCAATCAAAATGCTCTATTTTTTTAATTTTGGTCAGAGGGACTCTCGTAAGTCTCTCGAACCCTACCGTCCAGATATAAAATGACTTTTTAACCTTGATTTGTCAAAAACACCTGAATAGATTTACACCAAATCATGAAAAAGCACAATCTGCAGACTAAGATCTATCTTCCTGTCAAATTGCTAGCATCCCCTGCTAAGTATTGAACATATCTCTGACAGCATTTTGTAGCCTGGGAAAGTGTATAGTAGTAATGTGCATTCGTTTCTGCTGGGTGTTTCCAAAATTGCTGGCCCAGCATCTAAATACACTATAGGCTTATAGCCCACTGCGGAGGGCTATACCAGTTGTTAAAGGCCCTGAATCCGAGGAGGGCCTATGACGAGGGCGAAGGCATTTAACAACTAGTAGAGCCCAAAGCAAAAGGGCTATAAGGCTATTTGAACATTCCACCCACTAAGGGTAGAATTTTCTTAATTAAAATGGGAGAAGCATGAAGTCAAGTATTGTAATGTTGGAGCTCCAGGCCTATACCAGCCATTATAAGCCCGGAGCTACTGCATTGTCTTCAGTGGAGCTCTCAACATTCCAATGTTCTAATTTGTATTATATGTGCGTTCATATAGCACTTATACCCCTCATGTACTGCCGACAGCTGTCAAACTACTGGATGGAATAGTGTGTGTCTATCAGGTGGTCTCAATGGGCACATATTTTGATGTTGTGTGTGAGAATCAGAGCTATGCTCTTATTGTGTTATTGCCACTGCTCTTTGGTGTATATTGAAGCATTAAAACTAGTGTGTGGATGAAGAACAGTATCTTCATCTCAGCAAGGGTGCCCCTTGAACTATTAAATATTGCACTATTTGCAAAGACGGAAGTACCAAGATGACACTTGCCACTTTACCTACAGCGTTCCTTGCATTGTCAATGTCAGCTTGCAATACTGGCACAGCTATACATTTTTCGTAGAAAGGTAGTGCAGCTTTACTCCATGCACAACAGTCCCGGAGAAGACCAGACTGACACGGTTGGATGTGAATGCTGGAAAGCAAGATACAGATTTTTCTGCTACCCCCAGCGGAGAGGCACAATTATTTATAGGCAGGGTTTCCTCGTCATGGTGGATGCTTAACCCACCACTGGAAAGATCTAATATCGATCATTTTTTTGCTGTGAAACATATTCTACTATTAGTCACAAATCGATATATATTATCAAATAGAGAATTGTGGTCCTGATGAAAGTCCGCTGACCCATTTAGAAGTAGTCGGTAGGGCAGAAACATGTCGACCTAATAATAGGGTCAAAGTATTTCCATGCATCAGTTATTATAACAACACATGCACAGACTCCGGGACAATAGTTTCCATTACCTTTTTAGTTGATTACAAAATTACAAAACCGAGAGGCAACAGTAGTCCTAGGCATGAAAAAGTCAGAACACATCACTCCTGTCCTTCGAGCCTTGCTTTGGATGGCTTTTAAACAGAGTATATAACCTTCAAAATTCTTTACATTGCCCGTAGAACATAGGGGGCATATTAGCAAGACCCACGTTAAAATTATCGCCGTTTTAGCGGCAGGAAACTGCCGCTAAAACGGCGATAATGGGCTTGCTAATATGCGTTATAGAATTCCAATAGAAGCCCAGGTTAGATGTGCAGGACATCTAACCTGGGCTTCTATTGGAATTCTATAACGCATATTAGCAAGCCAATTATCGCCATTTTAGCGGCAGTTTCCTGCGGCTAAAACGGCGATAATTTTAACGTGGGTCTTGCTAATATGCCCCATAGTGGTCTCTGTATCTTACATATCTTACTAAATTATTCTACCACTGAAAGTCATCTTCAAGCCTGATATCGCACCCTATAACAGGTTCACCCCTGTGTCGTTCAATAAGAAGGATGCCAGTGGAGAAACCATGGACCAGCCTACGTTCATCGCTAAGGCAGTAGCAAGACCATCTCAAGTTCAGAAGGGAGCTGAAGAATTTCCTGTCTCATCGGGTTTTATCGGGCTTACTCCAGATAGACTGGTTATCTGATTATGAATACAAATCCAATCCCTGACAATACATTAATCTACGTAAAGCCTGCTGAAATCATTTCAGATTTGAAACGTGGGGTAGATATGTTTTGTCTCATTTGGATCTGCTGGTGGAAACTACACCCTTCCTCTGGAAAACAGGAATTGAAATACAAATATCTGAGAGCTATGACTATTACCTGTTTTATTTGGATATTGTAGTCTTTCATCCATTTTGTCTTCCACTATCCCCCTCCTATCTAAGGCATTCCAAAGAGGCAGGGAAGCGATATATAGTGCATAATAAATCATTTGGCTATGGAGGAGGCATAAGCTGACCTAGAGGTAGTGCAAATTTCATTGCTCCAGAATGAAACAAGAGATCAAGGAAAGAGAAGAGGCTTTAGAAAGCCATTGATGCAGATTCACCAAAATTATACGGGTAGCGGAAATAGCATCACAAAGCATTTGCTCTCTGATAAGTCCTTCAGTTGGGTTATATTTGCTAATGAGAGGCAGGGGGAGGAGTGAAAATCACAAAAAGTAAACATGGATCTGAAAAGCCTGATTACTTTCTCTCCATGCTGCTTGTTAGACCTGTCATCTGTTAAGACCTGTTAAGGCAGTCTTTTCCCAGACGTTTTGCCTTTTGCCTCCACGTTTTGCTGATTCCTTTTGTTGGCCTTAGGACTCTGAGCACTTTACCACTGCTAACCAGTGATAAAGTGCATGTGCTTCTCCCCTAAACATGATGACATTGGTGTATACCCGATTGGCATTTTTGATGTACTGGTATGTCCCTTATAGAGTGGTAGACCATATTCCCAGGGCCTGTACTTCAAATGCTACTAGTGGGCCTGCAGCACTAATTGAGCCACCCACATAAGTAGCCTTTCAAACCTGTCTGAGGCCTGCCACTGCAGTGCCTCTGTGTACAGTTTACTGCCACTTAGACTTGGCATTTAAAACTACTTACCCAGCCTCAAACTCCCTTTTTATTACATATAAGTCACCCCTAAGGTAGACTCTAAGTAACCCTAAGGGCAGGGTGTTATGTAAGTAAAACGTAGGAGGGGGACCCCCTCTAAGAGAGCTAAGGTCAGGGAGAAGAGGGGAACGCAACCAAACGCGCCAGTAACAGTGAGAGAGAAGATACGGAGGCCACTCTATCCTTGCTGGGGGAATTCCCCGAGAGGGCCAATATTAAGTGACGATTATGGTAACTACCCTCCGCATATTTGAAATAAAACAACGGAGCAATTCATCTGTGGATCGCACATCGTCGACGAAGATCTCTCATAAAGTACAGAACTCAAATATATGGAGCATTCATTAAGAACATATAGGATTGAGTCTGGAGAAATAACTAGTAGTTGAAAGTCAACAACCGTGGCCTCTTTCAATTAGCAGGTGCAACAAAAAACACTCATTGTACCCCTTGTCTGGTTGTCAGCTTATTTGGCATGGTCTTGAGGAAGGAGGTCCATCGTTTGTTTCCAACCCACCGAAACGCGTGTCGACCTTCTGATAAACCCTGTTGAATTTAGATCACCAATAGGGCTGTGGAGACCAATTAGTTCTAGGTCTCCCC
The DNA here is from genome assembly GCA_963921515.1 of Calotriton arnoldi. Lineage (NCBI taxonomy): Eukaryota > Metazoa > Chordata > Amphibia > Caudata > Salamandridae > Calotriton > Calotriton arnoldi. Next base: position 260,332 of record CAWUFW010010592.1, on the reverse strand, counting down.
ATGATCCAGATATGAAGAGTGGTTGATATTGGATGATGTGTGAATGTGTTTTGGTTGCGATTGAGTGAGTTTGAGAATTGATGTTAGCTGATTATATATACTTGTGTAGGGGTCTGGAACCACATATTATATTTGTTCCTTAAATGTTTAAGAGTGTATAATCATGTATAAAAAATATTGCACATAAATGTAAATGTATATTTTTATGGTTTTGTATTTATAAAAAAAAGGAAAAGAAAAAAATCTTTTATATGTACCTTTGAATAATAAAAATAATAAAAAAATGATGACAATTAAATCATATGGCTAAAATGTCAAATTGTATAAATCATATGTGTAGCCCTTATCTGATGTTGCTCACATAAACCAAAGAAATATAGGTCGTGAAGAAACGTAGGACATATACCTTTATGTTTTACATGTCCTGGTAGTGACAAACAGCCTATTTCGATTTTCACTACTGTAAGGCTTGCTCCTCTCATAAGCTAGCGTTGGGAATTCCTTATCACACTTTGAAGCTGTAATTTCTGATCAGAAAGGAGTAACTTTTTCATGTTTCATATGTTTGGAATGGTAATGATAAATCCTGCTTACTGCTGAAGTTGGATTTAACATTACTGTTTTAAAAATGCCACTTTCAGAAAGTGGACATTTCTCTGCACTTACTGATCTGTGTGCCTGACAGCCTGTCTCCAATACACGTCTTGGGTGGGTGTCAGCTACACTTTGTGCATTCCCTCTAGACAGCCACAACACAGAAAGGATAGGTGTGCCTGAGTACCCATCTACATACAGCTGCATTCTGATGGCCTTGTCTGGGCAGGATGGAAGGGAGGGGCTAACACTTCACTTGAATAGGCATTGTCCTGTCCCCACACAAAGGACTGATTACCCCCCAAAAATAGAATGGCAGACAGGACTGGGTTAAAAGGGATACTTGAGCACTTCAGAGAGCTGCTTTGAAGTCACCCCCCACATCAAAGGCACTTTTCGGCATAAGTACTGGGTCTCTGACCTCCAAAAATCAGACACTACTGGATTTGTAACTGAAGCTCTGCCAGAAGAACTGCTGAGCTGATCAAAGGACTCAACTGGACTTCTGATCTGGAAAGCCTGCTTTTCTGTTTGTTGCCCTTCTGCTTGCTGCTTCCTGACTCTGCTGAAGGAGAGCTGGAAGCTGCCTTCCTTCCAAGTAATCTCCAAGGGCTTGTTGGCTTGCCTCCTGTTGCTTGAGACTCAGGGATATCAAAGTCTCTAACCCTGCTCCTGTGCTTGGCTCACTGGAAGTGGCCCAGATACCTGCAACATGTATTCGATGCATCTCCTGTCTGCGTTTAGCAGAACCCGCACATGGACCCAGTTGCAGAAGTAAAATCTGCACATCGCATCAGAGCCAGCACTTTGCTTCCAGAGATTGGTGCATCAGACAGTGTATCTCCGCCGCTGCAGCTTTGTGAGATCGACGCATCCCAACGACTGCATGGCAGAGTCCGGCCCATCGCTCAATGCCTCTCGACTCCGGCACCTGTCTTCGGAAATGATGCATCACCTCCACTGCATGGAGAAGATCAATGCATCTCGCTGTTTGCAACCAGGAAAGGTACTTTGTTCACCAGGGCCATGAGGCAAACGACACATGTGAGCGAGGGAAAGGGCAATGGGAGAAACAGGAAGAATATGCCTCTTGTGCTGCTTGGTCCACATTCGTCAGGTTGGAATGCGTCCACAGTCGGTTCAGGTTCTGTGTGCTAGATGGAATGTTTTGCCCGTAAGATCGCTAGAGTGGAAAAGGCAACAGGTTGTACAGCAATCATTACTTCACTTAGTGTCACTCTGCATTTATATAAAACAAACTTGGAATTACCAATATGGTCACAAGCCTTCTAAAGAGTGTCCTGCCCTCTGTATAAAGCACTCTGTACAGTACTAGTTGTCTACAGAGGCCGGAGGTCGGGTCTGGTGACTTAATGGACTGATGCGTCCACTGTAGGAGCATTGTATTTGACCTCATGGTCACAGGTTCAAATCCCCGCAGGTCCACTCAGCCTTTCATCCTTCAGAGGTTGATAAATTGAGTTGGGTAACAATAAACATCTGTTATTTACCGTGGGAGGTTCTGGAAACCCCTTAGTCTTTGTATATTATGTGATGCATTGAGATAAAAACAGAGAATGCGGGAGATCTGAAGGGCTACTTGGTGGAGACCCATAATCCTGAAAGTGAAATGCTCATGAGGCGTGAAAACGGAATCCTCGACTAATTAACTCATCTTACTTTGATCTTGATCTTCTAGCAAAGACTGAAGAAGAAACTGTAAAGCATGTGATGAAGCTGGAGCTCTGGAAATGGCATCTTGACACTGGAGAGCAGCATGAAGCACTACAGAAGTGCAGTGTGGCACTAAGATCCGCTCCAGATTCTGACGAGTGGGACCCTGAAGAGATGCTGCTGTCTCCTATTCAGAAGTCTCAAAGGCAAGCAGAGTGGTCCACATCAAATGTGGCTTTTATACTGGGCCAGTCCCAAGAGCTGGAGCCCCATCCAACAGCGGAAGATAAGGGAAGCTTCACAGGCAAACAGAGAGCTGGAGACCTATGATTTCAAGCTGAGCCACACTTGAGGTCCACACGGACAGGAGCATAACAGACTGGCCTAAATGAAAATTGGGTGGCTATTGCATGTGTGAGGCTGGTAAAGAGAAAGTGAAATCATTATAACTAAGCCAGGATAATGCAGAGACTGATAGTAATGGGTCCCTGCAAAGAGGAAAGGTGAGGACCATCATGTATATCATCAGAACTAAATTAATTTAAAACTTGCTTCATAAAGGACATTACTTTACAATATGGTGAGTCTGGGGATAATTGGGTCAGAGGTGTTTTTGAGAAACTTTTTTTGAAATTTGTTTTTTTTTGTAAAAAGCGATGTTGATGTTAATGTGTATTCATGTTATTATTTGGTACTTGTATAACATGCAACTAGATTGAAAGCAGCAGATCATTGTAACGTGCCACTGGCAAAGGTCCAGTCTATGAGTGATTGGGGGATAGGTGGGTTCTGAGATTGAAAGTGGACTGTTACTTCTTTATGCTCTTTTTTTAACCAAACGTTTACATTAAATTTTATTAGAAATCAGACATTCAAACACAAAGCAGAAGCTTCTATCTAAAGTGCTCCCTCATTTTCCCTTCAGCTGTATCCTTGACTCCATCAAAAACATTTTCTGGTGTTTAAACAACTCACGTAACCTCTCCCTCCCCCAGGCCCAACTTTTTGGGCTCTCAATAAACGCCACAAATTCCATCATAGTCACAATTTCGTTAATCTAATAAGGATCATTATCCGCAGAGTTTTCCATCTTATGATGTTAGCTCTATGCTTACTACACACCATCTAAGGTAGATCGCAGGAAAACTCCCTCAATCCCGCCCTCCTTCAGCACATTAATAATTTCAATGCCTTTAGCTTTGGTGGGTTTGTCACTGAGGAAGGTCCTTCTGATATTTCACTAGTTGACCCTCAAGATGCTTCAAAATCCAAAGCTCAATTAGACATGTTGCTTGCTATGTTTACCATAGCCATAATGTTCCAGAGGCAGTAAACTGAAACCAGTCACAGGATGGTTGTTTCCTGTCCAGGGAGGACCTGGGTTGGCAGTTCGGGCTGGACTTTTCTCATGGGGAGCAGGGTCAAGACTGATTTGCATATGGCTGGGTCCAAACTGGGGTGGCATGGTGAGCAAACAAAATGATAGATTTAACCCAAATCTGTGGCTGGGTGGGAATGTTTGATATGTTCAGCATTCTGTCCATCATCTTTTTGTGTTGCCAGAGGCGGGAGTGCCAGGGTCAATAGCCAGGGGTTCTTTTTTCTTGCAATGTGCCGCCATTGTGGTTTGCAGCTGCCAAGCAGCTCCATAGCAGCAGTTTATCCCCTTTATTCTGATTCTGCTTATTGCGCGTTATTGCTCCCAGAAGCACACATGAAAGCTCCTGTTAAATAGAATACCCTGGCAAGGATCTGAGCCTGACTAGAATCTCCCCCAGAAGACTTTGATTTTGAGGCATTCCCAACAGCTATGGATCATAACCCCCAACTTTCCACTATCTCTCTACCACATTGAACTGACTACAGCGTACAGTTTTGCTCTTAAGTTTAACTGAGACCAAAAGTCCTTAGACTTTTAGTCTCAGTTAAACTTAAGACCAAAACTTAAGTTTAACTGAAGCAAACGTCTAGCTTTACTACCCGTAATTGCCATTTGTGAATACCGAAAGCCGTAACGTTAGACTTGGGGCTCAGTGTACCTTTGTGAATTGGGCCCATAATCTTTAAAGTAGAGAAAAATCCTTCTGGTGTTATTATAGGTACGGCCAAAAACAAGTAAAGTTGCCTTAGGAGCACATTCATTTTGATGTCATTGATCCTGTCCAGACACAACACGGGTAAGGATGCCAATTTCCAGAGGTCCTCATGAACCTCTGATAAAAAGAGAATCAAGTTAACTTTATACAAGTCTGACATATTTGGTGTAGTGTATTCGTCACACCTCAGTAAGTAATTCCTCTTGAGGACCATCTGAATGTGGTGTGTTCCTTAATCACATGCACTTCCGATTATGGAGGCATTTATTTTAAAACCCAAGAACCTCTTGAAGTAATGTAGGGAGGGACATAGATGGATTTGATAGGGCCAAGAGTACATCGCCAGAATAAGTAATGATATATGTATATCTCAGCCAAATTGTAGGCCCTTAATATCATCATCTTCTCTTTTGCAAATTGCCAGATGTTCGATGTGCAGGGCAAATAATAATGGGGATGGGTACTTCTGAGCACACTTATCAATATTTCAAAGTAGCAGTACAAATTTAGACAAACGTTCATGGTTAGTGTTTAGATCCAAAGGTGGTACAACTAGGGTTGCAGTGCTGCACATGAAAGAGGTGAACAGTGATGGTGTTACAATTTTGTACATGAAAGAGATGAACAGCCGACATGTGTTTCATCCAAATTGGACTTTATCAAGGCTGAAATACCAAATAAATTTTATTCTGCATAGAAACCAAATTGTCCTTGAAGCTCAATAGGCACTGGAAGTAGGGGTGCTGGGAAAGCTGCAGGACCCCCAAAATAACCATGCTGGAGTTCATGAGGTGAATGAACAATAAAGATGCCTTTACATTTTGTTTTCATTCTGTCACGTTTGCTCTGCTTTAAGGACAGATCAAGTGCCCAGCTTTGTCTTCTGACAAATTGCTGCTTTTTCTTTTCACATGGAGAGTAGTGTTTACATTTCTTTCTCTGACTGCAAATTGAGAACATTTTGTAAAGTGTAACTATGTGACAATTTTGCTGGGGTACAGGGAGTCTGAAAGGAAAGCCTGGAGAACGTAATTTTTTCTAACACTCAACATTTAAATACCTGTAAAAGAACTGTAAGCTATTTCAGAATATATCAGCAGTTAAGAGAGCACAAATGTAGCACATTTATTTCAAATTCTGAAGTGTGATGGAAACAAATATTTTAATACAATAAAGCACAAATTAAATATTTGCTGAAACTCTATTTCTACACGTTATTGTTTGTGCGCTATATAGTTTTATTAGCAAAACTGTATGTGTGCAAATGTAGTGACCATTTTAATTAAAAATGTGTTGCCTGTAAATTACAGTGCACTATCACACCATGCTTTAGTAATATATTTGCAACAGTGTGCTCCAAAATGCTACACTACTTACCACTCTACTGCGGAATACATTTGCCACACTTATTTTTTATGGTGCGCTTAGATTTTTCACAATCCCTATAACTTCAGTGATGTAACATAAATGGCAGCACCCCCACTCTGAAAATTCTTCCAACACCACTGATCAAGCTAATAAGTGGTATCCAGTGATGTTCTTGTCAAGATAAGAGTCATGATATCGCCTGATTTAGCTGGGTTTATTGAATCTCAGTCTCTTAGTAAAATCATCAAAGAGAATGCCCCACTGGTCGTATAGAAATTTGATTGTCGATTTGAAGTGTAAGAGAGGAGCTAACATCGGCAATACATTTCAAGTACAGTGGAACCAATGAGGCTCCACAAAAAAGTCAGAGAGGATGGTGCTCAAACCTTAAGGGTTTCAACAAAATTCAGTTCAGGTTACAAGGTAAACCAATCAGTAAATTGAAAGAGAAATATAGTAAGATCATACATATTCAAATGTTCATGCAGTCTGAATTTGTATATAATCAGGAAAAAGATACAGAATCACATGCAGCAAACAAAATATCAACCAAGCAGGTTCCATAAAGGAACTTCCCTACTCTAAATCCGGTCTGCCTGTTACAGAAGGTATCTCCCACTGTCTCGTTTTCCATATCCAAGGCCAGCTTCTAATTAAAAGTTCAGTAGTCTACTGATCTAATCCAATACACAATTAACTGTATTCTAACTTAACAAGCACATTGATAAAACACATGCAGAGGAAAGGAAAACAAGGCACTTGGAAGACATTTTATGAAAATGCAACGTATACGGATCAGGCCCGGTTACACCTTAGGCCAACAGTGGATTTAGAATAGATCCTAAACACATACAATTAACATAGATGCTGTGGAACGTTCAAATAAAACATTAAAAAAAAAATTAACATAGATGATTATATCCTTTAAGGAAAGGATATACATTGGCATTATACGTAATATATTTATTATAATTTCACTAAATATACAGGTGGCTCTTATCTACATGGATGCATAGTCACTTACTAGAATTGATTAATAAAGGCACGCAGATTAAAACAGTTCAACACACGTTGAGCATATAGGTTAAATATTAAAGGGATGAAGGACTAAATTACGCTGCTCTACGCCCCATGTACTGTAAAATGTGGATGATAAATAGCCTCTGTTCAGAGTTGAGGAAGAGGAAACCGAAATGGCCTCCAAATTATAGAACTTCCGATATGATAGTCGTGATGCAGTTAAAAAGCAGTACGATGTAGGAAAAATGATGAAATCATCAAAAAGGGCATAGTAAGTCCATAGATGAGGAACAATCACAAACAAATAGTGTGGCTCTGAAATACAGTGCTTGCTCCACATCTATGGGCTTACTATGGCCTTTTTCATGACTTCATCATTTTGCCTACATCATCCATGTATTTCAGAGCCACGCCATTTGTTTGTGAAAGTGTAATCATTCACAAACAAATAGATGGCTCTGAAATACAGTGAGTGATCCACATCTGTGTGCTTATCTATGTTTCCTGTTATTCTCAAATACTCCTGTATATACTTTGTAGGATGCACAACTACACATACGAGCTGCTACCAATGTAATAGTAAGGGATGAGGACTACCCTGACATGTTGCAAAGGCCACTGCTATGAAATTTGGGCTAAATCCCCCCTTCCAAGCACCTTTGCTAGGAAATGCCAGTACACCAGGTCCTGCAGTTTTACTGCATCCAATACAACCAGGATTGTTGGTGTTGCTTTCCTTTTTGGTTTCTCGTCCAGATGGACCACCCTTATGAAATTATCATGGGTTTGACAATGAGCACCTATTTATCCGGGTGCATAAGATCTTAAAGGATGCTTTACATCCATGTTTAGGAGTGCTAAAGGTTTAAACGATGAGCATTTCCTAGGGTCTTTCTCCTGTTTGTGTATAAGGGACATCGAGGCTTCAGACATTGTGGGCATTACTCTTCTGAAATTTAGGAATTAATTCAATACTTTTACCAGAATAGGGGATAATAAGCCTGAAAAGGCCTTACAGAACCCTTTGCCGATTTTCAGTGACTTGATGACTGCTTTAATTTCTTACTCTAAGATAGTGAACTCTAAATCAAAAGCTTGCTCGGGTGTTGACTTTGGAATAGGACATTTATTTAGGTACTCATTTTGAAGGGCAGCATAGGGCCAGGTGTAATAGTCATGGAAGGCTTATATTTTCTTGTATTCTTCATTACTCTTTGCTCGTTATCTAACATGATTTCTTTAACAAATCCTTGTTCCTGCTTAACTCCAAGTAGTTGGGCAAACGCAAACCTATTTTGTTCCCCTCCACATAATACATATATTTTAACTGGAAGAGGGGCATTTTGGCCTTGTTTCTGTCTAGTGTATGCATGTGCCCTCTAACTGACCTGATCATGAGGAGAAGGTGGTGCGAGGGAGAAGCCCTGTACTTCCAGTTTATCTCTCTACTAAGGCCTAATCCGCCTAAGATTAGCCATTTTACTGATATGGTCACCACAAAGGACTACCTTAAAGGCATCCCAGAGAACAGAGAGTGAGACGTTGTAAGTGTCATTATTGTGAAAGTAGTGTGCATCTCGCTTCATAGAACAGTGTCCCTCAGTAGTGATGGTTGGAATATCCATTTGCTTCCCTCCTCAGTCTCACCCCCAGGTTCATATCTATCAATATTGGAGCAAGGTCCGATATAAATATAATTCCTATCTTGGATTGGGATAGCAGGGGGAAATGGGCATTATTGGTTAGAACATGATTATAAATACAGTCTATAGACACGCAAGAAGAATATATAAGCCGAGTTGTGCATCATCTTTTCCCGGAGGGCTAGCTCTCTGAGTTTGCCTTTAAAGTTCATCAATATTGCCCCAGGGTGTGGTGTCCCTGAGCCCGTTCTATCAATCCTGGGGTCCCACACTGCATTAAAGGTTCCTAGGAGTATAATGTCTCCCTCTGACTACAGCAGCAGTAATTCTACCATATTGCAGAGGAAGGCATCCTAACCTGAGTTGGGGCTATAGACCACCACAAATGTCACCTTTTCCCCTTTCCCTTCTAGTTTCACCTTGACCATGAGGTGTCTACCCTCTTCAATTGTTTTTTTTACATCAGGTTTAACAAAGGGTAAATGTGCATGGAGGAAGAGAGCTACCTGATTATTTCTAGACTGGCTTGAGAAGTAATATGCTTTTGGGTATTGATTATGTCTCATCCTTGACTCTTCTGATAATTTTAAGTGTGTTTCTTGGATTGCAAGGACAACAAACTTCCTTTCCCCAGTGTGTTTGTTTGAGGTATTTACTCCTTTCATATTCGATAATAATATCTTCACCATCCTTGAATCCGTGTATGGGTCTTTTTAATACGTACTTCCCTTTTCCATGAGAAATGCATGTTTGTTGAAGACTATGGTTCTTTTTTCCATGTGGCAGTGGTCCTGCATACTTCATCGTACTGTGTATGTATATCACAAGCCCAGGTCCCACCCCCTGTATTCCCCAACATTCAAAAAATTGTAACAGTGCAAAGTTGTATATAGCCATGGTTATTGTACTGTGATGTGGTAGACCTCTCTCTAATGCAAAACACTCCTTGGTCACCAAAGTGGCCATTGCATACAACAGAAAATCAGAGCCGCCCACAGGACTCCATCAATCCTGGGGCTCTCTTGGGCTGTATATTGGATGTTTATCTGTGAACATGCAGGAAATCAGATTCAGAGAAAATATTGCAACATAATATTGCAACATCGGAGCCTAATATATCATACATTCTTCACCAGGCAGCACAGAGACACAGTAGAGAACTTTTCCATAGTGAAGCTGGTTGAGCTCACCTTTCTCCTGTTTCCTCTCCTTTTACCTAGTTTCAATGCTGAGATAGGTACATTGTTTATTATAGCTCTGTTTCTCCCCTGGGTCTCTTGTTGTTTTTCATCCCCGGGTCCTCTGCTTGAAGGAAACTCTCCTTTCAGTCTCTTTGGATGATTTGTCTCCCGCCTTCACCGGCAAGGGTCCGAGGTGTAGATAATGATTCCTAAAACAAGTAGTAAGAGCCAATATCCCCTCATTTCAAGGGCAGGACTCATAGGTCTACATCTAGGTATTAATCTAAATATGTAATGGTGAATTGTGATATTCCTGTTGCAATGCCATCATTTTCTGCAGCTTTCCTTATTGGCAACAACCTTAACACTGACTTCTTCCATTATTAAAAGTTCTTTTGTGAAGCTATTGTCCTCTGGGATAGCTTCAATATTGCTCGGATAGTGGCATCCCTACTGTAAGGTTTTCAGTGTATTCTTTCCATCTATGGTTGATCAGAAAAAACCATCAACTATCATCAATCCATTGTTGTCTTTCTGCATACCAATTCATGGTTGAAACTTCTTTCTGATTCAGCGAATATTTTCTAAAACAGTCCTTGATTTTCCATCCTTACTCCCAACTTCAATGTCCTAGCAAAGGTTGAAATCTTGGTCTTTGTCTCTCACAGTTGTCCTCTGAAAATCATGATTCACTTCTTTCATAAGCACCTTCGTTTTTGTAATCTTGCCTTGTCTGCATTACAATTACTGTTGTTTGTTCTTACATTCACTTGGATTTCTTCTGCTTTTTATGTCGCCGCCTACTGTCTGGTATGCGAAAGACATCTTGGGGACTTTCAGAAAGGCGACCTGGGAATGCATTCCGCCCGTAGCTTGCCATTGGCTTCATGGTTTCTAACTCACATTTTCTGGCTTTTGATTTGCTGGCTTTATTTCCTTTAGGCTGTGCAACTTGAGTTCAGACCTTTCCATGCTGAAGCCATGTTTACAGTATTCTTAAACAAACTCGTTTTTTGTAATATCCAGCCCTTTAAATATGGTTATCTTGTCACATTTATGGGGCATTCAAAGCTGAGGTCAAATGTCAAGCTGTGTTTCTGTGGGAGCCTGGTGTTTATTTTGCTTTAGGCTGACTTCAAAGTAAGAGCTTTTATAGGAAAGAGGAATACAGCATACTTTCTCCATGGATCATGCTTGTGCCCTTTGTTTAACATTTTATTTTAGACATAGCCATCTCAAACGTTATCTCATTCTTCATCTGCACAAAAGTTTTGCAAGTTTTTTGCAAAATCCCTCTTCTTTGGTGAGTCCATTTTATTTGTGAAACTGCCTTTTTAGGACATAAGTACAAATCCGAATTTCAGTCTCAGCATCAGCCTAACTTGTGGTGAACTTGGACAATTTACACTGTTTATCGCCCTTTCACTGTCAAGCACAGGATAATATCTTTTCACAGGAAAGAGCCAGCCACATTGTAACACAATTTAGCAATGCTTGATTTTCACTATCATGTGGAAAGCGTATGCTTTATTTATGACATCTGTGGCAAATTGGTTTGGAGAGTTGGCTAAGTTTAAAGGCACTTTTATGAAAGCTTTTGTGTTTTTGTTTAGCTACACAATAATTATGTATTCCATCTGCAAATGTGACTTTATCAGAACACATATATTACTGGATATAAACGATTTCCTCATTTGTCCTTGCAGGCACTAGGGTCATGATTTGAATGATGAAGCAGGTGCAGTGGCACAGGGGCAAAAAGGTCTAGCAAACCTACTGAACACCAATTATTGCTAGATGTTACTACTAAACAAGCAGTCACAAGCACAGTAACCTTGCAGGCACTAAGGTCATGATTTGAATGGTGCAGTGGCATAGGGGCCAAATGCTCTAGGAAACCCACTGAACACCGATTATTGCTATATTTTTCTACTAAACAAGCAGTCACAGGCGCAGTCACCTTGTAGGCACTATGGTTATGATTTGAATGGTGCAACAGGTGCAGTGGCACAGGGGCTAAAAGGTCTAGGAAACCCACTGAACACTGATTATTGCTATATTTCACTCCTAAACAAGCAGTCACAAGTGCAGTTGCCTTGCAGGCACTAGATCATGATTTGAATGGTGCAGCAGGTGCAGTGGCACTGGGGCCAAAAGGTCTAGCAAACCCACTGAACACTGGTTATTGCAATAGGTTACGAATAAACAAGCAGTCAGAAGTGCAATTACCTTTCAGGTACTAGGCCATGATTTGAATGGTGCAGCAGGTGCAGTGGCACCGGGCCAAAAGGTCTAGCAAACACACTGAACAACAATTATTGCTAGATGTTACTACTAAACAAGCTGTCACAAGTGCAATTACCTTGCAGGCACTAGGGTCGTGATTTGAATGGTGCAGGAGGTGCAGTGCACAGGGGCCAAAAGCTCTAGAAACCCACTGAACACTGATTGTTGCTATATTTTCCTACTAAACAAGCAGTCACAGGTGCAGGCACTAGGGTTATTATTTCAATGGCGCAGCCGGTGCAGTGGCACCGGGACCAAATGCTCTTGGAAACCCACTGAACACTGATTATTGCTATATTTTTCTACTAAACAAGCAGTCACAGGTGCAGTCACCTTTCAGGCACTGGGGCCATGATTTGAATTGTGCTGCAGGTGCAGTGGCACAGGGGCCAAATGGTATAGGAAACCCACCGAATGACGATTATTGCTATATTTTATTTCTAAACAAGCAGTCACAAGTGCAATCACTTTGCAGGCACTAGGCCCTGATTTGAATGGTGCAACAGGTGCAGTGGCACAGGGGCCAAAAGGTCTAGGAAACCCACCGAACACCGATTATTTCTGTATTTTACTACTAAATAAGCTGGCACAAGTGCAATTAACTTGCAGGCACTAGGGTCATGATTTGGATGGTGCAGCAGGTGCAGTGGCACAGGGACTAAAAGGTCTAGGAAACCCACTGAACACTGATTAATGCTGGATTTTACTACTTATCTAGCAGGCACAAGTGTAAGTTACCTTGCAGGCACTAGGGTTATGATTTAAATGGTGCAGCAGGTGCAGTGACAAAGGAGCCAAAAGGTCTAGGAAACCCACTGAACACCGATTATTATTATTTTTTTAGATATCTTTTTATTGAACATAAACCTTGACAATTCGGCAAAGCAGTTTACACGTACATGGTATCGATTCATATGGCTAGTACATTTGGACATCATAGCGAACTGGGCCACACTGCGAGTACAGGAAAGGGCTTCAAGGAGACAGAGGTTCATCCTCTGAGGGGACCACAGGGGCCGCATATATATCTCCCCGGTAGGCATTCCACTTACACCATACAGAGGACCACTTCTTAGGACATCCCCGTGCCACGTAGACTGTTTTCTCCCTGAACATACACCAATCTAAGTTCTTTTTCCAGGTGTCCAGAGTCGGTGATGTTCCCGCCCCCCACATTTGCGCTATATCACGTTTTCCTACCATAGAGCCCAGCGTAGCCCAGAGCCTCTCCATACCATTCAAATCAGTGGGTTCCCAAACATTAAGAAGACACCTTTTAACCTCCGGGCATATATCTTTGTGCAGTACCTCCCGCATGACCTTATGTATCCCCCGCCAGTACACCTGGATCTGTTCACATTCCCAAATTATGTGTAGAAAAGTGCCCACTTGGCCACAGTGTCTTCTACATTCTCCCCCCTCCCCCTCCCCTCTCCCCCTCCCCATATGAACCAGTTGGGGCCCAGTGACGTATGTTCTGTGCTATATTTTAAGTTGCACCAGTCGTAGCCGAGCGGAAATCGCCACCTCCCAGGGAGAGGCCACCGCCTCTCGCCACTCCTCGTCGTCAAGCTCGAGGCCGTCTCTCTCCCAACACTCACGTAATCGTTCAAGGGGATCCGGGGTGTTGTTAATCAATTTTTTGTAAGTTAACGAAATAGCTTTCTGTGGGAGGTACCCATCGAGTAACCTGTCTTCTAGCGGTGAAGACTCAGGAGGGGAGGAGCCCTTCTGCAGGGTTGTTACGAGTGCGTGGCGGACCTGTAGATAACGGAAAAACTGAGAGCCGGAGAGCTCGTATTGTTGTTGCAGTGTGTCAAACTTGATCATCTCACCTTCCACCCAGAGGTCTCCTATCCGGGAGATGCCGATGAGGTCCCATTTGTCAAATCCCTTCGAGGAACGCAGATTGCCTAGTCGTTCCGAGTCCCACAAGGGAGTTGCCAGTGTGAGCTTCCGGTCTCAACCCAAACTTTTATTAGCTGCATGCCAAACCTGGACAGAGTGTTTGGTCGGACCAGTTAGGGGAATTTTCCTGGGGTTCGAATACAGGGCCCTGTTATAGTCCCTGCCAGGCAGTAGCCATCTGTCCATGGTAAATCCTGGATCATCTGGCCTTCGGTAGGTGCCCTGATTAATGGCAGCAAGGTGGGAAGCCCAATAGTATTTCTTGATGTCGGGAAGACTTATGCCACCATCGTACCAGTTTAAGACCAATTTGTTGAGAGCTATTCGGGGCCTCCCATCCCATAGCAACTCCCTCTGCAAGCCCTCAATTTCCCTAAAGTATCTCGCAGGGACCAGATCGGGAAATTTTGCAGGGCGTATAGGAAACGGGGCAAGGACATCTTTTTGAATAGGGCTGCTCTGCCCAGCAATGAAAGTGGGAGTGCCCTCCAGATGGCGATATCTCGCTTCAGTCTCTGCAAGGGCGGGAGCAGGTTTCTCTCATAACGGAGCTTAGAGTAACCCTGGGCATAGGACTACGCTATGCTCGCGTAGTTTGCGTAGTTGTCGCTACTACGCACTACGCAAATTGCACGTAGCACAGTGCAAAAACGCGTAGCGGGCATTTTTTGCTTGCTCGCGGTCCTCAACGTCAAGTTGGCGACCGCGAGCGAGCAAAATGACATCCCGGCGAGACTTTTTCCTCGTTCGCGATCAGCAACATCAAGTTGCCGATCGCGAGCGTGGAAAATAAACCTCCCGGCGAGATTCTCAACGCGGGGAAGTCAGGTTTCTCATTGCGAGTGGTCGCGTATGCTCGCGATGAGAAACTACCAGTCCGCATTGAGAAAACTGCCGCTCGAGTACAAATCTACTCGAGCGGCAGAAAACGACCGGTTGCACTGTGCAAGATGCCGTTTGCAATGATTGCACAGTGTGGACAAGCATCCGGCACTGTGCAATCAGTGCGAACAGCATTTTCCCTACCGCACTACGCAGTTCGCGTAGCTTGCATAGTGCGAAGAGCACTTCGCGTAGCGTAGCGCCACTATGCAAACTACGCCCAGGGTTAGCTTAGAGTGTGCGGTGACAAAGATCCCAAGGTAGCGAAAGCCATCCCTCACCGTTTGCATAGGGCAATTCCTGGGTAGAGCAGGAGAAGCACCACCCAGGATATAAATGAGAGACTTGCTCCAATTAATCGAGTAGCCAGAATATTTACCAAAGGTCGTGAAGATATCTAATACACGACATTTTGGGGGAGGCTAGGTAGAGGAGTATATCATCTGCATAGAGCGAGATGCGGTCCTCCCAATCTGCCGACCACCGTAGTCCTCGTATCACTGGGTCCCTTCGGATCCAGGCCGCCAGTGGCTCCAGGGAGAGGGCAAAAAGCAGGGGCGACAGCGGACACCCCTGACGGGTACCATGACTCAGTTCGAATGAGTCAGATCGTTTATTATTGACCATGACTTGCGCCAAGGGCTCCAAATAGAGGAGTCTAACCCTGAACACCGATTATTGATATATCTTACTACTAAACAAGCAGTCACAGGTGCAGTCACCTTGCAGGCACTATGGTTATGATTTGAATGGTGCAGCAGGTGCAGTGGCACAGGGGCTAAAAGGTCTAGGAAACCCACTGAACACCGATTATTGATATATCTTACTACTAAACAAGCAGTCAGGAGTGCTTTTTTCGTTCTTTTATAATCATTGCACTCAAAGAAACACATAGCCTGAAGCATCACTGTAATAAAACCTGTAACCTATTGGACTTTTCTGTCTACCTACAGCTTATGTTACATTCAGCGCCTTTATATGGCACATTTTCACAGTTTTTGTATGGTCCTACAATGTTTCTGAATCTGGACACACTAATACCATGGCAAAGGCACTCTCCATTCTATAACATAAGCACTTCAGCCATTGCAAACACTATATAAATACTTATAACTTACCATAATGCATTCCACAACAAGAATTGGCAAAGCCAATAAGTTTCCCCTATGCAAGATCTATTGGCTTTGTTAGTGTTTTTTTAGCCATATTATACAGCAGAGCTAGCTTTAGTGCAGCATAACTGAAAATGAAAAAAACGCTATAACACGGTCAATGCTGGCTGTGGCATACAGCTTTTATACATTACTTTCAGCTATTTGCAACATAGCTAAAAAACATTAGCAAAGCCAAAAAATATCACATAGGTAAGACCTATTGGTTTTGCCAATGCTTGTATTGAGTATCTCCTTCTGAGACTCATCCTTGGTGGTTTCTGGGATTGCAGAGGGCGTGGCTAATGCATGTGACAGAATCCTGTGATTGGCAAATTCATAAACAAACTCTTACTGGACTAAGAATAAGGTATTTTTATTGTATTCCACTGTCCATACATTTTTGCAGCCACTTTCTTTTGAAACATGCACAAATGCCCTCATTATGAGCTGCAGCTATTCCCCTTTTGACTGACAGCTCCCCAAAAATGCTGATAATAGTAAGGGCTTTTGTAGTGTATTGGGTAAGCAATTGTAATGCTACTCACATACACCCCAATTTTGTATATGCAAAATAGAACATTTTGTTTTTCGAAATCACTTTCACTTCGCACATCTGTCCTGTTGATTTAAGGGACTAGATCCACTTGACTTCCGTCAATAGTATTTATTACCTGAAATAGGCAGGTAGTAAGTGCGGCACCCATACCTGTAATGTATGCTCTCTGGTGTACCTTAAGCACTCAAAAGTTTAAAAGTCACCCACCTTAATGGCGTTCAGAGGGGTGTTTCAGATGATTGGTCAGGGGACTTCTATGCAAACGTGATGACAAATCTAAAATGAGTGGTAATTCGCAATTATTTGTTAAAGTGTTTCCCAAATAGTTCAGCATATCTAAATTGCCAGGTGCGAATGCCGCAGGAAGCGTTCAGGAAAATGTACAATTTTTACTGTGCTTGTCTTCGTGTAGGAATTGCAAACGTGGTAGCAAAAATATGTGCATTTGGGAGACATAAAGAAAACAAACGTTAATTATGGCACTCCTAAAACAAAATCTTTGCTTGGTGATTTTTGGAACGCAGTCTGTAGGAAACCAGCCTTAAGTAGGCTTCGAGGCTCTTCCATGGATGAGTTGTCTCCTTGTCGCGTGTGAATTTTTCATGTACAAGCCAGGAGGTTTGGGAAATTAGTAAATCGGGTGTCAATTATGACAATGTGTCAGTGTAATTTACACCTGTCTTAATTTACACCTGTATTTGATACCGCTTTTGAGCATCTCCTTTATTTCATTAGAGTAATCCACAGTATTTTTTTCAATTGTGTAATCTATTGCACGTGGAGGTGCATGTGAGGTACCCTCAAGTGCAATAGAATAAATGATTGAAGAAATACTGTTGATTTTGAAACTATGGCTACTTTTTCTGTCAATTACAGTTAATTGGGATAACAGTTATCTTATTGATCACTCAGTGGTGTTTTAGTGACTCATGGTATCTCCACATGCAATAGACTACACGATTGAAGAAATACTGTTGATTTTGAAACTACGGATACTTTTTCTGCCAATTACAGCTCATTTGGACGACATGTATCATATTGATAACAGAATAGCGTTTTAGTGATTCATGCCCTGAAGAAGTTCTATGATCGAAACGTGTTGGCTGTATGTGAATTTTGAGAGGTTTTGCAATAAGGAAGATTTGGCTGTACATGATTTTGAAGAAGTTTTGCAATAATAGAAGACATATGAAAATCAGCAAACTATTATTACCTTATTGAATGTGATGAAGGTAATGTAACTTGAGTGCCTCTTCATCTCTTGATTTGATATTATTATATGTGCATGTATAGTGCCGCTTGCGCACGTATATGTGATCACACTGGGATCGGTAATTTTAAGGTCGAGCCTAAAGGCAGCGTGCATGCGCTGCCCTGCGAGGCATGCTGTAATGTCTCTAGGAAGTTAGAAGACACCCACTACACACCCATGATTTGTTACTTAGTCCGCCTTTCTAAATGCCATAGTTTTGGTTTGTAGATAGAGTACATTAGTCCCGCCTTGTGGCTGCTTTGTTTCCGCCTTGGCGTTTGCCCCTGCTGCATGGATCCTTTCGATACGGGCCATATGTTTTGGTACCTGCACTATTTTTTCTTTTGCCTCAGCTTGTTTTTTAATTTCCTGTTGTGTTTTACATTGCTCGCAGGGCAAATGGCATTGACTAATAGACAAGAAGAAAAGAAAAAGAGAAAAACAACGAACCCTCTCGTGTAGGCTGTGGAAAATCCTTTAAAGGACGAAATCCCATCACTCACCGTGGTGACATGCTTCATCATTTGGGATCTCCTCTTATCTGTAACCTAGTGCAGATAAGGGCTACAACTCCTCTCTACGAAGGAGGAGCTCGCGGATGTTTTCAATCAGAGTCTCTCTAGGATCAACTGAGATCCACCAAATGTGAAGACTAGAGGGCTTGTATATAGAGTGATGAGCGCAGTGCTAATATGTGAAAAGTGTAGTGCAAGCTAAAATGGTTAACAATAGAGCACACCTTTTATTCATCATCTATTGATTACCAGATTAAAATCAGTGCAAAGGGCAGTTTGAAAAAATAATTACCTCAGTTTGAAACAAGGTCAACATGTTTCAGCCATTGTGATTAAAAGTAATCTTGGCTTTCTTCAGGACCTATAACTAGTATTGCTACTGCGTGAACGTAAATGAAAAACCATTAAATAACAGAGTAGGTTGGACTGTTTACAACCTACCAACTTCTCGTGAGTTCTCTGTGACTTGTGGTGTAAGGATGACCCCTAAACACAGGAGAAGGAAAACAACAGACAACAACAAGAGGGTAAATATGCAATGCCAATCGCTCAATGGGAGGTCAATGCGATCTATATTCCCATTTAACATGGTGCCAATGCTCATGAATATATAAAGAATCTCATGCTTACCTATAGTGCACGAGAGAACAGCCTCGCCTCCCCTGGTAACAAACTCAAGAAATGAGGCCCCGCTCTAAACCAAATTTAGAGAGAGCAAACAAAAACAAGAAAGTGAAAAAAAGGAGAAATATTACAGGCGGAAGACAGGCCTGTAATATTTCTCCTTTTTTTCACATAATATTTCTCTTTTTTTCACTTTCTTGTTTTTGTTTGCTCTCTCTAAATTTGGTTTAGAGCGGGGCCTCATTTCCTGAGTTGTTGTTTTCCTTCTCCTGTGTTTAGGTGTCATCCTTACACCACAAGTCACAGAGAACTCACGAGAAGTTGGTAGGTTGTAAACAGTCCAACCTACTCTGTTATTTAATGGTTTTTCATTTACGTTCACGCAGTAGCAATACTAGTTATAGGTCCTGAAGAAAGCCAAGATTACTTTTAATCACAATGGCTGAAACATGTTGACCTTGTTTCAAACTGAGGTAGTTATTTTTTCAAATTGCCCTTTGCACTGATTTTAATCTGGTAATCAATAGACGATGAATAAAAGGTGTGCTCTATTGTTAACCATTTTAGCTTGCACTACACTTTTCACATATTAGCACTGCGCTCATCACTCTATATACAAGCCCTCTAGTCTTCACATTTGGTGGATCTCAGTTGATCCTAGAGAGACTCTTATTGAAAACATCTGCGAGCTCCTCCTTCGTAGAGAGGGAGTTGTAGCCCTTATCTGCACTAGGTTACAGATAAGAGGAGATCCCAAATGATGAAGCATGTCACCACGGTGAGTGATGGGATTTCGTCCCTTTAAAGGATTTTCCACGGCCTACACGAGAGGGTTCGTTGTTTTTCTCTTTTTTTCTTTTCTTCTTGTCTATTAGTCAATGCCATTTGCCCTGCGATCGATCCTTAGGCTCGCTTAGACCCATGGACACTTTTGTGTTTCTTATATACAGTTTGGGGAATATGTCCATGATGTGGTCTTAAAAACTTCCCTCAGACCCTCCACTCCTCCGTTCGTTATTGGTGTTTTACATTGCTCCCACACCCCTCCCATTGTCTATGTGCACCATGCTCCCACCCCCTCCCATTGTCCGCATTCCCTTTGTTCCCTCCCCCTCGCGTTCTCCATGTTCACCATGCTCCCGCCCCCCTCCCGTTGTCCGCATTCCCTTTGTTCCCGCCCCCTCCCGTTGTCCATCTTGTCTTTCTTCCCGCCCCCCTCCCACCGTACTTTCGGTCATACTTTTTCTGCGGATCTCCCTGCTGCGTTGTCGATCATAGCCCACGGAGGGCCGGTAGCAAGTGGATGGTCCACAGGTGCAGCGACCTGCTCAGAGGAGGCGCCGAGTCTGCTACTCTCACCCTCTCCCCTTCACTTGCGGCGGCCCATGAGGTAGCCAGTGGCGGCTGGTGGAATTTGAAACTGGTGAGCATAAGCAGAACGAATCAACGTATGCGAGCGCAGCGAGCGACCCCGACGGCAATAAGGGGGCTTGGGGGGGTTCAACCCTGTGAAGAATTTTTTTTTAAATTGGCATCTTTTGGTGCGATTTTCACCACTATTTCTGTGATAAATGGACTAAAAATTCAGTTCTTCTAGGCATTCATAAAAGAAAACTCCTACATTATTTCAGAGAATTTCTGGGTTGCCAAGCAAGAGGGCTAGGGTACTAAGCAAGACTGCTTTGGCTCTACCCTTTCCAATAGAAAACACTAGTTAGCGATGTGAACAAGTTCAATGGACAAACCTGGGATCTAGGGAGAGTCCATCTCCTGAGAAAGAAATTTAAAAAAGATTGGCAAATGGTGCATTTTAAAGCAAATGAATGCAGCGATAAAGCAAGGCTTATTAAGCAGTGGCAAAGTATAGTCTGGAAATATTAAACACATTAAAAACTGCCCCGTATCTTCTTGCATTAATTTGTTCAACAGTTACTGTAATATGTAAATTGTTCTGCATGACAACTTTAGCCCTTTAAAATGTATGCTTGCCCAGTGTCTCATGCAGCATTAACTTTGGAAAAATATGCTCTAACCAGACTTTGTGAAGCACCCACAGCTGCTGGCTGTAACCAGTCATATAGAAATATGTGCAGACAGGTCTTTAAGTGAGATGAAAAAAGTGGGTGCTCCCTATAAAGGAACATACCAAATACATTTCTGTGATTCCCATAGTGTGCCATCAGACCGGTATATTGGTTTCTCTCTGAGATGTAATTTTATCCAGACAAATGGCACAGCAACTGACATACGCCTAAAGCCTGTCAGTATGATTGGCTTTGTCACTGGGTGTTAGCTGTTTAAGATAAATGAGTAACAACAATGATTTCTTATAAATAATTAACATTGAAAATGTTTAAATTCTGAAATAGTGAGTCTGTGAATTAAATAGCATTGAGGCCTGTGGAAGGAGTTTCAGCCTTCAATTATGTGTACTTTATGTTAGATATGTATCCTCTTTTTCTCTGCATATCTTGTCCATCTGCACATCTTCAACCACCTCTCTTTCCTCTTCAGCATCCTCTTTTCACTCTTCCCCGAATGCCCTTCCTCACATCTCTGTCACTTCACCGCCCCAACATGCACTGCACTCCCTCAAATATAAGCACTTTAATTTCTCTTACTTTTGCCTTGCAAATATTTTGACATAAGTGTACCCCCTTCACACACATTTCCACAGAATTTCAGTTGCAAATGGAATACACAAACATTGTTCTGTGTGCTCTGCAGAGAGGCCAACCCACTGACAGGCACTTTGTTTGGCTTTAGCCTTAGCGCCTGCGTGCTCAATCAAAGCCCCTCATAAACACCTGGCATGGCTCAAGCCTCAAAGTATGCACAGAAAAAAATACAGATAAACAACAACATTATAAAATAGCTAACTCGTGGGGAATGCAAGATTAAGTAAACATGTAAAATAAGAGAGGAACTACATCGCTGAAATGCATACCCTCGACGTTTTTAACATTCATTGTTGGCAAGTCAATCCATGTTTTTGGCATCAGTGTTAACTTAGGGGCATGTACACAGGGCCAGTTTTAATGCCATACATCAGAGGACTGGCCACTGTAAGCACATGTTACACAGTAAGCACATATCTCTCGCTTTGACGAACAAACTGAAAAGCTGCCGTGAACACTTTACTGGTGTCACACCAGTAAAGTGTTCACGGCAGCTTTTCAGTTTGTTCGTCAAAGCGTGTCTGTAACCCACACCACAATACAGTAGCTCTGCACCCCACTAAAGCTGCCCAAACCCCAAGCATAAATGGCATCTAATCCATCACAGCTGACTTACATTTGCAATACGTACTCCTTCATTAAAACTTCACCTAAAATGCTGATATTCAACTACTACACAACAGACATGCTTCTGCACTGCTAAACCACTCCATGCTGCTAACCAACAACAAAGCACACCACTTATTTCTGCACCGAAACCCAACTCTAGTTCTGATACAACTCAGCAAAAGAAATGACATACTGATTCACCCGAAATCCAACCCTGTTCATGCAATACTCAAAGCAAACCCCTAATGATGTAGCCCCACACCAAGCACAGCAGATACACAAACTCTATCAGTTCAAATGCTGTTGTTCACTACTACTGCCCACCATTTCAACCGAAGAGATAACCGGCCACCCTGTATCCAATCACAATACTGCTTTCCGATCCAGACATACCCCTACCCAACCACATGAATGTTTTCAGCACCGAAAAAGACATACTCCAGTACATGTGCCAAGACTGTTGCCCAACGCAACACACCCCTGCACCACTAATCGGCTTCACATACGGACATCCAAAACTCTAGCACAAAAGAACATCATTTACACCAAATCACCCCCAACTCGGCGACAGCACATACCAGAAGATCCCGGGTCCAAAACCAGTACTCCTATCTCGCTCTAAGCGCAAATCATACTCCTGCATCCAGAATGCAACACCACAGTCGCGGCTCGCAATACTCACGGGGGGGACTCCCGGGGGTGGGGGGCCGATGGGGATTTAAAAATAAAGTTAAAAAAACCTTGAAAACTTACCTGACCGCCGAGTACGCGCCGCCTCTCTGCTGTGTGCTCCTGGGCCGGTGTCCGCGTTGGCGCCTTCGTGAGTGGCTGGTGGCAACCCCTCTCAGCCAATCCAGACGCTGCTCCAGCAGCGCCAGGATTGGCTTGAGCAGGGTCTGTCCCCGCCCATAGGAGACCGGGGGCTGCGGCCACTGGCCAGTAGCAACCCTCGCCCTCGCTCGCTCTCCTAATGCAGGGCACAGTAGTGCGCATGTTCGGGCTGGTCAGAAAAATGACCAGCCCAAACCCGAACATGCGCACTGGGCCTGCCCTGCTGCTGCCAGTCAACAACAAACCCAACCCTGCAGTGCTGCCCCACCCCCTTCAGCGACGCGTCCTGACTGACTCCGGCCAGCCCGATTTCGAGTCAGGACGCCGGTGAAGTTAATCTTAATCTTCCTCATTAAGTTAACGAGGAAGAATGTGGCCATGTGGCATTAGTGGGGCAACTCCCCAATGGACGCACCGCCACTGGCAGGTAGCTCCCTCCCCCTGCAACACGCCACTGTTTATGTTTAAATGCTGAACAGAGTCAGCAAAAAGCATTGGCAAAGCCAAAAGGCGAGACCTATTGGCTTTGCCAATGCTTGTTTTCTTTTGCTGAATAGCATCAGCAAAGCCACATCAATTGACTTTGTCAATGTTTTAACTGAAGTCTTAAGTTGTTGTGCTAGAATTTGCATTCCGAAATGCGAGACGGAAGGTTTCTTTTCTTTTTTTAATCATCCTTTCCTGTGGGTTTCCTTTCAGCAATTAGTGCAGCTGGCTGATTGAGATGCGGATTAAAAAACACGGCTCTGCCTTATCGTCCGTCGACAGGCTGTATTCCACACTTCACTGGGAGTGCTGAAGTGAATTTTCAAAAACTTCCGGCCTCTGAACGCCCACATTGTTGACATGATTTTGACGAATTTTACCAGAAAATTACAAGGAGGGCCTTTTGCTGGGTCAGCGATGCTGACTTCCCGGTGTGACGTGAAGGTCACACGTTCGACTCCCAGCAGGGCCAGATCAACCTGCCATCTTTCCGAGGTCGAAATCAGTGCCTTTAATTTGGGTAATAACTTCGTATTTACAGTGCTTGGAAATGCTATAATTGGGGTACTAAATAATTTGCTGTTAAAAAAGGTGTTATTAAACTTCAAATTTGCTCAGACACTCATAATACACTCGCACACAAATCTAGAATTATTTTCTTGTTCAAAAATATTTTTGCTTTTTAATCATCCAAAGATATCTCTAAGTTTTCCATATTAACTTTGGTACACTTTTGAAAAATAATAGATGAACCTTAACTTGACATTTTCAGTGCTTTACACGTTTACACCCCAGTCTGAATGCTTTTCTCCAGCACCCTCTTCCGTGGGAAAGAAACCTCGCCTGTGTTTTTTCATCTGATGCTACATTGAATTCGCTGAAAAGATTTCATTGTGCGAGAGCCTTCTTCTGCTTTAAATTACCCACTGGAGAGACCTGCCAGCTCTGCAGAGAAATGCAGAACTAATTTAAAAACATTCCGAGGATCATTTCAAACTAGGCGCGCTCTGTCCAAGAAGGGCCGCATTGAACTCAACACTTACGACCCTCTCTACAGAAAACTACACCTGAAAGCTTGTTCGTGGGTTTATTTTCCGACTATGGGCTAGATTCACATAACTTCTGCATACTCGCAAACGTGTGTGATCGCATAAAAAGTGCAATTGGTGCACGTGCAAAAAAAAAAAAGAAATGGGAAAGATGCACTTGGTGCAAGTTCTACAATGCCTACAAAATTCACTTTGTGCGTGCAACCTGCACTGGTCGTGTGAAAACCACCCATAGGTATGCCCCTTAAGCATCGAAGCTAGAATATCCAGGGATGCAAATATAAAAGATAAAATGTCGACTCCAAAATATCGAAAGGTAAATAAGTAAGTATACATTGACTATACCTACGTCCACAGATGCGTACCTTGACGACAGCGGCAGCTCCTCCGTTATGGCGGTGGAGCGTCGCACCCCCTGCCAGATACTGGCAAAATTGAAAAATAAAATGATAATAAACCCGGTTTATTATCATTTTATTTTTCTTCCAGGCCCTAGTCATGGGGGCGGGGCCTAATTTATGACAGGCATGAAGAGGGAGTGGTTGGCACTGCTCTCAGTGCGCATGTCAGTTTGGCTGGCCATCTTAGGACGGCCAAATCGACATGCGTACTGACATCTCTCCAACCAAAGCTGCATTGCAGGGTGGAGAGATCAGCAGGCACAGGCTCCCAGTCTTCATTGAAGCGGCAAACCAGCCAGCTCAGGCCAATCCCAGCACTTCTCTCATTCTCGTACTAGCATGAGAGAAACGCTGGGATTGGCTGTAGGGGAATGTGGGAGCCGCCGTTTGTGCACAACAGTCAGCAGAAGAAAGGCGATCGGCGAGCAGCAGGTAAGTTCTATTTTTTGTTTTTATTTTTTGTCCCCCCTGGGTTGCCCACCACTTTCCCCCTGGCACCAGCCGCTACTGCGTGACAATATATATTTCTTCAAGATACTTAGGTGCGGAGTTAGGAATTCTGTACTTCCTCGATATGCATTTACATTTCGATATTTTGGTGTTAGAAATTTTGTCCACGGTATTCTTGTGTCTCGATATTTAGTAGTACAACTGTTTGCATTTGCAATGTATATAACGTAAAAATATTCATATAATTGCAAATCCTAGAAAGTCGTTTTGTGATTCACAAAATAAGAGCAAGTAATTTGCTCCTTTTTAATGTTGCTGTAAGTCAGGAATTCCTCAGAGACAGTGTATGAAAAGTCTTATTTTCTGTTGTAGAGTATTTTTGCACTGTCCGTGCATCATGCTGTTAACGTAGAGATGCTTTAGCTGTGATACAGCTCATACAGTAGTAAAATAGCAAAAAGAGTATAGAAATTAGCAGGAGGGGTGTATGCTGCATCTATGGAATGGTTTGCTCACATTACCTGAAGACCAAGAAACTTCCTTTGGGCAGCGTCTAGCACCAACCAGAGATTTTTTATCCAAGCACACTGGTATTTTTGGATTAATCGAGTTAACATTGCCCAGGGATGGAAAACTGAGGCTGTTTCAGGTTCCAGAGATCTGCAAGGTTAGTCATGGTGGCACCACCTTCTAAACTTGAACATAATCAACAACTCGTGCTGCCTGGTCAATAGTGAGGGAGGCTTTCTGTAGGATGTTAGGTAAAAGGTTTGGGGAGGCGCGTGGGAGTGGGCTGAGAGAGGGCAGGAGACTGTGGGGTTGGAGGGAACAGACGGGAGCATTCTGGATCTAGAACAGATCATGACATGGAGAAGACTCAATTGAATGTCCCTTTTACAATATACCACTAGCAATTCTCAAAACAGCGAATACATTACCTGTGCGTGGGGCTGAGAGGTAGGAAAATTAATGTTCCACTGGGCAGGGGCGTTAGGGCGGGGACTCCCAACCACATTGTCCACTTGTGATCGTTTGTCTTGTGTAGCAATATAGGTCTTTTGTTAGTTCCTCATGTTCTAGATCACCTGTCCAACATCACTGTTCTCAGAATGTTTGATAGGCACTGTGGTTGGGTGGCTGGCAGACCAGAGAAGTCCACCAAAGGAGGATGAGCAGTGGTCCATCGTGCTCCTGGCGGGGGTATACTGGTGATGCTTCTGACCTAGTTGTGATCTGCACATATTGCTGTCCATGGCTAAGTGCCCAGCTTGGTTGCATTAGCACTGTGGGTTCTTTCTTCTGTGAATTTTACCCTGCGAGGACACGGAGACCGGGCAAGGGACACTTTGACAGGTCAGAAGACAACATTGTGGTCCACAGGGAAGTCATAGATCCCCCACCCTTGCTGCTGTTGCCCCCACCCAGCACAAAGCTATTCGGGTGCAGCTCCACCAGGAGTTGGGCCATGGGGAGGGCACCCCCAATCTCAGCCGGAGAGTAAGAATGGGTAATTCAGTGCCACTGGTGATTAACATGCAACCAGTCATGGTTAGAGTAGTTGATTTCTTTAGGAAAAACAGCATTTTGCATTCTAGTACACTCCCTATGCAATTTTGTTTAGCCTTTTCTTGTGATTTCGCACCCCAAGTAGGTGACGTCCCAATGAAGCTGCCTTACCTCACCTTATAGAAGAACTGGCCTTGCATACAAAAGTAATTTTTTTCCTGTGGAAATGTTTGTTCCACATATGTATAAAGGTTCCTAAATTTCTTCGAGTGGTTGAATGCCAATTGTGTGTTAGCAGAGCTATTTTCACCACGTTCAGCATGGTTAAGAATCAGATCTTGCTTTTTCTTTAAATTAACAATTTTGTTGTATAGTTTTCGATTTAATTTGAAGCACATCCACTAAACATTACGCATTGACGAAGACAACCTCAAGGAATGAATCTTCCCCACAAGAACTGGAAGTAAGACTATGGAGGTGACTTGGGTCTAATTGAGCAAATCTCCCTAAATTGTAAATTTGGAGCAATGTATACATCTGCTGTTTACTTTTCTAAAATGGTGTTGATCTTGACTCAAATGAAGGCCTGCTGATTTTGATGAAAAGTGTCTTTGCAAATACTATGTTTTGTTATTTCCTGTACAAGGTACCTAACAGCAAGAAGCGGTAGAGGACTTCCGAGAGAACACCTGATCTGCTGTACATAGTACCGTCTAGCGTAAGGGGTGCGAATCAGACCAGTTTACAGACCCATGATATGATTTCTTTAAGGCAAACTGGAAAGTTAATTTATACACTTCACATTCGTATACACAGATTTTTAAAGAACAACACTTTTTAAGTCTGGCTTGACAGAATGGCTGTCAGCAGGACATATTGATTCCAATTTTTTAAATATATATAGAGCGGTCTTTGGCTCTTCCCACCTTTGACTCAAAACATGCTGTAGGTTGCTTGGTGCATCCTTCCGCCTCCTCTGGGGTCACTACTGCAGGCTTTTTAAAAATGTTTTAAAAGGTTTTAGTCAGGACTCAACTTGCAAGCCATACTTATTGGTTTTGCTAATGCTTGTTTCATTCAAGTGCCAAAGCTGGTATTAGAATTTAGAAGACTAAAGGACAAAGGCCTTGCTGCAAAGCCGTCTCTGTTTTTTGCACAGCAAGTGCTTTGTGACATGACCTCAGTTATATGCTCAGTTTTATGCTGCTCTCCCCAGTACTCTACAGTGATTCACACACTGGAAACTGAACCAACATCCAGAGCTTGCACTTTGTGAATCACTACTACCTGCTTCGAGAGGTCGGGAGACTGTGAATGGTTGTTGACTACAATTGCAGTTGCTCACCATTGACACAGTGCAATGAGAATAAGAAGGAGGAAGGGGGCGCCCGTTTCATGTCACCGCCATCTTCTGATTCTCAATGAGTCACAAAGTTTTTATGTATTGCGTAACTTGCTGATTTGCAGTCACTTTACAGTCACAAGTAGGGTCGGACAGGCCTATTGGGCAATCAGGCAGTGATTGAAGGGCTGGTCTGACAAGTCAGTGTGTGGGCTGGTGTTTTAGCTGGATGTGCGCCTGTTTTATGGTCCGCTGGTCCGGTTTTTACTGTTGATTTACCTGATATTAAAGCAAACATTGCCAGCAGCAACGACAAATCCATGCAGTCTTCCATACCTTGCAAAACACTTATACAGTGTGTCTTTACAGGTCAAAACTACCCCAGTTTCAAAAACATGGGCCACTTTTTTAGCTCACTATTTCAATAATGGAGACCACATTTATTTTGATAACTGGGTCTAGTCTCTGTCCCACTCTGACCCTGACCACAAACCTGTCCTATTGCAAAATGTATGAGATGCAACCACAAAACAGCATAATACACATGGCATCTTGTCTCCAGAATCCAAAGATGAAAATGTAGGCAATAAACCACATTATCTTAAGTAGCAATTTGTTAATACTCACTCCCTTTTCAACTCCCACGTTGCCCCACCTGAAAGATATATCAGAGAGAAAAAAAGACAAAGCACTCTTAGACACTAAGGGCCCCATTAGGATGGCGGGCGGACACCCTAGCGGTGCTGGGACCGGCCGCCAGACGTGCGGCGGTCCCGCACCACTGATTAGGATGCGACCGCCACCCTGGCGGTCGCATTCTGCTATCTTGACATTGTGGCGGGTGCTGCTGTAAGCAGCACCCACCGCAATGCCAAAATGGCATGTTGTGCACTGCCATGCACAACGTGGCAGGCACCGCGCGGTGCCTGCCACCTTGTGCATGGCAATGTAGGGGGTACCATAGGTACCCCCCAAGTGCAGCCCCCCACCCCCTTTGGGGGCCCGCAACGGGCCCCCAAAGCAATTCCCGCCTTGGAAAGGCCTTTGAGAACACCCATCCTAATATGGATGGCGGTGCCTGGTAGGCACCGCCACCATATTAGTGCCCAGTTCCGCCCGGCCGACGATTGCCGACCGGCGGAAAAGCGGCGGGCGCATTTTGCGTCCGCCGCGATACCTTCGCCATGATAATATGGTGGGGGTTAAATAAGGTTGTGATTGCGGGCGGATCGTCACCGCCGGCCGGGCGGTGGCGATCCGCACGCCATCATAATGACCCCCTTAGTTACCGCACAGCAAACCCTGAAGATAATGATTGGTGACTTTCGTAACTCCTGTTGCAAAAAGCATCACCAGGCTGTGAAAAGCATAAGCACGCTGGAAACTGGAAGATGCAGAAAGGAAAAGGTGTGACAACAGACCCTCCCCTGCTGTGCCAGACCCTTCGACAAAGAATCTCCTGCGTTGCCAGTCACAAGGGCCTGGAAGTGCATCACTGTGCTAGGTTTGGGAGGCCTCATTCTGTCTACTCTTCCTGAAGGAGCCAAAGACCCCTCCTTCCCTTCAAACAGCTCCCCATTGCATTGTGGACCAAACCCTGTCTTAAGGAAAAAAAAACCCTCCCCTCAGCCAATGGTCCGCGTCATACTGACCCCCATTCCACCTCCGCTGTCTGCTCCTTTTTATGGTCTAGTTTGACAGCGCAGCCGTCACTAGAAAATTATGTGAGCATCACTAGAGAGGGGCTTTGGCTCCACCCACATGTTCGGAGCCAGAGGTACATGTTTTGATTGGGCAGAAGTTATGTGCTTCCACAAAAAAAAGTGCTTGCCCACCAAGCAGCGGTGATCATTTTGTTTATTTATCCATCTGCCTAAGCTTTAATTTTCAGGGCCATGCACATGACGTAGGAATGCAGTTAAAGTGCTATTGTTATTAAAGTGTGTTAGATAACTAGATAATTTATGTTGTTTTTATCTATTAACATTACCTTTTAGCCTACACCAATATTAGTCTACAGCTCTTTGCTTCCACACAAATACATATCCATCCCCATGCTATTTACTTGTAATGTTTCACATTACCATACAGCATTCCTTTAAACTCAGATCTATTGGCATTGCCAATGCTTGTATATTATCGTAAACACAACTCTACTTCCCCACTGCTATGTATGACCTCTGTCCAGTGCTTAACTGTTAAAAAAGAATTACAATTCAAGGCTGCCTACACTTCCTGTCTCTTTACCTCACTCTTGCAGGTTATTTTTCATCCCTGCTTTCTTCCACAGTGTTCCATCTTTCCTTTCCTGCATCTTTCTCAATGTTCTGCTTTTCTCTCTCTGGGTTTGGGTCAAAGTCTGATTATGAAAAGTAAGCACCAGTCTTCAAAAGCGTTTGCAAAGCCAATAGGTCTTGGCAATGAAACCTATTGGCTTTGCCAATGCTTTGTTTGTAAGTCAGCCGCTGTGGTTGTGTGGATACAAGCACACCCAGAGGGGCGAGATTTAAACAGGTATTGGTCAAAGATTAGAAATTAATTCAAAGATGGCCGCCATGGGTGAGAGCACATCCATGGCGGCCATTTTTGAATGCATTTCTAATACTGGAACAAACTGGCTCAAAGATGGCTGGAGTAGATTTGTGCACATTCACGATAGCTATCTCTAAATGTGCTTGTAAATATTTAAAAAAAATAGTGGGGTGCAGGGAGGGGGAAGCAAAGACGAGCTGATGGGGAGGGATGGGAGAAACCACAGTGAGATCAAGGACAAGTTGGCGGGAGGCGTGAATGGAGTAACACAGTGAGCGGGGACATGGCAAAGTAAAGGGTGGGGTTAGAGCAAGAAAACATATTCTCTTTGAGTGCTATAAAAAAAAGAAAAAAGTTGTTCTCTGAATACAAGCAATTTTAGAAGTGGCATGATACAAATCCTCCACTTAGAACTCTGTAAAACCTAAATGCTCCTGGGCAGGACAAACATAAGAATAGGGAAGAAAGACATTTGATCAAGAGCAGTCAATTGAGATGAACAACAAGCCATCCAATCATGAGCAAGGGTGTGACCCAAAGCCAGCTCTATAGATATTCGAAACAATAGGTCTGAGCAACAAACAACTAAATCTGCCTGTAGCTGAAATCTAGAAATTGGTGCTGATACCACCTTTTTCAACCACTGGCACAAATTAATCACTGCCTCCTCCCTCCTCTCTTTTCTTCTGCTGCACTCTGTTAATTTGTACTGTCCACAATAGTGATAAAACGGGATTCTTATCTTATCTTACCATCACTAAGAATCCTCAGGTCGACTGAACCTTTTTACCTGCTGAATAGTGTGAAGGGAAGAAAACTCAATTCTTCTATCCGACAATTTAGGATACAACTTTTGACTCCAAAGATCACTGACTACGAATTCAAATTTTAAGGGTTTATTACAAAGCCAAGAATAACTGCACATACAAGCACCTCAGCACGAGGTTAAAGAAATAGATGGGCACTAATACAAACATCATCCTACGCAGGAGTCTCATCCGACTCAGAATAAGAAGAATCGTTAGCTCCAGAAGCATTAAACTAGCAATGACGGCTCCAATCTCTATTTTATTCTTCATTTACCTAATAAAAAGGAAAGCGTTAAATCTGTCCCTACTCTATCACTAAGGTGACATCCCTACTTAACAAGGTTTCCCCAGGCAAGAGTAGAAAAAGTAAAGGTGTCAGCTGTGAAGACTTCCTAAGAAGTGCACTCACTTAGCATTTGAGCTCGTTCTAAGATGCTCCTTCCTAACTAGATCTCTCTCTTTCCCCCTTCTCTCAGGTCTCCTCTACCTCCAATCTGCTCTCCTCCCTCGGGGCACTATCCCTAATACAAAATCCACATACGATAGAACACGCCCTTGTCACGCCTCTTCGGCCAGGTCTTCCTTCTCCTACTTTTCCATCGAAACTCTTACTTCATCCAGAACGGTTACAGTGACCTTGGGTCCCAGGCACCTTCTCCGCTGAAAGTATCATCCTTGCATTCCAGTATACTCCCATCTCAGTGTCTCCCACCATCCTAACTCCTAAAACAAAGAGCCAGTCTTTCTCTAACGAGGCATGTGTCCTTGCACCTGCAACAGAAAATACATTCAACAGAAACTTTCCACTGTGCTAATTAATCTACCGTCGGTGCCCAGAGAGCCTTCCCAAGAGAACACCTTCTCGGCCTACAAAATAAGCTAACATAGGAACGAACAGGCCTTTCTTTGACGTTTATGCGGTCAGGCCTTTACACAATTTAAACACACAATTCTAATCACTTCTATAAGCATTGGTTCATTACATTTCATATGTGAAAAAGTGAACTACACGTGCAACTTAATATGGTACACGTTTAAACTACTACATCTCGATTACACATGAACTAATTCCTTTATGCATCATTTTGAAAGCGTTTCAGTTAAGCATTACATTTGCATGATTATAATAGCACAATTACTTTTCTATTCGCTCTAATAGCTGCGGTTTAGAACTACATTTTACTGGTCATTCATTGATATATAACTGGATATATGCGGGTGCGGACTAACGGTGATTATAATGCACCCCTACAAATTTCTCGAGAACATAGCGCTCTATCAGTTCCCCCCTTTGATGACTCCTGTCCTCACACTTTTTACAACTCTCTTGGAGAAAGAACTGACCTAAACAGAACTTGTTGCCATTCTCCCCTGTCGGAATCTCTCCAAACTCTTAATATTTCGATAGTGACTGTCCTGCAGTCTAGCCATTCTCCCCTCATTTTCTCTCAAAGCTGTCTCAACTCTGCCTGCTTTATACCACTTGTATGCTCTGATAAAACCCCACAAGCAAACCATACAAACCACAACGATAATGAGAGGTCTCAGAACATAGCCAAGGAAACCCTTTCCCAAACTCGCAAACCAGCTTCCCACTTGGCCAAATCCCTTGCCAACTTTCTCCCAAACTCCCTCTTCTGTCAAATCCTCTATTTCATGATGGATCGTAGCGATGTTACTTATATATTTCTCCAGATCTTTGCTGTTGTCTGGTATATAAGTGCAACACTCTTGAACCTTCAACATTTTACAGACTCCGCCCTCTTTTGCCAATAGGACATCTAAAGCAAGGCGGTTCTGCAAAACCATCGTCCTTATCGACAGCATCTCTCCATCCACAAGTATCAACGACTTTGCTGTATTCATTGACAATTCATCAACCACAGTCGCCAATCTCCGGATCTTCACATCATTCAGGATCACTCCCAAACTCGGTATCATTGCTCCAAAGATATCTCCTACTACCGCTCCTGCACTTGCACCTCTTTTCACTCTCGAATGCTTTCCACCTTCCAAAAGTTCCAAATCCTCTGCATGGTAAATCTTTGGAAATATAATTCCCAAATAACACGTACCACAGTTCGCTGGCAATCTCACATAAGCATTCCTTCCACACACATAATACACCGTAGGTATCACTTGTACAGGACCTTGCAGAAAATTCTTTGCTGATTCCTCCATAGTGAAAACATGATCACACTCACTCTGTCCCACAGAGACCTTATCATAATAGGTCTGCACACGTCTCACGCACAACTTCCCCCTTTGCACCATATCCAATGCTATAGGGCCATAACTTCCCTTCGCTCTGTGTAATCGCTCCTCGTCTGTCCAATCTACAGGACTGTCTCCAGTATAACATGTTTGTGTTAGTTTTCTATATCTATCTTCTACCTGATCTACAAACTTTTTCTCTACTTCTGTTAATGCACATGTTAAATTGTGTCTATGGGCATAGGCTGTATCTAAGTTCGAAGTCGGTATGAAGTACTTTCCAAGTCTATCTTCCGCCTTGTAATAATCATACTTGTTCAAATGTTTATGGGCAGGAACCTCTGAAAGCACGGCATCATAGTTGGAAAAGAAATACTCATAGTGACCTCTCCCATAAAACATACTAAGTAGCAAGCTACACGAAATTCCATAAGTCAGTGGAAGATGGTGGTATCTAATACCCTCATCCACTGAAGCTGGCACCTGCATCCACACATAACAATCTTTCGCATCCATCGCATCCACATACTCATATAGCAACTTGGCGTATGCGTTAAGCTTAAAATCACTTCTAGACAAATCTACATGCAACCTACGACTCTCTTCTATTAGCAAAGCTCTTTCGTCTCCTATGCCTCCCTTCTTTTTGCTAGGTGTAGTGGGTGTAGGAGTCCCTTGTACCCCCCCCACCTCTAGCTCGTGTGGAACCAAATATGAAACTACAACTACTATGATTATAGAAACTATCACACCTCCTACTAATGTGCCTACTAGCAGTTTGGATCTATGGTGTGAATCTCCAGTATCCATGATTTCGAAAAGCTCTCAAAGTTCTTGGTTTCAGCAATGAACACTCAAAAAGTCTCAGTCTTTTTCACGCGTGACTTGCTTAACCAGTTCGAGCAACACTCCGAAGCAGCTGGAAATCCCCCTTTCAGCTACAGTTCCTTATTTACATAGTCCAGAAAAAGACTTCCCTAAGTCCTCGTTTCTCTTCTGTGGAAAGTCCCTAAGTTTATTCTTCTTCCACTCGGACCTAGGTTATCTTCTTCTTTAGACTTTTATTTACAACAGCTTATACTCAGTCCAAACTAAGATCAGCTCCAAGTGCTTCTAAAACATACTGCAAAAGTTCAAGACGAAGAATTATCGTTTCATGTGAAGGTGGCTCAAACCCAAATGACGGAAATCCAAGTCGATGCAAAACCAATTGTCGAACTTTACTCAGAAGTGGGGGATTCGGAACCGTGAGGGTCAGTACTCCTTCGATTTCGAGCCCTGGTACTAACAACACCACCTCCAACACCACGTTCGGGCTCTTGCTGACCACCAGCATGGACCTCAGCCTCCCTGAACTCACTACCCCCGGCATCAGTTACTGCGTAAGTCCACTCCGGGGTAGCGTATCTCTGGCAAGGTACTCTCGTTCTTTTCGACCTTCTCTGAACTTCTTGAGCCTGCTCTCCGTCACTTGCTTCCGATTCAGACGTCTCAGACACTGGAGCAAGATCTCTTTCGGGTGCCAATCTCAGATTCAATCGCCTCTGTCTTTCAGGCCAAGCCTCCTCGGTTCTGGTCGTTCTTCCGCTTTCTCCCCCTATACCCTGTGCACCACTTCCTTCTTCTGCTGAATTTGACTCTACTCCACCCACAGCAACACCTCCGTCATCCGAGTCAAAGTCAGGGTTCTGGTTGTCGGAACCCTCTTCCGCTTGTTCCGGTGCACAACCAGCTGCTTCAGCTGCCCTCACAGCTTGACTTGTCCTCTCATGTGGCCCTGCCACATCAGCTGGATTTTCATTCACGAGAGGAGCTGTTTCTTCCGAGGGTGCTGAAACTCTGCGGGTATGGGAAGCATGCACCCAGTTCGGCAATCCTCCGCACTTCACTGCTGTGTTCGTCACCAGTATTACCTGGTACGGGCCTCGCCACCGAATATCCAGACAGCTCTTCCTCACGTGCTTTCGAACAAGCACCCAATCTCCGGGACACAGGTCGTGGCACAGATCACTCGAGGCCGGAACAGCTGCAGCTTGCACCTGCTGGGATACAGAACGGACCACATCAGCTAGTCCTTTGCAGTAATCGAGAATCAAGTCATCAGTGATGTTTATCAAAGCTGTAGCTGGTACTGCTGGCAATTGCATCACCCTCCCCATCAGAATTTCATGTGGGGATAACCCAGTTCTCCTGTCTGGGACACTGCGAATACTCATAAGCACAAGCGGCAGGGCATCAGGCCACTTCAGAGACGTTGATGAACACACTTTTGCCATCCGGGCTTTCAAAGTCGCATTAACCTGTTCCACTATCCCAGAAGCCTCTGGTCGATAACTGCAATGTAGTCTCTGGTCGACATTCAATGCAGCACAAAGTAACTTCATGATTTCACTGTGAAAGTGTGTTCCTCTATCCGATTCCAAAGAGGTTGGAAAACCAAATCTCGGGATAAGTTCCCTCAACAATAACTTAGCCACTGTGAGAGTGTCACACCTACGTGTTGGGTAAGCCTCCACCCACCGTGAGAATACACACACCACCACCAAAATGTACCTCAACCCATTGCACTTGGGCATCTCAATGAAATCTAGCTGCATCCTATTGAAGGGTCCTCCTGACCTCCCAATGTGACTCAATGTGACCACAGTCTTCTTTCCAGCATTCATCTGTTGACACGTAACACATCTCTGACAGACTGCTTCAGCAATTGCACGAAATTTTGGGTTATACCATGTCTGTCTAAACACACGCACCATTGCATCTCTGCCAAGATGTATTGCACCATGTATCAGTCTTGCCATCGGGTTCAACAAATTCTCTGGCAACACCGCTCGACCATCACTGGAAACCCAAACATCAACATCTCCCTTTTCACATCCTGCTCTGATCCATCCGTCTCGTTCTTGATCTGAAACATCATCCTGCAGTCGCTTGAGTTCCTCCCAAGTGTCTGCCATGGCTAACATCATGCTGAGCTCGGTTCTTTCTTGGCTCTCTCCTGTGTAACCCCCTGTGAATATACATCCTTGCTCTGCACAAAAGCGGGCAACTTCATCGGCATAGTTGTTTCCCAGAGAGACAAAATCATTCCCCTTTCCATGAGCAGCACATTTGACTACTGCGATTTCCTTCGGACATTGCAATGCATCTAGTAGCTGTCTCACATATTCCCCATTCCTAATGGGTGAACCAGATGATGTCATGAATCCCCTCTGTGACCATAACTGTCCGAAGTCATGAACCACACCGAACCCATACTGGCTGTCAGTGTAGATCGTGATTCGGATTTGATCAGCGGCCAAACAGGCACGAGTCAAGGCAATGATCTCAGCTACCTGCGCGGAGTATACTCCTTCCAGACAAGCAGCCTCAACCACTCCTGAGATGGTACATACAGCAAACGCTGCTCTCAACTGACCAACACTGTCTCTTAGGCACGAACCAGCAACAAACAAAAAATTCATCAGGGTCAGTCAGTGGTTCGTCAAAAATGTCAGGTCTCGGTTTGGTGCATAGTTCAGTCACATCGAGACAATCACGGTCCTCACAATCTTCATCATCTGTATTCGGTATGGGCATTAATGTCGCAGGATTTAAGACAGAGCACCTTTTCAGAGTCACATTCTCTGCGGCGAGTATGACTTGCTCATACCTCGTTAACCTGTTATTCGTTAGGTGCTGGGTCTTTGTCCAATTTAACAGAGTGTGGTACATAAACTGTCAAAGGGTGACCCATTACAATGCTTTCACATCTTTCAATGCTGACACCTGTTGCAGCAACGGATCTGAGACATCCGGGCAACGCAGAAGCTACTGGATCTAAAGTAGCTGAAAAATAGGCAACTGGTCTACGGACACCTCCATGGTTCTGAGCCAAGTCTGCTAAAGCACAACCCTCTCTCTCGCAACAGAACAGTGAGAAAGCCTTGTTGTAATCAGGCATTCCCAAAGCTGGTGCACGACACAAACCCTCTCTCAGTCTTAGGAATGACATCAAACAGTCGTGGTCCCATGGTACCGGATCACTCACATCCTTGTGCGTCAGCCTCTGCAAAGGCTTTGCCTCCAAGGAAAAGTTGGGAATCCACTGGCGACAATAGCCGACCATTCCCAGAAACATCCTGACCTCCCTCTGAGTGGTAAGCGCAGCCATGTTCATTATTGCCTCAATTCGATCTGGTGACACCTTCCTCTTGCCTTTCTCTATTCTGTGACCCAAGTACTGCACTTTGTTCAGACAGTACTGCAGCTTGTTCGGAGACACCTTGTGTCCATTTTCTGCCAAATGGTTCAATAGGGCTATCGTGTCTATCCTGCAAGCGTCTTCTGTTCCTGAGGCAATAAGCAGATCGTCAATGTAATGCACGAGAACTGAGTTCTGTGGCAATACGAGACTTTCAAGATTCTTCATCAAGATCTGATTAAAGATCGATGGACTCTCGGTATACCCTTGAGGGATACGACACCATGCTAACACACGATTTTCCAGCCGGAAAGCAAAAAGAAATTGGCTTTCTTCGTGGAGCGGTATCGAGAAGAATGCTTGACACAAATCAATCACAGTAAACCACTCGGCTTCGCATGGGATCTGAAACAGTATCACTGATGGATTTGGTACCACTGGACAACATGGACAACTATCGTGTTGACCTTTCGCAGGTCTTGCACGATCCTGAACTTCCCACTCGGTTTCTGTAGTCCCATGATGGGTGAATTACATGGGCTACCTCTTATCTCCTTCAGAATTCCCTGCTTGATCATGGACTCGATTACAGGTTTAATCCCTGCAATAGTCTCGGGTGACAGGTTGTACTGGGGCGTTCTAGGGAATTCGACATTCTGCTTAACCTGGATCTGTACAGGTTCAACCCCTTTGATCAGTCCGATCTCTTATCCCGTGAATCCCACACCTCATGTGACACAGAATCTCTCAAATCTAGTGGAAGTTCCTCCACAGTCACCACAGGATACATTTCTATGCACAAGTGCTGATTCGCAACCTTGAAGGTGGCATCATCATCCTTCGTCTGGACCTCAACTCCCCTAGGTGTGCAATAGATGGTGCAATTTAACTTACACAATAGACCTCTTCCTAATAGACAGACTGGACTCGAATCGCACACCACAAACTGATGTCTATCTCGGAAAGAGCCTATCCTCACCGGAATCGGTTCAGTCAATGGGCTAGTTATCTTCTTGTTTGCCACTCCAACAACTTGGATCGATTGTCCAGAGAGGGGTAGGTTGGGGACTACTGCTGATCTTACAGTAGACCGGGTAGCGCCAGTGTCAACCAAAAGGGTGGCAGGATGACCATCAATGTCTGCCTCCACAAAAGGTCCTCTCTGGTCTACCTCCAAGACTGCTCCAAGTGTGCAGTCTTCCTCCCCCCTCAGGCACCGTCAGGCTAACGGGTCTGGGCTGTACTCATCATACCCTTCGAAAAGGGGCATCTGCTGGTAAGTCCGCGTTCCCTGCGAAATTCTCGGTGGCTGGGGAACTTGCACCTATGGGTTAAACGTCCCCCCTTTCATCGATCTGGGCCTCGTCACAGTATTGACTTCCTCCAGCACGGATGCCTGAACCCCTTCTACCTCCTGTTGCACCTGATTGGCTGGGTTCAAGGGACACTCGCGCTTCCAATGTCCAATCTGGTGACAAAGATGACACGCAGTGGTCTTCTTCAATGTCGCCACATCCATTCCCGTCTTAGGATCTACAGGTTTCCCTTTTCCCTGACCTTGCCCATTCTGGTTCCCTTGATTGTTTCCCTGTCTTCTTCCCAGCGTCCCTCCGCTAGGCTGGACCTGAGCTGTTTGCATCTGAACAAGCATCAGTTTGTCCTTCAGCTTCCGGTGCTTCGAGTCTACTTCATCACTACAGTACCTCGCATACCGCAAGATTTCATCCACCGGCTTGTTCTGCCAACAGATCAAATGTTGCTGTAACATAAGACTAACCTCCGGTCTCAATCCTAGGACAAACTTTGAGACAAACTGTCCCATATCCTTGGGGTCTAAGGTATCTAGTCCACTATACTGTTTAAAAGCTTGCAAGAGTCGTTCATAATACTCATGCACTGTCTCCTTTGGTTCCTGAACAGTTCGATCTATCTTAACCCAATCTATGTCTTGAGGCGAGATCTTCGACTTCAACCATGTAATCACTTGTTCGAACTTTTTCATGACTATAGGTGACGGACCATTTGTGACAGCATCCCTTTCAGGTTCAGAAGTCGGCCACTCAACTGCAATTTTACAAGCTGACCATAAGTCTCCTGGTACTACGATATCAAACAAGGCGTTCAAATCAATCCACAATACCTTCGAAATTTTAACAAACCGGTCAACCTGTTTGTACCACTCTACTGGTTTTTCCCTCAGCCGAGGAAAATCATTTGTAAATGCAGCCAAATCACCTCTACTCCATGGCACATGCACGTACCCTCCGTTCTGAACTTCCCGTAAAGGATAATTCCCTACTCCTGTCGTCCCTCCCCCCGGAGGCGGCGTCTGTCCTACGTTCTTTTTGGAAATCTTCTTCTTAGACCACCTTTGATCCCATTTGTTAAGCATGACCCATATACGCATCCCTACAATCAGGTCCTTGGTATGTGTCCTCAGTCCTATGACCCTTTCTCTTCCAGCTCTTGATCACTGTATTGCAACCTATGGGATCCTTGCAACGATTTCGTTTTAGTCAAATCCACCTCATATTTCTTTGCCAATTCTGTCAATTTCTCATGTGCCGCCCTCGCTTTACGAGTCACATCCTTTGCTACAAAAAGCAGCTCATCTGGTTCATAGATCTCTATTCTAACCAAAGGCAGATTCCCGCTAATCATTTCGTCTACCTCTGCCTTCAACCTCACTACATCCAACATCCTTGCCCTCATGGCACTCCGCAAGATTTCTCGACAAGCAGCACCATTCCGTTCATCATAATCACAGCTTTGTTCTTGTGGCTTACTCTCTTCTATCGTATTCCTAGAAACTGGTCTGTTTCCTGAGTTGTCTTGCTCCACATCTCCTGCCATCCTATCACCCTGATTCCTCACAGGTGGTACCCACATTCTCAAGTCTGATCTGGACTCGACCAAAGACCTTGGTCTTACCGGTCTCACATCCATCTGTCCACTAGAGGAGTCTGCGGTGGCTGGCAATGGCGTGCTCGCTTCTATGGGCTTCGGAGAGTGGACCATTCTCTCCTCTACACCATTCCCTCCAACGCTGATCCCCTCTCTCCCTGTCGTCTGCGATAGACTTCCTTCACTTACTCGATCTGGGTCATACACTGATACTATAGGACCAATGGTAACAGGTACCGTCAGGGCATCCGGCAACCTCACACTTCCCCTTAAAGGTTGTGTTCCCACTCCCTCTGTTCCTGTGGAGATTTTTCCCACTACTCTCACATTTGTCTGATTCTGTAACTCGCCAGTCCCTCCTGCCACAGTCGATTTTCCTTCGCTATAATCTGGATTCAATGGAGGTGGTCTCTCTGACAGCAGTCTCTCTATCAAGCTGTCGTCCGTATCACTGTCATCTTCCTCTACACTCTTTGCCTGAGTATCTCCCGTTTTCTCTAACAATGGATATAATCTATCCCCTTCAATCGTTTCCACTCTCCACCTTTTCTCCAGTGCATCCCATCTCACATCTTGAAATGCCCTGATCGACTTTTTCACCCTTTCCTGACTTCTGTCTCTTTTTCTGTCATACGCTGCCCTAATCCATGCATGTAGTGCCTCAAATTGTGTCGGTCTGGGCAGTGGTCGTAAAGAAGACATTACGGTTTTCAGCTGATACAACACTTCCAACCTGAAGGTACCATAGCGTGGGAAAGCCAATTCTCCCTCTCCCTGTGTCATTGTATGCCAATTCTCAAGCCAAATCATAGTATGCAATCCCACATTCTTAGCCATGTAATGTGCTGGCGTATCTTCGGGAGGAGCCCCGAGTAACCACATGTCTATCACCTCTACATAGTTCTCGTAAAACTTTAAAACATTTCATGATGAAGCAGATTTCCGTTCGCGCACAAGATTTCATTTTTACTTCCTGATGTCAGTCCACCAATACCAGCGCGACTCACACCAACCGACCTATCGCAGCGCGGCACTGTCTGACGTCACTCTTCCTCCGCTCGCAGCAGTTCCCCTCCTTTACAATTCACCTCTCACGCTCACACGCGTCCCAATCACACTCTGAAGTAACTGTCTGCCCACAAAACGACCGGACAATCACCTCTCTGACTGTCTGTCCACCAACGACCGGACAGTCTCTCAAAACTGTTGACCTCAAATCTGGCAACTGTCTGTCCGCGAAACGACCGGACAATCGCCTCTGACACAATCGATTGGGTCCAAACACTCAATGTTTCACACACACAACAACCTACGACCAGCGTCGGTTATTCGCACACTCACACATACGCTCCCTATCATCAGTGGGTTAATCAACGACGTCTCATGACTCCCACAACCTCTGGTCAACAATCTCAATTCTGGGTGTCTTCTACACCACAATCTCTTATCCCGGGATATCGAATCAAATCTTTCGGCCCCGCGCACGCTCACGGTCCGATCCTCAATCACACGACTCTCATTCCAACTCCGCAAGACATCACACAATCAAATCAACACCGCATTCTAACAAGCATCACCCTGTTCATACTCACGCTACCATGAACTGCTACTTCGCCGCACCGTCACTCTCCGTCGGTTATCATCGACCGCCGTCGTCCTCCTCTTACAATCCACTGGATCACCATCACTCGGGCTCTATGGGGCAAGTAATCTCTTATCCTAATCTAGATCTCCCCTTACTATCAGAGGAAACCATCCTACTCTGCTACCAACTGATAAAGCGGGATTCTTATCTTATCTTACCATCACTAAGAATCCTCAGGTCGACTGAACCTTTTTACCTGCTGAATAGTGTGAAGGGAAGAAAACTCAATTCTTCTATCCGACAATTTAGGATTCAACTTTTGACTCCAAAGATCACTGACTCCGAATTCAAATTTTAGGGGTTTATTACAAAGCCAAGAATAACTGCACATACAAGCACCTCAGCACGAGGTTAAAGAAATAGATGGGCACTAATACAAACATCATCCTACGCAGGAGTCTCATCCGACTCAGAATAAGAAGAATCGTTAGCTCCAGAAGCATTAAACTAGCAATGACGGCTCCAATCTCTATTTTATTCTTCATTTACCTAATAAAAAGGAAAGCGTTAAATCTGTCCCTACTCTATCACTAAGGTGACATCCCTACTTAACAAGGTTTCCCCAGGCAAGAGTAGAAAAAGTAAAGGTGTCAGGTGTGAAGACTTCCTAAGAAGTGC
Organism: Calotriton arnoldi; assembly: GCA_963921515.1. Taxonomy (NCBI): domain Eukaryota; kingdom Metazoa; phylum Chordata; class Amphibia; order Caudata; family Salamandridae; genus Calotriton; species Calotriton arnoldi. The sequence continues at coordinate 217,322 of CAWUFW010010592.1, read as the reverse complement.
ACTCACTTAGCATTTGAGCTCGTTCTAAGATCCTCCTTCCTAACTAGATCTCTCTCTTTCGCCCTTCTCTCAGGTCTCCTCTACCTCCAATCTGCTCTCCTCCCTCGGGGCACTATCCTAATACAAAATCCACATACGATAGAACATGCCCTTGTTACGCCTCTTCGGCCAGGTCTTCCATCTCGTACTTTTCCATCGAAACTCTTACTTCATCCAGAATGGTTACAGTGACCTTGGGTCCCAGGCACCTTCTCCGCTGAAAGTATCATCCTTGCATTCCAGTAAACTCCCATCTCAGTGTCTCCCACCATCCTAACTCCTAAAACAAAGAGCCAGTCTTTCTCTAACGAGGCATGTGTCCTTGCACCTGCAACAGAAAATACATTCAACAGAAACTTTCCACTGTGCTAATTAATCTACCGTCGGTGCCCAGAGAGCCTTCCCAAGAGAACACCTTCTCGGCCTACAAAATAAGCTAACATAGGAACGAACAGGCCTTTCTTTGACGCATATGCGGTCAGGCCTTTACACAATTTAAACACAATTCTAATCACTTCTATAAGCATTGGTTCATTACATTTCATATGCGAAAAAGTGAACTACACGTGCAACTTAATATGGTGCACGTTTAAACTACTACATCTCGATTACACATGAACTAATTCCTTTATGCATCATTTTGAAAGCGTTTCAGTTAAGCATTACATTTGCATGATTATAATAGCACAATTACTTTTCTATTCGCTCTAATAGCTGCGGTTTAGAACTACATTTTACTGGTCATTCATTGATATATAACTGGATATATGCGGGTGCGGACTAACGGTGATTATAATGCACCCCTACAAATTTCTCGAGAACATAGCGCTCTATCAATAGTAAACCACAGCACAGCTTCGCTTTGTAACTATGCTCAACGCTATATAGATCACATACATACATACAAACTATGTCAAATGCTGCAATTATAACTGGCATACATATATAGCAGCACTAGGGCATAAACAAACTCAGTGGGGTGCTATACTCTTCTTGACTGCCAGCTGTCATCCTCCCAACCTCAACAAGTGTTTTTCTAGCTAAGCAAATTTGACAGGCATATCAGGACATAACCCTGATTCCCATCAGAAATTATCTACAGCCTTGACTCTAAATGTCGTGTGGCAGAAACTGAGCTTTCAAAATAGCACAGTATGAAAAAAGAACCAATTCAAATCTTTCCCCAAGCTGTCAAATGTCTGTATAAGTAAAACACAGTCCCTGAAAGCCTCTGGTTAATTGATTTCACTTCATGTCACGCTGACACCAGTTTCAGACTGGTCCCTTTCATCAGGCTGCCTGCGCCTTCAAGTAAACAGCCTGGATTTAGTCTCCAGAAATAATTTGTTTGGAATCTATACTCGGTCTGACACATCTAGTGTAAACCTATTGCAACTCTACAGTGAACAGTCATGTTTCGGTCAAAGCTACAAGTCAGCACACGTGCTGTCTGTTGCAAGACATATTGTATTGTATTGAATTGTAATTGCATTTATATAGCGCTTACTACCCCTGACGAGACGTCAAAGCGCTTTTTCGGCAAGTAGCACGCTACTCTGGAACCCATGAAAGGATTAGTGGTGAAATTAGTATAGTGAAATATGAAATTAATTTGAGCCGTGGATATGTTAGTCGGTTATTTGGATTGAGAATGATAGTGAAGGGATAGAAGAGGGAAAAGGTTTGCATTTATATAGCGCTTGCCTCCTCCGATGAGGCGTCGAAGCGCTTCTAGGCGAGCAGCACGCTACACCGGAACCAAAAATCAAAAAAGGATTAGTGGTGAATTAGTCTTGGGGATATGAAATTAATTTGAGCGGTGGACATGTTAGTCTGTTATGTGGATTGAAAAGGATATTGGAGGGATGGAAGAGGGAAGGGTTTGCATTTATATAGTGGCTGCTACCCCTGATGAGGTGTTGAAGGGCTTTTTGGCGAGTAGCACACTACTCCGGATCCCAAAACAGGATTAGTGGGTAAATAAGTATAGGGAAATATGAAATTTGTTTGAGTGGTGGACATGTTAGTCTGTTATTTGTATTGATAAGTATAGTGGAGGGATGGAAGAGATAAGGGCTTGCATTTATATAGTGCTTGCTACCCCTGATAAGGTGGTAAAGCGCTTTTTTTGACAGGTAGCACGCTACTCTGGAACCCATTGTGGGCTTACTAACAATATACAGAAGCTTGAAGCCGACTTTTTGCTTACCATTGGCTGGCTATCCTGTAACTATCATTTTCCTGCTTCTTATTTGTATCTCAGCTTGTCGATCTTGTGTTGTCCTCATAGGGAGCATAGTCTCTTTACCAGCTCTTTTGATTGGCTGGCTTCTATGCTGAAGCTGATTGCTTTTCAAGCACAACTTTATTCTTTTGGGTTAAGCTGTCTCCTTCATGTACGTCTCTCCCCCTGCACTCCGTGTTGCTGTCTGTTGCCTGTGAAGGGGCCTGGGCCCATTCGTTCAGTTCTGCTCCAAAATAGATCTTCCGGTGGTTCTTTTTAGCAGCATAAAAGTGTAAAGCGGAGTTACATTTTGCAATTCATTCAGGACACAAGGCAACCCAATAATGGTTACACAAGAACCCAAGTCGACAACCAATTGAAGGTCAGTCAAATTTATTACAAATTCAGAAATAGCTGGACATATACAAATCTCAGCATGAGAGTATAAAAGTACAGAGGAAACAGAAGAAATCCAAATCTTTTAAAGATATTTACTCAGTGCAGCATGGAAAGAACAATAAGTTCATTGACGATTATGCAAGAGATGAGAAAGCAAAAGTCCAAGTTCCCCTGCATCAGCACTTCTTCGGTATGAAGCATTTAGTTCTGTCTGTCCCTACTCTAATTCTAAAGGTGACATCCCTAAATTAGCATATAGGAAAAAAGGTTTGCAAGTGGAAAGGTGTCTGTGGCAGAGTCTTCCTAAGAAGTCACTCCGTCATGGGATGGGTCTGCAGCATGAAGCCACAAGCAAGAAGGGAGCAAATAAGCACTCAGGTGCTCTCCGAGGGGAAGGGAAGCAGGAATGGGGTGTCTGTCCCTCTCTACAATTCATCATATACTCAAAGTTGTACTCAGCCCATAGTGCTTTTCTCACACATATTCTGCAATAGGCTCAGCCGCGAAACTTTCCATGACATCGACTCCTTTCACAGCCTTCTCCATGTACGCCCCTCTGCAACAGCTCGTCCTTGGTCTTCTCTCCTTCTCCCATGTGAAAGCACATCCCTCCACCTTATCTTCTCCAGGCCAAGCTAACTGTAACTCCTTCGTTCCACAACTTATCTAATAGAACAGTACACCTACTCTTCCCTAGCAAACATTGTCCACCTGAAATGCAAGCATGAGAACAAGAAAAAAACATTCCACGAACCCCACATGGGAATTTAAGCATTAGTTCAGAAACTAGAACATTTCAATATGTACTGCAAATTCAGGCCTATGACTTTTAGGCTAAAATAATGAATTGGCCATGTTATGTATGCTAATATATTCAGAAAACGTTAGTGTCCAATTGGGACATGTTCTGTAACTACATTAATAAGTGTTTTCACTACATCATCAGCTCACAAAGCATGCAAAGTACAGTTAACGTATCACTGGGTCATATCACAAAAGAGGCCTATATAAGCAGATTACATTGGTTATTCACTTCAGCACAGACTCAATGCGTCATTTAATAAGCTTCACATCAAATCACATTAGTTTCATAAAATAGGTTGCTTGATTGGGCTTCCACTAACATAAAATGTCTCTAATAACATCTGGATAATATGTGAGCGCGTACTACAAGCAATTGCATTGCACTCCTAACAGGTACCCCACTATGGATGCAAATTTGCACTCTATCAGTCCCTCCTCTGATGACGTTAAGTCATCACAATAATCATCCCATCTGATTAGATAAGCCTATCAAATGATCATTTAGGAAACTTTCCCAGACGGACCGATCTAAACAGATGTTGTCGTATTCTCACTTGTCTAAACTTCTCCATACACCTCAGATTGTTGTACTAGTTTTCTTGCAACCTCTCTATCTTCCTGCCTTTTTTCCCACTGAGCCCTTTCTCTTTGCCTCACTCTATACCCCTTGTAGCTTCTCACCATGCCATCAAAAAAATTATACAGATTGCAACAATAAATATTGGTCACACAATATAACCAAACAATCCACTTCCTAGTTTCGCAAACCACCTTCCAATTGCACCAAACCCTTGTCCAACTTTATACCAGACACCTTCAGTAGCCATGTCCCTCAATTCTTAATGTAACTCTGCAATGTTGCTAATGTACTTCTGTAAATCTTTACTCTTATCAGAAATGCCAGTACAACACCGTTGGACCTTCAGCATGTGACAGACTCCGCCTTCCTTTGCGAGTAAAACATCTAAAGCAAGTCGGTTTTGCATCACCATAGCCCTACTCGAAACCATCTCACCATCTATAGGAAAAAGAGATCTAGCAGTAGTGGTAGACAACTTATCAACTATGGTTGACAACTTTCTTATCTTGAAATCATTCAACACTCCCCCTAAACTTGGTATTATTGCTCCAAAAATATCTCCCACAACGTCACCAGCACTCAATCTACATTTCTCTCTAACTTTCACTTCCTCTCCAGGATCTTCCAAATTTTTCACGTGGTATATTTTAGGAAACACCACTCCCAGGTAACATGTACCATAACATTTCCTAGGCAATCACAAGTATGCCTTCTTTTCACACACAAAGTAAACTCCTGGTATGATATGGGCAGTGTAATCCAGAAACATCTTCCAAGGACCACGAACCAAAAATGTATGGTCACACTCGCTCTTTCCCACAAACACAGAGCTATATCCACTTTCGGCTTGGTGAATACATAATCTCCCCATTTACTGCAAATCCAAAGATAATGGTCCTGAACTTTCTGCGGCTCGATGACCTAATTCTTTTTTCGTCCAATCAGGAGATTTGTAAGGTTTATTTCCTTCACTTACTACAACGCTAAATCTTTCTTCTACCTGATCTATGAATTTCTTATCAATGTCAGTTAATGTACATGTTAAATTGTGTCCATGTGCGTAAGCAGTATCTAGTGCAGCAGTGGGCACAAAATAATTCCCTATCATTTCTACTGTCTCCATTGTATAGTAATTGTTCAGGTGTTTGTACACTGGTACCTCAGACAGTACTACATCATAGTTAGAAAAATAATATTCATAGTGGCCCTTCTTATAAAACATGCAAAGGAATAGACTACAACTAATACCATAAGTCACAGGTAATGGTGGTGTGTAACACCCTCCTCTACGGATGCAGGTAACTGCATACAAACATAACAATCTCTAGCTTCCACCTGCCCCTCCATGTTTCCCTCGTGTACCCCCCTTCCTTTCTCACTTCTCCCCACCCACTCCACATTGCTTTCCTGCCTGTTGTTTCTCCTCCCCACCCGCCAGGTTGCTTCCTCCACCTGCACCCTCCTTCTCTCTCTCCCGCTGCTTCTCCACCCCACCCCCACCTGTTGTGTTGCTTCCGGTCCCTTGCTTCCCCCACCCATGCCTTCCATGTTGCTTCCCAATCCCCGTTCCTTTGTATTGCTTCCCCAATCGCTGCCCTCCATCTTGCCCTCCCCGCACTTAAAAAAATGCTTTTGTGCTACTATTTTTTATTTACCGATCCAAATCAGTAAAGAAAAATAATATTGCTTGGATAACTTTGCAGGCATGCACACCACGCATGCGTTTGCCTAGAAAACGACATAGCGCCTTTTTTTTAGATTGTTTCTTTAGCCATGCTGCAAAGCATTGTAGATGCTCTTGATGGAGCAGGGTAAATGTAAAAATTTTAACCTCCTAATATTTTCGTACAATATTAATAAACATGTTCGTTTAAGTAAATAACCAACAATGTATGTTAAGGGTTAATGGTAACACGCAATTCAGTGTGCAAATTAATTGACTTATAATTGGTTACGTATCTAACATAACATAATATTTGCGTACTAATTTAATAATAAATGCATGATTTGTGCTTTTAAATAAAACGTGTGGTTGGAAAATAAAGCGATGGTAAGTAAGGGACAGCTTTATATGTTGCTTCTGCTAGGTAATACCTAATTGGGGTACGTAGAAAGACGGGAGGGAAACGAAAGGGTTTATATTTCTTTGTTTAATAACATTTTGTTTATCTTTGAAAATAGTGCGCTTAGGCCTGCCGAGCAGCAATATAAAATGGCCGCGAGTTACTAGAGTGCGCATGAGCGGAAGAGACCATGTGATAGAGGAGAGAGGCTGTGGAAAAGGGATGATCACGTGCTGATGCCGAGAGGCTAAGATGAAAGTATGGTCAAGGCTGTTGTGACCCTTCTGAGCAGATGTGTGCCAAGATGATCAGCAAGAAGCGTGAGAAGCCTGGCTGAATCAATAGACGGAACTGTATTACACAAAATGTAACAGAAAAAGATACAATTTGGACTGATCGAAACGGATGAGCAAGTGCATGAACTGTGGGAAACGATGCTTGCATGGACATTCCACACGGAACTGGTTAAGACCAGGAAGTTTGATTAAAATGTATATGGACCTGAGTTTTTGACCAATGAGAATGAATCGCGCCATGTAAGAAGAAACATTTTATACTGTAAGCTAGAATTAGGGTATAAGAAGACCTACTCTTGGTGGGAGGGGTTAGAATGCTGTTCGAATGCTGCGGGAGATGCTGCAGAAGTTAGATGCTGCGTGAGTTAGATGCTGTAGATGGGAGAAGTTGCGGTTGCTGATGCTGACGAGCTGATGCTGCTGCTGTTATTTTCCTTTTCCAGTTGAGTATAAAGATGCTGCTTTAGGAGAACTTTTATTGATAGATTTTTATTAGAATTATTAGGCTTTCCCCAGAGAGATAGATAGATTGATCTATAGAGTTCTTATTATGATAACCTCATTTTTCCGTCTAATAAAAGTGCCTTGCAATTTCAAACTATTCTTATATTGATGATAAATGCAATGATCTGAATAATAAGCTTAATTTCAATTTCCTGCATTCAAAACTTTATATAAACTTTATTATTCTTTAAACAAATGACTCAGTGATTTTCTTTAGCTTAATGATTAATAATGAAATGGTAAAAGAGTTTATTGTGATTGAGCTGGTCTTAATCACCATCAACTGATTCCTACTAGTTGGTCCATCGACCAATGAGCGGAATACCTTAAAAGCAAATGAGAAATATTATGTCATTATAAAAGAGGTATCCCGTCTCCTTCCAGCGAATCGTTTTTCTCCTAGGTTCATGACGGAGGAAATCCAGGGAACAAATGAGTAAGTGAATGTATATGCGGTGTTATGGGCCCCACCGTCATATGGATATAGTGTGTGTGTTAGAGAAATAATTGCACCTGGATGACCAAAGCATAATAGGAGAATTATTTTTATTGTTAGCGCTGGATCAGATTTCTTGGTAGCAGAGTTATGGTTACTATAGATTAGTTTGGTGATTATTGATTTTTGATTATAGATTATTGATAAGTTTATGTCTAACACTTTTTGTTGTGTCGCGTTATGTTATATGTAAGTTTTCACGCTTCCGGGAAGTAGGAAGTGGAACACGTGTGGCAAGAGAAGTCACATGGAATTTTACACTGTCTGAGTTCATTTTTGGTAATAACACAGGTTGTGTTATATTAGGGACATTTTGCGTATAAAAGGTGTGTAAGTGAAATAGTGATCGGTTTTCTTGTGAAACTCTGGCCTTAATTCTCAGGAGCAGTATAGTCTCCACATGTGTTTTATCCCCAGAGAAACGGGTTTACTGATTGCTTGAAAGAAGGGTAAGGTAGAGGGAAGTGCTACTTTATCGGCGAAACTGAAAATTCTGTGGTAGGGTAGAGGTAAACGCTGCCTACTGGAAAATACAGAATTCTTGTGTGAATGGTCAAAGCTATCTTTTCGGTTTAGCGAATCAGACAATGGAAATGTTTTAAATGTTGTAAATTAACAAAGAATTGTTGAAAAAGAAATTGCCGATAAATTTTGTAAAGGAGGGGTCAAGAGTAAAAGTGACGTAGACAAGAGTCGCGCTGGGATTGGACAGTGCGATAGTCACATGAGAACAGGAGCAGGACTGACGTAGACAAAAGCCGCGCTGGGATTGGACAGTGCGCCGTAGACAGAAATCGCTGTGATTGGAGTGTTGGTGTGAGTCGCGCTAGTATTGGTTGAAATAACGCATAGGGAACAGTGTTGAATTGCGGATTGTTTAAGGAGAAAAAGGTTGTGAATCATGTCGTACTATGAGTATGGAAAAGAGAAAACGTCTTGGATGTCGAAAGTTAAGAACTTCTTTAAGAAGGACAAAAAGGTAGTGACTAGAGAGGGACAAATAATTCCTCCGCCGAAATCACCAGCTTCACATATGATGCTGAAATATGGATATCATACATGCATATGGTTAGAAAATTGGACAAAATATACCAAGAACGATGGAGCATTGGCTTTTCCTGAGAATGGTTCATTTAATGTAGCTGTACTACGGAACTTGAGAGAAAAAATGGTAATGTTAGAACCTAGACCTAGACCGACACAGTTTGAAGCTTTAACGGAATGGGAAGATGAGATGTATGAGCGAGAGAGATCCAGAGGATTAAAGAATCATGAGTTTTTGCCTGGAAGGTTGTGGGGAATAAATCATGAGGACAGAGTAAAGCGTTGGAGATATGCTAACATGGCAGGAGGTTTGTTTCCGGCTTTTGCGGTTGAGGAAGAAGCAAAGAGAAAGTGTACCGAGAAAAAGAAACATGTAGTGGTAGAAAAGTATGTGTATGGTGGTAGTGAAACAGATGACGAATTGCTGGAAGATATTTTAAACAGAAATCCACCTCCATACCAACAGACTTCTGCGGTGGTGACACCTAATGCACCGCCAATGGAAACTGGGAGGAATAAAAAACCCGAACGAAGAAATGAAATAAATAGGTCACAAGAAACATTTAAAACTTCACAAAATGAAGAGACAGAAAGTGACAATGCAATTGAATTAGCAAAAACGACAAAAGAATTGACTGAGAAAATAAGAGAATTGACAAAGAATATGGAAGCTGTAACTGTACCAGTAACGATAGGTCCAGTAATGCCAATTTTTGAGAATCAGAAAATTAATGAACATTCTTTAGTGATTCCCATGAATTCACATTTGCAAAGAAAAAGAGAAGGGATAGAACTGAATAATGAAGGTGCACACAATTTGGCTAGTACGTGTAGACCAAGTCCACCTACAAATTTGACGATAAATGAGAATGAGATTAGGAGAATGCCTATGGTGACAGAGTCCGCATCAGGAACACCAGAAAGAAGCAGTGATTGGATAGAATTAAATAGTACGCCTGTAGGTCCAACTCCAGAAGAGTTAAATGAATGGATGAAAGCGCTAAAAGCAAAAGAACCAGAAGAAAAACCATTAGATGTAATTAGGTTAAAAATAGACATGGAAGAGTTGATTTTGGGAACAATTGGAACAGAAAAACTAAAAAATTATCAGGATGATGAGATTATGTTTTTGTGCAAGAGTCTTACTTGGAGAGCTAGAAATTTACATGACAAATTGGAAGAGATTGCAAGTGAACTAGGAGTAGAATTTGTGAAAGTAAGGACGTTGCAGAAACCGTACAGAGTAGATTTTTGTGAGAAAGACATAGAGAATTTGAACACTTCAGGAAGACTGACCCAAATAAAAGAGCTGATTGTTTTATTGAGAAAATGGGGTGATGTGGATAGATGGAGAAATAGATGGACAAAGAGGAATGAGAAAACAACAGATAAAGCATCTTTAGCTTTTGCAGTGACAGATAGGGAACCAGTTGCTAGGGAATACCCGATGAGAGAAACACCAGATGGTAGTTATGTGCATGTTCCATGGACCAGACAAGATATACTGTCATTTACAAATGACTTCCCAAAATTGAGAGAGAAACCAGTAGAATGGTACAGACAAGTGGAGAGATTTGTTAAGGTGTCAAAAGTGCTGTGGATAGATCTAGATGGATTGTTTGATATAGTAGTGCCAGCTGATTTGTAGACAGAATGTAAGATTACTATTGATTGGCCAACTGTAGAATATCCAAGGGATGCTAAAACAGGAGCGCCAGGTCCAGAAGTGATGAGGAAGTATGATCAAGTAGTTACCTTTTTGAAGAATAAAATTCCACCAAAAGAAACAGATTGGGTAAAAATAGACAGAACAACGCAGGAAAGCAAAGAATCAGTGCACGCCTACTATGAGAGATTGTTGTTGGTTTTCAAACAGTATAGTGGTTATGAGACACTAAGTGAGAAGGACATGAGTCATTTTGTATATAGGTTTGTGTATGGATTAACACCAGAGATAAGTGAAAGGATTAAGCAGCACTTGATAGGATGGCAGAATAGCACAGTGGATGAAGTTTTGAGATATGCTAAGTATTGCAGTGATGAAATTGAGAGTAAACAGCGTAAATTGAAAGAGAAAGCCATGTGGGCACAGGTGAAAGTTGCAGAGAAGCAAGAAGCTCAATTGAGTAATACTAGTAGTGAAACAGGACAGTTTAAATCCCGACCTAATATAGGTAAAGGAAAAGGACAAATGAGCATAGATGAGGCAAAGAAAAAGTGGCCATGCCACAACTGCGGAAAGCTAGGACATTGGAGAAACGAGTGTAAATTTCCTCCAAAACCTAATGTGGAAAATCAATCATTAAATTCACAGGTGCAGAGTGAGGTAGTTACTCAACAAGGTCAGGTGCCACAACCACCACTTCCCAAGAGTGTTAACCAACAGAAATACAGTGCAGAAACAGGATTCTACGGAGGAGAACAGGTAAAACAGTTGTCGCGTGCAGCTGCAATTTCTCAATATTTGTTACGACAGGATGAGGATGACACGGATGAAAGTTCATGACGGTGCCTAAGAGAGAGGGAAGAGTGCGTGCTTGGCGCAACTCTAGAGGTAGATCAGTCTGGTCCATTTGTGGATGGAGAAGTGAATGGTGCAAATGTAACATTCCTTGTTGACACTGGAGCTACCCGTTCTACTGTTAGGTCAGTGGAAATTCCAAATCTTCCTCTCTCAGGTGAACATATCCAAGTGGTTGGAGTTTCCAATCAGCAAATTAAAACGCCTCTTACTAGATTAGTAAAGGTAAGAATTGGTCCATTTAGTGAAATGCACCGATTTGTGGTATGTGATTGTAGTCCCGTAAACCTTTTAGGACGCGATTTATTGTGCAAAATGAACTGCACAATTTATTGTACCCCAGACGGAATTGCATTTCAGACTCCAGATGAGGATGTGCTGTATAAAATGACAATGGTGAATTTAGAACCAGAAGTAAATGGTTTGTTTCCTGTATTTGATGCAGAGAAAATCCCAATTGAGTTGAAAAGGACAGTGAAAGAAGAAGTGTGGGACTTTACAGGAGAAGATGTAGGATTAATGAAAGGAGTAGATCCCGTTAAAATAACAGTAAAAGAAGGAACGAGTTACCCAAATACGCCCCAGTATAAATTGACTCCAGAAATAATTGAAGGAATAACGCCAGTAATAAATAAAATGATTGAACAAGGGATTCTAAAAGAAATCATGAGCAGTCCATGTAATTCGCCAATAATGGGACTGAAAAAGCCAAACGGAACATATAGAATTGTACAGGATTTGAGAAAGGTAAACAAAATTGTTGTGCCTTGTTGCCCAATAGTACCGAACCCTGCTGTGATTCTATACCAGATTCCACGTGAAGCAGAATGGTACACAGTAATTGATTTATGTCATGCATTTTTCTCTATTCCATTGCATCCAGATAGCCAGCCAATATTTGCGTTTAGGTTTGGAGAGCGTATTTTGGCATGGTGCCGAATTCCTCAAGGGTACACAGAAAGTCCCTCAATCTTTAATCAGATCCTAAAGAAATCATTGGAAGATCTAAGAATGCCAGAAAAGTCAGTAATGGTTCAGTATATTGATGACCTACTGGTGGCATCAAAAACGAAAGAAGCATGTGTCAATGATACAATTGCTTTGCTGAATCATTTAGCAAAAAGAGGACATAAAGTGTCCCCTTCAAAATTGCAGTTTTGTCAACAAGAAGTCCAGTATTTAGGGCATAAAATTGAGAAAGGAGTGCGAAAGGTAACGACTGAAAGAATAAAAATGATTCAAGGAATGAGAGCTCCAATGACACAAAGAGAGGTAAGAATGTTTTTGGGAATGGTTGGATATTGTCGACAATGGATAAGCGGTTTTTCACTGATTGCTAAACCATTGCAGAAACTGACAAAGAAGGATGTTAAAGATCCTTTTGAAATGAATGATGAAGAAATGAAAGCATTCAGAGAGTTGAAAAAGAAATTGTGTGAGGCTCCAGCATTGGGAATGCCTGACTATGAGAAAGATTTTGAGCTGTATTGCAGTGAAAGAGATGGATGTGCATTTTCAGTTTTGGTGCAGAGACATGGAACTATGAAAAGACCAATTGCATATTTTTCAGCTGTTTTAGACCCTGTAGCGAAAGCGTTGCCTGGATGTTTGAAAGCAGTTGCTGCTACTTGTGTGAGTCTGGAACAGAGTGAAGGCATAGTGATGGGGTATCCATTGAGAGTGTATGTTCCCCATTCTGTGGAAATTCTTTTGACAAGAACGAAAACCCAATACATGACACATAGTCGGCTGACTAGGTATGAAAAGGTAATTTTGAGTGCAGATAATGTGACCATTGACAGATGTATGAATGTGAATCCTTCAACATCATTGCCAGATGAAGAGAATGTGATTGAAATGGATGAAGTAGATCACGATTGTCTGAATGTGCTCGAATACTGTACAAAACCAAGAGCTGACATCCGAGATGAGCCTTTGAAAGAATCAGATTATATTCTGTTTGTGGATGGCTCATGTTTGAGAACGAGTGATGGAGTTCTAAGTGCAGCATATGCAGTTTGCACAGTAGCAACTGTATTGGAAGCATCTTGTCTGAAAGGTATACGGTCTGCCCAAGTTGCAGAATTAGTAGCTCTGATTCAAGCATGTAAGTTGGGAAGAAATGTACGGGTTACGATTGTGACAGATAGCCAGTACGGCTTTGGGGTCGTGCATGATTTTGGTCAGATTTGGTCACAAAGGGGTTTCTTGACGTCTGCAGGAACGCCCATCAGAAATGGAGATTTTGTGAAAAAGTTGCTTGAGGCGATACAGCTGCCTAAACAGATCGCTGTTGTGAAGTGCAATGCACATAAAAATGGGGAAGACTACATTACTGTTGGTAATAAATATGCTGACGAAATGGCACAGTACTGTGCAAAGAATGTGGTTTCTTTGAATAAATGTCGCGAAAGAGAGCATATTTCTTGTCCTTTGCTTTTTACTAACTCTATTGAAACATGGGATGAGGTGAGACAGTTACAAGAAGCTGCAGAGGATGAAGAAAAAGATACTTGGCTAAAAGCAGGATGTAGAAAACATGAAGAAACTGATGTATGGGTTTACAGGGATGAGAGACCAGTTATGCCTGATAGCATGATTTCTGACATGGCACGGATGTACCATGGGCAAGCCCATATTGGGAGAGATTCAATGATCAGACTTTTTAGACAAACATGGTACAATCCAAAATTCAGAGCCATAGCTGAGAGTCTTTGTCAGAGATGTCTTATTTGTCAACAGTTAAATCCAGGAAGAAAGACAGTAGTGAGTCTAGGAAGAATAGGACGAGAAGGGGGTCCTTTCACTAGAATGCAAATGGATTTTATTGAAATGCCACCTTGCAGCAGATTGAGGTATGTCCTAGTGGTCGTCTGTTTGTTTTCCCGTTGGGTGGAGGCATATCCAACAAGAAGGAATGATAGTATCACGGTAGCAAAACTTTTGCTGCGAGAATTCATTCCTAGGTATGGTTTTCCAGTCACGATTGAAACAGATAGAGGAACACATTTCCAAAATGAATTAGTTAAACTGATTTGTGAAGCACTTAGTATTAAACAGAAACTGCATTGTGCATACAGACCAGAGGCTTCTGGAATAGTAGAGCAAGTGAATGGAACGATCAAGAACAGGTTAGGAAAAATGTGTCAAGCTACAGGACTCAAATGGCCAGATGCTTTGCCATTAGTTCTGATGACAATCAGAAGTATTCCGGAAAGGAAAACTGGACTCAGTCCACATGAAATAATCATGGGACGAGCAATGAGACAAGCACAAGTACCTGTCAACAAGCTACTGACTATAACTGATGATCTAGTGCTGGATTATTGCAAAGGATTGGCTGATGTGGTGCGTTCTGTGTTTCATCAGGTTGGACCGGATGCGACCACTCTTGAAAGAAAACCAGCTCACGACTTGAATCCAGGAGATTGGGTTCGAATAAAAGTCCACCGGAGAAGAAACTGTTTGGTTCCTCGCTGGGACGAACCACGACAAGTGATCCTAGTGACGACCACCGCAGTCAAGTGTGCAGGAGTGAAACATTGGGTACATGCCAGCCACACCATCAGAGTTCCAGAACCTAAAGATCGACATGTGAGTCGGCATCTGGAAATATCAGATAACAGTTCAGCATCAGAAAGAGAAGAGGAGACAAACAGGGTGCCAGAACCTGAAGATCGACCTGTAAGTCGACATCTGGAAGACCCAACTACAAGTGCAACGATAGAAGAAGAGGAAATAGAAGAAATAGCTGAAGTTCCAGAATTTGAAGATCGACCTGTAAGTCGACATCTGGAAATATCTGACACCAGTTCAGAATCTGATACAGAACATTCGGAATGTGAAGAAATTCTGAAAAGAAATTGGAATTTTGAAAGCATAAGAGAAGAAACTGAGCCAGAAGATAGTGACAGTGAGCAACCAAGTACAAGTTGTGGTAAAATTCCTTCGCAGATAATATTAATAGATGAAGAAGGGAGAGTTTCAAACCAAAAGCTAGAAAAATCGGAAAAACCCCGAGGAGCAGTAGGGACAGATAGTCAAACACAAGAACAGGGAAATTTAGAAGCAGATAGACAGACTGACACAAATTCGGAAGAACCTCGAGGAGGGACAGAAATAGGTGAACGAAGGAAGATAAGAAAAGAACCACAAGTAGAAGAAAATGAAATTATAAGTTTCAAAATAAGAGGAAATAACGAAAAAATTGAAACAGAGTCTGAAGAAAGTGGAGAAGAAAGAAATGAAAAACTAGAGACAAGAAAAAGAAATTGGAAAACAGAAAGAGAGGAAAAAGGAAGTGAAGCAAAAAGGCCAAGAAAAGGAGACAATTGGCCCAACGAAGTAAGAAAATTAAGATACAGAATCATAAGGTTGGATGGGAAAAGTGCTGAACAAGTGAATGAAATAACAAGTCAAAAAGAGCAAGAAAAACAAGGTGGAAAACACTTGCAGAAAACGAAAAGAATAAAGAAGGTAAATCAGAAGTATAGATCGCCTGAATGGTTGTATCGTGCTTTGACTAGTCACAAAGAAGAATTGAACACTCACGAAAACCCAGAACAAAGAAACCTGATGGGAGAAAGTGAAGTGCAACAAACCTGAAGCAACAAACCTGAAGAAGTTTAGATAGTTTTACCGGATTTGACAAAATATTGAACTGACGAAGTTACCGGATGTGACAGAGAAAGAATTCTGAGAAAGAATTAAAAGAAAGTACCAAGCAAAGACAAAATATTGGAAGTACAGAGTGGCAAGCAAGTCATTTCTGAGGTGTAGTGACACAATTTTCTAGAAAACAAATAAATAAGGTTAGAAGACAAAATGGAGAATACTAGAGATAGAAAGTGTAGATGTGAGTTTTTAAGTAGATGGTGCAAGATGTGCTGTTTTTGTACAGGATTATTAATAACAGTATGGGTGGTTTTAGCAATAACTATTCCAATTAGTTTAGCTGTAGTGGAAAAGTCTAATAACACTGAGAAAGAAAAAGGAGCTAACACTCAAGAGCCAGTTATTTTAAAGAGTAGTGCAGAATTACATAAGGACAAATCAATAACAGATTTTTCAAAAAATGTCTTTACTAAATTACTGTATGAGTATGTAGAAACAATGGATTGTAAGAGATTGCTATGTTTGCATGCAGTTGCCTGCATCTGTAGCAGAGGGTGTGACTTATCATCACCTCCCTTTGACATATGGAATAACATGTAGTGTTTTAGCAAGTTTATTTTATAAAACAGGTAGATTAGAATATTATTACACTGACATAAATAAGATTTTTGCAAAGGTTTCTGTAGTTCCCGAGCTTAACAAAATAAAAGAGGGAAAGACGTTTGGTGAATATTTCTTAGAAGATAAGATTTTAACATTAGATAGTATAATTAGGTACAACCTTACCTGTGAGTTAAAGAAGGAAGAAAAGGTATTTTTAGAAATGGTTGAAGAGAGAAGAGTGAAATTTCAAAGAAAAGTGATAGAAGAGACAAAAACACCTCTTTGGGCGTTTGAGGAAGACAATCATGACAGGAAAAAGACAAATGCAGCTATGACTCTGGATTGGCCCCAACAGGGAAGGTTGTGCATTAGAAGAAATAAGACAAGATATGACAATTATTTTGTGGGTTCCAGCAATTGCCATGACAATTACCAAATTCTAGGTGGATGGGGATTCAAAGGGGGAAAAGATCCAATATTTCCAGGGATTTATTAATTTTGCGGGAATAGGGCTTATTATAGGTTGCCGGACCATTGGTATGGGTCATGTTACTTAGGCCTGGTCTTTCCAAATATTTTTCATGTGGATAGAAAAGAAAAAGGAACTCACAAAATGATAAATACCTTTACACGTAGAAAAAGGGAAAGTTTTTCAGAAATAGTAGGTGATATTTTTGGTGCATTGATACCAGCAGTGGGAATATCTTTGAATGCATTTAGAATTCGGAAATTATCCACAGTGGTAGATCGTTTATCTACAGATACTGCTGGAGGGTTCTTGATGGTAAATACCGAGATGGTTGCCATGAGAGCTATGGTGATGCAAAATCGTCTTGCCCTTGACATTCTTTTGGCAAAAGAGGGCGGAGTCTGTGGAATGCTGAAAGTCCAACATTGTTGCACTTACATTCCAGATAAGAGCGAAAATATACAGAAGTATATAACAAATATTACAAATTTGCACAAAGAACTTGTTCCACTGGAGTTTGAAAGTGTTTGGGGAAAACTTGGTAAAGGGTTTTCTTCTGTAACAAATTGGTTAACAAGAATGAGTGGATTAATAATAGGGAAAGTTATAATAATAGCAACCGTGATAATAATAATAATATTAGTACTGAAGCTTGCAATAACTTGTATAAAGAGAAGAAGAAGGCAGAATAAGCTAGAAAAAGAAAACATGATAAACAAGGAAAGAGAGAGAGAAATGGGTGAAATAGAGTTAGAAGAAATAAAAGAGAACATGTACAAGAAAACGAAGAAACAAGTTGAAAGAGACACAGTTGTGTAAACTAACAAAAGCAAACGGATAAAAGATATATGCTGTCTGAGAAAATTGTATAACTTGGGTTTTTGTGGTGATATTAAAAATCACCAAAGGGGGAGTTGATGGAGCAGGGTAAATGTAAAAATTTTAACCTCCTAATATTTTCGTACAATATTAATAAACATGTTCGTTTAAGTAAATAACCAACAATGTATGTTAAGGGTTAATGGTAACACGCAATTCAGTGTGCAAATTAATTGACTTATAATTGGTTACGTATCTAACATAACATAATATTTGCGTACTAATTTAATAATAAATGCATGATTTGTGCTTTTAAATAAAACGTGTGGTTGCAAAATAAAGCGATGGTAAGTAAGGGACAGCTTTATATGTTGCTTCTGCTAGGTAATACCTAATTGGGGTACGTAGAAAGACGGGAGGGAAACGAAAGGGTTTATATTTCTTTGTTTAATAACATTTTGTTTATCTTTGAAAATAGTGCGCTTAGGCCTGCCGAGCAGCAATATAAAATGGCCGCGAGTTACTAGAGTGCGCATGAGCGGAAGAGACCATGTGATAGAGGAGAGAGGCTGTGGAATAGGGATGATCACGTGCTGATGCCGAGAGGCTAAGATGAAAGTATGGTGAAGGCTGTTGTGACCCTTCTGAGCAGATGTGTGCCAAGATGATCAGCAAGAAGCGTGAGAAGCCTGGCTGAATCAATAGACGGAACTGTATTACACAAAATGTAACAGAAAAAGATACAATTTGGACTGATCGAAACGGATGAGCAAGTGCATGAACTGTGGGAAACGATGCTTGCTGGACATTCCACACGGAACTGGGTAAGACCAGGAAGTTTGATTAAAATGTATATGGACCTGAGTTTTTGACCAATGAGAATGAATCGCGCCATGTAAGAAGAAACATTTTATACTGTAAGCTAGAATTAGGGTATAAGAAGACCTACTCTTGGTGGGAGGGGTCAGAATGCTGTTCGAATGCTGCGGGAGATGCTGCAGAAGTTAGATGCTGCGTGAGTTAGATGCTGTAGATGGGAGAAGTTGCGGTTGCGGTTGCTGATGCTGACGAGCTGATGCTGCTGCTGTTATTTTCCTTTTCCAGTTGAGTATAAAGATGCTGCTTTAGGAGAACTTTTATTGATAGATTTTTATTAGAATTATTAGGTTTTCCCCAGAGAGATAGATAGATTGATCTATAGAGTTCTTATTATGGTAACCTCATTTTTCCGTCTAATAAAAGTGCCTTGCAATTTCAAACTATTCTTATATTGATGATAAATGCAATGATGTGAATAATAAGCTTAATTTCAAATTCCTGCATTCAAAACTTTATATAAACTTTATTATTCTTTAAACAAATGACTCAGTGATTTTCTTTAGCTTAATGATTAATAATGAAATGGTAAAAGAGTTTAATGTGATTGAGCTGGTCTTAATCACCATCAACTGATTCCTACTAGTTGGTCCATCGACCAATGAGCGGAATACCTTAAAAGCAAATGAGAAATATTATGTCATTATAAAAGAGGTATCCCGTCTCCTTCCAGCGAATCGTTTTTCTCCTAGGTTCATAACGGAGGAAATCCAGGGAACAAATGAGTAAGTGAATGTATATGCGGTGTTATGGGCCCCACCGTCATATGGATATAGTGTGTGTGTTAGAGAAATAATTGCACCTGGATGACCAAAGTATAATAGGAGAATTATTTTTATTGCTAGCGCTGGATCACTCTACAGCAAGGCTAAATGCCATAGGCAAAGCCATTAGGCCCCAAAAAGCAAGACCTATCGGCTCTGCCAATTGTTGTTATTATTATGATTTTCTCTTTGCTAGAGGCTCGGGAACATTTTGCTGGCCAGAGCCTAGCATGGGCAATGCTAATCGGGGTGGCTAACAAAAATTGTCTCCTCTGCAGTCATCACATGCTGGATTTTGAATACATATTTTACATTTCTAGCTTCTCAGATTTTATAGACTTTGATTGCAATTTCTTTTAAAGAAACCATTGAAGCTGTCTGATAAGCGTTTGTCAGCCAACAATTCTTAGTTAATACTTCGCTCCGGCCACAGGTGAAGTCACATTTTGCCATGATGTGCCACATTCTTCCTCTTTTGTGAATATGTCTCTAAATAATCCTTTCTAGCAAATGGTTTTCATAAATTCCTCAACTGTTGCTCTTTTTTTGCAAATGCGTTCTCAACTTTCTCTATTTTAACAAATATTGTTCCAATTGTTTCCTTTTTGGCTCCTTTTTTGAAAGAGATGTTTTGAATTCCTTCATTTGCTTAAATTATTTACTGCAGCCTTGTTTAGGGCCTGTACAAATCGCAACGGAGTGGCCAGAAAAATAAATTACCCAGCACTTTAAACCATATCTCAAATGGCACCTAGTGTGCTAGTGAGGCGGGCAATCCCGACACATTTTTGGTTGCTTTCCCATGGTAATTCTGAAAACAATGTGGCTAAATGGTGCCGATCACACCACAATTCTCACTTAATGTAGTCATCCATCCATCCACCCTTCCTTCTCTCCATTCGTCCTTTCTTTCTTCGCTCATCCTTCCCTCTTTCTCTCTATCATCCATTCTTTCCCCTCATACTCCTCTCCATCGACCCTTCTCTCCATCCATCCATCACGCATGTTCTCTTCCATACACCTTTCTCTTCATCTGATCACCCATAATCCATCCATCCTTCTGCCATTCACCCTTTTATTCATCCTTCCTTCTTTCCATCCAGCCATCCATTTACGCATCCTTCCCTTCCTTCTTTCAATCTTCTCTTCATTCTTTACTCCTTTATTTCAAATGTTTGCCCCACCTGGCAGCCACATCGTATTATTTCCTAGCAGTTGTATTTATGTTTGGAGAACAGTGTCTTAGACAAAGGTCCAAGGAGCTCTAAACGAGGGTCCCGATTCACAAAGGTAAACTGAGACAAAAGTCTAACTTTACGACTTTTAGCATTCGCCAAGGGCATTTCACGAGTAGTAAAGTTAGACTTTTGTCTCAGTTAAACTTAAGTTTGGGTCTTAAGTTTAACTGAGACCAAACGTCCTTGGTCTCAGTTAAACTTAAGACCAAAACTTAAGTTTAACTGAGGCAAGAGTCTAACTTTACTACTCCTAAATGCCCTTTGTGAATACCGAAAGTCGTGAAGTTAGACTTTTGTCTCAGTTTGCATTTGTGAATCGGGCCCAACATTTCAAAGATTACATGTTGCACACACAGCCCGGTCGCACTCATCCCCCGCCCAAGAAGCTGAAATGGAGGGTTCATGATGCCCTTGCACATCCTGTTACTGTCCTGCAGCGTCTAGGACAACTGGCACCTGTTAAGGGTTTGGCAATGGATTGTACTGGCATTGAAGGGCAGGGGGTTGGTGAGATGCTTTCACAAGATACAGGTAGCACCACCAGTTAGGGGAACTTTCCTCTAAAAACACCATAGTAAATTTGGCGATAACAATCATCAAAAACATGCATGTATGATCTGTGTGAAATTGAACAAGTCCATAGATGCAGTATGAGAAAACTGAACAAAACACGGAATAGACTTTACCAAGTAAGGATTTTTGTTCGACAATCGATAGCACATCATCATAACTGAATGCAAATACAGACACTGGAAAAGGCAGTGTGCACCCTGGATATTGAAACCAGAATACCAATGGGACCGAATATCGAGGACGAAATATTGAAACTGAAACATCAACAGGTAAGTATAGATTTTCCGTTTTTAACTCCACATATATGTACCTTGTTGATATCTATATCTTCAAGGTACGTAGATGCTACTGAGATGGGACGTAGATGTGGAATTAGAAATAGTAAATCTATACTTCTATATATGCACTTACCTTTCAATATTTGGTTCCTCAATATTCTGTCCATGACGTTCTTATAGTTGATATTCTAGGGGTCGATATGCAGTAGTACGATCGGGAAAGGGTAAATACTTCTTAAATTGCACTGACAACAAACCTGGGGCAAAACAGGGATCCTCGGCCTTCCTGCCCTTGTACCCACTGAATGACAAAATACTGTTCTTCTTGACCTCTCATTTTTATGTATCTGTAACAAGAGACTCCACACAGTGGCGTAACACAGGTCCCCGCAGCCCCCTCGGTGCAGGGGGGGGGGACCAAGCTCCATGGAGCCCCCTCAGCACAGTGCCCTGGCCTCAGAGCTCCTGTTTGAGTCCGGAGGGGGCCCCTCCACGGAACTTGCAGGGGGGCCCTCTCAAGTTTCGTTACCCCACTGACTCCACATATACCTGCACACACACAAGCAGGAGTTCAGCCTGCTTGTCACTCTGATGCATACATTGTGTGACATGAACAAACACCCTATATGCAGACAGTAGGTGTGTGGGTGCATGTGGGTGCATTTGCAAATCTATCTACAGGAGTAGGGGTGAGATATCACCGCTTTACCTCAGACTCCTCCGCAACATTTACACACAGATGGCAACAGACGTTAAGTCCCCAATATATAGTAAGAGTCTGGCCCTTCATGCATATTGGGCAATAGGGGTCCCTCTGCAAAGCACCATCAAACATTGCTTGATCGCCTACACAAACATATAGTAAATCTGGGCTGCGGTGTTAAAAGTCTCTGCATGGAACATTGTGCCACATGATTACAAGCAATTCCTTGAGGGAACACCAGTTGTTACTATTCATTGTCTCTTCCTTTGTTGGCATGAAACAAACGTTGACTCATAGCATCAGCAGTGGTAAGTTCTCAAGGATTAACTGGATTCCTTCACCCAAAGTGCTTCCACTTCTTGACCTCTAGGTAAGACTGCGCCCATACTGAGCAGGGGTGGTTTGATCAAAATGAGACGTGGTCCTAGCAAACCAAGTGTGATCTTGTTGGGAGCTTCAGCGATGGGGCCAAGTTGTAGCTTTACCTGGATCTTGAATACTTAGTAAGGCTGTTGGGATCCAAACATGCTTTTTGTTCGCAGTGTGAAACGAATATAGGGTAGTCGTTACAATAATTGGAGGTAATATCAAGAAATGGTCAATGTTATTTACTGAAACAAATACAATAAAATAAATTCTTCGATTTCGTGATTTTTTGTTCTTTCAATAATTTATTGCAGCAATTTTCAGTTCTTTCAGTATATTATAAGCACCAAACAAAGGTCAGCCAACACGTTCCGCTCCCTTCGACACATGGAGGCCTGGGGCTTGATACCGTAATCTGTATGAGCAGTGCAGTCCACTGTAGCAGGGATGTAAAGACCGGCGTCTTAGAGTCGGTGCCAAGAATCAGTCCTTGATAATATTTCCATGCTGGACACCTCATTAAGACTGGGAGGTCAGGGTCACCATCATTGTCATCAGATACAGGCTAGATGAGTGCTGCTAGTGGTTGTAAGTAGATTGAGGAGCTTTTTATTCGATTGAGCTCAATATGGCTGCAGGAATTTTCCCTTTTTGTGGGCTTTAGGGGTTGATTGACTATACTATGTAAGCACAAACGTCTTGTGGTATTTATAGTTTCACAGATATGACCCTGGATCTACAGTCCAGCAGAGTTGAGCTCAGACCTGGAAAAAATTCCTTTGTTGCCCTGTATGACTTTTGTCTCAGTCACAGAGGCCCTCGGCCTACCTATTTAGGTGACCACATCCGAACACAAGTGCACTGGTTGGCTCATCGGGTAAATAGAGAGATTGCCTAGGGTAAGGCCAATAAAAGGTACTTGGGAGGGGGTCAGTATGCATGTAGGGTCAGAATTAGAGGTATAACTAGCATAGCTAAACATCCTGTAATTGCCTTCTACATATTTGGTCCAACTACACAAATAATTGATAGTTAAATATTTTTATTTTCTTCACAAAGAATAGATTGTTTACATTCAAACTCACCATAAAATTAGAGAAGCTTACAGATTTTAATCCTTGACCAGAGAATGCTCTTCAATGCATTGCTGACAGCTATCTTACTAGGACTGAAACCTGTGATATCAAGGTTACACAAAGATCTCTTTGGTAGGTGCATTAACCCACTGATCTATTCCACTATGATTAGAACCAGTGACCAATATGTCACAGACAAATCTCCTCAGTGGGTGCATTAGCTAACAGAATTTTATGACTGGAATTGGAATCTATGACTTGCAGGCTACCCATGGATTTTTACAGTCACTCAATGACAGTTACATATAGGACTAAAACATGCAGCGCCTATTTGTTAATCTGCAGTTTCGTTTTAATTTTTAATTGTTTACATTTTTCTTCTTTCATCTCTTTTTCTTGGTTTTGTTTTTGCTAACTTTTGCATTTCATTCTATTTTAATTATTTGTTCTACTCTATTGTTATTGTTTAGCTCTATTCAGCTATAACTCAGAATGTCAATGCAAAAATATCCTCTGAAAAAATTGTGTGGCCTAAATATCGTTTACAAAAATATCACTCTAGTAGGTGTAGGCTCTCTAATATAAACTCCAATGTGGCAATATTTTTTGTAGACAATATTTAGGACACAATATTTTTGTCAGTCGAGACTTAGTCCACACCACAATATTTGGTACCATGCCTTCTGTTCTCTTCATTCTGCATCTTTCTCTTTTCACCTATCGTCATTTTCTTTCTCTTTGTGGGTGTTTCCTGTTTCTTTCATACTCTGTCCCACTAAATAACAGGTAAAACCAAATGTTTGCGTGTGTACAGTTTTTTTTTAAGGGGAGGCGACGAAGACTAACAGCCAGAGCTGCCAACCTTGCAACAGGGGAACCAGATTTGAGTCTTGGCTCAACATCTTGTGATTGTGGGCAATCACAATAACCTCCCCTTGCCCCCCCAATAATAAAAATAAAACAAAAGTGTAATATCTAGTTCTGATGTAAAAACCCATCTGGTTCTCATTTAAGTGCTCTAATGCACATGAGTCGCGTTTGGGCCTTATAAAAAACAATGCAAAAAAATTAACAATAAAATAAAGACCTAATTAAAAGTGAGACATGGCAAAAACGTCAGCCACATGGTGTCTCCCTATTTAACACATTCAAATTATCTTAGAAACCACGCCCCCTGCAAAGAGGAGGAGCAGGTGATGGCCCCTCCCCCACTTCGACCTCTGCCTACGGCATGTTCATTTCCATAGGAGTGTGTACTTCTTATGAGCTCAAGACGAAACCAGAAAGCTTAGAGGGTCTCCTCTCCTCCAAAGGCTTCCTAATTGTGCCCCCACCCCCGCTGGACTGCAACATACGCCTAAATCTGCGCACTCTGTGAATAGAGTCGCTTGGCATCCGAGTTGATGAGCCTGTAGTTACTGAAGTGAAGGACGCTTTTCCTGGACTGTATAATCCAGGGAGATGCTCCTAGGCAGGGGCATAACGCACACGCGCCCTTCCCTGCAGTACATGGGGGCCCCCAACTGTTCAGTGGGCCCCCAAACCCTTCAGGGGGCCCCAAAACCTTTAGGAGGCCCCATTCAGGCCAATGTCAATGAATATCTGTGAGATATGGGAGACTCAGGGTACCCTCATCACATTCTACAGGGGGGCCTCATTATTTTGCATTATGCCACTGCACACACACACAACAGTTACAGCACAGTCAGCAGCACTGCAAGCACCCCCTACATACACAGAACAGTTTCAGCACAGGCACGAGCAGTGAAAGCATCCATTGCGACGCACATAACAGTTACAGCACAGCCAGCAGCATTGCAAGCTTCCCCCACATACACACAACTGGTACAGCACAGGCATGAGTAGTGAATACCATTGGCACATACACAACAGTTACAGCACTGCCAGCAGGACTGCAGGCTTCCCCTACTACACAGAACAGTTACATCACAGGCAAGAGCATTGAAAGCAACCATTGGCACGCACACAACAGTTACAGCACAGCCAGCAGCACTGCAAGCTTCCCCTACTGCACAGAAAAGTTACATCACAGGCAAGAGCATTGAAAGCGACCATTGGCACGCATACAACAGTTACAGCACAGCCAGCAGCACTGCAAGCTTCCCATATTGCACAGAACAGTTACAGCACAGGCAAAGGCAAAGGCCAATGAAAGCGACCATTGGCATGCACACAACAGTTACAGCACAGTCAGCAGCATTGCAAGCTTCCCCATCTACACAAAACAGCTACATCACAGACAAGAGCATTGAAAGTGACCATTTGTTCGCACACAACAGTTACGGCACAGCCAGCAGCATTCCAAGCTTCCATCACTACACACAACAGTTATGGCACAGCCAGAAGCATTGCAAGCTTCCCCTACATATACAGAACAGTTACATCACATACAAGAGCATTGAAAGCGACCATTGGCACACACACAACAGTTATGACACAGCCAGAAGCAGTGCAAGCTTCCCCTACTACACAGAACAGTTACAACACAGGCAAGAGCAGTGAAAGCGACCATTGGCATGCAACATTTACGGCACAGTCAGCAGCATTGCAAGCTTACCCTACTACACAGAACAGTTACATCACAAGCAAGAGCATTGAAAGCGACCATTGGCACGTACACACAACAGTTACAGCACAGTCAGCAGCACTGCAAGCTTCCCCTACTACACAGAACAGTTACATCACAGGCAAGAGCATTGAAAGCGACCATTGGCACGCACCCAACAGTTATGGCACAGCCAGAAGAAGTGCAAGCTTCCCCTACATACACAGAACAATTGCAGCACAGGCACGAGCAGTGAAAGTATCCATTGGCACGCATACAACAGTTACAGCACAGCCAGCAGCATTGTGAGCTTCCCCTACGTACACAGAACAGTTACAGCACATACACAAGTAGTGAAGACCATTAGCACATACACAACAGTTACAGCATAGCCAGCAGCGTTGAAAGCTTCCCCTACCACACAGAACAGTTACAGCACAGGCAAAGACCAATAAAAGCAACCACAGGCACACACACAACATTTATGGCACCGCCAGTAGCACTGCAAGCTTCCCCTACTACATAGAACAGTCACATCACAGGCAAGAGCATTGAAAGCGACCATTGGCACACACACAACAGTTACAGCACAGTCAGCAGCATTGCAAGCTTCCCCTACTATACAGAACAATTATAACACAGGCACCAGCAGTGAAAGCCAGTGGGGTAGCCAGTGTGTCATGGGCCCCAGGGCAAGAAAGGAAATTGACCCCCTGGCTGCGGTTTGAATGATAAAATACAGCAATAATCAGGGTTCAGCGGGCCCCTCGGGCCACTGGGCCAGTGCCACTGCACTTGCTGCACCAATGAACGCTGTGCCCCCGGTGAAAGCAACCATTGGCATATTCAACAGTTACAGCACACCCAGCAGCAGTGCAAGCTTTACTTGTCCATAAACATGTTAGAGCTCTCATGTTAGATGACCTCTGCATGTGTAACCATACGTGGCACTGCTCTAGGGGTTGTTAAAGGAATGTTGTGGTACAGAGAGGGCGAGATCATTAAATCATCAGAAAAGGGAGACCGGGGGGCGTGGCTGGCAGCCAATGGAAATGGCCGCCACCTAGAGAAGCTCCGGACCAACGCAGGCTTCCTCGATTATCCGCAGCTGAATCCATCTCAAAAATGGCGTGACGACGTCGGAAGGTGACGGGCTTCGATCCAAATGCCCGCGGCATTACAAATCCAAAAATTGAAAGAGTTATGCCGTGCGATGTAACCGCGGCCTGCCTACCACGTCGCGGCCGGGGCCTCAAGTGATTCGCCAGCCCAGAAAGACTTAAACTGCCATCTCCCTCCGCTGAGGACAAACAGGGCGGCACTTCAGACAGCGAGTGGGGACGGGAGACACCCATCGCAACGAAGTGAATACTTCGCGAGGACATTGCAACGCAAACACAACATTGCATTAACTTTTACACCGTAAAGCACTGCAACGCTTAAACGTTTACATCGTAAGGCATAACAACGTGAGCCAGCAAAACGCAACTTTACGATGTAAACGTTACTGCGATGGCAACTTTAAGATGTAAACGTTACTGCGATGTTCGGTAAATACTCTGCATTTCTAAATAATTTAGCAGCGCTCTGCGATGTTCGGTAAACATACATGCAATGTGAAAAATGATCTTTAAAAATGCAGCCACAGTCCAAATATGAAAGTATACTCTGCATTTCAAAATAATTTAGCAGCGCTCTTTACAGCTAACAAAAAATAAAATAAATGACAGTGTCAGATTGTGTCACCAATGGGCGCACAAAAGTGACGGCAACAGACATGTAATGTGAATTAGCGATGTTTGGCATAACGGAAATTCACACAAAAGTGACGGCTATGTAATGCTATGAAAACGTGGGTGGATGCATGAGAGGTGGATGGATGAATGAAAGCGTGGGTGGATGCATGAGGGGTGGATGGATGAATGAAAGCGTGGGTGGATGCATGAGGGGTGGATGGATGAATGAAAGCGTGGGTGGATGAATGATGGATGAAACGGTGGATGGATGCATGAGGGGTGGATGGATGGGTGGAAGGGTGTGTGGATGAATGATGGATGAAAGATGGGTGGATGGATGAATGAAAGCGTGGGTGGATGAATGATGGATGAATGGTGGGTGGATGGATGAAAGGGTGTGTGGATGAATGATGGATGAATGATGGGTGGATGTAGCAGCGCTCTTTACAGCTAACAAAAAATAAAATAAATGACAGTGTCAGATTGTGTCACCAATGGGCGCACAAAAGTGACGGCAACAGACATGTAATGTGAATTAGCGATGTTTGGCATAACGGAAATTCACACAAAAGTGACGGCTATGTAATGCTATGAAAGCGTGGGTGGATGCATGAGGGGTGGATGGATGAATGAAAGCGTGGGTGGATGCATGAGGGGTGGATGGATGAATGAAAGCGTGGGTGGATGAATGATGGATGGATGGATGAAACGGTGGATGGATGCATGAGGGGTGGATGGATGGGTGGAAGGGTGTGTGGATGAATGATGGATGAATGATGGGTGGATGGATGAATGAAAGCGTGGGTGGATGGATGAAAGGGTGTGTGGATGAATGATGGATGAATGATGGGTGGATGGATGAATGAAAGCGTGGGTGGATGCATGAGGGGAAGATGGATGAATGGAAGCGTGGGTGGATGAATGATGGGTGGATGGATGAAACGGTGGATGGATGCATGAGGGTGGATGGATGGATGGAAGGGGGTATGTTATGGCGATGTGAATTAGCGATGTTGGGCACACAAAAGTGACGGCACTCGGTAAACAGATGGATGAAATGGTGGATGGATGCATGAGGGGTGGATGGCTGAATGAAAGCATGGGTGGATGCATGAGGGGTGGATGGATGAATGAAAGCGTGGGTGGATGAATGATGGATGGATGAAACGGTGGATGGATGCATGAGGGGTGGATGGATGGGTGGAAGTGTGTGTGGATGAATGATAGATGAATGATGGGTGGATGGATGAATGAAAGCGTGGGTGGATGAATGATGGCTGGATGGATGGATGAAAGCGTGTGTGGATGAATGATGGGTGGATGGATGAAACGGTGGATGGATGCATGAGGGGTGGATGGATGGGTGGAAGGGTGTGTGGATGAATGATGGATGAGGGGTGGATGGATGAATGAAAGCGTGGGTGGATAAATGATGGATGAATGGTGGGTGGATGGATGAAAGGGTGGGTGGATGCATGATGGTTAACAAACACACTTATTAATAATTGTTGCATGTGCGTCTTCCCAGGAAATGCAAGGGCAATGTTTGGATTATTTGAAATTTCCATTTTACCATGGGATGTTGCGAACTTGGCCCTAAATCCTTTGATCATGTTTTCTATAGCTCATTTAAGCTGTAAAATTAATTAAAGAGAAAACGAAGCGGCCTCCTTTTCACAAAGAGGTATGTATTTTACTATCAAACTAAACATATGCAAAGAATTTGCATAATGCTTAAACTATTTTTAAAATATTTGGCAGGGATGGGATCCGAACCCATGCCTCCAGAGAAACTGGAGCTTAAATCCAGCGCCTTAGCCCGCTCGGCCACGTTACCTCCTTGTTAACAAAGTACTGTTATGTAAGAGAAATCTTTAATCTGTGTGGCAGCCACACTATCAAATATTCCCTGCTGTGCCAATCGAAAAACTAAGGCTGTAGCTGCGATTTCTACACTGTTCCATTCATAAATTCGGCGCCCCTGAGCCCATCCCGGAGGAAGAGGTTTCTTATTCCACGTAGGGAGTACGGTTCATGTTTTCTTTGCTGCTTGCAAGACTGTGATAGACCTCATCCCCAAGAATGCGAGCACACATGACTGTAGAGCTCTGCAAGTTTTGCTTAACACCGTCACAGGACATGACATGAAACTGAATGTGCAATAAATTATTGAAAAAACATTAACTATGCTTGAGGTGATATTGATGCAGCATTCTCTTTTGAATTTAAACGTATACACTAAAGCAATCTATGCCATGCTCAAGCACATAAAAAGAGGTCAAACCCATTCTATAGGTATTGGGAAGCTTTGAATGACATGTCTTCGGATTCAACACTGTGTGTGGGTTCATTGACAAGGGAATAGGAAGCTGACGTCAGACCCAGTGATATCTAATGACAGCCGAGATTACGTTCCTTTCTTTTTATCTTATTCTATGATCCAGAGTCTTGAGAGCCTGGTGCGCTACTAGTGAAGCCGAGGTTCTGTTGAGCACCAAACAGTGCTCTGAATAGCAGCCAAAAACATATTAAATGAACAGCAAGACTCGCATACCGAGAAGCCCAGGATGACTTAGAGCCTTGAAGGGCATCATTACTCACTGCCAGGTCAACATCCGGTTCTCTGCGTGCCCTCGCGCCCGTTCTTTTCAAATGTTACTAGCACTATTTAGTAACACAAATTACATTTAAAAAAATTACAATTAGGAACAATAAAAAGGAAGAATTAGCGTCGTGGGGACGGCGGGGGGGCGTGGGGGACAAGGGGTAGAGGCGGTGTATTTGCACGCGATTTTGTAGTCTGCGATTTCGTGGTCTGCCAATAGGAATAAACGCATTGGCGTTGAGACGCCATGCGATGTTAAAGTTGGCGAGGCTGGTGACTGTGCAATGTAATAGACGCGTGGTAAAAGCACGCGTTGGGATGGTGCGCTATGTAGCGTCATACATCCGTGGGGACGCAGCTTGATGGAGTGACGGGCGACGCTGCATCAGCCCGGTGAAGTCTTGACCTGACCTGAGGGAACACCTGGAGCCGTGCCCGAGACGCCGCGCACTAGCCTCACGTAGTGAGGATTGGGACCGGGCGCGGCCTGGCTGCAGTGGGCCGGCAGATGGTATGTGTGCACGCAGGCCTGAATAGCGCTGAAAGGCAGTCCCTAATACCCAGTGGTACCGTAGACCGCTCAGCAGCATTTAAAACAGACGGCACACCTCGTGTGGAGAACAGGGGCCCATTGCCAGGCGCGCTGCAGCTCGATCTCAGCAGGGGAGGGCCCCGGCCGTAACACACCATTAACTCAAACAGGAAACAGACCAGACTGCTGGGGGCAACAAGAACAGTGCTCTCCCGGGCCCCACGAGACTAGCGCTCATCAAGGCCGAGATAGAGTGGATAACCACCACAAAGGTACACGTGGAGGAAAGAGGCCACCTCTCAATACGGGCACAGTGGGGGAAGGGTGCAAGCTCACCCACAATACAGACTCAGCTCAATACAATAACCCAGTGACGCAGCCTCTACACGGAGCCCATCGGCATTCAAGCAGGACAGTGTAATAACCTAGGGGTAGGAAACCCGAAAGGCCGCGTGCGACTGCTCTTCGCACTGGCAGGCAGCGATGAGTACTACCACCTATATCTCCGCCAACACATAAATTCATTATACACCCGGAACAATGGGAGGACGGGGTCAGCGTACCACACACCAAACTAAGCTAGACAAATACGCCTGTAGTAAATCAAGCCAGGAGCCACCGGATCACGCTGCGACATCCGTAGAAGAGCGCACTGCAACGGAAGAGAAAGAAGTCACGCTACAAGACATAATGGCCACGCTAAATAAAGTGCACATGTACTTAGAGTCCAGAATAGACACAGTTGCTACAGAACTTACGTTAATCCGTGCAGATTTCCAGAAACTGAGCACAAGGGTCTCAGACGTAGAAGCGACGACAACAAATCTCTGTGCAGACACTGCCGCCCTCAAACGACAAATGAAACACCTGGAAACGGACAACAAAGCTATGGCTGCAAAACTGGATGATTATGAAGGTTGTTCTCGGCGCAATAACGTTCGAATCGTAGGTGTGCCAGAAGGAACAGGAGGGCCAGCACTCGACCTATTTTGGAAGACCTTATTAAAAACTACCTGCAACCACTAAGTCTTTCTAATTATTTCTCAGTCGAAAGAGCCCACCGCGTCCCAGGGGGTAGGCCTAAGCCAGGTGCGCCCCCTCGGCCAATACTAGCCTGAATTTTCAATTTCCAAGACCGGAACCTAATTTTACAGACTGCCAGAGTGGCCCCTGCGGTACGATATGAACAGAATACATTCTCATTCTTCCCTGACTACACGGCAGCAGTAGCAAAACAAAGGCGCAGTTTTTTTGCAATAAAGAAAGAACTGCGAGCACGCGAGCTCAAATATTCGATGATGTTCCCCGCAAAGTTAAGAGTGGTGGCAAACGGAGAAGTGTGGTTCTTTACAACGCCGGAGGAGGCACAAGAATGGCTCGAGGGATGGCGCCAAGTTACCAATCACGGACGAGCCGGGAAGGACTACGGACGACAAACGTCAAGTATGCTACAGTCAGAACTGCGAGGAGAAATGAACGCAACCGAGGGCCCCGACAGAGAGGACTAACCAGATAGAGGGCTTCTTCCCATTAGAGGCTAATCGCCTGGGACGCAACCTGTTGAGGTGTCATGTCTCCACACGCAATAATGCTGTGACGATATAACCATCGACAAAAGGGCCCGGAAAGTAAAGACCAATGGCCAGATGATCATTAATATCCGACGCAACCTCAGAAGCGACCAAAGGCGTTTACAGACTTGCCCCTCTGAGTGACCAGTATGGAGCCATGGAGTTCGTGACCAACACTGTGGATTCATGGACAAATGCACAGATAATGTATAATAGATAAGAGGATGTTCTGGGGAGGGTACCGGGGTGGTATCCCCCTACAAAGGTACTGGAAAATGGGTATTAGGCACTCTGCAATGTTGGGGAGGCGGGTAGTTCTCAAACCGTCATGCAGAGAGGCAGGGAGGGGTGGGACGAATGTTCAATTTTACTAGTTTCAGTTCTTTTTTTCTTTTCTTTATAATTCGGTTTATGGTACGACTTTTAGACACTAGTGAGACCTCTGCCTGGAGATCAGAATCAATACCTCACCACCGACAATCCCAACGACGCATACAACCACACACCCTAACCACACTGTCTCCTCGCCCACACAGGTTCAGCACCTACCACTGATTTCCTGGAATGTGAATGGCCTCAGAGATAAATTAAAGAGAGGACTGGTGTTACAATACTTTAAGCGTAAGGCACCAGCAGTGGTACTCCTGCAGGAGACCCACCTAGTCGGAACAACTTGTATGGCCCTCGATAGATGGGGCTTTAAACTGGTAGTCCATTCCGAATTCACATCCGGCTCACAAGGGGTGGGGATCTTAATTAAGAAACAGTGCCCGCTCATCATCAAACATACGCAAACAGATGAGCAAGGCCGTTTTGCGGCTGTCTCTTGCCAGTGGGAAGGACGATTAATCAACATCGTGACAGTGTATATCCCCCCGGCACTTAACTCACTAGCATTTCCGGCGTTTAGCGCATTTCTACTCCGACTTCCAGAGGGAGAACTTATATTGGGGGGCGACTTTAATGCGACCCTTAATGACACTTTAGACCGAACGCCCCCCCGGCAACAACACCGAATACACTCCAATCTAGCAGACTTTCTTGACACATTAGGCCTAGTGGACGTCTGGCGTTCACAATTCCCACAAACGCGACAATATACGTATCATTCAGGCGCGCACAACAGTCTCTCTAGAATAGATTGTATACTGTCACTGGCGGACTGTGTGGGGAGATTTGCAGATGTGACACATTTACCATGGGGAATATCGGATCACTCCCCCATATTTGTACAATATAAACGGAACACGTCAACACGACGTCATATATTCCCGATATACCCAGGCTATCTTAAAAACCCCAAGATCTGGAAAGGTCTTTCCACGGCCACAAAACACTACTTTAGCGAAAACGAACCCTTGGTTCTTTCGCCCCTCACTTTGTGGGAGGCATACAAGACAGTTCTTCGTGAACAGGCCATCTCGTTGATCACAGACCACAAAAGAGAAAAGGCAAGAATGGTGTCGGCACTTGAGCAGGAACTGAACGCATTAGAATCACTACACTCTCAAGACCCCTCAGACATAAACACACATCGACTTCATCTCAAAAAACAAGAATATAAGGAATACTTATGGGAGGACGCAAAAACTCGATTAACGGCCACGCTCCATACAATGTACGAAGAAGGGGATAAAGCCAGCAGGCTCCTGGCTTGGCTTCATAAACGGGAGCGAGCAGACCATTGGGTGGCAGAACTCCAACGCACCACGGGAGAAATCGTAACGGACCCCCAAGCAATAGCAGACACACTAGCGCTTCACTATGAAAGTGTGTATACCCCAGTGACCACAATACAGCAGGAGGACGCGAAAGCATTCCTCCAAGACATTCAGCTCCCCATACTCACAGAGGAAGAAACATTACTACTGGAATCGGAATTTACAACTGAAGAATTAACGATAGCGATAGGAAATATACAGTCGGGAAAAGCCATAGGTCCTAGCGGCATCCCCATAGAATTATATAAAAGAAGTGCAACCGTAATCACTCCATACTTATTGAAAATGTATAACTCAAGCCTAGAAGTGGGAGAGCTCCCTAAAGACCAGAGGATAGCGACGGTGGTGGCCATACAAAAGCCTGGCAAGCCGGCCCGGAAATGTGCCTCCTATCGGCCCATCTCCTTAATCAACGCGGAAGACAAGATTTTGGCCAACGTTGGCCAATAGACACACACCTCACCTAGCTAAACTAATACACCCGAACCAATCGGGGTTCATGCCGGGCAGAAATATAGCCCTCAATCTAAGGCGCCTACACAATGTAATGGGGCGCAAATATACGATTCAGGAAGAGGCCATAATACTATCTCTGGATGCCCGTATGGCCTTTGATACGGTCGAGTGGCCTTTCCTTTTTGCTGCCCTCACACGGCTGGGGTTCGGGCCTAAGTTTTGCTCATGGGTAAAATTACTATATATGAAACATCTTGCACACGTAGTGGTGAACGGGCATATCGCCAGGGAATTCCCTTTAGAACGAGGCACAAGACAGGGCTGTCCTCTATCACCGCTCCTTTTCGACCTCGCTTGAACCATTAGCAGCCTGGATAAGGCAGGATCCGGTTATTCGTGGGCTTCGCTGGACAGAAGGCTGGGAAGATCGCATATCCCTATATGCAGATGATATCCTCTTATATATGGCCTCCCCCAAACGCTCACTGCATAGACTCCTGAATATATGTGACTCTTATGGGAAGCATTCAGGGTACACGATCAATTGGAGCAAATCAGTACTATATGTCCTGAAGGGCCTACCATCGATGCTACCTAAGGGGTGCGCAGTGAAGATAGTGGAGACTAGTTTCAAATATTTAGGGATTCATATTACTTCGGACTCAGAGGACTTTCTGACCCTAAATCTTCTAGAGGCCCTAAAGAGACTTCGTAGAGACACCAAACACTGGCAATCCTTACCGTTAACACTGTTAGGAAGGGCGGCACTTTTCAAAATGATGGCGCTCCCTCGATTTCTCTACGCTCTGCATAATACCCCGTTCTCAGTTCCCCCATCCTACTTCCGAGCAATAGAGGCAGAAGTGACCAAACTCCTGTGGAATGGAAAACCGGCCCGAATAGCAATGGCCAAAGTAACTAGAACTTGGTATGATGGTGGCATTGCGCTCCCAAATATACAAACGTATTATAGGGAATCCTAACTGACCGTAATAAATCAATGGATCCATGTCTCTCATGCCGACCCGGCCTACCACCTGGATAGACTTGTTCTGGGAACGGGAGGGCTCAATCGAGCACTGTATAACACTAACCAGAAGATGGCCCTATTAGGACCGACAAAGCAGACGATTCATATTTGGCATACAGTACTTAAAAATCTAGGCTGGGACAATAGGATCACGCAGGGAACGCCCCTCTGGGAAACTGGCAAGCTAGGTACACTACGCAATAGCAAAGGGTTCAGGCAATGGGACATCATAGGACTCTCTAAGGTGGGACATCTCTGGGCCAAGGGAAAAGTAATTCCGTTTACCCAACTCCAAGACCAATATGAGATGGCCCCAACTGAAGGGTTTCACTATCTCCAGATCAAGCATGCACTAGAGGCTGTTATCCCACCCGACACCACCCTCCCTGAAGCCTCCCCATTAGAAGACAGACTTCTGACAGAACACATGGACAAAAAAGCCTCATCCTTAACGTATCGCAAAATTATTAACAACCATCCTGACCCCACACAATCTCTCCAGGATAAATGGCAGGAAGATGTGGGAGAGTTAGATGAGACGGATTGGCAGGAGGCATTAGAATCCCCGAGGGAGGTAGCAGTCTCTTCGAAATTGCGCCTCATGCAACTTAAAGTGCTCCAAAGGATCTATTACACTAGGGTAACACTATGCAAAATAGGAAAGACCGACAGTCAACTTTGCGTGCGGCAGTGTGGAGAAGTAGGTACATTTTATTACACGTTATGGGAATGTCCAGAAATAGGGACATACTGGGAGGCAGTTATGTCCACAATAACAAGAGTAAGTGAGGCCCCTGTACCACCAGAACCTAGGTGATGTCTGCTAAATATATGGGAAGCAACAGACCTTAATACCACAGCACAAATCTGGGCGACACTGGGTATGACAATAGCTAAGAGGAACATTGCCAGACACTGGGGTGCACGAAACCCTCCCACTGTAAGAGACTGGGGCAATGACATGGATATGGCTATGGTGGCTGAAAGGGCGGTATACACACATAGAGGGTGCCCCAAAAAATGGGAGCGACTGTGGGGAAAGTGGAATACTTTCAGAGGTGGCATATGTATCATACCTACAGTGGAATCTTCATTGGAGGACAGTTAATGAACCACAGAGCGGCGTATGTTTCGTTATTGTAAATATACTCATGTACTTAAAAATGCACTATTATTACTGTAACAGAGTATTGTAAAAAAATATGTCTACTAGGTAAAGGTTTTCATGATTGCTGACGATAAAAATGTAAGTCATGTACTAAATAAAAAGAGTTTAAAAAAAAAAAAGGGAGACCGCGACAACTTTACACTGTGCCTATCACTGATAAAGTCTTATCTGTGATATATATACATATATATATATATATATATATATATATATATATATATATATATATATATATATATATGAAGCTGGTGATTCGTGTGTCATGTTAAACCTGTACTGTATGCTGAGGATGTATCAGCCACTTTCCACGTTACTTTGTCATTAAAACAGCTGCATATATCAACATGAGGTCACCGCGTGTCGGCCTATGGGTGTTCCAAGAAAACTGCACCTGTATCAATTTGATGCGGCTGCACCGTCATCAGAAAGTAGAGCTTGTATTCATCTATTGCCTCCTTTACATGTAGCAATGGACATGCAAGCTAGATTGCACCAAACCCATGCTAGTGTACTCTGTGCCAACAGAAAACTAGGTTGAGCTTGAGTCATACCCATTGCTGTGCTGTGTGCCAACCCTTTAAATGTTTATCTCCCAGGATATTAGTGCAAGTCATTCCTTCTCAATCCCTCTGTATTGCAGTTTCAAGGCACGATGCAGGTCAAGCCGTGTCAATGTGTCAGCTCTATGATCTCAGTGCCTGGTGCAGGTCAGAATGGAAGTGCTTTACTTTCAGCACCGATGGCTCAGTGGTGGGTTAGTTGTGCGCGCATCAGAACACATGTGCTTTATGAGAGCCCAGCAAGTGATTCAAATCAGGCAGATCAGTGGGTGGTGGAAGTCTAAAAAGATGTGCTTTGTGCTAGCTCTGTGGACGTCTCTGACTTGGGATAATGGTGCGCAGTGAAGGTCACTATGCAGGTGCATCCAGAGGTTCCCTGTGAATGACTCACGACTGGCATGTCACTGCAAGGTCCATTGTGAGGGCACCTTAAACATCTCATGACTGGCATGGCACTGCAAAGTGCAGGTCAGTATACGCGTGCATCATAGGGGCTCGTGAACACCTCATGAGTGGTATATCACTGCAAGGTGCAGGTCACTTTACAGGTGCGTCGGGAGGGCCCTGTGAATGTCTCACTACTGGCATATCACTGTAAGGTGCAGGTCAGTATGTGTTAGAAATGGGGGTCTCTAGTTGGCAATGGTTTGCACCTTTGTCCAAGTAGGGACCCTTCTTCCTAGTCAGGGTAAGGGGGATACACTTCTAAAATAACCCCTGCTCACGCCCTTGGTAGGTTGGCACGAGCAGACAAGCTTATCTCAGAGGCAGTGTGTAAAGCATTTGTGCATGCATACAGTAACACAGTGAAAACACCACAAGTGGACAGCACACCAGTTTAGAAAAATATGAAAAACTTTATCTAAACCAACAAGACCAAATACGACAAAAATACCAGCATACAATACTGTAAAAGTAGTTACTTTGCAAGATAACCTTTAAAATGCAAAAATAGCTGCAAAACACAATTCTTCCGAGTCGGTAGCTCCGCCCGGGGCTACCGCGTTGCTGAAAACGACAGAGTCTAACAGTTCCAGCCGACCGCATCAGTACGGGCCAGCTAAAGCATCAACAGACTCATGGACAGTATCTTTCTCGTTGCGGCCGACATGTTGGTACGGGCTGGTCGGGGCAACCATCACGGTTGCGTTGCAAAGTTGGAAGCGGTTCAGGGAGAGGTGCCCTCTTGATGCAGTGCAGGCAGTGGCTCGGTGACGATCGTTCAGATGGCGTCGGTGAGACCAAGGCTTGTGGTGCGGGGTAAGCCGGTGCTGCGAGGCTGCGGTGCAGGCGACGGAGCCGGTCGATGTTTGGGTCGGGCAGCGACGTTGACATCCAGGCAGGGTGAAGCGACGCGGTGCGGTGTCCACAGGACGCGGTGAAAGCAACGGCTCAGTGACGGTCGCCCAGCAGCGTCCGTGAGACCAAGGATGCGGTGCGAAATGCGGCAGTGCCTTCTGCGGGGCCTTCAGGACACGGGATCCTCCGACAGACTCAGTGACAGAGTTGGCTGCCCTTTTCTTCTGTGGCGACTGAAACCAGCGGTTCCAGAGACGGTGCCCAGAAGGATGGTGAGGTCTTTGCTGTTCCTGAGACCTCTTGAACAGGGGGCAAGCTCCACTTCCAAGCCCTTGGAGATACTTTCTCAAGCAGGATACACACACAGTTCCTCTCCTGGGCAGAAACAGCTACTGCAGGCCAACCCCAGACAGCACACAGCAAAGTGGCAGTACTCCTCCTCCAGTTTCTTCCAGCTCTTCTCCTTGGCAGAGGTTCCTCTTGAAGTCCAAAAGTGATCTAAAAGTCTGGGGTATGGGCCCCACTTTTTATACTACAAAATCCTTTGTTCTCTGGAGGCAGAGAGTGTCTTTGCCCAGCCAGAACCAGTTCTGTCTTCTCTGGTGCAGCTGCCCGGCAAGAGGTGGAGACAGCATTGTCCAAGGCAGACCAGCCCCATTCAGGTGTGAAAGGAATCTCTTCCCCCTACTCTAAATGCAGCCCAGGTCTATTCACCCCAGTCCAGACTCACCCTGGTAAGGCATGACACACCTCAACCCCCAAGCTTGCTGTCTGAACGGAATGCACATCCCTAGCCCCTGTCACTCCAAGGCCAGACAGTCAATACACAACCCTAGCAGAGGCACACTGGATGGCTAAGCAAGAAATGAAATGAAATGAAATTCGTACTTGTAAAGCGCGCTGCTACCCCAACTGGGGCATCGAGGCGCTGTACGCATACCGCTGTGGAACCCTTCCTGGCTTTTCCCTGTGAAATGTCCACTCCTGGGCACCCCCAAGGTGAAGCCAGGCATCCCAGCGCTGGTGGGGCCGTTGTGGAGATTAAGCAAGCTATTGCCCAGAGTTGCAGAGTGGGACCCATGATTAGAATAGGCACCGAGGCGAGAATTATCAGGTCCGAGGAAATTGAGCCCAAGACCCGCCGAGGTGGGAATTGAACCGTGGTCCCGGGCCAGATCTCTGCATCAGGGTCTGCCGCTCTAACCATTGAGCCACACTTCTCCAAGAAAGTACCTACTGTCTAAAAGCGATATTTTCAAACTCAGAATGTAAAAATAATCCTCACTAAAAGATGCATCTTTAGATTCTGAGTTCAGGCATACTAAACTCCATTTTCCTATCTTGTTCCCATGGGCAGTTATACCTATAAGATATTATAAGTAAACTCCCCATTCTATCCTATGGGACAGATAGCGTTGCAATAGTGAAAAACAAAATTGGCTGTATTTCACTATCAGGACATGCCACACACATCATGGCATGTCCTACCTTTCACATACACTGCACCCTGTCCACAGGGGTACCTTGGGCCTTCCTTAGGGGTGACTCACATGTAAGAAAAGGGAAGGTTAGGGCCTGGCAAGTGGGCGCACTTGCCAGGTCGACATTGCAGTACTAGACTGCACACAGGCTCCGCGATGGCAGGCCTGAGACACTGTTGCAAAGCTGCTTGTGTGGGTGGCACAATCAGTGCTGCAAGCTCACTAGCAGCATTTGGTTTACAGGCCCTGGGCACACAGAGTGCACTGTACTAGGGACATAACAGTAAAACAATTAAACCAATCATGGAAACACTAATCCATCATTACAATTTACAGAGGGAGCACTTGCACTTTGGCACTGAACAGCAGTGGCAAAGTGCCCAAAGTATCTAGACCAGCAAAACGAAGTCCACACACAGCAAAAACACAGGAGGCAAAGGGAAAAATACAGAGGAAACCCATGCCAAGGCTGCCAGGTCTAACAGTCTGCTTCAGCGCTGGGACGCCTCTTTGCTGAGGCAGCTGTGCGCTATACAAAACATGTTAACATAACATAACATATGCATCACAGGAGCCCCTTGAACACCTCATGACTGGCATATCACTGCATGGTGCAGGTCACTGAAAGTGCATCGCAAGGGCCCTGTGAATGTCTCACTACTGGCATCGCACTGCAGGGTGCAGGACACTGCACAGGTGCATCAGGTTGACATGTGAATGTCTCACTATTGGCATATCCCTTCAAGGTGCAGGTCTGTATGCATATGCATCACATGAGCCCCTTGAACACCTCACGACTGGCATACACTGCATGGTGCAGGTCACTGTAAGTGCATCGCAAGGGCCCTGTGAATGTCTCACTACTGGCATCGCGGTGCAGGGCACTGCACAGGTGCATCAGGGGGACATGTGAATGTCTCACTATTGGCATATCCCTTCAAGGTGCAGGTCAGTATGCATATGCATCACAGGGGGCCCTTGAACACCTCACGACTGGCATATCACTGCATGGTGCAGGTCACTGTAAGTGCATCGCGAGATGCCCTGTGAATGTTTCACTACTGGCATTGCATTGCAAGGTGGAGGTCACTGCACAGGGGCATCTGGAGGTCCCTGTGAATGTCTCACTACTGACTTAGCACAGCAAGGTGCAGGTCACCATACAAGTGCATTCAGAAGGCCCTGTGAATGTCTCACGACTGGCATGTCACTGTTTCAGTATTATCATATAAGTACATGATTCAGGTCAGTATAGTTCATTGTAATAACCATGTGAATGTCTCAATCCCTGGATATCTGTGATGGTGCGGTACAGGTCAGAGAGACATCACAAGAGGTCCGCGGATGTCTCGGCTTGGGGATGCAAGTGCTAGCCGGCACAAATTAGGACGATGTAGTGAATGTTTCATCACCTGGAGTCCAGTGCATGGTCAAGCTCAGAATAGGGGTGCTTTGTAAAAGCTCCATAGATGTCTCAGGATTGAGACAGCAGCATATGGCAGGTAATGAGTGAGGAGTGTTATAAAAGCTCGTATACTTCTTCGCTACTGGAACAGGTGGTACCCTAACTAGTCCCATATCCTTCTTTAGCTTATGGTGTGCCCTGCAGGAGATGGATTAAATGTTAGAAATTTTAATGTACAACTACAACCACGAAAACACAAACGTA
Source organism: Calotriton arnoldi (assembly GCA_963921515.1). Classification (NCBI taxonomy): domain Eukaryota; kingdom Metazoa; phylum Chordata; class Amphibia; order Caudata; family Salamandridae; genus Calotriton; species Calotriton arnoldi. The sequence goes on along the minus strand of CAWUFW010010592.1, from coordinate 175,579 downwards.
GACGTGAATAAAGCCGTCACTGACATTAATAGGTAAACCTGATTTTTAGCATTCAGGCTCTCATTAGAGTGGCCCAGTGTGGGATGTAATCATTTTTGCTCCTATTAATATCCAATATCCTGATGATCTGAGTTTAACAGGTGCCGTAATTATCATGTATGACAAGTTTAGCCCTTTAAAATGGGCCATCAAATGGATTTCAGTGTTTTCTCCCAAAAATCTGCATTTGCTGGTATATACCGTCCATCTCTACCTGACAGATTTCAGCAGGTTTGACCAGCCAAAATTTACTGAGGGAAAATGCAGGGGGATGTGAAAACTACTAGAGTAGGAAATTCTAATCCCTGTGCAAACAGGAGTTTGCACCGGGATCAGAACAGCAAGGACTACTTTTAAGGAGGGACTTAATGGACTGCCCTCAGACACTAGCAGGGCTATTCACAAGGGTAACTTACACTTGTCTGTAAATGTACATGTGTAATTTATTTCTACACTTTTGAGTAACTTTACTACTTTTTACTATTCACAAAATCCAAGGGTAGTGTTACTCAAAAAGTGTAACTTGCTTGTCTCGACCTCCTTAAAAAGGGGATGGAGCCTTACTTACAAGTGTAAGTTACTTCTTAAAAAACAGTAGAAAGTCTAGCACCACACATGGCCAAACCCTGGTAGTGCAACCTCTTCCATGGAAGATACTGGAGGTAGGAACTTAAAATAAAACCCTTTAGGAGATAATGTTACATTTCATTAAATAATTTAAAATAGCTAAATGAATAAATATAATTTAATGCTAAAAAAATATTAAAAGTAGTACATATTTTTAATTTAATTATAAAATATTTAAATAACCTATCTGTATTAAAAAAATATATATATATTCTTAAAATATAATTAAACTCCTTTTACTAAATTATATACATCACTTTTAGCAATTTTTTTATATATATAAACTTTATTCGGTTGAATAACCATCAAAGTAGACACAAACAGATAAAAACAAAGACACAAACAATCAATTCACAGAGAGTAAAAAAAGAAACTAGTATACATGACTCAATTTGTCCCAGGGGGACCTATATATTCCCAATACAGCATCATCACAATTGTCATAAAAAGATTTCAGTCATTTCATTAAAACATTCCTTATAATTCAAAATATCCAAAAATATCCATAATTCCATCAATTCCCTCCAGGCAGTTAAAATACACAGAAAATGCAGTAAAAGCAGCACGTAAAAAAGAGTACAAAACAGGCTAAAATATGTGTTTCTTCAGATAACAAATAACTGAGGCCTCAGGGTTCACTTTTTTGATTATATATATAAAAACAGCAATAGTTTACCTCCTGTACATGTGCAAACACTGTCCTCACCTATAGTGTGAGGGCTGTGCAAAAAGTGCAAGAAAGTGTCCGTGCATAGTACATAATGCAATGTAAAGTTAAATTACAGTACATAATGGGAAAAGTCAACCAGTGAGGCACATCATTCTAAAGCCTTTAAAACTTTTTGTCTCTTATACCACATTGCTTGTAAAAATTTACTTACAGCAAATACTATTTTTTGTGATGTATCGCTTTTTAGAATCCTAAAGGCTTCTAGGTGACTGCCTGTGGCCATGCTACGACAGATAGGAACTAACCATTTGCAGCGTATATGATAATACTCCTTACAAAAAAACAATACATGTTTCTCGTCTTCAATAGCCAGATCACAAATGGGGCAGATTTTGGTTTCTTGATTAGTGGACCATTTACTTGTAAAGGTCCTCAATGGTAGAATTCCATAATGAAATCTTAGTTGAAGATGGAAATATTAAATCTAGGAATTCTTCAAACAATGGAGTATGCTTATGGGCCAGGAATGTACTGGTTACAGAGCCATTGTGGGTATTCATAGCATATTGGTCGTTTATATAAGCCCAATACCAGATTTTTAGCAATTTATTATCAGATTTTAAAATAGTATTGGGCTCATCCCACAGGTTCTGCATTCCGAGTTTAGAAAACCATCCAGAGACGGATTTGGCTCATGGGGTTTCCCTAGCTCCTTGGAGATTCAGTACCTCTACCAGTGAGTCTTTAAAAACTACAAGTTCAGGTGTAGACCAAAGTCGGATCCAATATGTTAAAGGTTTTAGGGTAGCCAGGTCGGCAACTCTTTTTATCCCAACGTCGAGGTACATGGGGATTAATGGAGAGCTGGATGGTAAACCTAATAGCCTTCTGAAGAAATTATTCTCTGCAATGGTTAACGAATGTAAATTACCATGACCCCATATCTCCGCCCCATAAAGAGCAGCTCCCTGGGCAGTTGCGCGGTAACCTTCCACAGCAGGGGAAATATCACGCAACTTGATTTGATTATAAAACCTTAAAATAGCATTGGATCTATGTTCAGTAATTAATTTGGATTTTTCCAATTGACCTGTCCACCTTAGATTGTCCTTGAGTCTAACCCCTAGATAATCAAAACTATGTACTCTGTCAAGGGCTTCACCCCCTGCATGGATACTACGACTTCCCTTTTTCCTCATTCCAAAGACCATAAACTTAGTTTTGTTTATGTTCAATTCTAGGCCTCTTGAATTACAAAAGTTTAAAAACGTGTCGATTAAAATTTGGAAGCCCATTGGGGATTTAGATATGAGAAGTGAGTCGTCAGCAAAAAGTAAAATAGGTATCTTTTTGTTGTTCAAAATTGGAGAATCATTTCTACAATGTTCTAAAGTGTCCACAACATCATTAATATACAACGAAAATAGGGTAGGCGCTAAAACACAGCCCTGGCGAACTCCTCTCTCTATGGGAATACGATCCGTCAGTTGGCCATTTGGGCCCCAGCGAACTTGAGCAAAGTTATTCACATGCAATCTATTTATTAGGTGTACTAAGTAAGCTGGGGCCCCCATATTTATCAGGGCTTGCCAGAGGGCGGGTCGTGGTATAAGGTCAAACGCCGCTCTGAGGTCAATAAAAGCCACGTAGAGTTTTTGTTTCTGAAGTAAAACATATTTCCAATATAAAACGACGAATCTAAAAATCTGATCTGTTGTACTAATTCTTGATCTAAAACCTGCCTGGAGGGGAGATAAAATTCCAGTAGTATCAACCCAATCAAGAAGTCTCATCAGGATTTGTTTTGAGAAATTTTTTTGAGCATTATCGATAAGGCTGATAGGCCTATAATTAGACGGCTTCCCTAGGTCACCTTTTTTATGTATGGCTATAATTTCAGCCCCAAGCCAAGAGTCTGGTACCTTCCCCCCAGCTGCAATAGCATTTGACAACATATTAAGATAGGAGGACCATATCAAAGGCTCAGATTTATATAAATCCCCAGGTATTTTATCTGGGCCAGGGGCTTTGGCAGATTTCTGCGAATCGATTGCTCTAGTTGTTTCGTCTAAGCTAAAGAAAATAGGAGGAGTGGAATCTAATGAAGGCCGTACATTTAAAGTGCTAGTGCTGTTAGGGGCCTGAGAGTCACCAGAAGCATAGAGGGTAGAGAAATGTGACACCCATTTATCCGGGGGAATATTATAGTGATGTGGATTCGGTTTTTCTGACTTAATTTGGGCAACAAGGCGCCAGAATAGTCTAATGTCATTATTTTTCCCGGCGTCCAGAATATCTTGCCATAAATTATTTTCCCAATTCCTCCTAAAATCCGTATTTGTAAAGCGCGAACTACTCACCCTTAGGGGTCTCAAGGCGCTGGGGGCCGTTGTGGAAATTAAGTGAGCTATTGCCCAGAGTCACACGGTGCTGAGCTGAGCTGCCGCCGGAGCCGGGGATCGAACCGTGAACCCTGTGCTCGAAGTCAGCTGCCCTGGCCGCTGCACCACACCTCTCCTAGCTTTAATCAAAGTAGATTTATAATGAGATCTTGCTACTTTGACATTGATACTGTTCCCCGCTATTATAGCCTTCCTCAAAGCTGACTTAGCTAACTTACAAGCCGGATTAAACCATTTTTCCACCTTCGAGGATTTAGAAGTCTTAATAATACAATTTTGATAAAAAAATTCCCGTAGGGCATTAAACAAGCCAGCATGTATATCTAAAATAGGAATTACATTCTCACTCAATCCTATATATGCTTCAAGAAACGTGCCATAGAGTTTATAAATCTGTGAAAACAAATTCTGGTTAGACATAACATTCGGCCATGAGACGTAGCGGCGATTGTTAGATACCATAGGGGCGGGTACAATAGTTATCTTGTCATTTTTGTCTTGATTTAAGGAGTCACCAGTCAAAGTTACTTCAAGGGGATTATGATCACTATCCAAACGAGCCACCACTTTCATATCATACATAAGTGGCCATAAGCTTACATCAACCAGAACATAGTCAATAGTGCTGGTGCATACCCCTCTTTTGAATGTGACTGCCCTAGTTGGATTAGAGCGAGTGCGCCCATTACAAGCTCTAAGACCCTTACTTAATGTAAACGAAGCCAGTTCTAAAGCGGCATTTGAAAACATTTTCAAGGGGGGGGCCTATCAGGGGTGGTATACCCCAAATTTCGTCCTCCTCTTTTGTTATCTCATTTAGGAAGGGCGAGGGTTCAAAGGAGGTATTGAAATCACCTGCAACTATGATTTTTGTATTAGGTTCCAATTTATCTATAAGTCCCTCCAGGAGGGATAGTGTCGGTGATTTATCCGGTCCCCTGGAACTCCTAAGGTAAATGTTAAAAATGGACAAACAGAGACCCGATGAGAAAGTCACAGTAATCCCCATTAAGTCCAAATTATCGATCACCATCAAGGTAGAGCTGCTAACACAGCCATTCTTAATTAGAATCATGAGTCCTCATATGGCTCTCCCAAAGTGGGCTGCAGGTTTTGCTTCCACACTATAGCTAGTGAACCCGTCAAGGAACACTTTTTCTGTTGCCCATGTCTCTTGCAACAGGCAAATATCTTGATTGGCTATATATGCCATCCAGTCCAGATCAACTAATTTTGGTCCCAAACCGGCTATATTCCAAGATAATAATTTAAGAAAGGGTGAGGTATTGTTCTGTCTAGTCAACCCATTTCCAAACGAGGCAGCTAATATCTCTACTTGGTCAAAGTTCCCTGTAAAGTTGGTACTATTAACGTCATAATACTTACACCTAGGGGCCGATTCCGATTCGGGCCGGAAAACGTACCGACCGACTTGGTACGGGAATTTAATCCGACCGACTCGGACTGGCGCCGCACGACCCGGGTAGTACGATGAAATGCATGTGAAATCCGACAGACTCGGACGGAATACAAAACGACCGACCGAGCCGGACGGAAACAAGGCATCCGGCCGGGAAATCACGCGAAACGAACCGACCGACACGCACTCGGATTGAACCCGAACGAAACATACCCGCGAACTCCGACCCGCGTAGTACGATGCTGTGCGTGCAAAACACGACCGACTCGCCCGGAGCACAAGCCGTACGACCGACACGCATACATAACCCAGCCGAAGCAACCCAATACTACGCGACCGACTCGTACGCCGCATATGAAAACTAGCTGACACACAGCGGGAACGAGTCGGACAAGATCGCACCACACAACTGCAGCGTCCTACTCGGTCACAAGAACGACTCCTACATGCACCAAAAACACCAAGGACATTTTTTTTTTAAAAGGGCCAAACAAGCAACCACTAAGCCAATAAATACAGGGAGGAAAAAAAAATGGAACAAGGACACACCTCCAACTCCACCTACATAAAGGCCACAAATCCCGACCATGATCCCTTGCAAATTCCACTGACCTGCCAGACAGAACACCATCACACAGCAACAACAGACACACTCACAGCTCATACATCACACAAGCCACACATCATTACCACACCTACAAATAGCACCCTCACACACACCCAGCTAAACCTACACTCACACACCCCCACTTGCACACACACACACATCAATCACCACCACCACCACCCATCACCATGCCCCCAAAGAAGAACCATAAGTTCCTAGATTGTGAATTGGAAATCCTGGTAGACGAGATCCTGAGGGTAGAGCCACAGTTGTTTGGTACATTGGTACAACAGACCCCCATGTCGCAGAAAACCAAGATGTGGGCGAGGATTGTCGACAGGGTCAACGCACAATCACCATGTTTGCGCACAAAGGAAGACATCCAGAACAGGTGGTATGATGTGCGCAGGAGGGTCAGGGACCAAGGGGCAGATGTATCAAGCAGGAATGCATTCGCAAACGCCGAAATTCGCAGAATTTCGGCGTTTGCGAATGCAATTTTGCTTTGTGGTATGTATTAAGGCTAAACTGCCTCGCAAAATAAGGAATCGCAAACTTTGCGATTCCCTATTTTGCGATTGCATTTAAGGAATCGCAAATTGCGATTCCTTAAATGCAATGTAAGAAGCATCAAAAAAGTGCAATTTGGCCTTAAGGAATCGCAAATTACCACCAACTTCAAGTTGGTGGTAATATGCGATTTCTTTGAGAAATGCACTTTTAGCATTTTTCAAAGTGCCATGTGGCGCACATACATGCCCTTAGGGCATGTATGTGCGCCACATGTGCACACATACATATTTCAGGGTTGCAACAGGGTGTCAAAAGGACACCCTGGCACCCTTGAAATTGCATTCTCAATTTGCGATTCTCTAATTGCGAATCGCAAATTGAGAATGTCTTCCCATTCATTCCTATGGGCCTCTAGGCCCATAGGAATGAATGGGAAGGTATTCCTTAATTGCGAATCGCAATTTGCGATTTGCAATTAAGGAATTTTAAGGAATCGCAATTATTATTGCGATTCCTACATACATAGCATTTTGCGATTCCTTAATAGGAATTCGCTAAAATTCGCTATTAAGAAATCACAAATGCTATCCTTGATACATCTGCCCCTTACTCAAAAAGGACTACCTCCTCAGCCAGCACACCGGCAGTGGCCCTCCTGCAAAACCAGTATACATCAGGCCCTGGGAGGAGAAGGTGCGGGCCATCCTACCACCAGTGAGCGTATACGGACTAACAGACATCCCAGAACCTGGTGAGTACACAACTAATATACACAATATGGTGTGACTACACACACACATCACAGTCAAGGGGATAGGCAAACCATGCACACTTAGCAAATACACACCAACCAAAAGATATCCATCCCAAGATGTGAATGCTAGTCAGACAAACACAATACCTGCTATCCCATAGTGATATGTAACTGTGTCATGACATCTACAAACCTAACAACAAATACAGCAAGGCAGTGGCACAAATAGAACCAACAAATACTCCCAGATATTTACCCACCACTAGAACACCACCTCACAGGGAAGCTCACTGAAAGGAAGGAATTCTGTGTATGCTGGTCAAGTCAGTGTAGCCAATAGCATGATGGGAGTGGTAGTCACAGATATTGGTCACACCCACAATTGGCCCATCAACACCACTCTGAACCATGCTCACATCACAGGGAGTGGAAAACAACTGACAAGATGGCTGACACTGGCTACTGCTGTGGGGAGCACAAGGCCCTGTTGGGAACTGGGCACCAACAAACAACAGGAACACACTGTCAGCCATCTTGCCATTGCTGTCACACTCACACACACTGAAGTCCACTCAAAAGGAAGGAAGGATGGGCATGCTGGGAAGGGGGTGTAGGCAATAGCATGATGGGAGTGGTAGTCACAGATCAACATCTCACACCCACATGGCCCAGCAAGTTAGCACTGAAGCATGCACACCTCACAGGGAGTCAAAAGCCACTTCAAAGATGTCTGACACTGGCCACAGCTGTGGGGAGCACAAGGCCCTGCTGGGAACTGGGCACCAACAAACAACAGGACCACACTGTCAGCCATCTTGCCATTGCTGTCACACTCACACACACTGAAGTCCATCCAAAAGGAAGGAAGGATGGGCATGCTGGGAAGGGGGGTGGAGGCAATAGCAGGATGGGAGTTGTAGGCACAGATATTGGTCACACCCACAATTGGCCCATCAACACCACTCTGAACCATGCTCACATCACAGGGAGTGGAAAACAACTGACAAGATGGCTGACACTGGGTACTGCTGTGGGGAGCACAAGGCCCTGCTGGGAACTGTGCAACAACCAACAGCAGGACACCACTGACTGACATCCTGAAAGACAACTTGCACTCCCTGCAATGGAAGCACGTTCCATGGTGGGATATCTGGCTGGGTGTGAAGGAGGACTGACAGCTATGACCATAGTTACAAGGACCTCCCCTCACACACACCCTCAACACTAACTCCACATAACCCACCTGGGAGAATGCAATGCCTCACATCCTAACTGAAGATCCCACAAAGAACCACCACCCTGGGTCATGCTGTGTGAAGCACAGGGACACTCTTGGGACTTGTAGCCAAACAACTGCCAGGACAACACTCCCAGCCATCCTGTCAGCACAGGCACCCCACCCCACAGGGAAGCAAAGTCAAAAGGAAGGAAGGATGGGCATGCTGGGAAGGGGGGTGGAGGCAATAGCATGATGGGAGTTGTAGGCACAGATATTGCTCACCCTCACAATTGGCCCATCAACACCACTCTCAACCATGCTCACATCACAGGGAGTGGAAATGGACTCACAAGATGGCTGACACTGGGTACTGCTGGGGGAGCACAAGGCCCTGCTGGGAACTGTGCAACAACCAACAGCAGGACACCACTGACTGACATCCTGAAAGACAACTTGCACTCCCTGCAATGGAAGCACGTTCCATGGTGGGATATCTGGCTCGGTGGGAAGGAGGACTGACAGCTATGACCATAGTTACAAGGACCTCCCCTCACACACCCCTCAACACTAACTCCACATAACCCACCTGGGAGAATGCAATGCCTCACATCCTAACTGAAGATTCCACAAAGAACCACCACCCTGGGTCATGCTGTGTGAAGCACAGGGACACTCTTGGGACTTGTAGCCAAACAACTGCCAGGACAACACTCCCAGCCATCCTGTCAGCACAGGCACCCCACCCCACAGGGAAGCAGAGTCAAAAGGAAGGAAGGATGGGCATGCTGGGAAGGGGGTGGAGGCAATAGCATGATGGGAGTTGTAGGCACAGATATTGCTCACCCTCACAATTGGCCCATCAACACCACTCTCAACCATGCTCACATCACAGGGAGTGGAAAAGGACTCACAAGATGGCTGACACTGGGGACTGCTGGGGGAGCACAAGGCCCTGCTGGGAACTGTGCAACAACCAACAGCAGGACACCACTGACTGACATCCTGAAAGACAACTTGCACTCCCTGCAATGGAAGCACGTTCCATGGTGGGATATCTGGCTGGGTGGGAAGGAGGACTGACAGCTATGACCATAGTTACAAGGACCTCCCCTCACACACACCCTCAACACTAACTCCACATAACCCACCTGGGAGAATGCAATGCCTCACATCCTAACTGAAGATCCCACAAAGAACCACCACCCTGGGTCATGCTGTGTGAAGCACAGGGACACTCTTGGGACTTGTAGCCAAACAACTGCCAGGACAACACTCCCAGCCATCCTGTCAGCACAGGCACCCCACCCCACAGGGAAGCAGAGTCAAAAGGAAGGAAGGATGGGCATCTGGGAAGGCTGGTGGAGGCAATAGCATGATGGGAGTTGTAGGCACAGATATTGCTCACCCTCACAATTGGCCCATCAACACCACTCTCAACCATGCTCACATCACAGGGAGTGGAAAAGGACTCACAAGATGGCTGACACTGGGTACTGCTGGGGGGAGCACAAGGCCCTGCTGTGAACTGTGCAACAACCAACAGCAGGACACCACTGACTGACATCCTGAAAGACAACTTGCACTCCCTGCAATGGAAGCACGCTTCATGGTGGGATAACTGGGCTGGGGGAGAAGGAGGCCTGGATGGCAAACAAATACCACCAATGCTGGTCATGCACACACCTCAACATACACATTGACATGCCACAGGTTGGCAGGACAATGTGCTACACCAATATCACTCTCTGACTGTCACAATTTAGGAGAATGCAATGTCCTGGCCCACATCCAGAGGTACAGTCACAACTGTCAGGTGTTTGAACAATTGATGCCAGTAGAAACATTACATACAATCTGTGTCTCTCCCCAAAACAGGTGATGATGGGGACACAGCAGCAGACGAGGAGGAGTCCCTGTCCCAGGCTCCGGGTACATGAGCTCACTGGTGTGGATCAGCCACTGCACTCCTCGGATGGCGAAGAACCAGCTGGAACCTCCGGTGTGAGTCATCATGCAGCACCAGCAGGACCAACATCTGCACCCCCTGCACCCACCCCTCCAACAACTGCCAACACACAGGCCACCCCTGCCAACACGGACAGACCAAGGACCACAGATGACAACAGCGCAGGGACCCAGGCCCAAACTGGAGCTGGTGACAACGAGCCCAGGAACAGCACCCAAGTGGGCCCACGGTCACCTGTGCGTGCCACCGCAGGTCCTGCACGTGTCGCCAGGGGTGGTGGGAGGGGTGGTAGACATAGGTCACTCTTTGCAGAGGGGTCTGGACTGCATGATGACCCACAACTGGCACGCATCGCGGATGCGTACCAGACTAGCACCGGAGAGGTCAGCCAGGTAGTGGGGATCCTCAAGGACATACAACAGCAGCAGGCTGCCCATCATGCCCGCTTGGACTCCCACATGTCCCGTGTCGACACACACATGTCACATGTCGAGACACACATGTCACGTGTCGAGACACACATGTCTGGCATGGAGTCCAAGTGGGACACATTGGAACAACTGACAGCGGTGCATAGGGACATACTCACATGCCTCCGCCAGATCAGCACCAACATGGCCTCACCTCCCTGTGTGCCCACAACAACTGCTGCTGAAACAACTGCAAATGCCACAGGGAGGGAGGAGGACTCTGGCAGAGAGTCCCCTGCACCGCCGCAGCCTGCACCTGAGGGTCCCCCCCCCGAGAAGAGGGGCCGTCCGAAGAGGCCAAACTGAAAGTCCGATGGCCATCTACATCCCCCAGGAAGCCAACACCTGTTCTGGAACTTTTCCTCTGTGTGCAAACTGCACGCCCTGTCGAAGCCAACCCAACTCTCCCACATGACATGGGGAGCTCTAGTTGGCCATATTCATCAGATGACTGTGGACTTTACTCTGGACATGTCAGCTACCAAGACTTCCAATACACATGGGAACTTTGGATTCCAATTCATATGTACAGCACCCACCATCCTGTGCACCATCCTCACACCTGTATGTAAATAAACTCACCAATACACCATATCTGCCTCTGTTGTGATTCCAACGTGGTTTTTGTCATGTAGATGGTGATCTGCTCAATGACACCTTGCATGCTAACTGCTACAGCAAGTCCAACCCCGTCATGTCAGTCATGGCGACGTGACACATATGAGGGAGACACACCACTAGGGCCACACAACACATAAACACCAGGGCCATCAGACTCATCACCTATACTGATGTTGCAACTAAATACAGTGGAATGCACAGACACGCCACCTATTCACAGTCACTGTGAACTAGACTACAGGTGCAGTAAGCAAATGTCAGTCAGATGCGTGACTACAGACAACGCACATCCCAAAGTGAAGCACAGGTTTATTACACATTTGCAACATGTTGTTTCCACTACAAATGCAAGCTAATCCAACCTGGCTGTGGCCTCAAAGTCAAAAAAACAGAAGGTAGAAAGTCCAGGGGTGTGTGGCACATCACCTGTAGGGAAACGACTGCTTCCACCTTGGAAGTTGAATCATGGATTCGGGGGATCCAAGTTGATCAGACAACTCCGGCAGCACCCTGTGAAGGACAGACATGACACACAGTCAAAAACAATGAAGAACAGCACAGAACGGCAATACTCATGTCTAATACATGTCACGAGATAACTACACAAAACCAAGTTAGCATGTCAACACTGTTGGGCAGTACAGACCACCTGCAAGGACACATCGCTGCACGCATCCAGTCAAGTAGCACATGGGCACACTCAAACAGCACCAGAGCACCACATACACATATCATGCAAACTCAAATCATTGACATCACAACCCTCTGGAGACTCACATTCAGCTGAAGAAGTTGGTGATGAGCTGTGTGCGGACATCACCATCATCATCATCATCATCTTCACTGGCATCGTGACCCAGGCCAGGATCTTCCACAGGTGGCGGACGTTGGTCATCGTCATCCAGGATGAGAGGTAACTCCTTCCGCACTGCCAGGTTGTGTAGCATGCAGCAGACGATGACAATCTTGCACACCTTTGCTGGGGCATATGGGAGGGCCCCTCCTGTCTTGTCCAGGCAGCGGAAGCGGCTCTTCAGGAGACCAAAGGTCCACTCAATTACCCTCCTCGTCCGACCATGTGCCTCATTGTAGCGCATCTGGGCTGGTGTCACAGGGTTCCTGAGGGGTGTCAGCAACCACGGCATGTTGGGGTATCCCGAATCACCTACAGACAGACAATTGCACATTAGCCGATTTGAAAATGTGTGCGGAAAACAACATAGCAGAACACACACAATGGTACAAAGTCAGTACACACCAACAAGCCAGGCACGCTGGTTCGGCATCTGTTACATCATCCTCGGGATGCGACTACTCCTCATCACGTAGGCATCGTGTGCCGAACCGGGGAAACGGGCACACACATGTGAGATGGTCATATCTGCAAGACATACCACCAGAGCATTGATCGAATGGTAATGTTTACGGTTGCGGTATGCCTGCTCATGTGCCTGTGGTGGTATCAAAGACACATGTGTCCCATCAATGGAGCCAATTACATGTGGCATCCTCCCCAGGCATAGAAGTAACTCTTGACGTCAGTGAGTCGTTGACGTGTTGGGAAATAGATGTACTGGTTGAGGTATCTCAACATTGCCCCCAAAACATTGCGTAGCACACGGCTGAACATAGTCTGTGACATCCCACCAGTAGTTGCCAAAGTGTGTTGAAAGGTACCGGTGGCAAAGAAGTGTAGGGCTGCCATCACCTTCACCTTGGGGGTCAGCGCTGTAGGATACGGCCAGCCAGGCTGCAAATGTGGGGCCAACCGCACTGCCAAATCCTCAATCAGCTGCCTGGTGAAGCGGTACCGTCGGATGCTGTCACGTTCCACCATCGTTGCCAGGTCTGGGAATGAAAAAATAACAAAAGGAGGGAGTAAAGAGGTCTACAGATAGAATCTACCTCCTGTACAACTTTTTATAAACAATGAGATTCTACCCTGTGTAGTAGCCAGTGAATTATTTTTTAATTTTTTTAAAATTAGTGATTCTGAAAAGGGATGTATTTTGCTTATCCTTGAGATGTCAGGGAAAAGCACTACGTGTTTTTAAAATACCCCTCACACACTACGAATCCCATAGTGTCATGCTTCATCATAGGGGTCTTCCCGTCCCTCTACGGGGCGGGCGTGCTACAACCTACGAATACGCGGGAGCACTTGGTGTTTATGAAAATAGGCTATGTGTAGTGTGGGAGTGAGAGTGGTAGGGTCAGTGAAAAAATACAAAAGGGCCAGGCTGCAAATGTGGGTCCAACCGCACTGCCAAATCCTCAATCAGCTGCCTGGTGAAGCGGTACCGTCGGATGCTGTCACGTTCCACCATCGTTGCCAGGTCTGGGAATGGTCGATGGACAGCAGGAGCCCTGCAGTGCATAGGTGAAGAAAGCAAGATTGTCAGTCACCCCACCTATGTGCCGTTCACCATACTCAATTTCCCATGATACATCATCAACATACACAAGTACTTGATGTGTGTGTCGTTCCGTTTGGACAAATATGGCACCTACATGGACATCATCTAACATCTCTGTTCAACAAGTGTTGACAACAGGTTCCAGGGTGTGCTATGGGACACCATTAGGCTGTGTCACAGTACCCATTAACTGCTCTCACGTTCCACACACATACCACAGTGACATGTCTGGACAGATGCTCCACAGGCATCACAGCTCATTGACAGGTAGATTCCCAGGGAGCCTGTCTTGCCACATGGACACTGGCATGACATGGCGTATCATGTACATGTCAGAAAAACAAACATGACACCCACAGGTAGTGGCCCCTGTAGCCTCTACAGGACAGACATGGACGTCTGTGACACACACACACCATCAAAGTTCATGCACAAACCACGTGGATGTGGAGACTGTCTCCCATTGTGCACATGGAGTCAGAGACATGTGATACACAACATGCACACAGACTGTGGAGGGACATCACTATTGTTGGAATGGGCCACCCTGTGACATACATGCCTTCCCACATGTGAGCCTGGTGGTATGTGACATGTCATACACATACACAACCTGGAAATGTGACCATGACACATGCTCAGAAATGAAAAGTTGCACACCACAGTGGTCAGGTGCACAACACACAAAGGACCCTGTCCCCATTAACACGTGCACAGCCTGGGTGTGTCTGCCCCCAAGTGCCACCCCAAAATCCACATGTTCACCCCCATACACAGATAAGGTTATGCTGCCACACATGCCTCATAGACTGTGTGGACTGGGTGTGGTGTTGTAGGTGTGCCCCTGAGTCCCTGGAAAGTAAATGTGGCTGGCATAGGTTCACCAGTGACCAGCATGGTGACATATGCGTGTGACCTGTCCAGGGACGTGTTGTAGAGCAATGGACCGATCGGTGTGCCCGGCCGGCCCATTGCATTGTATGTGAGCGGGTACGCGTTGTAGAGCAATGGACCGATCGGTGTGCCCGGCCGGTCCATTGCATTGAATGTGAGCGGGTACGCGTTGTATGCCTGGTACGCGTTGTAGAGCAATGGACCGATCGGTGTGCCCGGCCGGCCCATTGCATCGTATGTGAGCGGGTACGCGTTGTATGCCTGGTACGCGTTGTACAGCAATGGACCGATCAGTGTGCCCGGCCGGCCCATTGCATTGAATGAGAGCGGGTACGCGTTGTAGAGCAATGGACCGATCGGTGTGCCCGGCCGGCCCATTGCATTGTATGTGAGCGGGTACGCGTTGTATGCCTGGTACGCGTTGTACAGCAATGGACCGATCGGTGTGCCCGGCCGGCCCATTGCATCGTATGTGAGTGGGTACGCGTTGTATGCCTGGTACGCGTTGCACAGCAATGGACCGATCGGTGTGCCCGGCCGGCCCATTGCATCGTAT
This sequence comes from Calotriton arnoldi, assembly GCA_963921515.1. NCBI lineage: Eukaryota > Metazoa > Chordata > Amphibia > Caudata > Salamandridae > Calotriton > Calotriton arnoldi. Next base: position 160,404 of record CAWUFW010010592.1, on the reverse strand, counting down.
GTGAGCGGGTACGCGTTGTATGCCTGGTACGCGTTGCACAGCAATGGACCGATCGGTGTGCCCGGCCGGCCCATTGCATCGTATGTGAGAGGGTACGCGTTGTAGAGCAATGGACCGATCGGTGTGCCCGGCCGGCCCATTGCATCGTATGTGAGCGGGTATGCGTTGTATGCCTGGTACGCGTTGTACAGCAATGGACCGATCGGTGTGCCCGGCCGGCCCATTGCATTAAATGTGAGCGGGTACGCGTTGTAGAGCAATGGACCGATCGGTGTGCCCGGCCGGCCCATTGCATTGTATGTGAGCGGGTACACGTTGTATGCCTGGTACGCGTTGCACAGCAATGGACCGATCGGTGTGCCCGGCCGGCCCATTGCGTCGTATGTGAGCGGGTACGTGTTGTAGAGCAATGGACCGATCGGTGTGCCCGGCCGGCCCATTGCATTGTATGTGAGCGGGTACGCGTTGTATGCCTGGTACGCGTTGTACAGCAATGGACCGAACGGTGCGCACACATTGGCTGGGGCCTGGCATGGCAACGGACGCGTTTTCGAAGCTCCAACGAGTCTGATGCAGTGAAATCAGTTGGCCAGCCACAACAATGTTGCAAAATCATGGGTGTCATGAAGTTGAAGATTTGAAGGATGCTGTGGGCGTGTATTAGTGCTGCTATTCCATGGATAGGTCAAATTCAGAAGATGCAAACGACTAGGACCTATCACTTTGCACACATGGGACAGTATCTGCCTCTGCAGCACACATATAATGCTGGCTGTTCCCCTGAGAGCTCACTTGCCTGCACTACATGCTCCAGGACGACATCTGCCACCAACACTGCTGCTGTTTATGCATCCTCTGGCTCCTGCAATGGCACGTACTGTGGAGAGAGCCCCAGCCTTCAGCCTTGAGGAGAACCAGGCCCTGCTGGACAGCCTCCTTCCACAGTACAGCAAGCTGTATGGGACACCAGGGGAGCAGGTGAGTGTGCTGTCCACTGCCTCACTAATTGTGCATGTTGTCTGACTAGCAGGGCTTTCAGTGTGCACACCACTGGCTAGCATGCCTACTGAGTAGTTGTCACACCCCAAAGTGTGTAGTCACATGCACAGAACTGGTACAGCGCAGTAACAGTGCATTCCAACTAGGTTTACTTCCCATGCAATGATACCATGTAGTGACTGCTGGCAAACTGTTCATAGCCATTGTTGCACTGCCTGTGTACATCATATGCCCCTGTGATTGAGACATGTATATCCAACTGTGTGATGCACGTATATGTTGCATGTGTAGTAATGGCCTTTTCACTTTGTCATCCTCACAGGTTGATGCCCACCAGAAGCAGGAAATCTGGCTGACCATCGCCCGGAAAGTAAGATCCGTGGGGGTCTACAGGCGCAGGATCCGCAACTGCCAAAAGAGGTGGCAGGCCCTTCGTGGCTGGACCCGGAGGATCGCAAGGGTCCAGCTGAAGCTGTCGCCTCCTCGCAGGAGGGGCGGACACCGGACCCTGACCCCCCACATGCTCCGGATCCTGGCGGTGGTCTTCCCAGACCTGGATGGGCAGCTGAAGGACAGACAGCAGCAAGGAGAGGGTGAGTCCATGACTGCACTGTGCACTTTTTCTGCCATGCTATGTGCCCTCCTCTGGCCTGGTTAAACTTCCACAGTACATCAGTCATGTGGTCCAGGACCCATGTCCCTCATTTGTTACATGCCCACTTCTCCTCTGATACGCATATGTGTGGCCCTTATAGTCAGGAAATTGTCTAATTTGGGGACTGTGTCATTGCATTTTGCTTTGCTCAAGGTGGGGGACAGCATTTGTTCCCGTGACTATGTTGTGCAATTCATGGGTGGGTCAATTGCTTACACAATGCCTAAGTTCTGACATGTGATCTGCGTGTAACTTTGATATGTGGTCCGCTTGCTGCTCTGACTCACCACATGTCCCTGGGGAATGTGGCACACACCCATGCTGCTGGTGGGAACAATATTTGGGCCTCAGGAGTATGTGTATCCAGTGTGTCACACATGCTTAGCCACCTGCCTACTGTCCAGGACTCATCCCTCATACAGGTGGAGCTGGACAGTCATGCCTACTCCAGTGCATACAATACACTCTGTACTCCCACTCCCGTGTATCATCTGGCATGTTGTGGTCAGTGAAATGTACCCTCAGGTGTCTGCCTCTGTCTCATTGTGCTGTGTCTTCGTTGTCAGGACTACTGGTATGTTCATCGTTTGGGGCTCAGCATGCCATCTGAGATGTGACCATGATAGACGATACTTCTATGACTTATAGGTGTCTGATCACTTAACTGTGCACACAGGTGTTTGCGACTGTGACTTTCAAGTAGCTGTATTATCATTCACAGCACACTGTGAGGTGCTCATGTTCAGAGAGTTGTGTTTCATGTCCCCCATATGTCCAGTTGGTATGACGTGGACAAATAGTAGTACAGGTGATGTGGTTTTTGGGGGATGGACATGTGCACTTGTCAGTCACATAACTTGCATTCCCCATGCCCTCGGATTGTGACACAGTGCAGACTGTTGTTGGCTGGCTGCCATGGCCATGTGACTTGAGACAGTAATGTATGACTTTGCACGCATTCCTGTGTCATGGCATTCAACTTCCTGGGACTGATCCTGCAGGGGAGTGACATGTGCAACATGCACCCCATTGTGGCATTGACTATCCGGACATGGGTGCATCATGGTGTCTGGTGCTGGTATGCATCACATGCATTTCTAATTAGAATCTGGCCATCCCTTTATCCGGACACCTGCACTGACTCAGTGGCAAGAGATGTGATGTGTGTATGTTCACATGCTTCACCGTGTTCCCTGCAATGTCCAACAACTGTGTAGGTGGTGCATGTGTCCACACTGGGGTCTTATCATCAGACAGGCACCAGACAGATGGGTGCAAGGGCAGGAGGGGTGTGAGTCCCATGGTTGACCATCAGACTGACAATTGGCTTCCCCGAATCTGTGTGAGGACTTTAGGCAATGTTCAACTAAGGATGCCAGGGCTTGCTCTGTAATGTGCTGTACTTAGTGTGGTGTGTGCGGTCAGTGCAGGTGACTGATGTTTGTCTGTTTGCCTAATTGTTTGCAGATACATCCACGGCCACAGGAGCGGACAGCTCCACGGACCAGGAGGAGCAGCGGAGCCAGACTGGGTCAGCATTGGACGAGTGGTCAGAGGGACCCAGTGGCACGGAGGGCGAGGGGAGCCACACCGAGGAGTCCTCAGCACCATCCACCTCAGCTGGGGACCACAGCAGCTCGGAGGATGACTCCCTTGTGGAGGCGGGTCTCGGCAGCCACCAAAGGCCAGCTAGTCTGTCTGGCCCCGCCACCACCACCACCGCCCTCCCATCGGCTCCCATTCCTGAGGTCCGTGGAGGCTCCCGTGCTCGGGAGCGTGTCTCCTTCGTGCCAGGCACCGCACCCCTGCCCCTGTGTCCCCTGCTGCCCTGAGTGAGGAGTCTGTGTACCTCCTTCGGCAGCTCCATGTAGGGCAGACAGCAATGCTGAGTGTCCTCCATGCACACACCACTCTGTTGACACAGCTGGTGTCGTTCATGGAGGGCATCTCGACGGGTATGTCTGCCCTACAGAGGAGCAATAGGTCCATGGACTCCTCCCTGACGGCAGCAGTGTCCCTCCTCCAACAGTCCCTCACCCCTCCCACCTCTGCCCCATCCACACTTCCTCCCCCCCTACCTGTCCAAAGCACATGCACACCTGCACAGTCATCCACACACACAGACACGAGCAGCACAGACACAACCAAGAGTAAGGCAAGACGTGCACACAAGCATCCTCAGGGAACTGATACCACAGACACAGGGGATGGGGAACACACACACACACAGGCATCCACATTCACTCCGCAGTCCTCCAAATCCTCTCCCTCCAAGACCCCTTCCCTTGCCTCGCCTGCTACCCCACATACACAGCAGGTCTTCCTGTGTGACCTCGGCCTCTTCCCCACCATTCCTGCTGACCCAGCACACCAGGGGAAGAGGAAGTCCACCCATACAGAGAGGAGTGCCCCTCACCCCAGACACCCTCCCCCAGGCGCAGGCAGACACAGGAGCCCATTCGGAAGTCCCCCCGGAGCAGGAAGAGCAAGACCCCACCACCACCACCACGCAGCTCCAGCGCCCAGTCTCTCTCCTCCATCCCCCAGGCCACCACTGCACAGGTTCCCCCACCACACCCTGCCCCAGGTTCCCCCACACACCGATACCGCATCCCCAGACTGCTTAGGCCCTCCCCCCTGCCACTTGCTCTTCCACCCCCAACCCAGACGCTCTGCCTGTTAGTGGCACTGTTGTGGGGACCGGGTCCCCCCCTCTGTCCTGCCCACCTCATCTGCCCACCCTTCCACTCCCTTGGAGTCATGCACTGCAGTGGAGTCCACAACCACCACGTCTGACTCGGGCACTGCAGTGGGTACCCAGTCCACTACATCAGTCCAGCCCACTGCAGTGGTTGCGGCACCCACACCAACTGACTTGTGTACCACGGTGGTGCCGGCCCCCCCTGAGTCAGACACCTCCACTGCAGTAGCCGGTGACACTCCTGCACCCACCACCCCTTCACTGCCTCACTCTGCCATCCCCTGATCCTGTCCCTGAGGTGCCTGGCCTGCCCCTCGTATGCCCCTCCAAGGGTGATGTCCCCCAACCGTACCAGTGCAGGGAAGCAATGTGTGACCAGTTGTCACTTCTCACCCCGTTGGTACTGTGATTTTGGACTGGCCATTGGCCTTAGTTTCTTTTGGACTTCCGTTTTTACCCTGACATTTGCTGAATAAAGCCTCTTTTTGTTTACTTTTGGGTTTTCTTTTGATGTACATGATGTGGATGAGTAGCATCCTGCATTTGCAGTTGTAATAGTGTTCACATCAGGACGATGAAGTGTTGGAAGTGATGGACTCCATGTGGTCCATGGGATATGTGTCCTGTTGTATTCTGGATCTATGGCATCCTTTGCTACAGTCTGAGGGTGTAATGTTCAGCATTTGACACAGGGATGTCCTTTTTGCATTGGTAAATGAACATCTTTGTCTTACACTGATGCACATCTGGTGGGCTTACCACTGTTCAATGTTCCAATTCCCCTGACTGTGTGCCCAGCTCCACTGGACATGCAGTTTTGCACATCAATGTCGAAGGACTCATCTGTGTATACAGTGCAACTTGCTTGACACATGTTTGTTGTGTGTGCAGATGACTGACGTGACACCCCCGTACCCAGGCTGATGTGAGCAGAGCCTTCTGTGTGTTGTGGTTGTTGACTCACTGACGGAGTGTTCTGCTGACATGTTTGGGTCGTGCACAGACAAGGTTTGGCACAGCGGACCTTCCACAGGAGTGGTGTGCCCTCATGGCAGTGTGTAATCTGGTGACATTGCGTGGGCCTGTGTTGTGTAAGCATGTCTGTGCGTGTTCCCTTCCCTTTTCCTACACAGGCTGTGTCCCTAGGGATGTTCCTGTTTGTGATGCTTGCTGAGTTGTTCTGTGTTCATCCAGCATCTTGGACCTGGTTTCTCTGTGATGTGGGTGCATGGCAAACTAATGTTCATGAGGTTGTCATCCCAGGTTGTCTTTGTTGTCAGTGCTGGGGATGCGGGCAAACGCAGATGGGACACATTCAGGATTCCCCTTGGCACTTGTTGTTTACACGAGTAATGTGATTTACAGTTTGTGTTAGGTTACAGTGATTGTGACACGTTGTGTGTGTGACAGCTGCCACTCCTCAGGGTCAGAGCTGCAATGTTGGTAGTTGTGTACGTGTGTTCTTCGTGTGTCACCTTGGCTTCTTCATTGGTGTGTGACTATGGCCAGGATCCCATTGATTGTGGTGGATTTCACATCATGCCCATGTACAGCATACTGTGCTGTGTGTCAGACATTGACAAGTCTTGTTGACTGGCCATGTGTGATGGGTTTCTGCACCTTGGTTCCCACCACCACCCCTGGTATTGTCATGGGTGCATGTGCAATGTCAGCAGTCCATGTGAGCTTCACTGCTGCACATTGGTGGAGATCAGGGTGTGTGGTGTTGAGTGTGTGCAAAAGTGAGTTGTTGCACGGCCAGACCCCTACCTCCATATTGGCCTTGGCTGGCAGGCTGTGCTGATTGATTGGAGCTTGTGTAGGTGTGATGGTAGTTAGTTGCTCAGGACACATGGCTGGGGTTCACAGTGTGAACAACATCTAACATTGTCATCACAGTGGGATTATCATGCAGGCTAGTGTCAGCACAATATGGGGTCCCTGGGGGTAGTGCTGTGGTGGGTCTGTCTCTTGCTGTGTTAGTTGCTGTTCCTACAAGCTTGTGTGACATGTGTAATTTGTGCTCCCTCTCATCTAACAATGCCTGATTGCCCACATAGGGGATTTGGATCCATGAGTTACTTTTGTGTGGCACTGTATGTGCATCTGTGTAATTGGTATTGAGGCCTCATCATGTGTTGTGTGGTTGCCTGGGGACACTGGCACCCCCCCTCACCTGTTGTGTTTGATGTGCAGCGTGGGTCTGCCTGTTTGTGCATCTGCACCACTGCATTGGCATATCTTTAGTGTGCTATTGGCTGTATGTTGTTTGGTGGGTTTCACCTGCTGTCCCTGGGATTCCTAGGTCATCAGTCAGCACAATGATCATTGTTTGTGTGTCCCATTGCTGCCATGGTATGTTATTTGTTCACCTCACATCTACAGTCTCCACAGGGTATCTACATTAGTGTGCCCATTAGTGCAAATATGTGGGTCTGCATTATGATGGTCACTTCTGTCATTGTGTCATTGATGGATGTTGACAGTGTCAGCCCCCATGGGTGATGTTTGTCTGCACATGGCCAAAGGTATGTCTTATTTGCACTGCACTGTTTGCCTCCCCCAATCTATGTTGCTATGGGACACAAGCACTACTTTGCCACTGATGTGTTTGTTGTTCTGTGACCAGGAATCATCCATGCAGTTTGGCAGTTGCAGCTTTTTCAATGTCAACACTTACATTTTGGTCACTGTGATGATGGGGGTTTATACCCCATTGCCACAATGTTCAAAATGTGCTTCAGCTATGGACCCCACACTTACCTTTTGTTCACTGTGATGATGGGGGTTTAGACCCCATTGCCACAATGTTCAAAATGTGCTTCAGCTATGGACCCCACACTTACCTTTTGGTCACTGTGATGATAGGGGTTTAGACCCCATTGCTACAATGTGCAAAATGTGCTTCAGCTATGGACCCCACACTTACCTTTTGGTCACTGTGATGATGGGGGTTGGACCCCATTGCCACAATGTTCAAAATGTGCTTCAGCTATGGACCCCACACTTACCTTATGGTCACTGTGATGATGGGGGTTTAGACCCCATTGCCACAATGTGCAAAATGTGCTTCAGCTATGGACCCCACACTTACCTTTTGGTCACTGTGATGATTGGGGTTGGACCCCATTGCCACAGTGGTCATAGTCTGCTTGCATTGTGGGGGCCACACACATTTATGTGTGACACATGTGATAGGGGGTCACATTGTATGTTCAAAGTCATGTTCAGTGTTGTAGGCATTTGACACAGTCTACACACGCTTGTCATGGTGTTGGGGGGATGTCTTTTTATTGCATTCCTTATGTTGGTGTGTGCTTGTTGTGTCATGCATTAGCCATCCTGTGAGTGGGGGTGTTGTTGGTGGTAGGCATCCTGCCCCCCATGGGTAGAGGTGGTAGTAGTGGTAGGCATCTGGCACCCATGGGTAGAGGTGGTAGTAGTGGTAGGCATCTGGCACCCATGGGTAGAGGTGGTAGTAGTGGTAGGCATCTGGCACGCCCTGAGTAGGGGTGGTAGTGGTGGTAGGCATCCTGCCCCCCATGGGTAGAGGTGGTAGTAGTGACAGGCATCCAGCCCCCCATGGGTAGAGGTGGTAGTAGTGACAGGCATCCTGCCCCCCATGGGTAGGGGTGGTAGTAGTGACAGGCATCCAGCCCCCATGGGTGGAGGTGGTAGTAGTGGTAGGCATCCAGCCCCCATGTGTTGGGGTGGTAGTAGTGGTAGGCATCCAGCCCCCATGGGTAGAGGTGGTAGTAGTGACAGGCATCCAGCCCCCATGGGTAGAGGTGGTAGTAGTGGTAGGCATCCAGCCCCCCATGGGTAGGGGTGGTAGTAGTGGTAGGCATCCAGCCCCCCATGGGTAGAGGTGGTAGTAGTGGTAGGCATCCAGCCCCCCATGGGTAGAGGTGGTAGTGGTGGTAGGCATCCTGCCCGCCATGGGTAGAGGTGGTAGTAGTGGTAGGCATCCAGCCCCCCATGTGTAGGGGTGGTAGAAGTGGTAGGCATCCAGCCCCCCATGGGTAGAGGTGGTAGTGGTGGTAGGCATCCTGCCCCCCATGGGTAGAGGTGGTAGTAGTGACAGGCATCCTGCCCCCCATGGGTAGAGGTGGTAGTAGTGGTAGGCATCTGGCACCCCCTGAGTAGGGGTGGTAGTGGTGGTGGGCATCCAGCCCCCATGGGTAGAGGTAGTAGTAGTGGTAGGCATCTGGCACCCATGGGTAGAGGTGGTAGTAGCGACAGGCATCCAGCCCCCATGGGTAGAGGTGGTAGTAGTGGTAGGCATCCAGCCCCCCATGGGTAGAGGTGGTAGTAGTGGTAGGCATCTGGCACCCCCTGAGTAGGGGTGGTAGTGGTGGTGGGCATCCAGCCCCCATGGGTAGAGGTGGTAGGAGTGATAGGCATCTAGCACCCCCTGGGTAGGGGTGGTGTTAGTTGTTGGCATCCAGGCCCCTATGTGTATATGTGGCATTGGTGATGGCCATCCCGCCCCTATGGTGCTGCTGTTGCTGGTGTAAGTAATTTCTGCATCCCTCTGTGTGTGTGTGATATGTCGGGTACGTGTAGTTTGTTTTTGTGGTTGGTGTCTGACTTACCTTCTGCGCCGTACGCGTCCGTGCCTGTTCCGGTAATAGATGTAGAGTATTGGTAGGACCTGCGCGATGGGATTCATGGTTGGTTCGTCTCGTTCGTCTTTCTCTTTGCTTCGCCTCGTCCTCGTCACTGGCGTGTTCGTCTCGTAGCCGTGGATCGTCTTGTGGCGCGAATCGGAGCTTATGTTCGCCTCTCCCGGATGCTTTGACGTGCCGTGCGTAGCGACGGGTTCGGCGCGTACGGAAAGCGCATCGTACTTGTCCGGCCGGACGGGGCTGCATTTTGGCTTCCGTGCGACTCGATTCTGCGTTTCCGGATCCGCACGGTCGGAGAACTGGACCTGTATTGGGTGAGTACGACTGGGTCGGGATTTGGGCAGTTGTGCGCATCGTACTTGCTCGTTCGGACGTATGTGCGAATCGGTCGGGAAACAGGCATTCGCCTGGCTTTTTTCCCGGCCGAATGGTATTAGGTGCGCCTCCGACCGGGATCGGAATCCACCCCTTAGTGTCTATAAGATTCTTACCCAAATCACAAGGGGATAATATTGTTGAGGTTGCACCAATATGGCCCTGAATCCCTCTTGGGATTATTTAATCAATAAGCCCCACCCGATGGTGAACCATATGAATCACTTTTAGCAATTATTAATGCATAATAAGAAAATACATGCTTTTACTTAAGGGGGAAATAATATTTTTTAATTAAAACATCTGAAAAAGCATTTTAATTTAATTATTATATTCACATTAATTGAAGATTTAATTCAAAATTAAGTAACTAGTGCTGTAGCATTTTTTATTGACTTCTATATTTAAAAGAAATATTTATCATAAAAATATTTTAATATGTTTTTTGGGTTTAATAAACTTTTAAAATGTTCCACTATACTTTACCATGCGGAGATCTTTGGCCCGACTGTGTAGTCTGCCTATGGTAAAGTACAGCTCCACACCCATTCCGGGACACCTCTGATCTGACCCATTACAGTTAGGCGCTTGCCTCCCAAGTACTGAGATGCTCTTGCACCTATCACTCCCTGCAGAAGCCACAGCAACATCTTGGCATGACAGCAAGACTACCCGGCGGTCGCCACGTAATGCTTCCCAGTCTTCTAGACTGTGTGCATTTGCATAAAAGAAATCACTATGCTAGCCTGCAAAGCTATGTACCGTAGGTGCAGGACTACTTTGCAGGAGAATATGTTTGGCAGGAGGGGACTCAGGAGAGGTAGTGTCCCCAGAGGTATGTATGCAGCACTGCAGCCATGTACAGCAATGGCAGGACTTCTTTGTAGGAAGAGGAACAGGCTTGGCAGAAGGACAGGAAGCGACAGCGTAGGTTGCAGCACGCTTCGGGTCACCTCAGGGCCGACAGTTCACCTTTCATCAGACTCCACTACAATACGCCTCCAGTGCCTACTGGTTTCGTCATTAGACACTAGAACATAAAAAAGAATCTGGAAGTTTATGATACTACGTCTGAGTCAAAACACAATTTAAAAACATATATAATGAGATAAACATACATTGAGGACAGGTTGCAAATGAGCTGCAATCAATTCATACCACATTGATACATTGAACTGCACGTCGTAAACCAAAGCACAATGGTGACATTTTGCCTCATTATGCCTGACACACAATTATTAGCAAATATTCGGTTCCACTTATTTTAGATGGAAATATGTTCTAGATTTGGTGCAGACAGTTTAAGATGTTGTCAGGGATCAATCTCGCCTCAGTTAAAAACCCTTGGTCCCCTCCCCTATGAAATCCAAAATGGCAGCTGCAGGCAGCGGGAGGCCGGCTTCCTAAGATGGCTGCCAAGCACATTAGTCATTGGCTGGGCTTGAATCATATGAAGTGGTCTGAATACATCGCAGTCAGTTCAAGCTGCACACCTCATTTTTCATCGTCGCGAGACTGAGCTGCACTGTGTTGAAAGCTGCTTGCCTGAAGTGCCAACCAAGGCCCCTTCTTTCCAGGTTAATTTATACATAATGAAACCACACATGTGATGAGACAAAAATACCTCAGACCCAGAGAGCCTGGGATGAGGTCACAGTGCTTGGAATCCACCCGAAGCAGTGAAGCTGCAGGTGAAAACTGGCCTTTGGATGGGTTTCTCTCAGAAGACTGGGTCCTGGTTTTCGTCCATCTTGCACAGTTTCCAGCGCCTACCGTACAGGTTCTGTCCATTCAGCTATCTGGTTCCCATAAATATGGAACAGAAGCTTTTGACTATGTCATGCAGAGCTCCATTACAAGCTGAACATACACAAACTCTATGCGGTTTGTATTACTTTACATCTTTTACCTCTATTTTAACTTATATCAGCTTTCTAAATAGAAACAAATTTGACAGCAACAGTGAAAGCTGCGGCAAGAATCATGGACATTGATTCGCCAAACTGCAAGGGATAGAGGAAGTGACGTCATTGACCATTCATTTCAATCATGACAGCACTGTATATGACAAAGGGCCTTTGAACTTATGACTTCACAGGAAGTGGGCGTGTAACGTTTGTCCGTGATGTCATCACAGGAAATGACAAGCAGACCTTTAAAAAAGCAATTACTGAGGGTTTCCTCAATACAGACATATTTTCTTGCAGACGCCTAAAATGCCAAATTGAATGATTTGGCAGGAATATCTGTGAGAGAACAGAATTAAGTTGAGACAGCTCATTACCTCTGCAGGTGACCCTGGTCACCTGCAGTGCTTAGGCAATACAATAAAGTGAGAAGTCATTCCTTATTTGAAAATAACAAGTTAGACAGACCTGTCTATGGCAGTGCAGGAATTTCGTGCATAAGTGATGTGGAACAGGATTTTGTTTCTAAAAAAGACAGGTGTATCTATAAGGCTGATTATGAGTCCGCTGGTCCGTCTGCCGGACCGCCGTTGTGGCGGTCGGGAAAATGCCGCCAAGCCGGTGGCATCCAGACTGCCGTATTTTGAGTTAACTGTGCGCGGCAGACTTGAGGCGGCGGCATGCTTCGGCTCACAGAGTGAGCCTGAAGGCAATGCCGCCGCACTGCAGCGCCTGCAGTGTCATGCATGCACTGTTGCCAGGCATCATGTCATACATGCAACACAGTGCGCAGATGACAGTGCAGGCATAGTGGGGCACAACATGTGCCCCCAGCCACAATGCCCAATAGGCAAAAGCACCCCAGGTCCCTGTTTGGGGCCCCTTCCCTGGCTTTGTGTCTGCCTTTTCATGGTGGGGCCCCTGCCATGAATAGGTCAGTGGAAATCCAACTCGTAATTGGCACAGCCTCCAATCCCCCCGCCTTCTCCACCGATCTAGGGGGCCCATTACGATACCCGGCGTAAATAAATCCGCCAGGCATGGAAGCGGCAAAAATCCGACCGCACACACCGCCTGAACACCGACCACGCCATTACGATTACACAAACCGAAAACCGCCATCGGCGGAAAAATCACACAAAATACCGCCCGCCAACGTCCGAGTCGGAGTCAAACCGCCCGCCACGGACGGAAACACGCACGACAACACAAAACCGCCCGCCCTCACGGCCGACACACCGCACGTGAAATTACGATCGCACCGACATGAGCGCGGAAAAACCACAAAAATACCGCCCGCCAGCGCAAACAACGCAGATGAGAATCGACACGGCAGAAGCCATGGCGCCAACGTACCTGCACAGAAACCATCCGCACACAAAACCAATAGCACACAACATGGCCAACAAGTCCACACAGCAAGGCACGCACAAATACACAAGCACAGTACACATCCCGAAAACACCCCCCGGACAAACAAAAAATACAAAGGCCAGAACCCCAGACACAACACACCTGAAAACAACAGACCATGAGGACACACCCACATAGGTGAGTACAAAAGCAGCACTCCCACAGACCACAACCCCTTGCTACATTGCAAACCAGAGAGGAGAGGAGAGGACACAGTGACACAGCAAGGACAGCAGCACACCACAGAAACGCACACATCACAACCACCACCACCACCACCACCACCAAACACCGGCACCAAAACCCCCTGCACATTACACAACACACACCGCACCAGCACCACAAACACCATGGCACCACAAAGAATGCCCAAGTACACGCCCATTGAGCTGACGGTCATGGTCGACGAGATCATCAAGGTGTACCCACAAATCTATGGGAACATGGTCCAGCACACACCACTAGCCACCAGAAACAGAATGTGGAACCGGATCGTAGACCAGGTCAATGCAGTCGGGACCCTGCCCAGGAACAGAGGTGAAATAAACAAACGTTGGAATGACGTAAAGAGCCTGGTCAAGAAGAAGGAGGGCAAAAACAGAGAGCTGGCTGCCGTCACTGGCGGAGGGAATCCCGCGCTCTTTAAGACCTTCAAAGCGTGGGAGGAGAAGGTGCGAGTCGTAATACATCCGGAGATCCTCGCCGGGTTAGCAGGGGGAGTGGAGGCTGGTAAGTACAAACTAATGTATACCAGCACACCGCTATGTACTCACATGCGCAACTACCATGCCACAGCTCCCAGGGACAAACACCCCCATGTCCAGCACACAACACACAACACATCACACACACATGCAACAGACACCACCACACACAGCCCAAACCGAACAACTGTAAGATGCGTGGGGACATGTGTACACTCAGCCAGCCACGTAACCACCAACAGGTCCCCAAATATGCCAGAAGCGCCACAACGAGCACCCACCACACCCATGTGTCCGCCATAGCTGCACTAACCGACAAGTAACAGGTAAGTGGCAGGAACACAAAGTGCAGTGGGTGGGAGGGTGGACAGCCCAAGTACAACACACACCAGGCCCCAGTCCCACAGCACAGCAAGGAGGAGCATCCCCCACACCCCACAGCCACGTGTCAGCCACCGCAGTGCACAACGACAGCCGAAAGGCAGACATCACGGTCCACAGCAATCGGTGTCAGTGGGTGTCCAGCCACCCCCACGACCCACAACACCCCCCAACCCCACAGACCTGCAACATGGAGCACCCCCGCTTAGAGCCATGTGGCATCCAGTACAGTGCACGCACGAACAACTTGCAGGTGGGAAACTGGACAGGGCTGGATTACTGGAGGCATGAGGACCGGAACACGACCAACACATGGGACATGTCACGTAGCAGACGAACACGCAGCACCGCCCACCGTCACGAACAAGTGAACAATGTGCACACGGACATGAACAACAGACTCACACCCCACATGACCCATCACAGACATAGCAACACCCAAGGAGCCACGTCTGCATGCACAAGCCACACTGAATATAGTCCCACACGGCAGCCACTGTGCAACTCATCACACACAACCGAAACACCATTGAAGTCCTGTCCATGTAGCCCCTACTGCCTGTCAACCACACACCCCACAACTATGCCTATGTAAGACAAACAACACTAGACGCAACAGAGCGGAACAACATAAATGCACACGAACACCACTGAACCCATCAAACTCACAGACACACCATGCACATACAACATACCATCCATCCCATCCGTCAGCCCCAGTCTCATGAAAGGCATGTCATCCGCACAGCTGCCACACATACAGCAGTCACGCTAAGATACATGCCCATGACCAACCATGTGCCAGAAGTCAATGAAGCGCACGACACACTGTGAGCAACAACACACAACATGGGCCACACCCCCCGAGCACTGCAGTGATGCACATGGCACAGGGCAGCACGCACACCAAGGAGATGGGACAACTGCAATACGTTGGCTGGCACACAACCATCACTCACTCATAACGATGCGTCCAATGCCATGTCCAGTAATCACAACAGACAGCAAATATGCAGGCCATGTCAAGCATGCACACACCTCAAACCATGCACTGTCATGCTGCCACAACACATGTCACGTTCGGCACCCATGGCTCACAGCATGTACCCCAAAAGCATATTCCCTCCCAAATGCGAATCTGGGGCATGGGCCCCATGTTGCCATATGCGTTCCTAAGCGTTCCATTTGAACCCCAAAAGCATATTCCCTCCCAAATGCGAATCTGGGGCATGGCCCCCATGTTGCCATATGCGTTCCTAAGCGTTCCATTTGAACCCCAAAAGCATATTCCCTCCAAAATGCGAATCTGGGGCATGGCCCCCATGTTGCCATATGCGTTCCTAAGCGTTCCATTTGAACCCCAAAAGCATATTCCCTCCCAAATGCGAATCTGGGGCATGGCCCCCATGTTGCCATATGCGTTCCTAAGCGTTCCATTTGAACCCCAAAAGCATATTCCCTCCCAAATGCGAATCTGGGGCATGGCCCCCATGTTGCCATATGCGTTCCTAAGCGTTCCATTTGAACCCCAAAAGCATATTCCCTCCCAAATGCGAATCTGGGGCATGGCCCCCATGTTGCCATATGCGTTCCTAAGCGTTCCATTTGAACCCCAAAAGCATATTCCCTCCCAAATGCGAATCTGGGGCATGGCCCCCATGTTGCCATATGCGTTCCTAAGCGTCCCATCTGAACACCAAAAGCAAAGTACAAACCAGACCCAGGATGGGCCAGGAGCCCGCATACACCAGAGTCACAATAAGTAGGGGCACAGCAACACACCCATCGGCATGGCCAATCCGTCCCATGCCACATGTGCACAGCACACAGTCCCATTGCCAAGCACACACAACTACAGATGCTACAGCCACACACACGCCTCCGGGAAACCCATGTACGAGATTGCACGAACTGTTAATGTCAGACGACAAATACATACTTCGCCAGGTGCAACACAATAACAAATCTCATTCTCTCCACAGGTGACGAACTGCTGGATGCTGGGGATGGAGCCAGCAGCCAGCACAGCCAGCCTACAAGCCCCCAACGAGGACACACGGATCTGGAGGATCTGTCCTCCTCTTCGGACACGGACCACCAAGCAGGCCCATCTGGTGTGGCAGGGCCCAGCCGCTCCCCAGGACCCCTCCTACCCACCAACCCATCATCCAGGGCTGCTGAACATTCCCAGCCCCCTGCTGCCACTGTCGTTGCGGCCACACCCACGGTCATTGTGGCCACTACCACTGCCGCAACCGCCACCATCGCCGCACCGACCACCACCGCCGCCACCACCACCACGTCTTCGCTGGCACCAGCCCCAGCGCAGGTGGTGGCCCGGCCGACTGGATCCACCCTGGGAGCCACAGCGAGGACCGTGGTGAGCAATGTGGCTAGTGGGCAGGCCGGTGGCAGCAGGACTGGTAGGAGGAGCAGGGTCAGGGAAACGCCAGCCTCCCCTGGGAGCCATGCCCTGCCTCAAATGGCCAGAGTCCTTGGGGCCTATGAAGAGGCCCAAGGACAATGGGTCCGGTCTGCTTCAGACACGCGTGAGGTGCTGGGGGTGCTGAGGTCCATGGACGCCCGTATGGGCCAAATCGTGGACCTCATGGGCCAGCTGGTGGTGGCGGTGAGGTCACAGCCAGGGACAGCAGCTCCCCCTCCGCCACCACCTGCCGGGGCGCAGGGTGGAGCAGCAGTGTCCAGTTCCCCTGCGTCCACAGCCAGTGAGCACACCTCAACCACCAGCATGTCGCAAGCAGGCACCCCCCTCGCAAACGTGGAAGGGGCCGTCCGAAGTGGAAACAGATCTCCCGGGAGGACTTCGCACGCTCCAAACGCAAGTGAGGCAGCCAGCCAGCCTTCCGCCAGCCTTCCTTGACCAGCCACTGCATTGACTTGGACTACGATCCCACTCCACACAGCCATCTGGATGGCATGTGTGTGTTGGACTATGGACATAGAACCAGTGGGTACACCCTGATCATCACGCAGCCATGACCGACAGCTCATTGTCACTGCACGCACCACTTTTGTCATCACCTTACACACAATCACATGTCACAGTTTGTAATAAATGCACCTTTTTCACTAACTGCTGTTTGTGCCCTGTGTTTTATTTGTACGGAATACAACGGCCACCTTGGGCGGAAAGGCACCTGATGCGTGGCATGGCAATTGAATCCGGAGGGCCTGTAGGGACCTAGGGGTGGGAGACAGAACAGGAGCACATTCAATGAGTGTGTCACACACCCATCACACAGTACATGTCAACAACTACAAGCAATGTACACACATCGCACAGAGCAATAGGGCACAATGCCACAGCCACCAACAGTGGCATACTACCCTGGCCATGGAGCGTTGACACACAGCACGCAGTGAACAAACGGCCACCCTGACACAGCACACACACACCTGCACAGATACAGCCACATCAGCCGTCGTACATGGACACTCACCGTCAAGTGAAGTAGCGGGCGATGAGCTGCTGACGCACATTACCAGCTTCCTCCTCTCCGCTGTCCTCCTCACTCGAGCTGTCCTGGTCTGCGGGCTGGGGCCCTGGTTGATCTCCGTCATCCACGATGAGGGGGATCTGCTTCCGAATGGCCAGATTGTGCAGCATGCAGCACGCCACCACTATCTGGCACACCTTCTGTGGGGAGTACGCCAGCGCACCCCCGGTGCGGTCCAGGCACCTGAACCTGGACTTGAGGAGGCCAAAGGTACGCTCGACCACACGTCTGGTCCTCCCATGTGCCTCATTGTAGCGATCGTCTGCTGGGGTGCGAGGATTCCTCAATGGACTGAGCAGCCATGCCCCATTCGGGTACGCAGAGTCACCTGGGTGTGAGGGACACAGAGAACCGTTGCAATTCCAACTGGACAGGGGACAGCATCGCACAACCAGCACGCTACACCACTCCACATACTCACCGACAATACAGGCACGATCCTGTTGCATATTGGACATCAGTCGTGGCAAGATGCTGTTGCGCATTATGTGTGCATCATGGGCCGAGCCTGGGAACTTTGCACACACGTGGGTGATCACCATGTCCGCAAGGCACACCACTTGCACATTCAGGGAGTGCGTGTGCTTCCTGTTGCGGTACAGGTGCTCAGTGGCCTGTGGTGGAACAAGGCCGACATGTGTGCAGTCAATGGCTCCAACGACGTGTGGGATTCTGCCAAGGGCATAGAATGCACCTTTCACTGCCGCCAATTCACGAGCCCTGGGGAAGCGGATGTACCTGTTTCGGTACAGCATCATGGCTGCCAGTACATCCCTCAGCACCTTGCTGAACATGGGCTGGGACATCCCTCCTCCAATGCCCACTGTGTGCTGGAATGACCCAGTGGCGAAGAAATGCATGGCGGCCATCACCTTAGCCGTGGGGGTGACAGCAGTCGGATACACCCTGCGGGGACGGAGATGGGGTTCTAACATGGCACACAGTCGATGCAGGCTTGGCCTGTCCAGCCGAAACTTCCTAATAACCTCTGTATCGTCCATGTCCGCCAGCAATTGGTATGGGCGGTCAATGTTCGGTCTCCGCCTAGGGACAATGGCAGAGGACACATGTCAAAGCAACACGACACATAGCAATTTCGCATACACATCACTGACATGACTGAGCAAGCACATGAGCCACAGCCCAGCTGTCAAGCTGGGACGGCACGGCCACAATACACTTACACAGGTCTCCCAACAATGGCAATGGCTAGTGATACATACCACTGCCATGTGCATGCACATGGGGATCTAGGCCCCAATGACTTGCGGGGCGTGCTGATGGGGACTGACTGCATATCCGTCAAGCGGCAACGCCACGGCAACATGAATTTCTGCTGAGCATGGAACTGCTTCCGCGGCTGGATGAGTATGGCACACGACGACGACGATGTGGGCACAGGCTGAGCGGCCAAAACAAGTGGGACCTGTGGCACGAGGGGATATGAGACAGTAGTAGGTGTCAGCACTGCACCCTATGTACAGCACTGTACGGATCACACCTCCCGAAACATTGACAGGTGTCCACATTGACAGCCCCATGCCAAGACGGCTGTGTGCTTGCAGTCACACGTCACAGGTGAGAGGTTACATTGCACGTGCCAGGTGGCAGACGTACATAGTGGGAGCTGGCATGTGTGTGCATGTGTCTCCTGTTCAGGATCCACCAGATGGGCGCTGACTCTGTACTGACCATTGGACACAGCATGTTCCGTGGAAGGCTTGTGTGTGTGGGATGGTGGCACTGGATGTGCCTCCGTTGGGTGGGGGGCCATGCACAGGGCGGGTACGTCGATGATTGCGCATTGTTGGTCACGGTGGGTGCACCCACTAAGATGTGTTGCCCTGTGTTCAATTCCTATGTCCGCATGATGATGGACTGTAGATGTGGGCAGACTACACATTGGTCGATGTGCTGTCTATATGCATGTGCCTTCACACCAGGCACAGCTGCCCCTGCACATGTGACCCCTGCTGGACTCGCTGCTGGGTCTGTGGAGCTGATGCACCTTCTGCGCGTGGGGCGGACAGCTCTCCTCACTTCCCTCATTGCGCATGTCATGACTTTGCCGCAGGTGACATGGATCATGGAGGGCCCACATGTACGCGTGGGTAGGCTACACATGATTGTACACTGGTCGCCACCCCCAGTCAGTGTTTCGAATGGGAAGGTTGTCGTGCTGGTGGTATGTTCGAGGTGGCGGATGGGCGGGCCTAGGTGCGGGCTTACATTCCGGACATGGGGGTAGTTGGATTGGCGACTAGTTGCAGTACACACGGGACACGTCTCTTCCTTTCCACATCTGGGTCATCCCTTGTACTTACTGACAGTGATACAGTCATCTTCGCCCCAGCCCTCATGTCCTCCCCTCGCTCCCCCAATATGCATGCTCACCTGCGAGGCTAGCGCCTGCACAGGTAGCCCCAAGCTCGCACCAGAGAGGGCAAGGAGTGTATGTGTGGGTCCAGTTGCACGAGTGGGCTGTCTCAGGGTATGATGTGTGGCGGGACGCCGTCCACCTGCGTGGTGCCCCAAATGGAGACCCGGCCTGCATGGACTATGCATCACAGTCTTCACCTTCCGGATCCGCCACCTGCGACACCCAGTGGCTGTGGCTGCCCTTGCGGCCAGGCCGCGTCCGTCTGTGGCTGATGGCCCACACATTCACTCTTTGGCCTCTCTGGGGAGGGCTCGGGGGTGGTGGCGCACGCGCTTGCACTTAGTCGCAATGGCATGTGGCGTGGTTGGTATGATGGGCAATGGATGGGATGGTGCGAGCCACCTCCCGTGACGTCAGTGCTGCTCGTGCTGTGGTGCGTCCCCCTACACTTCCATTTGACTTGTGCCATGCTAGACGTTGAGGTTCTATTGCCTGCGTGATATGACCAGGAGGAGCGCGAGGAGACCTCTCACACACCATGCTCCACTGCCATCCCGTGCCCTGTATCGCCTGTGCGGATTGACTATGTTGGGGTTACACCTGGTCGACTGGGGCTGTGTGTGCCTTGTCAAGGGGCATGGCGGGCGCACAACAGGATCCAGCTTGTCCACGCTTTGTACGTGTGCCCGGCTGCTGTGCACACACGTGTTCACTCCCCCCCGACAGGTGTCCTCTCACGATGCCCAGGGAAGCGGTGGTGTACTGTTCATGACCCCTCCCAACACGGCGTGCTCCAACTTGTCATGTGCGCATCTACCCGTCGCACCCACCCACCTGAGCACTGCGTCCATACGACTTCACACGACACATGTGTGTCTTCCACAGTAGTGCTACTCATTTGCGTTGACATCCAATACCAGTGGACTACATGGTCATGTCACGACTGCCGTGTACTTCACATACTCTCATCCTCTCTCATTCGTACTTGTGAAATGAGTCAGCGGAGACAGTTTTGGTTTCAAACATTATATTGAGTCTTCTGTCCTCTGTGATGCAGTATAGTGGACACTACTGGCAGCGGAATACATGTTGAGGATATACTGAGCATGATTGCAAATGGGATAGGGTGTGGGGTTACATGTGATTGGCTGTTGCATGTGGGATGTGGGCTTCAGAGTGACATCTGCTTGGCCAAGGCTGTGCTAATGTACATTTACGTATAGCTGCGGAGCTGCGGACTTTGACACAGACGGTATACATGTAGCCTACCAGACCGCTTGGCATCATGGGCACAGTCCATCTCAGTTCCATGTGACAGGTTTGCTGCGGTTGTTCCTCATGCACGCGTGCATGTGAGATGACATCAGGGCATGTGCTTGCGTGCATGCAGCGGCGTGCCACTTGTTGTTGCACTGTGGTGGTTACTGGACATGTCACAGTCACTGGGGTCGTGTTGTTGTTGTATGCACTTGTCGTCCATGCAAAGGTCCTGGTATGGGATTCCCGGGGCGGGGGTGGGAGGGGTGCAGCACCCACAGACTCCAGGCGACCTATTCATGTCCACTGAGCGGTGTGTGTGTCCATGGGCGCTGGATCCATGTCGTGTCCTGGTTGTTCGTGCAGTTCCGTCCATGTGGGTGCGATACACAGAGCCCATGCCACTGCCTCCCACGATGCATGCGGTGTTCCTGGATGTGATGGGGAACAGTGTGCATGTCCCGGTCATATCCGATGTCATGGCGATGTCGTTGATGGTGTGGTTACAGTTGCCGGTCGTTTGGTATGGCTGTTGTGGTGGTGACTGGCCAGTCCGTGCGGAAGCTAAGCATGGGTGCGGGGTTGGACATCATAGGTCACTCGGGGAACCTGCGTTGTGGTCCGACGAATTTACAGGTTGTCAGGTATGCGATGCCGTCCAGCAGGGCTTCCATGTCATTGGTGGTGTACATGTTTGCCAGCCAATGTAGCGGATGGTGGCTGTCAAGGTGTTGTTCGTAAGTTGTCCCTTGGAGGACCATGATGGGGCATGCTGGGTGACATTCGATGTAGCTGTTCTCGATGATCCGTCGTGTGGAGGCACAGTGGTCCCATTTCAGTGCGGGTGCGATGTTGGCCACATACGCCATGCCCCCATAGGCAGAGCAGGCCCTGTCGTGTGCGTCCAGAGGGAGGAGTAGTGGTAGCAGGTCCGCCTTCAGACATGCCGGGTTGGAGAGGCATATCTCGACGGGATGCTGGTAGGGACACCTCCAACAGTAGAAGACGGGCATGACGCAGCTGAACAATGTGATGCGGTAAGTCAGTCGGTAACTTACGTTCAGCAGGGACAGGAGATCGCATCCCAATGTATGGAACAGGTTGGTTTTGTACAGCTTGAGCTGTTCGGCGTAGTTGGGTAGGTGTGTTGCGGTTGCCATTTCGCAGCGGTGCGTTGTGGTGGCGTGCTCCGGCTGTGTGTGCAGTCTGCAATGTGCACGCTCCGAGGTTGCTGTGAGCTCTGTGTAGTCGTAGGGAGACAGGACTTGTGTTCTGTTTGCTTGTTTGGAGGACACGGGCCCTCTTCCCACATGCTTCTCAGACAGTTCAAGGTCAGTGATGTATGACTCCTTCCAATTAACTTGCATGTGGCCGACATGGGGGAGTGTTTTCTTCTTTCTTCCCCGTCCGTTGTGTGCTTCTGTGATATGCGCTATCTGCCCTGTGGTCGGTCTCCTCGGCATGCCTGTGTTGGTCTATTCTTGGACAATGGCTGTATTCACCGGCTTCTGTCGTAGGGCTGTGGTTTCGGAGTTGGAATGGAAGGTCATTCAGTGCTGTCTGCTCTCCCTTGTGTGGGCGGCAGGCTGCCTTTCCGCTCTGCGTTGGGCCTTGTGTGTGAATGTTATTCTTGGGCCACCTGTTGTCGGTCCCCGGGCTCTTTGGTGTTCCGTTTTATATGTCTTGTTCATATGTGCAGGGTGGTATGGGTGTTTCAGTGTGGTACTGGCGTTCCTCTTCCCGAAGGGGCCCTGCTTCTCCTAGTTGGTGTTGCCGCCGCTGTGTGCTACGCCATGTTTGTTACACTGGGGTGTGTCCTGCTGTTGCGTGACTTCACTGACATGTGTGCGTCGGTTGTGTGGCGTTGGGTGTTGTCCGTGAATTGGGCGTTGGGGACATGTCTGTGGCAGGCCTGTCACGTGTCATGTGCGTTCGGGGTGGGGCTGATGTGTGTGCTGCTTGGTTGTGTCCCTGTGTCTGTGTGCGACGCATGCATGGCGCTGCGGTTGGCCTCTGCGTTGTGCGCATGTGTGGCGGCGTCATCGGCGCTTTGGGGCCGTGACGGGGTGGTTGGTTCCTAGTCCCAGGTGGTGTGTACACATGTGTTCCGCGATGTTACGATTTGGCCTGTGTGTCATATGTGGATGCAATGGTGGATGTGTAGTGTACACGCGCTGGTGGGGGTTGTCCGCTTTTTCCGCCCTTGCACTGTGTGCGCTGTTTGCGTGCACTTGTTGTGTGTGTGCCTACCTGCGTCTCCGCGGTACGTTGCGTCCTTGGTGGTGCATCAGCAGAAGCATGGGGAGGGCCTGCAGTGCTGGATTCATGCTCGGGGAGCCGCTTCTTCGTTGTCCGTGCTCGGCATCCGTGTTACCGCTTCGGTTTGTCGTACGGTATCTCTTGGCCGTGGGAGCCGTTTGTTTGCGGCATCGTAATTTATGCGCCGGGCGGGACGTGTTTCGTCGGACGGTGTGTGTCAGTTGGGCTGCGCCGCTACGTGTACGGGCGCACTTTGATGGCGGACGGTGTTGCTGGCTTGCCGGCGGTGTTTGGCCTACTTTTCGCATCGTAATTGGACGGGCGTGTGGACTGCTGCGTGCCGGCGGTAACTGGTGCTTTTTGCATCCGCCAGCACGGCGGTGGTGCTTCCGCCCGCCATCGTAATGAGCCCCTAGGATCCTTGCAGTGTCGGAGGTCTTGTGGCGGTCCAACCACCATGTTCGTAATCGGGCGGCCGGGCCACCTTCTCCGCTGTCGACGGCACAGCAGTTCCCCGACCGCCAAACTCATAATTAGCCCCTATGTCTCTAATACATTTTGGTGCACAAATGCAGTGAGACAGAATATTCATTTAAATAGTACATTTTTTGCAGTGTTAATCAGGAAATATGAGGGCATAGAAAGATATTACTCTTGCTAATCCGCAGCCAAATGGCGTGAAATAAAACTGTTATTTCACCACAGCCACGTCAGAAAAATGATCATTTCTAAAATCATGCACATGTTGGTCAAAAATATAATAATTGATTGTACATGTCTTTGAAGCTCATAATTGCAACTTATGATTTTCCTAACTAGAATGCAAGCTACAAAGCAGCATGACTCTGTCACCTAATTAAAATTGAAATTTGGAAAATAGAAGACTTGTTATCCCCAAAAAGGGTGCCATCTTCTGCATCAAGTGCTTTAAATAGGCCGGTGCTGATAGGTACTGAGTACCTGCACTTCTTTATTTTGACGGGGCGAGTACCTGCACTTCTCAGAAGTAAGCGGGTATTCTGGTGTAGGGTACCTGCACTTTAACATTTCTAGCACTTGCCGCATTTAAACAAAATAAGGTATTATCAGATGTACTCTGGCAAACGAAAATAAAACACAGATCTGTACAACAAGGGCTAGTCTTGACTGAGATTTGTTTTCAATGTGGGAGAAGAGAACGGATGCTATTTTCAGTGTTATATTTTACTGTATAATCCTTATTTAGGCAGTATGCCTCAGGAAGTGGCTTGGGCGCCCCTCTGCAAACACTAGGGTGTTTGTGGAGCAACTATCTCACCCTGGGTTACTGAATAAATATGTGAAATATGTGCTTAAGAGGCTGTTCGCCTAAAAACATTAAACACCACCATAACTGCACGCTCGCTTGTTATGATTCAAATCCAGCAAAGGCAGAGAAAGGTCGTCCCATGCAGTGAGCATGCACAACAACTGTGAAAGTCCACAGAAAAGAGAAGGGGCGTGAAAAGCCCACGAGATTATGGACTGGTGACTGTGCACAATGATTGAAAAATGTAATAGGATGGGAATTTAGATATTTGGGGTGTGCCTGGCCCAAAATTCTCATCATAGCTGTGCCACTGTTTAGGGTGTTTTCCCTTTTCTGGTCATGGGCTGCTGGGGTCAATGGGAAATGTGAAAAAAAAATGTTGTATAAAATTGAATGAGGCATCACATTGCATCACTAAACCTTCAGAGTTAACTTGGTCTCATGACGTCAATTATGGTTCACCAGAGGCATCTGCTGCTGGCTTGTGTTTTGGAGCCACTGGCACTGGTCTTACAACTCCTAGCATGCACGTTTAGATGCACCCGGAAGTGTACTTCACAGAAGACTGCATGCTGCATAAAAACCCATTTTAATGGATTATGGAGATATTTTAAG
This sequence comes from Calotriton arnoldi, assembly GCA_963921515.1. Taxonomy (NCBI): domain Eukaryota; kingdom Metazoa; phylum Chordata; class Amphibia; order Caudata; family Salamandridae; genus Calotriton; species Calotriton arnoldi. Next base: position 135,324 of record CAWUFW010010592.1, on the reverse strand, counting down.
TTGTTTGTGCTTAATTTGGCACATTTTTTTGCTGTGGATTCACTTAAAATATGACAGGATGGGTAAATCAAAACATTTACTAGCAGTGATGCAGCTGCTAATTGGTCCAGGCAACCTTATCATGTATGACAAACATCTTGAGCTAGAGGACATGATTTTACAATGTGAACATAAATGCAATGAACTCAGAAGATTTTAAATGTCACTATTAAGAATGCGCATCTGTCATCTGGAAATATTTGGGTAAGAAGGGCAGTCCAAGGCTACGTGACATTGCACGCCATTTGACCTTTACTTTGACTCACACACACATGCTTACACATACTAACACATTCACACACTCTTGCGCACATAAACACACTAACACCCGCAAGCATGCATACAACACACATTTAACAGCATGTTTCACTTATCTTAGCTTACAGATAGGGTCATATTTCAGCTAATGTACTCCATTTTTTCATTACACTAATAGTGAATAATATTATTCACAATTTGTATGTTAAAAAAATTGACAAAAACCAGGCAAGTGATGCTCCAACCAGTGTCCATTAGGAAGAGCTGCCTTTGTGTTCCAGGCACTGATTTTGCCACCTCTGAGGCCAGGGGTCGCAAAAGCAGTGCCAGGTGTAGCAAGTGGCAAGCCAGAGGTCACAGCTGCGACCCCTGGCGACCCCTAAATGACATCCATGCACATGTAGCTTCCAAGTGGACACAGTGACATGAGCAAAACATCTAAGATCACACTATAACATGTGTTTACTAAAAGAGCAGAGTGCATTAACCAAATACCTTTCCAGCACAGGAGATGGACAGAAGGCATCCATAGGACACACATTGAAACAATGGTATATTACCATAAGGGGCAGCGGCTTTGATTACACCAAGGTGAAACAGGAGTCCATGCATGTCACAAACATTCATGGGACCTCTGCTTCTGCATTGTTAGTGTTTTAACAGTGATTACAGCTCTTAAGATCAAATGTGTGTTGTCACTGATTGTGAAAATATTGGTTCAAAATATTTACTTTGAAAACAACAAGCATCTTGTATATTTCGTATCTTGATGCTGAAAACAAACATTTTGAATTGTGGTTTTAGTTAAAGGCCAATGTGTTCTTCAAGTAGTTTGCAGACCAGACTGCAATGTAGCCAAGTTGGCACATATTGTGTGTAACATTTTAAGATAGTCCTCGCTTTTTAGGCAACATCACTTTGCATTCTAGGATTTGTAGTTTCACCTTATTCCTATATAATTAGGCTTTCCTGTTTTCAGTTTCTAATTTTTGAAGCTACCGGTGGGGGTTTTCAGTGCTTTCTAATGTTGTAAAAAATTGTACAAAATACTGGTTATCACGGTTTACTCTTTTTGCACCATAATAAATCATGGGAATGGTGTTTTCCCAGTGCTTATTAAGAGTTTAGCTTTTATTTCATTCATTCTTATTGTCTATTCTTCCTTTCTTATTTCGTGCTCCTAATTACTTTCTCTGTACCTTTTCCTTCAATTGGATATTACAGATAATTTTTCATTATTTTCATCACCTCCTTGCATGTCCAATTTCACAGCACTCAAGCTCCTGATTCCAAAAGTGCAGCCCTACACCATGTCCAGGATGTGCATAGGGAGTGTCCGGGGACATGTTTCCACCTCATTAAGATTTGATTGCAGCACTGTGCTCAATTGAAGGACATTGACTTTACAGGCACCCTTAGACATAGTGATGTTTGTTTCCACAATCTTGATGACTATGGTAGAGAATATCGAAATCACAATATCAAAATATTAATATATTGAGCCCAGCATAATGAGGGACAAAATATCAAAGAGGTAAGTGCACAGAGGAAGGAGTAACCCAATTTCCAACACTGCAGTTATACTGCTTGGACATCAGAGGACGCTGAAGCAGTAAAAATGCAGCAAAATCCAGTGTATTCCAGTTTCTACTGAAAAGAAACTATTCCCTTTGGTGGTGTTTTATTCGTTTTAATCGGTTTTGGTTGAAAACCATTATAAGTGTGGACCTAAATGTTCTGACGTTTCAAACTTTACTCAGGAAGTCAGATAAACTCAGGAAACTTTGGGGCATATTAGCAAGACCCACGTTAAAATTATCGCCGTTTTAGCGGCAGGAAACTGCCGCTAAAACGGCGATAATGGGCTTGCTAATATGCGTTATAGAATTCCAATAGAAGCCCAGGTTAGATGTGCAGGACATCTAACCTGGGCTTCTATTGGAATTCCATAACGCATATTATCAAGCCCATTATCGCCGTTTTAGCGGCAGTTTCCTGCCGCTAAAACGGCGATAATTTTAACGTGGGTCTTGCTAATATGCCCCTTTATCTTCTTGAATATGGGATAACATTCCCAACTTCTCCTGACTTTCCCAAGGTGGAGTTTAAGTTCACTAGCCCATTGATCCCCTGCATCTGGATTTCACACCCAGAATGGCTGGCATATCCAGCGGTAGGTAATAGTAATAGTGGCTGCCTGGTAGGGGGCATTTTACATAATATCACTCAGGGCTGCTTTCAGGCCCCAGCGGCAGTGGGAAAATATGGGGCAGCAGCCTCAGTTCATCAGCCATGCAATGCCGATTGTTGACCTCCAGAAGTACCGCACTTGAAAGGGCTGGAGTTCCGGTGTCAGGGCTGCCTAGCAGTGGTAGCCTGTTTGTAGCAACAACAACTTTTTCCTGTTGTTTCAGGGGACTCCTTTTCCTCCACCTTTTTCACTTCAGCTTCATCACCCTTCACGTAGCTGGAGAAGTTTAAAAGATATGCAAATATCCACATCTCTAGCTAAAATCCAGTGAATTATCGGAAAGAAGCACCTTATCAAAATGTTTATGGCACCTTCGTGTCACCCAGAAACCAAATTTGTAGAACTATTTCCCATTAAGACCAGCTTTTGCAGTTGTACACTATGGTGGGTGACTTTTTATTTCCTGTTTTGCATCAAATTGAAAGGTTTATGTAATGGGGAAATGCTCAATGAAAGAAATCTTTTTTGAGGGTTGGTAAATCTTCAAAGAGTATGGGGCCAGTGCACTTGAAGGTGTGGAATGGAGACAGGACCCCCTTCCCCCAAGCCAGATCAAAACAGATGCATAATACATAACTCCATAAATGTTAATAACACAATATAGGACTATTGCAGAAGACTTGACTCCTTCCCATCCCTTTTAAAAAGGGAACGGGATATCAGTGGCAGGCTAGCACATTCCAAATAATATATAACGTAACAAAATAGCTTTAAGCAAATATGATTTTTTAATTTTAAATATCATCACAGGACATTTTATTGTTAGTTGTCGCCATATAACAAAATTATTATGACATTGTGCGTTCTTTACCCAAAATAAATATGTTTCGAACAGCAAAACTCTCCTAGCTCAAAAAAGGCTTATTTTCAATCCAGAAATGTTTAGATTTATCATGGTCTACAAGATATTGCCTTAGACATTTTCTACACTGGTCTGGTGCTCCACATAGATATTACTAACCTATAAAATTATCGATTGTGAATCCAACGGACCAGGTTGAGTAGATTATGATTACAGCACTTCTGTGTCTTGTACACATTAATATTCCCTCTTCCAAACTAGGGGGGTCATTACGATGGCGGGCGGATTGCCCCTGCCGGGCCGGCGGTAGTCACCGCCAGCCCGGCAGGGGCGATCCGCCCGCCATCCGTAAAGCAAAGACCCCCCGCCATATTATGATGGCTGGGGGGTCTGAGGCGGACGGAAAGACCGTCCGCCGCTTTTCCGCCGGTCAAGTCGTCGACCGGCGGAAAACAGGGATAATATGGTGGCGGTGTGTCCAAGACACCGCCATCCATATTATGATGCCAGCGGAGATCAGCCTTTCCATGGCGGCGTTGCTGCCATGGAAAGGCATACGGTCTTTGCATTTGGGGGCCCGTTGCGGGCCCCCAGGATGTTGGGGGGGTGGGTGTGCACATGGGGGGTACCTGTGGTACCCCCTGCATTTGTATGCACAAGGTGGCAGGCACCGCGCGGTGCCTGTCACGTTGTGCATGCAAATGCACGACGTACATTCACAGCATTGTGGCGGGCGGTGCGGTGAGCACCGCCCGCCACAATGATGTGAATAGGGCTTGCCACCGCCACGGTGGCGGTGGCATCGTAATATCGGGTGCGGGACTGCCGCACCCCTTGCGGACGGTCACGCATTCCGCTGCGGTGGCGGCCGGACTTTCTCCACCCGCCATCGTAATGACCTCCTAGGTTATTACATGGGAATCACATTGGGTATTACATGGTGAAATTTGCACAGGGAAAATTTACAGATGTATGATATTGCCACAGAAGAAGAAAAGATCTTAGTCACATTTGATATGGAATCACTGTAGATCAATATCACTCAAGAAGAGGCACTCCAGGTACTCGACTTACACCTTGTCAACCACACGCCATCATCAAGTGGCAACAGAATGTATTGTTGCTCCAACCCAAATCATATTCAAACAGAATTTCTTCAATGTTTTCTGCAAATCAAAGGGACAGCACGGGCTGTTCATTTGCCCCGCAGTTGACCGTGCTCTACATGGAACAATATGAAGTAAAGTGGATTTACAAGAACAATCGTTTTCATTAGGCCTGGGCATTGAATTCCGCTCCGCTCGCGGAATTTGCGGAAAATGGACAATTTCGCGTTCCGCGGAGAGCGCGGAACTGCCATCAATTCCGCGATCCGCGGCGAAGCGGAATTATTTTCTTGTTCGCGCTTTAAAAATGCATTCTAGCGTGCGCGATTATGACTTACCGGGATTCCTGCGTTCGCCGACGGGTTTTCCTATTCGTTCGCGGGCGCCACGAGATTTCGGTAGCCGGCCGCGCGATCCTGCGAGAGTTTGCGATCGCGAACACGTCATTCGATGCGCCATCGGACAACGCGAGAGTGTGCGATCGCGAACACGTCATTCGTATGCGCCATCGTGCACCACGAGAGGATTGCGGTCGCGAACACGTCATTCGGGCGCGCCATCGGATTTCCGGCGGGATCTTTGTAAACCTGCGATCCCGAACACGCAAAATTTTCAATCTGGAGAAGAATAATATCGCGAGCAGCATAAAACCTTCTATAAACTGATGATTTCCATGGGAAAAAAACCTCAGATTGATATTTGGGTGTGTTTTTTTTTTCATTTTGTGGGCGGGGGAGAGGGAGGAAGTGCCACAGAGTCTACTACTTCCTGTTCCTTTCCAGCAGGCTCCTCCCAGTGCTTTCTCCATCTCTTGTTCATTTTTCACTTGGATTTGAGCTGGAAGGATCACTGTTTGTGTCTGCTGCATCATTATCATTTGATTTGATTTGAGGATTTTTCGATTTGAGATTTTACAAGTAAGTTGGTGTTGTTTGATTGGGTCATTGCAGTTGCTGCAATTAAATTTTTTTAATTTTCATCATTTTTAAAAATAAATATAGTGGTGGGTAGCCACTGTAGCCAGTAGGCCCAGAGCTAGTCATGGGTTGGTGCATGATGAAACATGATGAAACAACTGTTCCTTTGCTGTGTGATGTATTTTTTAATTTCAAACATCATTTAGGGGGCATGGATGGCGTTGGATTGAATTGCAAAATGTGTATTTTTGGGTGTATTTCCGTTTTTGTGCTGTGTGCTAAATGCATGCCTTAGTTGTGTGTGGTGTGCTGCAGGCCTTCTTTAGCCCTGTGGATTTTCGTTTTTGCATTTTATTGCATTACAGGCAAAGCAGTGTTGTTTACCATGCATCCTTTGCATGGCTATTATAGGTCTGTTTTCAGTACATTGTTTTCCAGGCCTCCTGCTTGTTGCTTCTGATTTGTGAGTGTCCATGTGGCTGGTAGCCATTTCTGGTGGGAGTATTAAGTGTGCTGCTTTTTTTGCCATATAGGCCTGCATGTGTTTCCTTTGTGACCTAGGCTTCTTGTTGTTGTGTGCCTGGCCATGAGGCTGGCGGCCATTTTGAAGCCAGGCAGTGTGCTTTTTGCCATAGGCCTGCATTGTCCGTCTTCAGTTTCTTGTTGTTGTGGGCCTGGCCATGAGGCTGGCGGCCATTTTGAAGCCAGGCATAGTGCTTTTTGCCATAGGCCTGCATTGTCTGTCTTCAGTTTCTTGTTGTTGTGGGCCTGGCCATGAGGCTGGCGGCCATTTTGAAGCCAGGTAGTGTGCTTTTTGCCATAGGCCTGCAAGCTTGTAGCCTAGTCTGCCAACAGGCCTTTCATCCAGTGGGCCCAGAGGTAGTCAGGGGTGCACGAAACAACTGTTTCTGTGTGTTCTGTTGAATATAAACATCATTTAGGGCACATGCATGGCATTGGATTGAATTGCAAAAGTGGATTTATTTTTGGGGTGTATTTCAGTTTTGGGGGTGTTACATGCCTTAGTTGTGTGTGGTGTGTTGCAGGCCTTGTTTAGCCTTGTGTATTTTCGTTTTTTCATTTTATTGCATTACAGGCAAAGCAGTGTGGTTTAGCATGCATCCTTTGCCTGGCTATCGTAGGCCTGTTTTCAGTACATTGTTTTCCAGGCCTCCTGCTTGTTGCTTCTGATTTGTGAGTGTCCATGTGGCTGGTAGCCATTTCTGGTGGGAGTATTAAGTGTGCTGCTTTTTTGCCATATAGGCCTGCATGTGTTTCCTTTGTGACCTAGGCTTCTTGTTGTTGTGTGCCTGGCCATGAGGCTGGCGGCCATTTTGAAGCCAGGCAGTGTGCTTTTTTGCCATAGGCCTGCATTGTCCGTCTTCAGTTTCTTGTTGTTGTGGGCCTGGCCATGAGGCTGGCGGCCATTTTGAAGCCAGGCATAGTGCTTTTTGCCATAGGCCTGCATTGTCTGTCTTCAGTTTCTTGTTGTTGTGGGCCTGGCCATGAGGCTGGCGGCCATTTTGAAGCCAGGTAGTGTGCTTTTTGCCATAGGCCTGCAAGCTTGTAGCCTAGTCTGCCAACAGGCCTTTCATCCAGTGGGCCCAGAGGTAGTCAGGGGTGCACGAAACAACTGTTTCTGTGTGTTCTGTTGAATATAAACATCATTTAGGGCACATGCATGGCATTGGATTGAATTGCAAAAAGTGGATTTATTTTTGGGGTGTATTTCAGTTTTTGGGGGTGTTACATGCCTTAGTTGTGTGTGGTGTGTTGCAGGCCTTGTTTAGCCCTGTGTATTTTCGTTTTTTCATTTTATTGCATTACAGGCAAAGCAGTGTGGTTTAGCATGCATCCTTTGCCTGGCTATCGTAGGCCTGTTTTCAGTACATTGTTTTCCAGGCCTCCTGCTTGTTGCTTCTGATTTGTGAGTGTCCATGTGGCTGGTAGCCATTTCTGGTGGGAGTATTAAGTGTGCTGCTTTTTTGCCATATAGGCCTGCATGTGTTTCCTTTGTGACCTAGGCTTCTTGTTGTTGTGTGCCTGGCCATGAGGCTGGCGGCCATTTTGAAGCCAGGCAGTGTGCTTTTTGCCATAGGCCTGCATTGTCCGTCTTCAGTTTCTTGTTGTTGTGGGCCTGGCCATGAGGCTGGCGGCCATTTTGAAGCCAGGCATAGTGCTTTTTGCCATAGGCCTGCATTGTCTGTCTTCAGTTTCTTGTTGTTGTGGGCCTGGCCATGAGGCTGCCGGCCATTTTGAAGCCAGGTAGTGTGCTTTTTGCCATAGGCCTGCAAGCTTGTAGCCTAGTCTGCCAACAGGCCTTTCATCCAGTGGGCCCAGAGGTAGTCAGGGGTGCACGAAACAACTGTTTCTGTGTGTTCTGTTGAATATAAACATCATTTAGGGCACATGCATGGCATTGGATTGAATTGCAAAAAGTGGATTTATTTTTGGGGTGTATTTCAGTTTTTGGGGGTGTTACATGCCTTAGTTGTGTGTGGTGTGTTGCAGGCCTTGTTTAGCCCTGTGTATTTTCGTTTTTTCATTTTATTGCATTACAGGCAAAGCAGTGTGGTTTAGCATGCATCCTTTGCCTGGCTATCGTAGGCCTGTTTTCAGTACATTGTTTTCCAGGCCTCCTGCTTGTTGCTTCTGATTTGTGAGTGTCCATGTGGCTGGTAGCCATTTCTGGTGGGAGTATTAAGTGTGCTGCTTTTTTGCCATATAGGCCTGCATGTGTTTCCTTTGTGACCTAGGCTTCTTGTTGTTGTGTGCCTGGCCATGAGGCTGGCGGCCATTTTGAAGCCAGGCAGTGTGCTTTTTTGCCATAGGCCTGCATTGTCCGTCTTCAGTTTCTTGTTGTTGTGGGCCTGGCCATGAGGCTGGCGGCCATTTTGAAGCCAGGCATAGTGCTTTTGCCATAGGCCTGCATTGTCTGTCTTCAGTTTCTTGTTGTTGTGGGCCTGGCCATGAGGCTGGCGGCCATTTTGAAGCCAGGTAGTGTGCTTTTTGCCATAGGCCTGCAAGCTTGTAGCCTAGTCTGCCAACAGGCCTTTCATCCAGTGGGCCCAGAGGTAGTCAGGGGTGCACGAAACAACTGTTTCTGTGTGTTCTGTTGAATATAAACATCATTTAGGGCACATGCATGGCATTGGATTGAATTGCAAAAAGTGGATTTATTTTTGGGGTGTATTTCAGTTTTTGGGGGTATTACATGCCTTAGTTGTGTGTGGTGTGTTGCAGGCCTTGTTTAGCCCTGTGTATTTTCGTTTTTTCATTTTATTGCATTACAGGCAAAGCAGTGTGGTTTAGCATGCATCCTTTGCCTGGCTATCGTAGGCCTGTTTTCAGTACATTGTTTTCCAGGCCTCCTGCTTGTTGCTTCTGATTTGTGAGTGTCCATGTGGCTGGTAGCCATTTCTGGTGGGAGTATTAAGTGTGCTGCTTTTTTTGCCATATAGGCCTGCATGTGTTTCCTTTGTGACCTAGGCTTCTTGTTGTTGTGTGCCTGGCCATGAGGCTGGCGGCCATTTTGAAGCCAGGCAGTGTGCTTTTTGCCATAGGCCTGCATTGTCCGTCTTCAGTTTCTTGTTGTTGTGGGCCTGGCCATGAGGCTGGCGGCCATTTTGAAGCCAGGCATAGTGCTTTTTGCCATAGGCCTGCATTGTCTGTCTTCAGTTTCTTGTTGTTGTGGGCCTGGCCATGAGGCTGGCGGCCATTTTGAAGCCAGGTAGTGTGCTTTTTGCCATAGGCCTGCAAGCTTGTAGCCTAGTCTGCCAACAGGCCTTTCATCCAGTGGGCCCAGAGGTAGTCAGGGGTGCACGAAACAACTGTTTCTGTGTGTTCTGTTGAATATAAACATCATTTAGGGCACATGCATGGCATTGGATTGAATTGCAAAAAGTGGATTTATTTTTGGGGTGTATTTCAGTTTTTGGGGGTGTTACATGCCTTAGTTGTGTGTGGTGTGTTGCAGGCCTTGTTTAGCCCTGTGTATTTTCGTTTTTCATTTTATTGCATTACAGGCAAAGCAGTGTGGTTTAGCATGCATCCTTTGCCTGGCTATCGTAGGCCTGTTTTCAGTACATTGTTTTCCAGGCCTCCTGCTTGTTGCTTCTGATTTGTGAGTGTCCATGTGGCTGGTAGCCATTTCTGGTGGGAGTATTAAGTGTGCTGCTTTTTTTGCCATATAGGCCTGCATGTGTTTCCTTTGTGACCTAGGCTTCTTGTTGTTGTGTGCCTGGCCATGAGGCTGGCGGCCATTTTGAAGCCAGGCAGTGTGCTTTTTTGCCATAGGCCTGCATTGTCCGTCTTCAGTTTCTTGTTGTTGTGGGCCTGGCCATGAGGCTGGCGGCCATTTTGAAGCCAGGCATAGTGCTTTTTGCCATAGGCCTGCATTGTCTGTCTTCAGTTTCTTGTTGTTGTGGGCCTGGCCATGAGGCTGGCGGCCATTTTGAAGCCAGGTAGTGTGCTTTTTGCCATAGGCCTGCAAGCTTGTAGCCTAGTCTGCCAACAGGCCTTTCATCCAGTGGGCCCAGAGGTAGTCAGGGGTGCACGAAACAACTGTTTCTGTGTGTTCTGTTGAATATAAACATCATTTAGGGCACATGCATGGCATTGGATTGAATTGCAAAAAGTGGATTTATTTTTGGGGTGTATTTCAGTTTTTGGGGGTGTTACATGCCTTAGTTGTGTGTGGTGTGTTGCAGGCCTTGTTTAGCCCTGTGTATTTTCGTTTTTTCATTTTATTGCATTACAGGCAAAGCAGTGTGGTTTAGCATGCATCCTTTGCCTGGCTATCGTAGGCCTGTTTTCAGTACATTGTTTTCCAGGCCTCCTGCTTGTTGCTTCTGATTTGTGAGTGTCCATGTGGCTGGTAGCCATTTCTGGTGGGAGTATTAAGTGTGCTGCTTTTTTGCCATATAGGCCTGCATGTGTTTCCTTTGTGACCTAGGCTTCTTGTTGTTGTGTGCCTGGCCATGAGGCTGGCGGCCATTTTGAAGCCAGGCAGTGTGCTTTTTTGCCATAGGCCTGCATTGTCCGTCTTCAGTTTCTTGTTGTTGTGGGCCTGGCCATGAGGCTGGCGGCCATTTTGAAGCCAGGCATAGTGCTTTTTGCCATAGGCCTGCATTGTCTGTCTTCAGTTTCTTGTTGTTGTGGGCCTGGCCATGAGGCTGCCGGCCATTTTGAAGCCAGGTAGTGTGCTTTTTGCCATAGGCCTGCAAGCTTGTAGCCTAGTCTGCCAACAGGCCTTTCATCCAGTGGGCCCAGAGGTAGTCAGGGGTGCACGAAACAACTGTTTCTGTGTGTTCTGTTGAATATAAACATCATTTAGGGCACATGCATGGCATTGGATTGAATTGCAAAAAGTGGATTTATTTTTGGGGTGTATTTCAGTTTTTGGGGGTGTTACATGCCTTAGTTGTGTGTGGTGTGTTGCAGGCCTTGTTTAGCCCTGTGTATTTTCGTGTTTGCATTTTATTGCATTACATTACAGACAAAGCAGTGTGGTTTACCATGCAGCCTTTGCCTGGCTATCGTAGGCCTGTTTCAGTACATTGTTTTCCAGGCCTCATGCTTGTTGCTTGTGATTTGTGAGTTTCCATGTGGCTGGTGGCCATTTCTGGTGGGAGTTATAAGTGTGCTGCTTTTGCCATTTAGGCCTGCATGGTTTTCCTCTTGGCTTACTGCTTGCATCCATCCCCTTTGCCAGCTGCAGCTCCCTGAATGATGTGATGAGCAAATAATTTATTGCCAAACAGGGTCCACTTGTATTACATTTGTATTTTGGTTGTCCTGACAGTGTACACAGTATACCAGGAAAGCCCTTGTTGACAGTCTCACAAATGGCTACACTAATTTATATCTTTTATTTGTTTGTTTGTACTACTAGTAATTGAACCACAACAACAAATGCAACGTTTCACTGATGTTCTTCTCCTGGCTTCTTTGCTTTTAGGTGCACAAAAAGACAGAGGAGGAGGTGTCATCATCAACATCACCCGTTGTACTGCCAGGCTGAAGTCCTGCTGCGCGTCACGTCCACGTGTGACCACAGACATCTCTGCAACTTGTGCACCTGCGTCCTGCTGACATCTGAAGAAGATGGCCCCAAAGAAAGATACAAGGTCCTCCAGTAGCAATAAAGTTGCCAGTCAGAAGGGAGAGAAGAAGGAAGTGGCACTTGCCAAGACTGGGGTGCCGGCCGATGTGTTTTTTGGGAAAAAAAACGTACGCCTGCAGCAGCGGTGTCCAGCGGGGACCAAGCTGGGAGCAGCACCTCTGCATCAGTGGCCCCACCCCAGCAACCTAGGCCCAAGCCCATGACTGTGGCAGAGGTAGCCAGTCTACTAACGACCAGTGATGTTGAAATGTCATTATCGCAAAGTAGTACCCAATCCACGCACTCGCAGGCGCAAACTCAGGAGATAAGTGGGCAACCCCAGCCGCAACCCGAACCGCAGCTGGAACTGCAACCACAGCCGCAACCCCAGCCGGAAACGCAACCCCAGCCGGAAACGCAACCCCAGCCGGAAACGCAACCACAGCCGGAACCACAGCCCACAATAGTAGCTGTTCCACCTGAAGTAGGGGCAGTTCAGGAAATCGAGCTTTTTGCAGGCGGAGAGGAGCAAGCCACTGTTCCAGAAGATCCAGTGTCTTCCATACCCCCAGCAAGGAAAAGGAGGCTTAGTACATCAACTTCTTCTTCAAGCCCCGCTTCTGATGATCTAGATGCCACTTGGAAGCCACCAGCTCAGCCTGAGAGTGATGCACACCACAAGACAAGGCTAGTGAAAAGGAAGGTTCCCGAAAGCCTTACAGTTATGGAGGTCGATTTAGACGAGGGGGTGATGATGATGAAGAGCCAGTCATCACGAACATCACTCCTGGGCCTGCGGAGATGGAGACCAACATTATTAGACTATCCCAAATCGCTGCGAGGGATGTAGCACGGATACCACCAACACAGGTAACGCCAACACGACCTCCAGCTTCCATATTTGCCTTTGCAAAGGCCCGGCAGGGACCTACATCAAGCTCAACCACCACCTCAGTAGGTGGTGGTAATGTAAGTGCACAGAGTCAAATTCCATGCACACCCTCCATTTCATCTGGTATTGAAAGTGGCACCTACAGCAGTGCCAGAAAGTTCTCCTCCCCAGTTTGGGACTTCTTTTCGGTTAGCAGTAAGGAGGAGAACATTGCTATATGCTCAATTTGTCGGCAGGCTGTTAGGCGGGGTAAGCTTGGTACAAACTATGGTACCGGAGGACAAACAAGTCATCTCAAAAAACACCACACTATCAGGTGGGAGGCTCACCTACTTCACTTACAAAAAAGTAAAACTGGACCCATTGCTGTTGTTGTGGATGAAGAAGTAGGGGAAGATATGATCGCGGAGGAAGGTCAACAAGAGGGAGACATTTATAGCCCTACCCCCAGCAGTGTACTGGCAACGCCCGCATCCTCAGCAACATCTCAGTGGCACAGTAGTAAGAGTCAACATGAGACAGCAAGGCAACCGGGCACTGCAATGAGCAAAAGTGCAGCGTCGTTGAGCCTAGCTGGGTTAAAGAAGAAAGGTGCAGCAGTAAGGAAAATATTCCAGCCTACCATTGACAGCATGCTTTGGTCGGAGGGGCAGTACCAACGCAACCACCCAACGGCACGGTTGTACAATGCGAAGCTCGCTAAAATGTTAGCGCTGGACCTTCTCCCTTTTTCATTTGTGGAAGGGGTGGGTTTCCTTGAATTTGTGTCGGCCATCTGCCCTAAATGGAAGGTTCCCAGCCGTTCCTATTTTGCCCGAGTTGCTGTTCCAGCACTACATCATGATGTGCTTGAATTGGTTGGACAAGCTTTGCAGCAGAGTGCTGTTCACAAAATCCACCTGACAACAGACATGTGGACCAGTTGCCAAGCCACTGATTACATGTGCATCACTGCACACTGGGTCTCTTTTGTGGGGGTTAGAGACAAGCTATCTGAAGTAGGTGCTGTTGACACAGCTGCAATTTTTAATGCTTCTCGGAAACATGCAACTATAGCCATGTTCGCCATGGAGAAATCTCATACTGCTGAAAACCTTTTGGAAGAGTTTAACAACAAGGTCTTTGAATGGCTGCGCCCCAGAGGGCTTCACATTGGTTTTGTTGCCACGGATAATGGCAGTAATATACTTAAGGCCATGACGCTTGGTAAGTATTTCAGGGTCCCGTGTTTGGCGCACTGCATTAACATTATAGTTCAAGACTTTCTGAAAAAAGAACCCATAGTCAGCAACTTACTGACCACCTGCCGCAGAATATGCACGCATTTCAGCCATTCTTTTAAAGCCCGGAAGCAGCTGCGGATCATTCAACGTGACTATAGAATGCCAGTCAAAGCACTGATCCAGGAGGTGGCAACACGTTGGAACTCAACGTATTACATGCTTGACCGTCTGTTTGAGCAGTACAGACCAATCAATGAATATGTCATGCAAAGGGCGGATGCTGCTGTGAAAGGCATGACCCTTCAGGTGGACCAATGGTGCCTAGTTAAATCTCTTACAGAGATGCTTCTTCCTTTCGAGGTCTTCACACGTGAAGTCAGCAAGGAGGACTGTACTATGGGCCAAGCTATCCCATTGTTGCACATGCTAGAGCAAGAGCTGAAGAGGGTGTGTGAAGCGTACATAGGTGTGGAGGAAAAAAAGAAGCATACCAGTTGGCGGAGAGCTTATCATGTCGCTTAAGTGAAAATGCAAGGGTGCAAAATAAGATTCTGTCACAACAACATTACATTTGTGCCACAATTCTGGATCCACGGTACAAAGCGGCACTGCACAGTAAGACATTACTCCCTTTTTCAGAAGTGGATGTTGCCCGGTACAAAACTTGGATAGCTGAGGCAGCCAGTACATTGGAAAATGAACGGCTGGTAATTAAAGGCCTCAAACCCACATCAAGTACTGCAGCAGGGCATCCTGCGTCAAGTTCAAGTTCAACTTCAGAGCCTGTGGGCAGTGCATTTGGTTCACAGCTGTCACCAACACTATCGACAACAGCAAGAACCGGATCATCTTCAGCCCCAGTACAAACGGCACAGAATTGGTATTTACAGCAAGGACTTGCTAGGTCCAGTGCTGATGCAAAGACAAAAGAGGGCGCACTAAGTTTAGCACCCCTGAACATTGACCGAATGGTCCAGGCCTACCTGGATGACCCAACAGAGGTCTTCATTGATCAAAACCCATTGCGGTATTGGTATGGCAAAAGGGGCCAATGGCCAGTGCTCAGCAGGCTGGCGATCAACTATCTGGCTTGCCCTATCGCAAGTGTCTCTTCTGAACGTGTTTTCAGTGCTGCTGGTTCCATTGTAACAGTGAAAAGGACCAGTCTCTCACCCATAAACGTGGAGAGGTTAACCATGATCAAAATGAATCAGCAATTTATACCACCTAATTATACAATACATGAATCACCGCAGGAAGATGAGGACAGCGGCTCAGGTGATGGAAGTAGCGTGTTGGATGCTGATTACCTACTTCTGGTTGAACCTCCAGAGTTTGAGGATGAGCTATACTTCCCTGACGGTGACAACTAGGCTTCCAGTTCTTACTGTGGTTCTCCCTTATTTACTTCTATTTCTGTGTCTGTCTTTCTGTTTGGAAACTTCAAATCACAACAAATCCATCACCACCGTCTTCTTATTTTATTGCCTTATGAGTTTCAGCTCTCTGCATTTCAGTCCACTCCTCCGAGTCCTGCTCCTCCATCCTCCTGAATCGACCTAAATGTATTGCCCTCAAGCCAGATGATTATTGGATGTAGCATAATCGAAGAAAACCAAATCTTGCCTCGTTGAGTCTCGCCAAAAGAAGTGGAACATGATGATGACTACTATAGCTATCACCCTTTCAGAGCCGATACAGACTGCCCATTAACTGAAGATGAGAAGGAACAGGTAATGAATGATGACATGCATTGGACGCTGACTGAGTGATTTGTGTTGTTGTTGTTTGTACTGTAGTGCATGAAGGTAATTCATTGTGTACTATTATCTAATCTACACACTAAAAGTAACCCAATGCAATGTTTCTTCCCAATATGGTTTTTCAATAACAATTTTCTACTTCTACTGCAGGCCGATCCATTGCATTTTGAATATGGAAAGGGGACTCAATCTGTACACTACTGCACACTGAGTTGGACAACACACCATGATGATGACCACAGTGACATTATCTCTTCGCACTCCAGTCACTCAGTACGATCCGAGATGATTGATGGAATAACTCAGTGCGTTTAATGAGTGCATTACAACAAGGTAACCAAGTCAACAACAACCACTGCAGACCTACATGTCTGTGTAGTGGTGGAGTCGAGTGTGGTGGTATGGTATGACTGACAGCGGGGCATTGATTTAGTCACTTAGTTTGTAAAATGCTATGTTGCTGTATATCTGCCTTGTCTGCCTCTGTCCAAAAAGGTACGCTAAATGGAGGATGTGTCACGGGTGCCGTGGGCCTGCTCAGTCCTGTTGTTGTTGGAGGTTAATGTTGGAAACAGACTAAGTTAGACATGATGTATCCAAATCCATGCCGCCTCTGAAAGTGTTCTTGTTGCACTCCACCGTAATTTTGGCATTTTTTTTATACTTGATTTTTCAATATCCCTTTGGTTTTCCCATCTGCAATTACAGGCCGGCCCTTACCCTGTGCTAGACTGGGAAAAACAACTTTCACTTACCTTACCAATGAATCTACATGTGCCAGGCAGGCAGTGGCGTCACGCAAGATTGATGGCCGGAGCGTCCATGGGATGGAGGAGCAAGACGAATGCCGAGATGCAACTCCCCATTTTGACCAGGATAACATACAGTGACAGTATCAACTTTCATCATCTTTTACATTTCGATTCTTTTTTTTGTCTTCAATCATTACTACTGTGTGTAGTTGTTTTTATGTTTGCTCTCTGCTTATATAATTCAATTCATCCCTACAGCATTTTTGGACTTTTCTTTGCTATCTTTAAGCCCGGGCGGGTACAAAAGAACAGAAACTGTATGTAATTCGGGTCTCTCTGAGGGCAGACAGGCAAGGCAAATAGCATAATATACTGCTGCCCTGTACTGTCTAATTGTCTAGTAGTAGTAGTTAGTAATATCATTAACCATCAAGTTATCATCATCATGCATGCATTTCCTTTTTCTCCCTTAACTGATTTATGGATATGGTTCTCTGCCAATATTGTGTTTTGTTGTTGTCCATGCGTACTGTTTTTCTTTCTCAAACCTTTCCCAAAACACCCCCTTCCCAACCATTCTTCAAACCCTAATCCTCTTCCCCCGGGCTGTGTGGCTTATTGAGGTGTGACTAAATTAAATGTACACCAATAATTTATCACACGCTTGCTGGGGCGGATGTGGCTAAAGCAACATAAATGCATTTTCAAGGCAGGGCGCAGATCTTCTTCTGCTTGCCCACCCTCCTATGAGCAGTATATTTGGGTTTTTTGTACCAAAGGAACCGAATCCATCAGCATTAAATGCCATCATAGATTGGATTTGTCATCATCCGAAACAGCACTAACGGTTACGCTTGTGTCGAGTCACGGACCACGGTGTACTGTAGGCCTAGTCGAGTGACTCGACACAGCTAGAGTTTGTAACTCTATGTACTAGGCTATCCCCGCAACCATTATGTTTCCTTGTATTTTGGCATATTATTGTTTGGCAGTAAGTTCCGTACTGTACTTTGTTCTACTACTCCTCCCACAGTCTCTCTCAGGCGACTGACTGTCTCATTTTCTTTTATTTGCAAGTGCTACTGCCAGGGTCTACTACTACTACACCACACCCATGGCATGTTGGGAAAGAAAACCATCACCACCATGCAGCCATCGCCGTGCCCAAGTTAAACATCAAGCACAGGTAAGAGAAGAGGTTTGGCTGAGGCATAATTAATAACTGATTTTTTTTCATTAATTCTATTTCACACACCCCTTTGAGTCCAGTTGCAGAATGCATAGATTATCAGGGGAGACTGACAGTACTAGTAGGACAAGTCCCTCAGTGACGGGTACCGCATCTGTCTGTTTGTGTCTTAGTAACTCAGCCAATTATTAAAATCAAACACTGGCTGTGGCACTGCACCAGCAAGGAAACCGTGTGACGTAAAACAGTAACCCCACCCACAAAACATTAACCACATCGTATATTAAGTCTAAATATGTAATTTAATACCCTAACAAAAATAAACTATGTAAAAAAATCCCACAACACCTGACCCACCCCCTCCCTAACCCCAACCAATGTTCATGTCCCGCAACGGAAAAGTCCAACAAATGTCCAAGTCCAAAACCCAACGCCCGATTCCCACCCACCCAAATAAGAACTAAAAAAGGGGCAATAAATTAACGGGGTCTCAGCGGGCTCGCCTCTCCAGGACACGGATGCGCTCCTCCAGCCGGGCCACGCGGCGCTTCAGCGCGCGGCAGTTGCATCCACAGTGGGGGTGGGCAGCAGTGCTTCTTCCTGTGTGGCGGAGGGTGGCTGACAGGCGGTGACGCCGTAAGACTGGGGTGGGGTGTCTGGGGCCCGGGGCATTGGAGGAGGCTGCAGCTGCTGCCGCCTCCTCCTCCTCCTCCTCTAGAACAACGAGGCGCCGGTATTCGGCCTGTATGGCCTCCAGCTTACGGCGCCGGGCCTTGGCTGCCAACTCCTTCCGGTTGACTTTAGGAGTAGCTATATCAAGAAGAAAAAACAAGACTATTGTAAAATATACTCTTAGCAAAGCAGTCAGACAAATACATTCTACACATAGTGGCACAGTAGCACTAGCAAGCACAGTACGTAACATTTGTGGTATGTATCTATCCTCCCACTACCTCAGCCTCGAACATTTGGGAGAGTTTCAGGCATTCCGCCACCCATGCATCTGATTCATATCACACACCTATGCATGCATGCCACGTATCCTTCTCTGCCAGTCATAAACATAAAATCTCGCCCGTCCTGCCTCCTTCCACCCTTCTTTCCCTTTTAGTTCAACTCATCCATCAAGGTCATCTGATCAGACTTTTATTCGTCTCCATAAAAATTTCACAGCTGAGTTGAAGTCCGATAGAGGCCATTGGTTACTCTCAGACTCCTGTCGCTAATGCTATTGCTAATGCTGCTAAGTAAAGGGTGTCTTCTTCAAACGGCGTTCACAACTACTTCTTACTTAAGTCTCAACAGTACAGTATACATTACACCCTTGCAGCGAGTGTAATGTCAATAAGTAAGGATTAGGAATATAACTTACCACCGCCCGCCACTGGTGCTGGCTCACCCCCTGCAGCTACTCCAACTGCCGCATCGCCTGCACCCTCAGCGGCCGCGTCACCTTCACCGCTGGCCCCGGTACTGGTGGTCGGTAGTACGCCTAGAAAAAACATTACACATTTTTCAGATGCCATATACACCTCCCCCTATTTTTCAATAGCATGAATGAAAAAAAAGTTAATAGATATACAACATACATCACTAGTATAAATCAGGTAGTAGACTAGACACTAGTAGTGTTATATGGTCCCTAGGGTCATTTTAGTCTTTGCTAAGTTACCCCGAGCCATGCAACCATTTTAGCTCTGTCTTTTATTTTTGCGCAAGTTACCTCGCAGCTTGTTGTGAAATACGCCTTTGAGGCCACATGAGCTCATACTGCTACTGTCTGAGCACTGCGTACAAGGTCGAGAAACAAGCGACTTTGTTATGGAGTTATGGTGTTAGTCCATATTGCTTATCCATAAAAAATAAATTACAGTTTTTGGCACGACTGAGAAATGCTTGCACTATACTAACGCGCACCATTTTTCTCATTACAGACGGAAGATTCACTTATAAGAAGAACCAGAGCTTTGCAGAGCTTATGATGTCACCACTACTAGGTTATTCTAAGGTGAGGGCTCCCCAGAATTCTCACATCTCCATTTAGAATTTTATATAAACTCGATTCCTACCAAGGGGAGGGTGGTTCGCCCACCACTGTTCAGTTATCATGATCTCGCCTTTTGGCTTCTATGGACTTTTAGTTGTAAGTAACTTGTAAGTCTAACTGTAACAATGTTTATTGTTTTAATCTTATACATTTTGCTGTTGCTGCTGCATTATACAACATACAGAGCTTGTCAGTTGGAAATAAAAAGAAACCTTTTGAACTTACATAGACTCGGTGGTATTTGGTGTGGACTTACACAAGAGTGAGCAAAAGGGTGTGCATTGCTTCCGCGACACAGGTTGGGAGTGTTATGTTGTCTGGGTTGTCTACTCATTGGGTATTTTGGGGGTGGGGGGGCCTTTCGGAGTAATGAGACACTATAACAAGTCGGTCAGGGGATTGTGGTGGCTTCCGATTGAGGTGTGAGGAAGGTCCAACCTCCCATCACCAACGACCTATTTTCTTGTGCAAAGTTCAGTATGTGCAGAATCCCTACAACAGTAGTAGTATGTCCTATCCTATCTAAACTTCTAAAATTTGGTTGGGCATTTTCTTGGTGGGAATTGTCAAAAAGCCTCAAGAATAAGAAGACTAGAAGTAGTAGAAGAGGACAACCGAAACTCAATGGCTATAGCTATTGGTGAATGAGTTTAATTTAAAATTTTTGAAATAAAGAGTGGGCAACTGGGCAAGCTTGGCTACAGACAGACTAATAGTAGTAGTACAGAGAGTCATAGATGCAGTTAGAGGCAGGGATAACAATAATTTAGAAACAGATAGTATAGAGCAAAGAAGATTTTGTAAAAATGCGAATCAGGATACCGAAATAATAGTTCGGAAAAAATAAGGTGCAGGAAAAGTTTAGGAAATATAATTATTAATATTAACCACTGGTGGACTTACTGGGGCCAGCAGCAGAGCCCTCCATAGAGGAGCGGTCCTGTCCCTGGGAGGCATCGTCCAGATCTTGTGGGCCCACCGCCTGCGACCCCGTCTTCTTGTCCCTGGGTGCTGCTGATCATGTAAGATTCCATAAAGAAAGAGACAAAAATTAAAGTTTGGTGTGAAATAAATAAAAAATTTGAAAATAGGCACCAAAAACATTTTTGGTTACAAAAATTGCAATAAAATTGACCTATCTGATCGACTGGTAGTATTGTGAGATTCACGGACCGTCTAGCAAGCCTAACTACCACCTGACCTAGCCCACCAATTCCAATCCAGACGGGCCAATTGTTCAGTAAGTCTGCATTTCCATTTATTTTAGTCCTCAAAAATGCATAGATGGAGGACACATGCATACATTTTTGCATACACCAAATTGTTGGCTGGTTGCTGCTAATGTTCTGCTAGTGATGATATAAGCCTATTAACACTCAGTAAACAAACTACAAAAGGTTCTGCTAAGGACTGGGGTAAGCATCACTCAGCAGCCCGTGACGTGACAGAGGATGCGTCACGCACACAACTTAGAAATTACCAACTAATAAGTAACTAAACCTAGCAATCCACCACTATCCCTTCTTAGTGGCACGAGGACAAAGGAAGGACTACTCTCTCTAGCATTACATCACTTAAGTTCTCTAAAGTAAACTCTTACATAATCATCAGGCCAAGCGAGCGCAAAGTTGCAAACAAGTAAGATTAGTAGCGTCGAGCGCCTGTGTCATAACAATCACCGATTTTTAAACGTCATTTACCTGCAATGTAAGCAGCAGCATTCTTGCTGGTCGGAGAAAAAAAATTATTCGCAATATATAACACAGAGCAGAAGAACACAAAGTAGTAATATTAAATAGCTACTCACCAAGCCCCGGGACCTCCACTCCTAGCAGGTCCAGCAGGTCCTGCTCCCGGTCCAGAATATCGGACCACCGGTGCGTCAACTGATTCTGGGTGCGCCGGACACCAGAGCAGCGAAACACTGCCCGACGCACCTTGCCCCACCGCTGACGACGCTCCCGGAGACCGTACCCGGACCCAGGCCTGCCGCCTGCTGCCAGGGTTAAGGGGAGGTGGCGCTGAACGAAAAAACCAGTGCGGCCACCTCCGCCTCATTAAATAAGGCCCGTGCCTGCACCCCTCTTTGGCGCCGTCTTCCGCAAGGAAGGCGGTCGCGGCTCTGGCTCCGACTTCGAGCCCTGTGTCCCTTTGCCATGGTTCTGGGTAGGCGGGGGCGGAAAAGAAAAGGTAGGAATTAAATAAAGTAAGTAAAAGAAATGAAAAAGCAGGTAATAGAAAATGTGTGAAAAAGTAGTTAAAAACACACAAAAAGTAGAGGAAAACTCAAAATATAGAATCAGGAAAATAGAGAGATAGATAATAAACAAAAAAGACCCAAAATAAGTTTACAGAAACAAAGGATTGAAAAGATAGAGGGAGGATTGAAAAGCAGGCCCAGAACCATAGAAATAGAGTGAAAAACAAGATGGCCGCGCCCATTGCGACCGCATGGGAAAGTTTGCGCGATATTTCCCCCCGAGCACGCAAAAAGCGTCGCGAACACGTAATACGCGTTCCCGAACAGGAAACCCTTATCGCGAACGGGCGGGAGCATGCAATACGCGACCCGGAACAGGAAATACCATCGCGAGCGGGCGGGACAAGTGAAAACAAGATGGCCGCGCCCATTAGCGACCGCATGGGCAAGTTAGCGATATATTTCCCCGCGAGCACGCAAAAACACATCGCGAACGGACGGCACAAGCAATTCCGCGATTTCGCGGAAGTTCCGTGAGCTCGCGGAATTTGTTAGCAATTTCGCGAGGATTTGCGTAACGCGACTACGCAAATTCCGCCCACCCCTGGTTTTCATGAGAAATTCCCGGTGTATATGGATGACATTTTCTGTATTTGGAATGGGTCGGATGAAACACTCAACTAAAGTGGACCGTACTGGATATAATAACACTGAATTCAAGAAGAGGGAAGATTGAAAAACACATTTGAAAGTGGGAGGTCAGCTTAAGACTGAAGCTCAACATTAGTACCACAGGGTTTAACGAAAGGATGGAATTATATAATATGCTCTAAAAAGAAATCTAGCATAGACTGGAAATATTTATGAGGATTATATGGCGATTTAAGTCACAGCATATTAAGTATGAGACTTCCAACACCACTAAGGCGTGACAATTTTTATTAATTTTATATAATAATCCTCACATTGATTGGCTTGTCCACCTCTAGAACTAGATGAACTAGATTTTCTACAAGACTGCAGTCTCCATCTTCAAAAAACTCTTCCAATGGAATTGTATACACTGTGATATCACAAACCATTGCGCCTGTCCATAAATTGTGATTCAAAGTCAAAAGTCAAAGAATGGTGATTCAATGTTGCCAGAACAACCATGCGTTGGATATTTCGACGTCCTTGCGGTTCACAGGCATCAACAACACGAGCGATAATCCCAGATCTGTGCAGCACTCCATAGAAGATTTACAAGTAACCATCTTTCTCCAAGCCTACATGTCTATCCACGACCATGAAAATGGCAGACCTTCGCTAAAGCAGCATACAACCATGACTACAGCTTGAGCCACTGTAATTCAGAAAAATATGGGTAGCTTTCTTCTCCACTATGGAAAATTGCATCAGCAACAGCTATCTCTCTGTGTGTTTAAATCACAATTGTGTTTCTCCCATGAGAAGCTATTCCAGAGTGCCTTATGAGCTTAAAGTAAAACGGCAACTCTGAGAGGATCAGGATCTAAATGATATGGAACATAAATCATTGTGGGTTAACAGAAAACATATAATTGATATTGGTGCTAATCTTGAAAAATTGCACAACTCAAAATAAGAAAAACACATTGTTTGCCCATTCTTTATAGGACTTTGACAACCCCTTCAGCTGTGTGATTAAGCTGGACACATCAATCGGTAATCCTTTCACACGATATGGGCTACACTTTCGAATGGCACACTGAGCACTGAAGAATTTCTTGCCCTATTTTTATTTTCATTTTTATCTTCATTTACATGTAGACAACAAATGACACTATAGCCCAAGTCTTGAGGAACACAAGGGTCGAAACGCATCCATATTTACAGAGGAGAGACTGTGAGGCTAATTTAGAGCTTGGCATGCAGGTTACTCCATCACAAATGCAACAGAGTACCCTTTCAGCCAAACCCTGAGTCTACACATCTCAGTTAGAGTCAGGCAAATCACCAGCTTTCCATCGACATAGCCCCCGAAGGGCATTACACTGCCTGCCCTATTTAGGATAGACGGTATAATGTCCTTTTTCATGTCCATTACCACCAGGTAAAACGTGACGGTGACAGACAATAGAAAACAATAATGACCCCCCATTACCATGGAAGAAAACTCCCAGGTACTGAGGCTTATTTGTTTTTCCGAAGCAAGCTTTGGGAGTTTGTTTATGAAAAACAAAAAACAGATAAAAGAGTGGTGAATGGCCATCAAAACCGGTGGCGGCCATCCACCACATTTTTTGTACCTACAAAGGTAACGCCATGATAGAAGTTACTTTCAAGGTACAGATCTGACCGCTGGGTCTAAAGTTGATGAACAGAGTACCGTTGGGATGGCTGATATAATGTCCTCCACCATCCAAACGTCAAACTTAAAATCAGACTAAAGCATTGATACGCAATTACAGGGCCATCCAAAAGTCTGTAACAGACAATACCTTGAGTTTCACTGATAGAGCCATAGCCTCTTTTTCCATGTGATCAGGAGCTTATAAGCCCTCCTTCTTTAAAAGATGGGTTATATCATCTCTCAATTAATATGGACTGGTGTTAATGATGATCAATCAGATATTCATTTTTACCTCACCAGATACTGCAGGATTAAAAGTGCAAAATGTTTATACATATCATTTCAAATCACACATGGGGTGATTTCTATAGGGCATTGTTTCTGCACAACTCAGTCATGGAAAGTTAACACTCCGACCGCCAAATTACAATGTCGGCAGTCAGAATGTAAACTGGCCGGGGAAACTGAGCCCGTCGTCCAGTTAGAAACCGCTCATAATCCCTTAAGGACGGAGTTTCCGCCGTCGGGATTATGATGTTGGTTTCAGACAGCCTTTCCATGTCGGCCTTTCCGACATGGAAAGGCTGTCGGAAAGTGACTTTAGGGGCCCCTACCAGGGCCCCCTTCTCCCCTTGCCCTCTGGTTGTGGCCCTGGGGGGCACCTATGGTACATTATGCTGCAGGTGGTTTCGGACCGTCGCACAAGCTCCCATTGTAAAATGGAAGTTTGCGACCGCACCTGGTGCGGTCGCATCCTAATTGCGGTTTTGGGACCGATGACCGGAGGTCGGTTGGTTCTGCATCCGCGGCGCTCTCGGTCAGACGCAACTCTGACCGACATCGCAATCAGGCCCTTAATGTCTTTCTTTGATGCCTAATGCAATCAATATCTCTGTCTCTATGTTATGATAAATGTAAAAATCATAAGTATCATTAAAACTACAATTTAATAGGTTTAGTGTGCTAAAGTGTTTTGCAATGCATAATAAGCATGAAGCAAATGGCATATGGAGTATCTATACATGTTTATATAGTTTAGGCAGAGACAATTACAGACACATCCAGATTCTGAGCACTGCATCTTCTCCCATGCTTCTTCCATTTGCTGATCTGGACTTCCTGATAGCTGCTAGCACAGGTGACGTGTTTTTTCTTGTTTCTTTTACTGTAGACCTTGTAGTTGTAGGTTGTTGCCACTAGTCAGTTCAAATTCTGCAGTCGTTTGTTGCTGATGTTAGGATGAAGTGGCCCACACAGTAGGTAGTAGTTATTTACATCAGGTCCACATCAGAATTCAAGGTTACAGTTGACATTCAAGTACAGACCCAGGCCTAGTCCTAGGGTACACCCCACGAGGCGCAAGATAACTCTGGCTCATCCTGGAATGAACTTCCCCAAATGACCACAGTGGAACACACACCATGCATTGCACACATCACACATTCATCATCACTGACACCACTCATGCAGGCATAGACAAAGGACACAGGAAGACAATAATTACAGAAGGGTGATTTGTTTCTGTAAATTATTTAAGGTACAGATCCAAATAATCTACAATCTGAAAAAGGTCACTGGGCAAACGTCCCCTGTTGAATATGGCCTTGGAAAGATTGTGGGAGCCAGCCCTAATGACCCCTTGAGCATCCTATTTCTCCTTTCCAATAATCTAACAGGGGATACAAGAAACATTATTTTGAAGGATAGGATTTTAAAAGATTTATCATATACTCTTTCTGCAATTCGCTTTCCTAGATGGCAATTTACATGAATGCAGTCTCCCAAATCCCTATGTAGGTCATGAAAAAAAGACCAACAAGAGGCCTATTGAGCATGTTATGGAACTGTTTACTCTTTCACAGCTTTCATTCTAACCTGCAAACAACCCTAAAAAGCAAGGCAGTCATAGGCCCTTGTCGGCTTCAGGCACAACAAAGTAATTAGGAAATATTCACTTCTAGGCACACACAACAGCCCAATCAGTCTCCCCTTTCAGCGACAAGCAGACTAGAGGCTCAGGGAAACGTAGGTATGTGAAGTGCTAGGGATTTAAGCCCATCAAGAGCTCGTGTTGCAGCTTAATGCAGATCTGAGGCTCAGGCATGCTTAGGTATCTGAAGCTGCTAGAGATTTAAGCCCATCCAGAGCTCGCGCTTCAGCTTATCGCAGATCTGAGGCTCAGGGATGCTTAGGTATCTGAAGCTGCTAGGGATTTAAGCCCATCCAGAGCTCACGTTTGAGCCTTTCGCAGATCTGAGGCTCAGGGATGCTTAGGTATCTGAAACTGCTAGGATTTAAGCCCATCCAGAGCTCACGTGGTATGCAGACATAATATCGATTTTTTATAATCGACCTACACTAATATCGAGTTTTAAATATCGTAGGGACAGAATATCGAAGTCAAGAATATCGGTGACCAGAATATCGACCTTAAGGTAAGTAATGTCGTTTTTTTAAATATCGAAGTAAGTAATATCGAAGTAAGTAATATCGTTAGCAAAAATATCGTTGTTAATAATATCGATATTTATATTAGTGTTATGTATTTTAGTATGTATTTTATATGTATGTGTTTAACATTTTTTGTAATGTTTTTTAATTATTTTTAAATATATGTATTAAATGTTTAGAAATTAGTAATTTTTTTTTAAGCAAATTTTGCGTTTTAGTATTAGAGCGGGTTGTGGGTTTATAGGGGAATAGGGTGGGAAATGATTTAATTATAATTAATTAATTAATATTTTTTATTTATTTTTATTGATTATTAATTTATTGTTAATTAATTATTAATTGGTAATTAATGTTTATTAATTGATCATTTTATAATTATAATTAATTTATTATTATTTTTTATTTATTGTTATTGTTAATTAATTTATAGCTAATTAATTATTAATTGGTAATTAATTTTTATTAATTGATTATTTTATAATTATATTAATTATAATTAATGTATTATTATTTTTTATTTATTGTTATTGTTAATTAATTTATTGTTAATTAATTATTAATTGGTAATTCATTTTTATTAATTGATTAATTGATAATTAAATTAAATGTGTTATTTTTTATGTGTAGCGGGTTGTGGGTTTATAGGGTGGGAAGTAATTTATTATAATTAAGTGCATTTTAATTTTTATTAATTGGTATTGATTATTAATTTATTGTTATTTAATTATTAATTGGTAATTAATTTTTATTAATTGATTAATTGATAATTTAATTAATTGTGTTATTTTTTTATGTGTAGTGGGTTGTGCGTTTATAGGGGAATATGGTGGGAAGTAATTTAATGTTATTTAAGTAAATATTTATTTAATTTTATTGGTATTTATTATTAATATTTTTGTCAATTAATTATTGATATGTTATTTATTTATTTTTTTAATTTAATTAATAAGTATGTTAATTTAACCCCTACGCTATCCTACATTTTCCACACTGTTACACTCACTGGAGTTGGAATAGTAATTTTAACCCTAACGCTATCCAACACTTTCCCTACTGTTGCACTCACTGGAGTGGGAATAGTAATTTTTACCCCTACGCTATCCAACACTTTTCATACTGTTGCACTCACTGGAGTGAGAATAGTAATTTTAACCCCTACGCTATCCAACACTTTCCCTACTGTTGCACTCACTGGAGTGGGAATAGTAATTTTTACCCCTACGCTATCCAACACTTTCCCTACTGTTGCACTCACTGGAGTGGGAATAGTAATTTTAACCCCTACGCTATCCAACACTTTCCCTACTGTTGCACTCACTGGAGTGGGAATAGTAATTTTTACCCCTACGCTATCCAACACTTTCCCTACTGCTGCACTCACTGGAGTGGGAATAGTCATTTTTACCCCTATGCTATCCAACACTTTCCCTACTGTTGCACTCACTGGAGTGGGAATAGTAATTTTACCCCTACGCTATCCAACACTTTCCCTACTGTTGCACTCACTGGAGTGGGAATAGTAATTTTAACCCCTACGCTATCCAACACTTTCCCTACTGTTGCACTCACTGGAGTGGGAATAGTAATTTTTACCCCTACGCTAACCAACACTTTTCCTACTGTTGCACTCACTGGAGTGGGAATAGTAATTTTTACCCCTACGCTATCCAACATTTCCCTACTGTTGCACTGTTTGGAGTTGGAATAGTAATTTTATTCCCTCCGCTATCTAATATTTTTTGTATTATTTTAGTTAATGTAGTATATAATGAATTTTAAAAATATTAAAAATAATTGTAATTTTTTTATTTGTTATATATATTTATTTAATTTTTATTTATATTATTGTTTTATGTGTAGAGATGTATTTGTAATTTATAAGATATTTTTTAACAATTTATAAGTTATTAAAATAATTATTAAAAAATATTATTAAGTAAGTATATATATTATATATTATGTGTATATGTTTAATTTATTTTTACATTATATATATTAGTTATAATTTTTAAACATTTTAAAATATTTTTAACTATGTTTATTTTAATTATATGTATTATTTACTTTATTTTACATTATTTTTTTAACTTAAAAAACCCCGATATTTTTAACAACAATATTTTTGACATCGATATTATTTTTTCGATATTTTTGTACTTACCATAATGTAGATAGGATGTCAATATTCTTGACTTCGATATTTTTGCGTCGATATTTCTGTAGGTCGATTTTCTGACTCTCGATTATCTGTCAGTGATTTAGCTCACGTTTCAGCCTATTGTGGATCTGTGGCTCAGGGACGCTTAAGTATCTCAAGCTGCTATAAGGTCACCCAGAGCTCCTTAGCGGAGAAGGTAAGCAAGACTTGGATAAAGGGGCCTGGAAATGCTGTTGTCCACCTTTGGAACGTGTGAAGATACAATACTTGGCTGGATTCTAAGCATATACCCAACTCTAACGTAATATAGAGGGTCCTGGCAGACCCACGTCGTCAGAGGGACCAGCTCTCTCAACTGGAGAACAATCCCACACTTGGTTCAGACTCCCAGCTATTCATCTCCAGCCTATTGGACAAGTGCACTTAAGTGACCGCTGGGTCAGATAGTAACACTTTGTAAGACACACAAATAAATAAATACTGTGAAGAGGAGCACCAAACGAAACTATACATAATGTAGCACCATCCCAATCAACAGCACAGGTTCCAGAAATGGTTCATTTATACCATGGAGGCATAAAGAGGATGGGCAGTATGAGAGAAGCACCAAAAAGTCAGAAGAGCACAAGATTCAAGTATGTTTCAGCAGAGGGGCGTGGCTAGCTGCCGAAGGAAATGGCCGCTGCCTAGAGGAGCTCCGTGATCTAACAGTCATCCCTATCAATCCGTCTACTAATCCGCTGGCATAAAGCTACAAAAAGTATTGGACGAAGTGGCGGAAGTGGTGCGGCAGCGATCGAGGTGTCCGTGGCTCCTGCACAACGAATTCCGGCAGGCCTGCGTCGGTGAGAAGAGGCGCGGCCTGCGGCGTGAACAGCAGCCGAGCGAGGGACGGTAGCGAGTCCTAAGACCGGAGGTGATTTTGGGTGACCGGAGGTAGCGGCGGAACGGCGCATGCAGGCGCCAGTTCCGGCGGACCAACGGAGCACAGCTGTGACCTGGCTTTGATCCGTTGGCTGAGACGCAGCCCAAGCAGAGCTCCAAGACTCCCGGGAGCAGCCATTGAAAGACACGGACACACGCTGTAAGTAGGCCGGTTCGGCCTGTGTAATCCGAGACCCGATTGCCATCCCCTCAAAAGCTGTTGTCATGGAACTGTGGGAGCGAGCTCCCCATACACTCAACATCGGGTGTCGAACTCCGTATCACAGGGATCCATAGGGAGGCACTACAGGCAACACAGGCACTCAGGAGATATTTGGCTTTGGGACACTATAGCCGGCCGGATAGAGGGTACATGCCAGCGGAGACACCGAGGTGCGCACTCCATTGAGAGGTGGCCTCTCCCCCCACTGGAACACGGGGGCAGATAAGGCTACACATCGAGGCCCCGGGGGGGGGGAGGAATTGGCCATCTTGAATCGGCGTCAACGCTACCAGAGGAGGATCATCTGCCCCATTGGTGCTCCAGGAGAGAATCACGCAGGCATTAAATACAGCCATATAAACGTCTCCCCACGGTGATATACCGTCCCTGGGACACCCCTGATAGCTGCGGCAAATATGGGACATACCTGGTCGGAGGTAGAAAACCCGAAAGGCCACGGGTGGTTTACTGACCACACAGGCAGGCGGCGGTGAGTACTACCTCCGGCCACGCTACCCAACGCGACTCCGGCGCAGATTCGCCAAGATGGGAGGAAGGGGCCAGGGCAGCACGCATCAAACAAAGCTAGACAAGTATGCCTGTGCCAAGGGCCCGCCGGAGCTGTCTGACCACGAACCCACCCATGCGACGACTTCCACAACCCCGGAACCAACGGAGGTCACGCTGCAGGATATTATGTGTACGTTGAATAAAGTACATACCTCCTTGGACTCACGGATAGGGTCGATTTCTATGGAACTCTCGTTAATACGAGCGGAATTTTAAAAAATGGTTGTGAGAGTGACAGAGGTCGAAACACTCACAGCGACTCTCTCAAAGGACACATCCGCACTCCAGCGCCAAGTGCATCAACTTGAAGCCGACAATAAGCTCATGGCGGCAAAACTGGACGATCAGGAGGGCCGCTCCAGGCGCAATAACGTTAGAATCATTGTAGTGCCGGAGGGGGCAGGGGGGCCAGCATTAGACCTATTTGTTGAGGACCTCATCAAGAACCAGCTACAGCCTCGTGGCCTGTCCGCTTACTTTTCGGTGGAGAGGGCCCATCGAGTTCTGGGGGGCAGACCCAGACCGGGAGCCCCCCCAGACCCATACTCGCCCGCATTTTGAATTTTCGCGACCGCGATTTTATTCTTCAGACAGCAAGAGTCGCCCCCCCCGCTACGTTTCGAACACAGTGCAGTGACATTTTTCCCGGATTACACGGTGGCGGTGACAAAGCAGCGACAACGTTTTTGGGAAGTCAAGAAAGAGCTGAGACACCGTGAACTCAAATACTCCATGCTCTTCCCGGCCAAACTAAGAGTAGAAGCTGAAGGAAAGATTTGGTTCTTCGTGACGCCCGCGGAGGCCCAGGAGTGGCTGGAGGGATGGCGTCGACCCGCGAGCTCTGGTAGGGCTGGGAGAAGACTTAACAATTATGCGCAGGGAACGGCGCCAGGTGATTCCGATGAAACAAGGGCAGTAGAAGGGTCAACGATGGTGAGGGATGAGGAGTAAACGGGCCCTCTCCACCGCTGGATCATTAGAGGTGAAGTAGTTACTCCACAGCATAACAAATAGAGGAGCGACATTTGGGTGGAACTGCTGTGCTAGACCCACGTTTTGTGACAACAGCTCTGAACTTACACACATTTGTTAAGAAGACTGCAGCAGTCAGGAACACATGTTGAACACATGTTGAACTGCCATAGACTTTGCCCCCACTTTACGCTTTTCATATCACAGGTTAATTGATAGACCGTGTTGGAAGCTTGCCAGCGCACTAAGGGGCCGATTCCGATCTCGGTCAGAGGCGCACCTAACACCATTCGGTCGGGAAAAAAGCCATGCGAATGCCTGTTTCCCGACCGATCCGCACATTAATCCGAACGAACAAGTACGATGCGCACAACAGCACAGATTCCGACCCAGTCGTACTCACCCAATCCAGGTCCTGTTCCCCGACCGAGCCGGATCCGGAAACGCAGAATCGAGTCGCACGGAAGCCAAAATGCAGCCCCGTCCGGCCGGACTAGTACGATGTGCTTCCCGTACGCGCCGAACCCGTCGCTACGCACGGCACGTCAAAGCATCCGGGAGAGGTGCACATAAGCTCCGATTCGCGCCACAACACGATCCACGGCTGCGAGACGAACACGCCAGCGACGAGGACGAGGCGAAGCAACGAGAAAGACGAACGAGACGAACCAACCATGAATCCCATCGTTCCGATCCTTCCAATATTCTACATCTACTACCGGAACAGGCACGGACGCATACGGCGCAGAAGGTAAGCCAGACACCAACCACAAAAACAAACTACACGTACCCGACATATCACACACACACAGAGGGATGCAGAAATTACTTGCAACAGCAGCACCATAGGGGCGGGATGGCCATCACCAATGCCACATATACACATAGGGGCCCGGATGCCTGTCACTACTACCACCCTTACCCAGGGGGTGCCAGATGCCTACCACTACTACCACCTCTACCCAGGGGGTGCCAGATGCCTACCACTACTACCATCTCTACCCAGGGGTGCCAGATGCCTACCACTACTACCATCTCTACCCAGGGGTGCCAGATGCCTACCACTACTACCACCTCTACCCATGGGGGGCTGGATGCCTGTCACTACTACCACCCTTACCCAGGGGGTGCCAGATGCCTACCACTACTACCACCTCTACCCAAGGGGTGTCAGATGCCTACCACTACTACCACCTCTACCCAGGGGGTGCCAGATGCCTACCACTACTACCATCTCTACCCAGGGGGTGCCAGATGCCTACCACTACTACCACCCTTACCCAGGGGGTGCCAGATGCCTACCACTACTACCATCTCTACCCAGGGGTGCCAGATGCCTACCACTACTACCACCCTTACCCAGGGGTGCCAGATGCCTACCACTACTACCATCTCTACCCAGGGGGTGCCAGATGCCTACCACTACTACCATCTCTACCCAGGGGTGCCAGATGCCTACCACTACTACCACCCCTACCCAGGGGTGCCAGATGCCTACCACTACTACCATCTCTACCCAGGGGGTGCCAGATGCCTACCACTACTACCACCTCTACCCATGGGGGACTGGATGCCTGTCACTACTACCACCCTTACCCAGGGGGTGCCAGATGCCTACCACTACTACCATCTCTACCCAGGGGGTGCCAGATGCCTACCACTACTACCATCTCTACCCAGGGATGTCAGATGCCTACCACTACTACCACCTCTACCCAGGGGGTGCCAGATGCCTACCACTATTACCATCTCTACCCAGGGGTGCCAGATGCCTACCACTACTACCACCCTTACCCAGGGGTGCCAGATGCCTACCACTACTACCATCTCTACCCAGGGGCGCCAGATGCCTACCACTACTACCACCTCTACCCATGGGGGGCTGGATGCCTGTCACTACTACCACCCTTACCCAGGGGGTGCCAGATGCCTACCACTACTACCATCTCTACCCAGGGGGTGCCAGATGCATACCACTACTACCATCTCTACCCAGGGGGTGTCAGATGCCTACCACTACTACCACCTCTACCCAGGGGGTGCCAGATGCCTACCACTACTACCATCTCTACCCAGGTGTTGCCAGATGCCTACCACTACTACCATCTCTACCCAGGGGGTGCCAGATGCCTACCACTACTACCATCTCTACCCAGGGGGTGCCAGATGCCTACCACTACTACCACCCTTACCCAGGGGGTGCCAGATGCCTACCACTACTACCATCTCTACCCAGGGGTGCCAGATGCCTACCACTACTACCATCTCTACCCAGGGGTGCCAGATGCCTACCACTACTACCACCTCTACCCATGGGGGCTGGATGCCTGTCACTACTACCACCCTTACCCAGGGGTGCCAGATGCCTACCACTACTACCACCTCTACCCAGGGGGTGTCAGATGCCTACCACTACTACCACCTCTACCCAGGGGGTGCCAGATGCCTACCACTACTACCATCTCTACCCAGGCGGTGCCAGATGCCTACCACTACTACCACCCTTACCCAGGGGGTGCCAGATGCCTACCACTACTACCATCTCTACCCAGGGGGTGCCAGATGCCTACCACTACTACCATCTCCACCCAGGGGTGCCAGATGCCTACCACTACTACCACCTCTACCCATGGGGGCTGGATGCCTGTCACTACTACCACCCTTACCCAGAGGGTGCCAGATGCCTACCACTACTACCACCTCTACCCAGGGGTGTCAGATGCCTACCACTACTACCACCTCTACCCAGGGGTGCCAGATGCCTACCACTACTACCATCTCTACCCAGGGGTGCCAGATGCCTACCACTACTACCACCCTTACCCAGGGGGTGCCAGATGCCTACCACTACTACCATCTCTACCCAGGGGGTGCCAGATGCCTACCACTACTACCATCTCTACCCAGGGGGTGCCAGATGCCTACCACTACTACCACCGCTACCCATGGGGGCTGGATGCCTGTCACTACTACCACCCTTACCCAGGGGGTGCCAGATGCCTACCACTACTACCACCTCTACCCAGGGGTGTCAGATGCCTACCACTACTACCACCTCTACCCAGGGGGTGCCAGATGCCTACCACTACTACCATCTCTACCCAGGGGTGCCAGATGCCTACCACTACTACCACCCTTACCCAGGGGGTGCCAGATGCCTACCACTACTACCATCTCTACCCAGGGGGTGCCAGATGCCTACCACTACTACCATCTCTACCCAGGGGTGCCAGATGCCTACCACTACTACCACCTCTACCCATGGGGGCTGGATGCCTGTCACTACTACCACCCTTACCCAGGGGGTGCCAGATGCCTACCACTACTACCACCTCTACCCAGGGGGTGTCAGATGCCTACCACTACTACCACCTCTACCCAGGGGTGCCAGATGCCTACCACTACTACCATCTCTACCCAGGGGGTGCCAGATGCCTACCACTACTACCACCCTTACCCAGGGGTGCCAGATGCCTACCACTACTACCATCTCTACCCAGGGGGTGCCAGATGCCTACCACTACTACCATCTCTACCCAGGGGTGCCAGATGCCTACCACTACTACCACCGCTACCCATGGGGGGCTGGATGCCTGTCACTACTACCACCCTTACCCAGGGGGTGCCAGATGCCTACCACTACTACCACCTCTACCCAGGGGGTGTCACATGCCTACCACTACTACCACCTCTACCCAGGGGTGCCAGATGCCTACCACTACTACCATCTCTACCCAGGGGGTGCCAGATGCCTACCACTACTACCACCCTTACCCAGGGGTGCCAGATGCCTACCACTACTACCATCTCTACCCAGGGGTGCCAGATGCCTACCACTACTACCATCTCTACCCAGGGGTGCCAGATGCCTACCACTACTACCACCTCTACCCATGGGGGCTGGATGCCTGTCACTACTACCACCCTTACCCAGGGGGTGCCAGATGCCTACCACTACTACCACCTCTACCCAGGGGGTGGCAGATGCCTACCACTACTACCACCTCTACCCAGGGGGTGCCAGATGCCTACCACTACTACCACCCTTACCCAGGGGGTGCCAGATGCCTACCACTACTACCATCTCTACCCAGGGGGTGCCAGATGCCTACCACTACTACCATCTCTACCCAGGGGGTGCCAGATGCCTACCACTACTACCACCCTTACCCAGGGGTGCCAGATGCCTACCACTACTACCATCTCTACCCAGGGGTGCCAGATGCCTACCACTACTACCACCTCTACCCATGGGGGCTGGATGCCTGTCACTACTACCACCCCTACCCAGGGGGTACCAGATGCCTACCACTACTACCATCTCTACCCAGGGGTGTCAGATGCCTACCACTACTACCGCCTCTACCCAGGGGTGCC
Organism: Calotriton arnoldi; assembly: GCA_963921515.1. Classification (NCBI taxonomy): domain Eukaryota; kingdom Metazoa; phylum Chordata; class Amphibia; order Caudata; family Salamandridae; genus Calotriton; species Calotriton arnoldi. Next base: position 99,793 of record CAWUFW010010592.1, on the reverse strand, counting down.
AGATGCCTACCACTACTACCACCTCTACCCAGGGGTGCCAGATGCCTACCACTACTACCATCTCTACCCAGGGGTGCCAGATGCCTACCACTACTACCACCTCTACCCAGGGGGTGCCAGATGCCTGTCACTACTACCACCTCTACCCAGGGGTGCTGGATGCCTGTCACTACTACCACCTCTACCCATGTGGTGCCAGATGCCTACCACTACTACCACCCCTACCCATGGGGGCTGGATGCCTGCCACTACTACCACCCCTACCCATGGGGGCTGGATGCCTACCACCAACAACACCCCCACTCACAGGATGGCTAATACATGACACCACAAGCACACACCAACATAAAGAATGCAACATAAAGACATTCCCCCCCAACACCATGACAAGCGTGTGTAGACTGTGTCAAATGCCTACAACACTGAACATGACTTTGAACCTACAATGTGACCCCCTATCACATGTGCCACACATAAATGTGTGTGGCCCCCACAATGCAAGCAGGCCATGACCATTGTGGCAATGGGGTCCAAAACCCCATCATCACAGTGACCAAAATGTAAGTGTGGGGCCCATAGCTGAAGCACATCTTGAACATTGTGGCAATGGGGTACAAACCCCCATCATCACAGTGACCATAATGTAAGTGTGGGGTCCATAGCTGAAGCACATCTTGAACATTGTGGCAATGGGGTCCAAACCCCCATCATCACAGTGACCAAAATGTAAGTGTGGGGTCCATAGCTGAAGCACATCTTGAACATTGTGGCAATGGGGTCCAAACCCCCATCATCACAGTGACCAAAATGTAAGTGTGGGGCCCATAGCTGAAGCACATCTTGAACATTGTGGCAATGGGGTCCAAATACCCATCATCACAGTGACCATAATGTAAGTGTAGGGTCCATAGCTGAAGCACATTTTGAACATTGTGGCAATGGGATCCAAACCCCCATCATCACAGTGACCAAAATGTAAGTGTGGGGTCCATAGCTGAAGCACATCTTGAACATTGTAGCAATGGGGTCCAAACCCCCATCATCACAGTGACCAAAATGTAAGTGTGGGGTCCATAGCTGAAGCACATCTTGAACATTGTGGCAATGGGGTCCAAACCCCCATCATCACAGTGACCAAAATGTAAGTGTGGGGCCCATAGCTGAAGCACATCTTGAACATTGTGGCAATGGGGTCCAAACACCCATCATCACAGTGACCATAATGTAAGTGTGGGGTCCATAGCTGAAGCACATTTTGAACATTGTGGCAATGGGGTCCAAACCCCCATCATCACAGTGACCAAAATGTAAGTGTGGGGTCCATAGCTGAAGCACATCTTGAACATTGTGGCAATGGGGTCCAAACCCCCATCATCACAGTGACCAAAATGTAAGTGTGGGGTCCATAGCTGAAGCACATTTTGAACATTGTGGCAATGGGGTCCAAACCCCCATCATCACAGTGACCAAAATGTAAGTGTTGACAAAGAAAAAGCTGCAACTGCCAAACTGCATGGATGATTCCTGGTCACAGAACAACAAACACATCAGTGGCAAAGTAGTGCTTGTGTCCCATAGCAACATAGATTGGGGGAGGCAAACAGTGCAGTGCAAATAATACATACCTTTGGCCATGTGCAGACAAACATCACCCATGGGGGCTGACACTGTCAACATTCATCAATGACACAATGACAGAAGTGACCATCAGAATGCAGACCCACATATTTGCACCAATGGGCACACAAATGCAGATACCCTGTGGAGACTGTAGATGTGAGGTGAACAGATACCATACCATGGCAGCAATGGGACACACAAACAATGATCATTGTGCTTACTGATGACCTAGGAGTCCCAGGGACAGCAGGGGAAACACACCAAACAACATACAGCCAATGGCACACTAAAGATATGCCAATGCAGTGGTGCAGATGCACAAACACAAACAGGCAGACCCACACTGCACATCAAACACAACAGGTGAGGGGGGTACCAGTGTCCCCAGGCAACCACACAACACATGAGGAGGCCTGAATACCAATTACACAGATGTGCATACAGTGCCACACAAAGGCAACTCATGGATCCAAATCCCCTATGTGGGCAATCAGGCATTGTCAGATGAGAGGGAGCACAAATCACACATGTCACACAAGCATGTAGGAACAGCAACTGACACAGCAAGACACAGAGACACCACAGCACTACCCCCAGGGCCCCCACAATGTGGTGACCCTGGGCTGCATTACAATCCCACTCTGATGACAAAGCTAGATGTCGTTCACACTGTGAACCACAGTCATGTGTCCTGAGCAACAAACTACCATCACACCTACACAAGCACAAATCAGTCAGCACGGCCAGTAAGCCAAGGGCAACATGGAGGCAGGGGACTAGCCGGGCAACAACTCTCATCTGCACACACTCAACACCACACACCTCGACCTCCAACAATGTGCAGCAGTGAAGCTCACATGCACTGGTGACATTGCACATGCACCCATGACAATCCCAGGGGGTGGTGGGAACCAAGGTGCAGAAACACATCACACATGGCCACTCAACAAGACTCCTGAATGTCTGACACACTGCACACTATGCTGTACATGGACATGACGGCAATACCACACAAACCAATGGGATCCCTGCCACAGTCACACACCAATGAAGAAGCCAAGGTCACCCACAAAGAACACACATAGACAACTACTAACATTGCAGCCCTGACCCTGAGGAGTGCCAGCAGTCACACACACAACGTGTCACAACCAATGACAGCTAACACAAACCGGAAATCACATGACAGGTGTAAACAACAAGTGCCAAGGGGAATCCTGACTGTGACCCATCAGCGTCTGCCCACAAACTCAGCCCTGACAGCAAACACACCTATGGGAGACACCCTGATGACCAGTAATGTGCCATGCACCCACATCACAGAGAACCCAGGGAGAAGACTTTGGGGGAACATAGGTCAACTCAGCAAGCATCACAAACAGGAACATCACTAGGGATCCCAGCATGCACAGCAACATGGAAGTGAACACACAGACATGCTCATACAACACACATCTTGGGCGCAGGCGATGTCACAGGAGTACACACTGCCATGAGGGGACTCCACTCCTGTGTGAGGAAAGCTGTGCCATATGTCGCATCAGTAGGGCTCCATCATGTCAGCAGAACACTTGGTCACACAGTCAACAATTAGCACCAAATGAAGGCTCCCGTCACATCAGCCTGATCATGGGAGTGTCAACGAAATCATCAGCACAGATCCAACACACATGTATAGCAAGTTGCACTGACAACACAGATGAGTCCTTCCCCATTGATGCCCAAACCTGCATGTCCAGTGGAGATGGCCACACGGTCAGGGAACTAGACTAATTGAACAATGGCAAGCACAACAGATGTGCAGGGGTGGAAGCCACAGATGTGACATTGCAAATGTAAGTAGGAAATCCCATTGCCAAATATTGAAAACATGACACCCTCAGATGCTGCTAAGGATGACATGGATACACCACAGGATAGGACACAGTCCCCCTGGACCACATGGGTTCCGGCACAGTAACACTTCATTTTCATGAGACCAAATATCACCATCACTGCAGTAAGGGCATGGTTAGCATCATCAACATCATGTATATCAGAAGCAAAAGCACTAGAGAACAGAAAGTTGCTTTATTCAGCATATGTGTGTTCGAAACTTGAAGTCATTTAAAAAATAAACAAAGGCCAATGGCCAGTCCATCATGAAAGTCAAAACAGGGTGACAGTGGCAGATGTCACCCTACGCATGCCTGCACTGATAAAAACCAGGGACAATTCCCTAGGAGGGGCATAAGGGGGGGCAGGCCAGGCACCGCAGGGACAGGATCAGGGCTCACCAGGAGGAGGCAGGGAAGGGGTGGTGGTTGCTGGAGAGCCACTGACAACTGCAGTGGAGGTGTCTGACATGGTGTGTGCCGGCACAACTGGGGGGCATGCCTCAGATGGTGTGGGTGCCGGCACGACTGCAGTGGACCGTGCAGATGGAGTGGACAGGTTCGCCACTGCAGTGCCCAAGTCAGACAGGGTGGTAGTGGACTCCACTGCAGTGCCTACCTCCAGGGGAGGAGAATGGGGATCAGGTAAGGTGGGCAGGACAGAGGGGGAGGACACCCTCACCACACCAGTGGCACAGACAAGCACAGCGGGGGTTGTGGGGCCGGAAGAGCAAGTGGCAGGGGGAGAAGGCCTGATCCTTTTGGGGATGGTGTATCTGTGGGTGGGGGAACCTGGGGCAGGGTGTGGTGGGGGCACCTGTGGAGTGGGGGCCTGAGGGATGGAGGAAGGAGACTTGGTGCCTGAGCTGCAGGGCGGCGGCGGGGTCTTGCTCTTCCGGGTCCGAGGGGACTTGCGGGTGGGGGCGTCAGTCGGTCTGCGCCTGGGGGAGGGTGTCCGTGTGCGAGGGGCACTCCGCTCCGTGTGGGTGGGCTTCCTCTTCCCCCTGAATGCTGTATCAGCTGGATCGGAGGGGAAGAGGCCGAGGTCACTGAGGAAGAGCTGCTGTGTCTTTGGGGTTGCAGGTGAGGCAAGGGAGGGGGCTTTGGAGGGAGAGGCAACTGAGGAATGTGCAGTGCTCGTGGATGCGTGTGTGTGTGCCTGGGCCCCATCCCTTGTGAGTGTGGTTTCAGTCCCCTGACTGTGCGTGCGTGTGCGTCTTGTTTGTGGCGTGTGTGTCTGTGTGCTGCACGTGTCTATGCTGGTGTGTGTCTGTGCCGGTGTGTGTGTGCTTGGGACAGGTAAGGTGCTGGGGAGTGTGGATGGGGCAGAGGCAGGAGGGGTGAGGGACTGTCGGAGGAGGGACACTGCTGCCGTCAGGGAGGAGTCCATGGACCTATTGCCCCTCTGTAGGGCAGACATGCCCGATGAGATGCCCTCCATGAACGACACCAGCTGAGTCAACAGAGTGGTGTGTGCATGGAGGACACTCAGCATCGCTGTCTGCCCTACATGGAGCTGGTGAAGGAGGTACACAGACTCCTCACTCAGGGCAGCAGGGGACACAGGGGCAGGGGGTGCGGTGCCTGGCCCGAAGGAGACACGCTCCTGAACATGGGAGCCTCCACGGACCTCGGGAATGGGAGCCGATGGGAGGGCGGTGGTGGTGGTGGTGGTGGTGGCGGGGACAGCCACACTAGCTGGGGTGTGGTGGCTGCTGACACCCGCCTCCATAAGGGAGTCATCCTCCGAGCTGCCGTGGTCCTCAGCTGAGGTGGATGGTGCTGAGGACTGCTCGGTGTGGCTCCCCTCGCCCTCCGTGCCACTGGGTCCCTCCGACCACTCCTCGGCTGCTGACCCAGTCTGGCTCTGCGGCTCCTCCTGGTCCGTGGAGCTGTCCCCTCCTGTGGCCGTGGATGTATCTGCAATCAATAGGGAAACAGACAGACATCAGTCACCTGCACCGAACGCACACACCACAGTAAGTACAGCACATTACAGAGCAAGCCCTGGCATCCTTAGTTGAACATTGCTAAAAGTGCCCAAACAGAACAGGAGAAGCCAATTGTCAGTCTGATGGTCAACCATGGCACTCACATCCCACCTGGCCTTGCACCCATCTGTCTGGTGTCTGTTGGATGGCAATACCCCAGTGTGGACACATGCACCACCTACACAGTAGTTGGACAGTGCAGAGAACACAGTGAAGCATGTGAACATGCACACATCACAACTCTTGCCACTGAGTCAGTACAGGTGTCCGGATGAAAGGGATGCCCAGAGTCAAATAGGAAATGCATGTGATGCATACCAGCGACAGACACCATGATGCACCCATGTCCTGATAGCCATTGCCACAATGGTGTGCATGTAGCACATGTCACTCCCCTGCAGGATCACTAATAGGAAGTCACATGCCATGGCACAGGCATGCCTGCTAAGTCATACATCACTGTCTCCAGTCACATGGGCAGGGCAGCCAGACAACAACACTCTGCACTGTGTCACAATAGTAGGTCATGGGGAATGCAAGTCCTGGAGCTGAACAAGTGCACATGTACATCCCCCACACACCACATCATCTGAACACTTAGCTGTCCAGGTCATACCGATTGGACATATGGGAGACCTGTAACACTACCCTCTGAACCTGAGCACCTCACAATCTGCTGTGAATGGGAAACAGCTGCCTGAACTTCACATTCGCATACCCCAGTCTGCACGGTCAGGTGATCAAACACCTATGTGTCACACAAGTATCGTCTCCTATGGTCACATCTCCGGTGGCATGCTGAGCCCCAACCGAGAAACACCCCAGCAGACCTGACAACGAAGCCACAGCACACTGACACAGAGGCAGACACCTGAGGGGACAAATCACTGAGCACAACGTGTCAGCTGATACACGGGAGTGGGAGTACAGAGTGTATTGTATGGCCTGGAGTAGGCATGACTGTCCTGCCCCACATGAATGAGGGATGAGCCCTGGACAGTAGGCAGCTGGCTAAGTATGTGTGACACACGTAATATACACACTCCTGGGGCCCAAACATTGTTCCCACCCGCAGCATGGGTGTGTGCCAGATACCCCAGGCACATGTGGTGGATCAGCTCTGCAATTGGACCACATATCAAAGTAACACGCAGATTACATGTCAGAACACAGCCATTGTGTAAGCAATGGACCCACCCATGATGCCCACCACAGAGTTAGGGAAACAGATGCTGTCCCCCACCTTGAGTCAAGCAAACTGCAAGGACACAGTACCCAAGTGACACAATTCCCTGACTGTAAGGGCCACACCAGGGTATCAGATGAGGAGTGGGCAGTGCACAATAGAGGGACATGGGTCCTGGACCACATGACTGATGTACTGTGGAAGTTTAACCAGGCCAGAGGAGGGCACATAGCATGGCAGACATAGTTCACAATGCAGTCATGGACTCACCCCCTCCTTGCTGCTCTCTGGCCTTCAGCTGCCCATCCAAATCAGGGAAGACCACCGCCAGGATCCTGAGCATGTGGGGGGTCAGGGTCCGGTGTCCGCCCCTCCTGCGAGGAGGCGACAGCTTCAGCTGGACCCGTGCGATCCTCCGGGTCCAGCCCCAAAGGTCCTGCCACCTCTTCTGGCAGTTGCGGATCCGGCGCTTGTAGACCCCCACGGATCTCACTGCCCGGACGATGGTCAGCCATATCTGCTGCTTCTGGTGGGCATCAACCTGTGAGGATGACAAAGTGAGAATGCCATTACTACACATGCAACATATCCGTGCATTACACAGTTGTATATACATGTCTCAATCACAGGGGCACATGATGTACACAGGCAGTGCAACGATGGCCATGGACAGTATGCCAGCAGTTACTACATGGTATCATTGCCTGGGAAGTAAAACCTTGTTTAAATGCACTGTCACTGCACTATACCTGTCCAGTGCATGTAACTACACACTATGGGGGGTGACAACTACTCAGTGAGCCTGCTAGCCAGTGGCGTGCAGACTGTTAGCCTTGCTAGTCAGACAACATGCACATTTAGAAAGGCAGTGGACAGAACACTCACCTGCTCCCCTGCTTTCCCATACAGCTTGCTGTACTGTTGAAGGAGGTTCTCCAGCAGGGCCTGGTTCTCCTCAGTGCTGAAGGCTGGGGCTCTCTCCACAGTACGTGCCATTGCAGGGTCCAGAGGGTGCAGATACAGCAGCAGTGTAGTGGCAGATGTCGTCCTGGAGCATGTAGTGCAGGCAAGTGAGCTCTCAGGGGAACAGCCAGCATTATATGTGTGCTGCAGAGGCAGATACTGTCCCATGTGTCCAAAGTGATAGGTCCAAGTCGTTTGCATCTTCTGAATCTGGCCAATCCATGGAATTGCACCACTTAGACACGCCCCCAGCATCCTTCAAAAGTTCAACTTCATGACACCCATGAATTTGCAACATTGTTGTGGGTGACCAACTGAATTTACAGCATCAGACTCGTTCAAAATTTGAAAACGCGTCCGTTGCCAGGCCAGGCCATAGCCAATGGGTGCGCACCGATCGGTCCATTGCTGTTCAACACGTACCTAGGATACAACGCGTACCCGCACACATTGAATGTGCAGGGAGTGCAAGTTGTCTTTCAGGATGTCAGTCAGTGGTGTCCTGCTGTTGGTTGTTGCACAGTTCCCAGCAGGGCCTTGTGCTCCCCACAGCAGTAGCCAGTGTCAGCCATCTTGTCAGTTGTTTTCCACTCCCTGTGATGTGCGCATGGTTCAGGGTGGTGTTGATGGGACAGTTGTGGGGGTGACCAATATCTGTGACTACCACTCCCTTCATGCTATTGCCTCCACCCCACTTCTCAGCATGCCCATACTTACTTGCTTTTGGGTGGACTTCACTGTGTGTGAGTGTGAGTGCAATGGCAAGATGGCTGGCAGTGGTGTCCTGCTGTTAGTTGGTGGACAGTTCCCAGCATGGCCTTGTGCTCCCCACAACAGTGCACCAGTGTCAGACATCTTTGATGGGGCTTTCCACTCTCTGTGGGGTGTGCATGCTTGAGTGTGAGCTTGCTGGACCATGTGGGTGGGGGATGTTGAGCTGTGACTACCACTCCCATCATGCTATTGCCTCCACCCCACTTCCCAGCATGCCCATACTTACTTGCTTTTGGGTGGACTTCACTGTGTGTGTGTGTGAGAGAGCAATGGCAAGATGGCTGACAGTGGTGTCCTGCTGTTGGTTGGTGGCCAGTTCCCAGCATGGCCTTGTGCTCCCCACAACAGAGCACCAGTGTCAGACATCTTTGATGGGGCTTTCCACTCTCTGTGGTGTGTGCATGCTTGGGTGTGAGCTTGCTGGGCCATGTGGGTGAGGGATGTTGAGCTGTGACTACCACTCCCATCATGCTATTGCCTCCACCCCCTTCCCAGCATGCCCATGCTTCCTTCCCTTTGACTCTGCTTCCCTGTGGGGTTGTGTGCCTGTGCTGACAAGATGGCTGACAGTGTTATCCTGGGGTTAGTTCTGCTACAGGTCCCATGTGTGTCCCTGTGCTTCACACAGCATGACCCAGGGTTGTGGTTCTTTGTGGGATATTTGATTGTAGTGTGAGGCAATGCATTCTCCCAGGTGAGTTGTGTGGAGTTTGTGTTAGGGGGTGTGTGGGTGGAGCTGCTGGTGACTATGGTCTGTGCTGTGAGTCCTCCTTCCCACCCAGCCAGATATCCCACCATGGAACGTGCTTCCATTGCAGGGAGTGCAAGTTGTCTTTCAGGATGTCAGTCAGTGGTGTCCTGCTGTTGGTTGGTGCACAGTTGCCAGCAGGGCCTTGTGCTCCCCACAGCAGTAGCCAGTGTCAGCCATCTTGTCAGTTGTTTTCCACTCCCTGTGATGTGAGCATGGTTCATGGTGGTGTTGATGTGCGCATTGTGAGGGTGGGCAATATCTGTGACTACGACTCCCATGATGCTATTGGCTACACTGACTTGCCCAGCATACACAGAATTCCTTTCTTTCAGTGGGCTTCACTGTGTGGTGGTGTTGTAGTGGTGGCTACATGTCTGGATGTGTTTGTTAGTTGTATTTGTGCCACTGCCTAGCTGTAGTTGTAGTTGTGTTTGTACATGTGATGAGACAGTTACATGTCACTATGAGATGGCATGTGTTGTGTTTATCTGACTGACATACACATTTTGGGATGATTCTGTTCTGGTTGCTATGTATTTGCTAAGGGTGCCTGGTTTGACTCTCCCTTGACAGTGATGTGTGTGTATTGTCGCACAATATTGTGTACATTTGTTGTGTACTCACCAGGCTTTGGGATGTTTTCTAGTCCATATACGCTCACTGGTGGTAGGATGGCCCGCACCTTCTCCTCCCAGGGCCTGAGGTATACTGGCTTGGCCACACATCCGTGTGTTGGCTCACGAGGTAGTCCTTCTTCAACAGCTCCCTGACCCTCCTGCGCACGTCATACCACCTGTTCTGGATGTCTATCTTTGTGCGCAAACATGGTGATTGTGCGTTCACCCTGTCGACGATCCTCTCCCACATCTTGGTTTTCTGCGCCATGGGTGTCTGTTGGACCAGTGTACCAAACAGCTGTGGCTCTACCCTGAGGATCTCATCTACCAGGACTTCCAATTCACTATCTAGGAACTTATGATTCTTCTTTGGGGGCATGGTGATGGGTGGTGATGGTGAGTGATGTGTGTGTTGGTGTGCAGGTGAAGGTGTGTGAGTGTGTGTTTTGCTGGGTGTATGTGAGGTTGCTATTTGTTGAGATGCTGATGGTGTGTGGCTTGTGTGATGGATGAGCTGTGGGTGTATGGTTGCAGTCTGTTGAGTGCTGGCAGGTAATTTGAATTTGCAAAGGATCATGGTAGGGATTTGTGTCCTTTATATGGGTGGAGTTGTGGGTGTGTCTTTGTTCCCTGCCCCCCCCCCAGTATTTATTGGCTTTGTAATTGCTTGTTTGGCCTTTTTTTGTGTATTTTCCCTTTGTACTTTTCGTGCATGTAGGAGACGTTCTTGTGACCGAGTCTGACCCTGCAGTTGTCTCGTACGAGCTTCTCCGATTCGTTCACGCTGTGTTTGTGCTGTTTTCTATGCTGCGTACGCGTCGGTCGCGGTGTTTTGGGTTGCTTCGGCTCGCAGTTTTGTATGCGTGTCGGTCGTACGGCTTGTCCTCCGTGCGACTCGGTCGTGTTTTCCACGCGTTGCATCGTACTTGGCGGGTAGGAGTTCACGGGTACGTTTCGTTCGGGATTGTTCCGGGTGCGTGTCGGTCGGTTAGATTCGCGTGTTTTTCCGGCCGGATTGCTGTTTTCTGCGCGGCTCGGTCGTTCGGCTTGTGTCCCGTACGAGTCGGTCGGGTTTTGCACGCTTCTGATCGTACTTTGCGGGTCGCGCTGCACCGGTACGTGTCGGTCGGAATTAATTCCGGCTCCGAGTCGGTCGGTACGTTTTCCGGCCGGAATCGAAATCGACCCCGAAGTTGTTGAGGAAGGGATATTCTGAGGGGGTCACTGGACTGTCCTCCCCCCACACAGGTATCGGGGAATGGGAAACAAGCACTCTGTGCAGTTGGGGAGGCGGGTAGTTCTAAATCCGTCATGCAGGGAGGCGGGGAGGGGGTGGGAAGAGGGGTAGAGTTATATGGTTTCTACGTAATTTGTTCTGCATGCTTCAAATGATTCATGATGCCAGATACAGGCTTCCACGCAGCGCTACCATCACATACTCTTGGTTGGTTTCCTTTCACTCATCAGATCAATGACACAAGCAACGATACCACTTAACGCCGGGGCCATAGCACCAATGACCCCTATCGTAGCCGGCCAGCCTTTCTCAATACTCTCATGGAATGTCAATGTTCTTTGTGATCAAATTAAGAGAGGTCTGGTTCTACAGTACCTTAAGCGTCTAGCGCCAGTGGTAGCCCTGATCCAAGAGTCACACTTGGTGGGAACAGCATGTAAGGCCCTCGATAGATGGGGATTCCGAATGGTGGCACACTCTGAGTTCACCTCAGGCTCACGAGGAGTGGGCATACTAATTCGAAAGCAATTCCCACTGATTATTAATAAGACGTGGACAGATGATCAGGGCCGCTTCGCAGCCATTTCATGCCAATGGGAGGGACGAGCATATAACATAGCATCCGTATATATCCCACCGTCACTGCACTCGGTGGCACTTCCTGCTCTTAGCTCCTTCTTATTGACACTTCCACAGGGTGAACTCCTCATTGGTGGCGACTTCAACGCTACGGTCAATGATGCTCTCGACCAAAAGCCCCCCAGAACTCAACACGGTGCGCACTCCCGATTTGCAGAATTTTTAGATGCGCTGGGCCTTATAGATATCTGGCGTTCCCAGTTTCCGCAAGAACGGCAATATACCTTCCATTCAGGGGCACACAAAAGCCTATCGAGGATAGACTACATGCTTACGCTGGCAGATAGTTTGGGGACGCTGGAGGAAGTAACACACTTACCTAGAGGCATCGCAGATCACTCCCCTGTTCTCGTCAGATACGCATCACATGTTCCAGGTCAGCGAGGTATATTCCCAGTTTATCCAGGTTTTATTAAAAAAAAACGAACTCTGGAAAGGTTTAGCTAAAACAATAAAACAGTACTTTACTGAAAATGAACATTCAGGGACCCCCCCTATAATTCTTTGGGAAGCGTACAAGACAGTACTGCGAGGACAGGCAATATCATCTATAGTGGGTCACAAAAGAGAACGACAGAAGCAAGTTGAAACATTGGAGCAGGAGGTAGGGCAGGCAGAAGCCATACATTCCCAAGATCCCACTGATACTAACACACACAAGCTAACCTTGAAAAAACAGGAGTATAGAGATTATATGTGGGAAGCAGCAAAAGCCAAGCTCACAGCTACTCAGCATAAGATTTATGAGGTCGGGGATAAGGCAGACAAGCTGTTGGCCTGGCTGGATAAGCGAGAGCGAGCAAGTCGCTGGGTAACACAGCTACAGCTGGATAATGGGGACACTATAATGGACCCGCAACAAATAGTAAACACACTGGCACTTCACTATGAGAAAGTATATACTCCAACAGCCACGACCACGCTAGACGACGCACTGTCCTTCCTCAAAGACATCTGTATGCCCACGCTTGCACCAGAAGATGTTCAGCTGCTTGAGGCAGATCTAACACCCAAAGAACTTGAATCTGCCATAGGTTCCATACAGGCAGGGAAATCTCTCGGACCTAATGGTATACCCATTGAACTATATAAAAGAGCTACGACTACACTCACACCACATCTGCTCCATATGTATGAGGCCAGCCTGGATGCTGGAGAACTTCCCAGAGACCAGCGACTGGCGACAATAGTTGCTATTCTTAAACCCGGTAAGCCCGCGCAGGACTGCACGTCCTACTGACCAATCTCCCTGTTGAATGGGGAAGCCAAGATATTGGCCAAAACATTGGCTGCCAGACTGCAACCTCATCTTACAAAATTAGTGCATCCGGACCAATCCGGCTTCATGCCAGGTAGAAACACGGCATTAAACCTGAGACGCCTGCATAGTGTGATGGCACGTATACCCACCATCCAAGAAGACGCTATCATCCTATCCTTAGACGCCCGTATGGCCTTTGATATGGTAGAATGGCCTTTCCTCTTTGCGGTCCTAAAACACATGGGGTTCGGTCCCAGGTTCTGCGCGTTGGGTCCAGTTGCTATACACAAAACCTTTGGCACAAGTAGTGGCAAACGGCCGCATCTCTGCTGACTTCCCCTTGGGGCGCGGGACCCGACTGGGCTGCCCCCTGTCACCGCTCCTGTTTGCCCTGGTGTTGGAGCCACTGGCAGCCTGGATAAGGAGAGACCCGATCATTCGCGGGCTCCGCTAGACGGAGGGTTGGGAAGACCGCATTTCCCTATATGCGGACGATGTTCTGCTATATATGGCATCTCCCGGGCGATCGATCAGTAGGCTCTTGGACATCCGCGAGTCATACGGTAGGTTTTCCGGCTACACTATTAACTGGTCTAAATCTAATCTGTATGTCTTAAGCGGTCCCCCACCGCAACTGCCGACGGGCTGTGCAGTGCAGATAGTAGAGGGGTGCTTTAAATACCTCGTAATCTACATCACGCCGCAGCCGAAGTAATTCATGGACAAAAACCTCCTGGAACCCCTGAAACGGCTTCGCCGTGATACCAAACATTGGCAATCCCTACCATTGACGCTGCTGGGTAGAGCAGCACTTTTCAAGATAATGGCGCTCCCTAGGTTTCTTTACGCCCTACAAAATACCCCGTTTTTAGTACCCCTTACATACTTCAAAGCAATTGAAGTGGAGGGTAGCAACCTCCTCTGGGAGGGTAAGCCAGCCCGCATAGCCATGCATAAATTAGTTAAGGAGTGGTACGACGGTGGAATCGCCCTCCCAAACGTACAAGTATATTACTGGGCCTCACAACTGATTGTGCTCAATTAATGGCTCCATGCCCCCCAGGAAGACCCAGCATTTTGCATGGACAGACATGTCTTGGGGGAGGGAGGGGTCATGAGGGCACTTTACAACAAATCCCGGCAGCGCACCCTTATGGGACCAACTGCGCATACGGTACGAATATGGTACATAGCGCTTAAGAAGCTCGGCTGGGACGGCATAATAACTCAATTGACTCCGCTCTGGGAGACCCAGAGGCTAGGTAGGCTCAAGAGCAGTAAAGGCTTTAAACAATGGGACTTAATCGGCATCTCGAGAGTTGGGGATCTGTGGAGCAAGGGAGAGGTCATCACCTTCGATCAACTCCAAAAGAACCATGAAATGGCGCCCACAGAATTATTCCGCTACACTCAGATCAAGCATGCGCTCAAGACGGCCATTCCGTCTGGCACCGTGCTGCCATAGGCCTCTCCATTGGAAGATAGGCTTTTAACAGACTATCTAGATAAGAAAGCCATTTCCCTAACTTACCGCAAGATTATCAACAACCAACCAGACCCCATGCACATGCTAAAAGAAAAATGGCAGGCCGAGGTAGGAGAACTAGACGAGGTGGATTGGCAGGAGGCTCTTGTGTCTCCACGGGAGGTGGCGATACCCTCCAAACTGAGACTAGTGCAGCTAAAAGTACTCCATCGAATATACTACACGAGGGCAACCCTGCACAAAATAGGGAGGGCGGAAGACCCATTTTGCTTAAGGGGCTGCGGGGCAATTGGCACATTTTATCATACATGGTGGGAATGCCCGGAGATAGAGGCATATTGGGGAACAATTATGCACACAATTGCGCAGGTTAGCGGAGTCTCTGTGGCACCTGAGCTCAAGAGATGCCTCCTCAACATTTGGGAACCTACAGACTTTAACTACACTGATCAGGACTGGGCAACGCTGGGTATGATGCTGGCCAAACGCAACATCGCTAAACACTGGGGGGCGCAGGATACACCTACGTGTCGAGAGTGGTGTAGGGATATGGATGGAGCAATGGTAGCAGAGAAGGCAGTCTATATACATAGAGGATGCCCCAAGAAGTGGAAACGGATATGAGGAAAGTGGAACAACTTTAGCGGGAACATATGTGAACCACCTCCTACTGAATCAGTGTCGGATGTAAGTGAATAAAGGAAGCGAGTCTATGTTATTTACTGATTACAAGGTATAACGGACAATTGTATAATCCTCCGGATGGAGCGACTCGTGATGTGAAGCATGTATACTTCAGTGTTATTTTGGCGTTTGAACTCTGTAAGTTAACTAAATGCATAATAAAAATTCCCCCCCCCAAAAAAAAGTATGTTTCAGCAAAAGGGTACACATATTCTAGAGCAAAAGCTCACTATAGTTGGCTAGAGCGGAAAACTCTGGAGTAAAATTTAAAAGGTATCTTCCTCCATATATGACAACAATAACACACCTTCAACATCACACCACCATTCTACAGCTCAAACTAAGGCAAAGGCTTCCTGGTCAAGGTCTCTGGCCATAGCCCAGTTCTGGTGGCTTACAGCATTAATGAATCCACTTAAGGGATCTATGTTTGACCCCACCTGGTCACAGGTTCAAATACTGCTAGGTCTATTCAGCTGTTCATCTTTCCAAGATCGATAAAATAAGTACCATTGAGTTGGTAACAAAAAAATTCATTTTATTAAGGGTGGGCGTTAAACTCCGCTCCGCCGGCAGAGTTCACAGAGTTTGTCACTCCGCGCTCCGCTTGGAGAGCAGAGTTCAGCAAAAAACTCCAACAGCCGCCGGCGGAGCGGAGTTTAATGGTGCGCGCCCGCTCACCTTTATTATTTACTAATGGACGCAGTGATAAATCAACAAAATAAGTATTTAGTACACCCTACCTAAAAGAATCCAGGTTCAGGCATTTTCGGCGACTGTCTTCCCTGAATAAAGAGTATAGGTGCAGATTTGCGGCTGTCGAGGAGTTCCTAATATGTGAAATGAAAGCAGGTTCCTTGCTCCCCCTGCAGCACACAGGGTGGTTGGTGAGATCTATCAGCCTCTAGACCAGAGGTCTCCAACCTTTTGTGTAATAAGAGCTACTTATGTTCAATGAAAATCATCCCAATCTTCTAATATTAGTGATGTGAGAGTGACCATCCCATCCAAGGTTGTCAGCAGTGATTACATCGGTGCAATAGGCAGGGTTTGAGCAGTAAAGTTAAAAAGGATTTGGCAAATTGAATCGAAATATTACACAGGTAATACATAAAAGCCATAGCTGCAATCCTGGTGCCAAGTAAAAATATGAGTACAAAATTCAACTCAAATAACAAATTTAAATATATTTTTTTTAATTCAACCATTTTTCTCCAAACATCAGCTTGTGAGTTCTGAAAATACACGCATTTTGTCTTGAATACATTCTTTTTAATTTTGGTATACATATAATAATTCAACTAAGCAAAAGCTTCTGCATTAGTAGGCAGGGCTGCACACAGGAGAGCTACTCACAGCTAGCTGGAGAGCTACTGGTAGCTCAAAATTTATTCGTTGGAGACACCTACTCTAGACCTTTATCTGGTATAAAACTGTGACCTGGGTTTATTCAAACTTTGCACAGGCACTTACAATTCTATATGGTACAATTCAAAGTGTCTCGGGCAGGCCAGCACTATACCCATGAGAGTTGAATCAAAACCTCAGTGTCTCATCTCAAGTGAAGCCAGTGCAAACAAGTGTGCAACTGTGATATACCCATGTACAGTGGTAAATTTGTAAAAAAAAAATAAGTGCCGGGGCTCTCATCAGGAGGCAGCTTGCACCAGCCTATTTCTCATGTTAGCACCGCCTAAAACAGAACCAACTACTAACCATGAAAGTGGGGAGAGGATGTGGTGTAATGGCCAGAGCTGCCGACTTCGGTGCTGGGGAACCAGGTTTGAATCGGCCTATGCTCAACATCCTGTGTTTCTGGGCAAATCACTTAATCTCCCCATGACAAAATGTGTCCTTAACTGGTGCTCATGAAAAGTGCCAGTGTTGACAGTGGTGGCCGGTACGGATTGCGGGTGGAGGGGCAGGGGCGGGAGATGAGGGAGAAGCCGATGTAATTAAAAAAAAAGAAGAAAAGAACTTACCTTCTCCCCGCTTCCTCACCGTGTCTCTCCTCGTAGTCCCACGCTCTGGCCGGAACAGGAAGCACGTCCAGGCTCCCAGTCAGCCAATCACAACGCTGCAATGCAGCGTTGTGATTGGTCTAAGCACCGTGTTTCGACACTCAGACGCTGACTGGGAGCCTGGGCATGTTCTCCTTGCAGGCTGTAATGCAGCCTGCGTGAAGAACATGCAAAGTGCGCATGAATGTTTGGCCGGCCCGAGACGGCCGACCAAACATTCATGCGCGCTCACAGTGTGCTCACCACTCCCGTTATGAGAGCAGCCCCGCCCCGCAAAGCTGCCGGACATCAAGACAAAATAAAATTATAATAACGCGAGTTATTATCATTTTATTTTTCCTTAGCTTCACTGCTAAAACGCAGTGGGGTGACGCTCCTCCGCCTTGGTGCAGGAGCTGCCACTGAGTCTTGATGAGTAATTGCCAGTGCTGAGCACTGGAAACCACCGGCTCAAATTAAGCACTGAGTACAGTAACACTAAAGGAGACATCTGGATTCAAAAGTTTAATTACCGCATTTTTCTAATGATGACGTTGTCCAATAATAATTCATGTATCATTGTTGACTAAAGAGATCAAATGCATCCCGTTAGAGTTATTACTGTTCCTTCTCTTTATAAATAGCCCAAAACTCTAGAGAGTAACTGGGGCCGCCCCACCAAGACTTTATCAGCTGCGAGGTCTGAATCGCTCCTTGAAGTGTGTGCAGTGCGCCGCCACTGGTGTTATTGTAGGCTCGAGGTGCAGGTGAGTGGGCTATCACTGGTTTATCGGCATGCCAGTGCCCTCGTCGCCATTGCAGTGTCCCTGAAAACCGCTGTCAGCCACGTGCCAAGGCCGCAAGGCCTCCCCTCAAAAGAATGCGGCTGTCCGCGGCCCCCGCAGGGGTCCACCTCAGCAGGGCGGCCCTTTAGTGCCATTTTGGCACCACCCACCCGCTCTAGTCTCTGGAAGCGTTCTGCGGAGCCCTCTAGCTAGGTCGCCTCTGTAACGTCCTTCCGGTGCGACAGGTGGGGGGAGGGCATATATGCCTCCCCTGCCCCTCCTGGCGGTCTCTGTTCACCAGCCACGCCGTCTTGACTGGTTGTCTCGCGTCGGCCGGCGTTGTTGCGGTCTCCTCCCCCCCCCGCGCTGGAAACGTTGTCCAGGCTTGCCGGGGTGATCGTCGCGCCGCCTAGTCGGGTTTGTCAAGGTGAGTCGGGGTTGGTGTGTTTCGCCCCTGCCTCTCACCGCGTGTCTCCAGTGGTTGTGGGGAGATGAGGTGGTCAGTTGGACTGATGAATTTTGTGCTGGAAACCAGGTTTCGAGCCTCGGGGTTGCGTTCGCACCCTGTGATCCTGGGCAAAACACTTAATCTCCCTGTGCATGAAGGGTAATGTAGATGCGGTGCTCGTGTGGAGCGCTCCAATGCCTTCGTGTGAGGCTGTGGTTTGTTGGTGGTGTTGGCGTGGCGCAGGAGATCCCGGTAGTGACCCGATGGTGTTGGTGTGCCCCATGAGGGTTCCAGCGTCAACGCTGCAAGGGGCAGGAGGAAGCTCAATGGGCATGACCGTTAGGGTCAGAACACTCGATTTTGGATTGCATTTCATTTTGGAGTTGCGGCGGGAGCATCGGTGTGAGCGTGAGCCGGCCTATCTACCCCCCTCCGCTTTGTGCCCCGGTGTGGGTCATTAGTGTCCCCTGCCAGAGATGTGCAGCTTTAGGACGCGCCGCGAAGCGGCATGGTGGCTCAGGGCTAGTTATACGGGCGGGGGTCACATTCTGTTGGTTGTTAGTGGGATACCCCTCGTACTGCGGCACTCGTCATTCTACTGCGGAATGAGGAGTGGCTGCCTCAGCTCGACAATATCTTGTATGCACCATCCTGCAGGCCTGGGGTACTTTATGTTGTGGGGGGGCCATGGGCAAGGTGTGCACATGTTGGATTTTTCCCTGCGTGCACTGCCGTTGGATCTCCCCGCAGGGTGAGCTTGTGCGGGCCGTGTGGCCTTTCTCGGACCGGGGTCGCACCAATTTTGCGTACCTCCGACGGGATGGAGCTGGGCCGGGTGATGCTCGGTGTTCTGCGGTGCGAGGGGAGGGCTTTCGGCGGCGTCAGGCTGCCTGGCGCTCAGTTTTAAGTATGGGTGGCAGAAGATGGCGGCTGCCATGCGCGTGGCGTGCGTGTGGTTTTCGTCCGGGCCGCACCCGATGCCTGATGTGAATAGTAAGCAGAAGTTCGGGTGCAATTTATCATTCCTAATCAAGCGTGCACACGATTAATTGCGGTAAAATCTAATGTTTACGGCCCGGAGCCTCTGGGATGTCACTGGCCCTAGGTGGACCACGAGCAGCGGTAGCAGGTCGGGCGGTTTGAGACAACCCTCCAGCACATGCAGCCCGGGGTTGTCGGTGTCTGCGGCAAGGATGGACCGGCTGAACACACATATTCCTTTACTGGAATAAGAGACAGGTATTGCTGATGTGTAGGGAGTACGGCCCTAGTCCGAGCTTTAGGATGTGCTGCCACACTGGAGCAATTGTGGGAGGAGCTTATGGGAGGGGTGTAGGTCACCTGGTGGCGTGGCCTCCATTATTTCCAAAAAGGCAAACGTACAGCGCCCAGGTCCCTCCCGTTTCGGGTGCTTTGCAGCAGGGGTAGGAGCAGCTTAGGGATTTTGTTGCCCTAGATTGGTGCATTTTCTGATAGTAATATGTTGTATCGTCTTCATTGTTTGACTATGCTCATGAAAAGGGGTCACTCATAGCTGGTGAAATATCACCCATTACACGGAAAGGATGAAAATGTCACACATAGCAATCTTATTGCTGTGTGAGTCCTTACATCTGGCCTAGTGCGCAGACACTGCTCAAGGTCCTGTACATAGGATTAAAACGCTCCCCAACAGTGACGTCTAGTGCCATTTTGAGATTGTTGTAACACCAGGTTAGCATAATTTCTGTGCTATTCATGATTAAATTATTCATGCTATGCTTAGTGCATGTGTTTCAAATGCCAAGTTCGCATATTTATTTTACTATGCTGAACTGCCTGCAGACATTGATATTGCCATAATGGCATACGTTTGAGTTTTATCCTTGGATTCAGACCGTAGGGGATGTGAGTGTGGCACCTTCTGTAACTTTCTATTACTCCTTGTAGGTGTTAATTATTTATTAATTTCGACCTAATGACTTACCTTTGCTGGAGCGGGGACCAGCGGTTTGTGCAGTCTGCGAAAGGGAATACATCGGCTTTGGCGGGTGTTTCTCTACACTGTAGAGCGCTGTCACCCGAAGAAAGCTTTTAGGAGCTTGCTGTCAAATGAAATTTTCCAAGGGGGCGGTTGGAACACTTTGAGCCTGCGCTCCTCCTTAATAAAATTAAGTGGATGGACATTACTGATGGTATACCCATTGACCGCCTCCAGCGGAGATCGCTGTAGGACCGAGTCTGAGAGTGTAGCTCAGGTGGTTATTGCAAGGCTGCCTAGATTTGACTTGCAGGTTAGCACATAACAACCGTCCTCTTTCTAAGATGAAGGAAAATAACTTAATTGGGTAATACACCTATTGGTCTAGCGCCAAGGGTTAATTACATTTGTAAAGTGCATTTTAGGAATATGCCATAGTACCAGGATTATATTTCAGTAATATTGACAGGCATTTCGGTGTTTTGGCAAATATGGAGCTACTAGGAAATATTTCGCTGGGGGCCTCCTTGTGTTGCATTCCTTGGGTTTGGGCAACAGGGGTTTGTGCTCTCCATCGCGGTGGGCATTACTTGGAAGTAAGTGTTGCGGGGACGTGGTGTTCTTTCTCATGTCATGTTTCCCATCGTGAATCGTACTGCCATTTGGGGGCAAACCTGTGTTGGCATGTTGTGGACTTGGTTTCACGCAACGACTGCAACGAGAGGTACGGTAACGGGGGTGAGGTGGCCGGTAGTGTTTGCTTGGCCAGGCGTTTGCTGGGGGTGTCTTGCGAGTTCTTCGTGGGGTTAGCTGGGCAGGCTACCTTGTGCCCGGTTTTTAACAAACTAGGACACGCAGCGAAAGTTGTGGTAGACAGGCGCCAAGAGATAGGTCTTCCGATACATCTATGCCTGGTTTAGTATCCAGGCTACGAAGTGGATGTGTGACACTCTGGTATTGGACGTGGTCAGCTGGTTGGCAGGCTGTCTAGATCTGGGTTTCTAGCTCGGGCCTGTCCAAGTAAGGGTTCAAGTGCCAGATGTCGGCCCTGGGAGACTATTCCACAGGCCTGGGGAGTGGCAGAACAGAAAGTGGCTTGTTTCAATGTCTCGGTCACAGGTTCAGATCCTAGTATGTCCACTCAGCATGTATCCTTCTGAGGTCGATAAAACGAGTACCATGGAGTTGAGTAACCATAAACATGTTATGCAGCGCCAAAATACCATGGGGTGAACGTGTTCCCAATTAGTCAGAAGCGGAATTGTGAAGAACTTTGGTGAATACAGTGGGCTCACTCCGCAGTGTAGTAAGCGAGAGTTCAGCACTATTTCCATGGGGTTGTAGGGGGGGCAGGCAACAAAGTTGACACAGCCAAAACGACAAAGCTTTCATTAGCGCCTCAGTGCAGTGGCATTGGGGCCCCAGGAGAGTAACTAGCCCACTGCCCCTTACTATGTACTGTGCAACCCAACTTGATGGGAGGGGGGTAGTTTACTTGTGCATTATCGACCATGAAGCCAAGTATGCATCGCGGGGCTCTGCTCACACTAAAGTGGGCCAAGATCACACAAAGCATAGGATGAGAGTGCGGTGTCAGTCAGATATGGCGATTTTATGAGAATATGCCAGAGGTAGCGAATATGACACCGGATTTGATCAGTGATAATATCATGGTTCTTCTTCTGTCCCAAGATAGACTATAGTTACGGACAGGTTCTCTTTTGCAAAGAATAGTTATTTTGTCTCATTCGAGTGCCCCACGTGCCTCTTTCGCTGTATAACGAGGTCTGACTCCTTGAAAGGATGAGCTCTTCACCCCCACCGGGGGCATGCGTCACCAGAGGAGTCTCCAGTTGTCATGGGGAACTCTGCGCAGTGCTTGTAGAAGGTCACGTACCATTAAGGGCATGTTACTACCAAAGCTGGGGGTCAAAATGGGCTGGAGCAGAAAGCTAAAGTTAATGCACAAATAGGCCACAATGTATTAAAGAACATTTGGCATCCCCAGTTCAAGAAAGGGCAGGTATTGATACACATTGTTCCCCTCCTGTCCCCACTGTCTTGTCTGCTCCCTGGTACACTAGCAGAAGTTTGGGAGGGCATGACTCCACCTTTGGTGGGGACTGGCTCAATTCGATGGACAAATCCAAAATGTTTCACATTTACTAACGTGTGAAATTCTCAGCTGCCTGTCCATAGTTATTCATATGCACGGTATTATCAATTTAAATAACCGCTGCATTGACAAGTA
Organism: Calotriton arnoldi; assembly: GCA_963921515.1. Taxonomy (NCBI): domain Eukaryota; kingdom Metazoa; phylum Chordata; class Amphibia; order Caudata; family Salamandridae; genus Calotriton; species Calotriton arnoldi. The sequence continues at coordinate 77,266 of CAWUFW010010592.1, read as the reverse complement.
CGACCAGCGGACGTTCACGCACCAAGGCATTTGGTTAATTTACAAACATTATTCTTTCCTCCTCCCAGACAATAATACCAAGGGGTGAGCAAGAGGTAAATCAGTTGTTAGGTGCACTCTTTGGGTGACCTGGGTTCCTATTATAAATGAACAACATTGTTTATTAAATTACACACAGGAACAGGTGGTGTACAAGGTCATTTATTTTGAGGTCCTCTTACTTGTGATAAGGGAGGAAAGGTGCATACCATCGACAGCTCCGATGGCTTGGGGGACGGCGAATGCGTGGTCCGCTCGCATTGGCAGGTGATTTATGGATGGGCTTAGCTTTGCATGCTACCGGCAGTGGTTTTAGTGACTAGGGTGAGGCAGTGGATAGTGTTGCAAGCATGCGCCCAGAGATGGGTCCTTCGATACCATTATTAACCTTAAGCTCGTCAGTGTACAAGCCAAGGAATGGCGGCATGCCCCCCGGGTGCTGGGGATGGTTTGCTGGTGGGCAGCTTGTCATATTTGCCTCAAGCTTGCACTTGCTGCGGTTTCCGCAGAGTTTGGGGGCAGGTTAGCATGCGTTAATGTGTCTTCGGTCAGTATGATCAAGTAGAGCCATTATCGATTGCCGAAGCTGGACATAGGAATGCCAGGCTGGAATCCAAGGGATTATAGAGCAAGTGTTCCGTGTTCTGAGCCTAGTATATGCAGGCGTGAGTGAGAATGGTAGCCGCCAGTCCAATCTTGCATCACTCTAAATTCAGGAGAAAAGGCATTTGTTTAAGTGTGAAATAGGCCCCGCACAGAGCTCAGAGGGACCATTCACCTAGGCTAACCGGGACTGTGCAAACTAGTATGAGCTGGGTCGTACGCTGGGACCAAAACCCCCCTTCACCAAGCTGCTGGGCATTATGCCGCCAGGGTCGTTGGACAGGCAAGGGCATTAATGGGCCATATTAAGCAACAGGGTCAGCTGCAGGGTGGACTGTCAGTTGTCACTCCACGAAAGGGTGCGGTGGTGCTAATAGTGGGCACAATACATTACCCTTTCAAACCAGATGTGACACAATTAGAAGGTTCACTAGGGTTTAGCAATCAAGAAGGTTGGTGCAAACTGGTCAACTGGGCGCAGTAAGTGCATCCTAGAACCAAGGGTAGGCTCCATGTTGCTCCGTTAAGCTCTAATGCCCCGCCTGGAGAGCGGGACCAGCCAGGAGGGCTGGGGACGCTGGAAGCCAACATAGGGTGCTGCTGTCCCAACAATTGGGGAAACAAGGTATGTGCCTAGTTGCTCCCAGCATAGCACATTAAGGTGGGCACAAACCGGGATGTTACCCATTTAATGTCGCGACTGCACACGGGGTTAGCAGTTAAGCAAAAGGGAAGTCCCCTCAGCAGGAGCTGAACAGGTGTAATTCTGTAAGACAGGAGGGATTCATGGCAAGTACATGAGGGCACTCTTGCCTATTATCACTTATTCCGGGTTATTCACTTATTCCGGGTTCATCAAAACCCCCTAAACCCAACTAAAGGTTGCAGGAGGTGGGAGCCTACATTAGCCCCAAGGGTAACGTCAGGCACCATACTGCAGACAGTGCGCACTGTATTAATGCAGACATGTTAACTAAGCTGTTATGCCTAGGGGGGTTTCACCACAGAGGGAACTGAGCAGGCGAAATTCCCATAAGGAATAAGGGATGCAGGGCATGGGCAGGAGGGCACTCTCGATCATTGGCACATACTTCCAGTTATGACCATGCCCATGCGCCATGATTTAGAAAGCAGAGGGACAGTGCAAACGTTAAGCACAATTCTCCTCGCCCGAATAGCCAAAGTAGGCAGGCGGGGTTGGGAGCGGTTACCTAACCAGTGTGCTGCCGTCCCATAGATGGGGACACAGGTGTTCAGGCACACACGGTGCTAGGACGGCAGCTAGGTGAGTTCAGCAAATAGATGGGGCAATGTGAGCCATGGTGTCTGAATTCGGCCCGCCCAAAGTGGGCACGGGGCTGGGTCATGTGAGGCAGTGGAACTTTCCCGCAGGAGGGGATTAGTTCTTGGCACAGGTTCACAGGCCAGAAGGGCCTCTGGTTTCATCAGATACTAGCTGATCCAGGCTAACGTCAAGGGCTATTGTGATATAGATGGGGTTCATCTATCACCAGTAGGGAGGGATCCCTTCCCTTAGATTTGCAGGAGGCCTGGAAATGAGCTGTTTTGGTGAGAAATGAGCTGTTTTGGTGAGAGCAGCAACTACATGGGTCAATGTAACTCTGGTGGTCCGAGTTGATCCCCCGTAGAGGTGGGACAGAGCTAAGTCAGAGGAGGCCGTTGAACATCCCTGTAAGAGTGAACAGTTCATGGCGTAAGTTCGCAGAGCAGAGACGAGCTGTTCCAGGCTAATGTTAAGGCTACTTTGCTAAAGATGGGGTCCATTGTCACCATGGCCATCCAGGCATACGCCTAGGTTAGGTTGACAAACTTGGGTGCAATTGCCACAGGTGGGCATGGATACTTTCCACTGGACATGCACGAGGCCCTAGAAAGCAGGTTGCAGGTCGGAAATGAGCTGTTTTGGTGGGGGCTCTCGCGGCGACGGGAGCCGCCTCCAGAGCTGTGGCGGAGTTACAGGGTGATCTGGAAGCAGACTGGTACAGTAAGGGTACCTCTGCGGCAGACCGGTACAGTAAGGGTACCTCTGCGCGGCACAGTAGGGGTGCCAGAGCCAAAGACCAGGAGCCTCAGGGCAGGTTCCTGGAAAACCGCGACGGCGCCCCGTTAGTCCTTCGGGCGGTTGGGGGCCTGACCAACCGGGGGTTTGCCCTGCTACGCTCCGCCCTGAAAAGGGCGTGAGTAGAACAGACCAACGTGTCACGTGATCCGGAAGAGGATCATCAAAGGTAGCACTGACGGGGTGCCCCACAGTGCTGGCTCACCAGGCGGGCGGGGGCAGCATAGGTTGGCACAGCTGCCCCGCCCTTGGATCGCCCGTAAGATAACCCACATATTGCATACTCCTGTATGGAATAAACCTGCAGCAATATTTTCCCACTACAAAGTTGTCTTGTGTATTTATTCATTCTTGCATGCTCAGACGGGGGGTGGGAGTAGTTGCCGATAATGGCACTATACAGGACACCTCAGTTACAGGCTCGGCACAGTCTGGAAATAATCCTGTGTAGAGGTCAGTCGGCTAGCTTTGTTGTCTCTGCTCACATCGCTGGCAGGGTTCATATGAGTGTGAAGAGGTGTGTAGTGTCGTGCACACGTGACAAAGTTCCCTGTTTCACATATGAAAGACACTACACTCCTTTATAATCAATGCTGCATTCTGAAATACATAGATACGACCTGACTACCAGTTTTGACAGATGAAACCTGAGTTGCATAAATTTCAGATGGAGCTATTTACATGTCAATAATCGGTTTACAGGAGGTGACATCAGAGAAGCCCAAGTGAAAACACTCGGTCAAACATGGATGTCGATTCTCCAATTGTAATTGTAACTGTAATTGCATTTATATACCGCTTACTGCCCCTGACGAGGCGTCGAAGCGCTAGGGGGTAGTGGAAATTACATTATGCACCCTTTGACCATTGATGACATCACAGGGCACGTTGCTTAGGGCATGAGGAGGTCAATGAGGGTAAGTTATAGAAAGTAAAATAGAGGGGCATATTAGCAAGACCGGCGATAAAATTATAATGGGCTTGCTAATATGCGTTATAGAATTCCAATAGAAGCCCAGGTTAGATGTGCAGGACATCTAACCTGGGCTTCTATTGAATTCTATAACGCATATTAGCAAACCCATTATCGCCGTTTTAGCGGCAGTTTCCTGCCGCTAAAACGGCGATAATTTTATCGCCGGTCTTGCTAATATGCCCCAGAATTTCTAAACTTATGCTTGCTTTCTGTTCATGCTGGTCCTTTCATAAGCCTTGGCTACCCCGAATTTATGTCCGTGTAGATGGAGTTCTCTTAGTGAGCTGAGCCCTGCCTGCGCACTGTGAAAGCCAGCTGCTCTCTAGTCTCTGTTTCAGCCTTGACGCACACTGACTTCTCACACTAAGGTGTGAATGACGGGAGCGCCCCAGAATGATGGAGTGATCCGGTGACCATAGGCCCCGGGGATGTTATGGACACCAGAGATCGCTGCACCGGCACAAGCCCTGAAATCACTTCCTGGCCCTGACAGCCCCTTGACGAGGACCCCGTAGGCACTCGATAATCCCTGTGACCCTCCGGTTCCCTCCTCTCACTGTCCTTTCTTGAGGGAACGGTCCCTTCTGCGTCAGCAGACTGACAATTTGTTGGCAAACCAGAAGAGTTAGAAAGATATTGCATATGCCAGTCACTGCGTCACAGTAAAAAGGGGAATTGTCCTGACAGGGGAAAGGAAAATGGCGCTGCCACATCTGTTCCCGCTTTCCTGCCTATCAGTCATCAGTGGGCACGGATACAGAAATGTGCCCGATGCCGCAGTGTTTTCACATGTTTCTTTTTTGTTCGCCCTAAGTCTCCAACTTAGGGCGAACAAAGCAAACGCAGTGAGATGATGTTATTATCTTGCAGCATTTCTGCTAGCTAGTGCCCCTTTCCATGGATCATCCCTTGTACTCTAGCTCATGACATCTCTTCTAGTTACCACCTCGTCCCCTGGCTCGTGCCATGTCCTCGATCTCGGGAGATGCCTTCTAGCTTTAGCCCTGGCTCAAGCCATGTAATCTCGCTTATGACGTCCTCTAGATAGCTCCTGTCACCTGGCTCATGCCACCACATCTAACTTGTGACATGTCTTCTAGCTTGCACCATGTCCTCTAGCTCACACCTCAACTTCTAGTTCGCATCATGTCCTCTGTCTTCAAGCAACCATAATGTCCTCTAACTCACATCGTGCCCCGTAACTCGTGCCATTTCTTCTAACTCACATCATGTTCTTTGGTTCCCACCTTACCCTCTACCTCACCCCATGTCTTCTAACAGGTATTATGTACTCTGGCTCATGCCATGCCCTCCAGTATGTGCTTTGCCTTCCAGCTTGCATCATGGCCTCTGGCTCACACCATGCCCTCTAGCTCACACCATGTCTTCTAGCTCACATCATGGCCTTTGGCTCATGCCAGGCCCTCTATCTCACTCCTCGTCTCCTGGCTTGTATCATGTTGGCTCGAGCCATGCCCTCTAGCTCGCACCTTGTCTTCTAGCTTGCATCATGTGTTCTGGCTGGCGCCATGCCAACTGGCTTACGCCTCGTCTTCTAGCTCAAATCATGTCACCTGGCTCGCAATTTTTCTTTTATTCGTGCTGTGTTTTCTAGCACACATCATGTTCTCTGGCTCGCGCCATACCCTCTAGCTCCACCTTGTCTTCTAGCTTGCATCATGTGTTCTGGCTCGCGCCATGCCATCTAGCTCACGCTTCGCCTTCTAGCTCAAATCATGTCACTTGGCTTGCACTTTGCCTTCTAGCTCATGCTGAGTTTTCTAGCACACATCATGCTCTATGGCTCACTCCATGCCCTCTGGCTCACGCCTTGCCTTCTAGCTTGCATTATGTGTTCTGGCTCGCGCCATGCCATCTAGCTCACGGCCCGTCTTCTAGCTCGAATCATGTCACCTGGCTTGCACTTTGTCTTCTAGCTCACGCTGAGTTTTCTAGCACACATCATGCTCTCTGGCTCACGCCATGCCCTCTAGCTCATGCCTTGTCTTCTAGCTTGCATCACGTGTTCTGGCTCGCGCCATGCCATCTAGCTCATGCCTCATCTTCTAGCTCGAATCATGTCACCTGGCTCGCACTTTGTCTTCTAGCTCACGCTGAGTTTTCTAGCACACATCATGCTCTCTGGCTCACGCCATGCCCTCTAGCTCATGCCTTGTCTTCTAGCTTGCATCACGTGTTCTGGCTCGCGCCATGCCATCTAGCTCATGCCTCATCTTCTAGCTCGAATCATGTCACCTGGCTCGCACTTTGTCTTCTAGCTCACGCTGAGTTTTCTAGCACACATCATGCCCTCTAGCTCATGCCTTGTCTTCTAGCTTGCATCACGTGTTCTGGCTCGCGCCATGTCATCTAGCTCACGGCCCGTCTTCTAGCTCGAATTATGTCACCTGGCTCGCACTTTGTCTTCTAGCTCACGCTGAGTTTTCTAGCACACATCATGCTCTCTGGCTCACGCCATGCCCTCTAGCTCATGCCTTGTCTTCTAGCTTGCATCACGTGTTCTGGCTCGCGCCATGCCATCTAGCTCATGCCTCATCTTCTAGCTCGAATCATGTCACCTGGCTCGCACTTTGTCTTCTAGCTCACTCTGAGTTTTCTAGCACACATCATGCTCTCTGGCTCACGCCATGCCCTCTAGCTCATGCCTTGTCTTCTAGCTTGCATCACGTGTTCTGGCTCGCGCCATGCCATCTAGCTCACGGCCCGTCTTCTAGCTCGAATCATGTCACCTGGCTCGCACTTTGTCTTCTAGCTCACGCTGAGTTTTCTAGCACAGATCATGCTCTCTGGCTCAAGCCATGCCCTCTAGCTCACGCCTTGCCTTCTAGCTTGCATTAAGTGTTCTGGCTCGCGCCATGCCATCTAGCTCATGCCTCATCTTCTAGCTCGAATCATGTCACCTGGCTCGCACTTTGTCTTCTAGCTCACGCTGAGTTTTCTAGCACACATCATGCTCTCTGGCTCACGCCATGCCCTCTAGCTCACGCCTTGCCTTCTAGCTTGCATTATGTGTTCTGGCTCGCGCCATGCCATCTAGCTCATGCCTCATCTTCTAGCTCGAATCATGTCACCTGGCTCGCACTTTGTCTTCTAGCTCACGCTGAGTTTTCTAGCACACATCATGCTCTCTGGCTCACGCCATGCCCTCTAGCTCATGCCTTGTCTTCTAGCTTGCATCACGTGTTCTGGCTCACGCCATGCCATCTAGCTCCTGCCTCATCTTCTAGCTCGAATCATGTCACCTGGCTTGCACTTTGTCTTCTAGCTCACGCTGAGTTTTCTAGCACACATCATGCTCTCTGGCTCACGCCATGCCCTCTAGCTCATGCCTTGTCTTCTAGCTTGCATCACGTGTTCTGGCTCGCGCCATGCCATCTAGCTCACGGCCCGTCTTCTAGCTCGAATCATGTCGCCTGGCTCGCACTTTGTCTTCTAGCTCACGCTGAGTTTTCTAGCACACATCATGCTCTCTGGCTCACGCCATGCCCTCTAGCTCACGCCTTGCCTTCTAGCTTGCATTATGTGTTCTGGCTCGCGCCATGCCATCTAGCTCATGCCTCATCTTCTAGCTCGAATCATGTCACCTGGCTCGCACTTTGTCTTCTAGCGCACGCTGAGTTTTCTAGCACACATCCTGCTCTCTGGCTCACGCCATGCCCTCTAGCTCACGCCTTGCCTTCTAGCTTGCATTATGTGTTCTGGCTCGCGCCATGCCATCTAGCTCATGCCTCATCTTCTAGCTCGAATCATGTCACCTGGCTCGCACTTTGTCTTCTAGCTCACGCTGAGTTTTCTAGCACACATCATGCTCTCTGGCTCACGCCATGCCCTCTAGCTCATGCCTTGTCTTCTAGCTTGCATCACGTGTTCTGGCTCGCGCCATGCCATCTAGCTCACGGCCCGTCTTCTAGCTCAAATCATGTCGCCTGGCTCGCACTTTGTCTTCTAGCTCACGCTGAGTTTTCTAGCACACATCATGCTCTCTGGCTCACGCCATGCCCTCTAGCTCACGCCTTGCCTTCTAGCTTGCATTATGTGTTCTGGCTCGCGCCATGCCATCTAGCTCATGCCTCATCTTCTAGCTCGAATCATGTCACCTGGCTCGCACTTTGTCTTCTAGCTCACGCTGAGTTTTCTAGCACACATCATGCTCTCTGGCTCACGCCATGCCCTCTAGCTCATGCCTTGTCTTCTAGCTTGCATCACGTGTTCTGGCTCGCGCCATGCCATCTAGCTCATGCCTCATCTTCTAGCTCGAATCATGTCACCTGGCTCGCACTTTGTCTTCTAGCTCACGCTGAGTTTTCTAGCACACATCATGCTCTCTGGCTCACGCCATGCCCTCTAGCTCATGCCTTGTCTTCTAGCTTGCATCACGTGTTCTGGCTCGCGCCATGCCATCTAGCTCATGCCTCATCTTCTAGCTCGAATCATGTCACCTGGCTCGCACTTTGTCTTCTAGCTCACGCTGAGTTTTCTAGCACACATCATGCTCTCTGGCTCACGCCATGCCCTCTAGCTCATGCCTTGTCTTCTAGCTTGCATCACGTGTTCTGGCTCACGCCATGCCATCTAGCTCACGGCCCGTCTTCTAGCTCGAATCATGTCACCTGGCTCGCACTTTGTCTTCTAGCTCACGCTGAGTTTTCTAGCACACATCATGCTCTCTGGCTCAAGCCATGCCCTCTAGCTCACGCCTTGCCTTCTAGCTTGCATTAAGTGTTCTGGCTCGCGCCATGCCATCTAGCTCATGCCTCATCTTCTAGCTCGAATCATGTCACCTGGCTCGCACTTTGTCTTCTAGCTCACGCTGAGTTTTCTAGCACACATCATGCTCTCTGGCTCACGCCATGCCCTCTAGCTCATGCCTTGCCTTCTAGCTTGCATTATGTGTTCTGGCTCGCGCCATGCCATCTAGCTCATGCCTCATCTTCTAGCTCGAATCATGTCACCTGGCTCGCACTTTGTCTTCTAGCTCATGCTGAGTTTTCTAGCACACATCATGCTCTCTGGCTCACGCCATGCCCTCTAGCTCACGCCTTGCCTTCTAGCTTGCATCATGTGTTCTGGCTCGCGCCATGCCATCTAGCTCCTGCCTCATCTTCTAGCTCGAATTATGTCACCTGGCTTGCACTTTGTCTTCTAGCTCACGCTGAGTTTTCTAGCACACATCATGCTCTCTGGCTCACGCCATGCCCTCTAGCTCATGCCTTGTCTTCTAGCTTGCATCACGTGTTCTGGCTCGCGCCATGCCATCTAGCTCACGGCCCGTCTTCTAGCTCGAATCATGTCGCCTGGCTCGCACTTTGTCTTCTAGCTCACGCTGAGTTTTCTAGCACACATCATGCTCTCTGGCTCACGCCATGCCCTCTAGCTCACGCCTTGCCTTCTAGCTTGCATTATGTGTTCTGGCTCGCACCATGCCATCTAGCTCATGCCTCATCTTCTAGCTCGAATCATGTCACCTGGCTCGCACTTTGTCTTCTAGCTCACACTGAGTTTTCTAGCACACATCATGCTCTCTGGCTCACGCCATGCCCTCTAGCTCACGCCTTGCCTTCTAGCTTGCATTATGTGTTCTGGCTCGCGCCATGCCATCTAGCTCATGCCTCATCTTCTAGCTCGAATCATGTCCCCTGGCTCGCACTTTGTCTTCTAGCTCACGCTGAGTTTTCTAGCACACATCATGCTCTCTGGCTCACGCCATGCCCTCTAGCTCACGCCTTGCCTTCTAGCTTGCATCATGTGTTCTGGCTCGCGCCATGCCATCTAGCTCCTGCCTCAACTTCTAGCTCGAATCATGTCACCTGGCTTGCACTTTGTCTTCTAGCTCACGCTGAGTTTTCTAGCACACATCATGCTCTCTGGCTCACGCCATGCCCTCTAGCTCATGCCTTGTCTTCTAGCTTGCATCTCGTGTTCTGGCTCGCGCCATGCCATCTAGCTCACGGCCCGTCTTCTAGCTCAAATCATGTCGCCTGGCTCGCACTTTGTCTTCTAGCTCACGCTGAGTTTTCTAGCACACATCATGCTCTCTGGCTCACGCCATGCCCTCTAGCTCACGCCTTGCCTTCTAGCTTGCATTATGTGTTCTGGCTCGCGCCATGCCATCTAGCTCATGCCTCATCTTCTAGCTCGAATCATGTCACCTGGCTCGCACTTTGTCTTCTAGCTCACGCTGAGTTTTCTAGCACACATCATGCTCTCTGGCTCACGCCATGCCTTGTCTTCTAGCTTGCATCACGTGTTCTGGCTTGCGCCATGTCATCTAGCTCTCGGCCTGTCTTCTAGCTCGAATCATGTCACCTGGCTCGCACTTTGTCTTCTAGCTCATGCCGTTTTCTAGCAGATATCATGCTCTCTGACTCGCGCCACGCCCGCTAGCTCGCACCTTGGCTTATACTCCGCATCATATCCTCTGCCCTCTAGCTCGTGCCATGATCTCTTGCTCATTTAGGAAGAATTATCAACAGTGTATGAGGTTTATCAATTCAAAGCACTCCCCACTGCTTAAGTAAACACCAATTGTCCCGCCTTTTCAAAGTATCCATGGACTAGCCGTCATAAAGTCCCACAAAGTCAAGCAGGGGCCCTTATATCAGGTAAGAGCATCTGATGGGAGAAAGCAAGCTGCTCTGAAGCTTTGAGCAATGCATACACCATGAAAAGAACAAGTAAAGAAGCTCTGGACCCAGCATCCCAACCAATGCACATCCATCCACCAGCAATGCACTTTTTGCCAGCCAGAGGGCACTTTACACTTACTATTCCAGTGTTCGGCAAATTCTTACCAGGGCCGCTGCGGTTTTGCCATCCAGCTACTGGTATAAAAATATTTGCAGCAACCAATCAGTTAAAATGTTATTTTTGCACTAATCAGTCAATTATGTGTCTTTTTTCACCAGTCGTGTAGTGGGCACTGCTGCACCTTTAGTTATTCTGCCAGTTTAAGCAGGGAAAGATTGTTAACCACACACTAAATCAAGCCCAAGCAACCCTGCGCATATTTCACACCCTTTTTGCAGTGCTTCAGGACGCAAACGTTGCTCAAAGGCATTAGAGCGCTTTCAAAGAAAACCAGCCTATGTTACACATTTATTCTTTTTTTGGGCACAGGAAGATTAAGTGATTTGTCTAGAAACAAGGCGACACCTGATACCCATGTTCCAAAGTGAGCAGCTCTAGCCACTGGGTCACACCTCATCCCTATTCAAATGTCTCCCTGTTTAAGCTCCTGCCATTCAAGCTCACAGGAGCAAGTTACTCACTGAAACCAAACAGTTTGGAAACTTAGAAAAGTGTAATGTATGTAAAACAAAGAGAGGGGCTCTGGCTTGAATGACAGTTTAGAAGTAGAAGTGTTTGAGTCAATCAATCAATATGACTTTATTCGATCTTAAATATTAAGATCATAAAAGTCCAAAAATACATTGTTCACATATTAGCATTATGATACATCACCATCAGATTTCAATAAAAACACAGAGTAAAAAGCAGATAGGAACCATGTTAAAACATAACACGGAATACTTACCTTGTACATATTTGCATTGTATCATTGACCACATAATTACTTGCTTTCACTGTTTTTTCGCCGCTCACGCTGTTTTCTCACCCCTGTGTCACTGCGCCGTTCACCATCACTAGCACGTTCAGTGCACACTTGTGTGTTATGGTTACTGTATATAAAATTGTACTGTAGTGCTGATACAACTACTTACAAATAATACTCCATACTCCACGAAATCCTTTTGTGGTCTCCCTTTCTTCTCCCCCCTCCCCCTTCAAGTGATTTATACTATCTCTGTAATTGTCCTCCCTAATGATTACCAGTTGAGACACTCCTCCGACCCCTATGACACTGCTGCCTTGCCACCGTAAATAGGAGCCTTCCCCCGGTGATCCCTGGGGATGCTGCACAGGCTCTGAGGGGGGCCCTCCCCTCTCACGGACTTCTGGCGATCTCCTTAGCGCCATTTAACCGGCAGACGGGGAACGCCCGTTGTGCGGCTACCTAGCAGCTGAATGTAGCCCAGGCCTTGGGGCGGACAGATCGTCCAGGGCGAGGTTCCTGGCGGCCACTGCACACGTGGCGCAGAACAGTGAAGAGTGGGACTGTCACGGTGCCGTGAGAGAGGGGGCTGCTCGACGGCACGCCACCTGAGCATAGGTGAGGCCCTGCGGGTGTTGCGGACGGGCGCGCCTCAACAACCGGACGGGCGGGCGGCCATGGGGAGAAAGCCAGCGCAGAAGGGGACGCCACACACACATCTTGGGGTGCGCGCCCGCGGGCCGCCGCCGTTGCTGGGGCTGGCTTGTGACCACGTGGAGGTGTGCCACACAACCCGGCAGTATGGGAAAAACGGATGCTAAGCAACCCAAGCTGGTGTTTGAGCAGCGGAGACCTCCGCGCGGACCCCCCGCCTCGGAGGACTCCCAACGGAAAGCAGAGACATCTAACGCAACCCCTCCAGAAGTGGACATAAGGGAAATGTTTAGAGACCTGAAACAATCCCTCACTGCCATAGACAATAAAATAGACTCTTTGTCAGACAGGTTCGACCGCCTAAAGGAAAAGTTGACGAAACACAGGGAGCGCTTCGAACAAGTGGAGCAGCGCACCTCCGCGCTGGAGGACGAAGGCATGAACAGTCGCGAAAAGCTCCTCAAAATGAAGAAGGTACTTGAAATCATCAGAAATAAAAATGAGGACTTGGAAGATAGGTCGCGTCGCAATAATTTACGCATCATAGCGGTACCGGAGTCCACCACCATGTCGCGAGTTGAAGATTATGTGGAGGATATGCTGCGGACCCTTTTTGGCAAGTCATTATCTGCTGTGTGCATCGTGGAGCACGCCCATCGCTCCCTTGACCCGCGTCCTCCTCCGGGCGCACCGGCTAGACCTATAATTGCGCGCCTTTTAAATTACCTGGACAGGGACACTGTACTTCGCCTTGCCAGAGACATGCAGAGTGTGACGCATCAGGGAAACACAATATCCTTCTTCCTGGATTTCACTCTGGCAGTTCAGGCAGCCCGCAGAGACTTCCTTCCCATCAAACGTAATCTACAGCAGCTTGAAGTCAATATTCGCTCTTATACCCAGCCAAGCTCCGTGTATTCGATGCAGGACTCCAAGAACACTGCACGCTTTGTCAAAGACCTGCGCGTCGCCAAGAAAACTGACCGGCCAAGGAAAGACACCGAAGAGGGAGATCGCACCAGTGACAACGACTAACCATGAGATGCTGATACGTACCGGTGAGGGCTCCCCAGGTGGACTCATGGTGCGCCTGAGCACTTTGTCCTGAAGAGACTATGCTATCCTGACCATGTATCCTTTATTGTAACTAAGTAATATAGACTCTGAAGCTTCATTCCATTTGTCATTTAACGAGACTGGGTCTGCTCTCCAGTGACTGAGTCCTGCCGCCCGGCCCCTGCGGGTGGACACGTTGGGCTCCTGGTCTTGCCCCCCTGGGGATGATTCCCTTGCAATATATAAAGGTTTACGAATGTTGGGGATGGGGGTTACTTGGGGGAAATGCTCAGCCTGTTTGGGGGCTGGAATCGGTGGGGGTTCTCTGGGGTGTTCACAATCTGTATCTGTTTGCATTTTTATCCCCCTCCCTGTCTTCTCTGCCTCTTCCCGGGTTTCTCCCTTATAGGCGACGCAAGGCAACGCACGACTTTGGGCATAAAGTCGAATAGGGCACCATGACCAGGATTAAATGTATTACTTGGAATGTACGTGGTCTCAATAATGCACGCAAGACTAGACTAGTGGCCGCACAGCTAGACAGGCACAACGCAGACATCTGCTTCCTACAGGAATTACACCTAACCCAGCAAACATATTGGCGTCTGCGGGCGGGATGGGTTGGGAGAAACACACTGCATGCTATTCTAACTATGCACATGTGGTGGCTATCCTCATCAGAAAGGGGTTGCACTGGCGCACGCGTGCATCAATCACGGATAAAATGGGCAGATACCTCATGCTAGCAGGCTCGCTAAGAGGCCACCGATTAGATTCATCTCAATATACGGACCCAATCTGGTGACCCTAGCTTTTTCACAGACGTCTGGAGGGTGGCAAACTCGCTTGACCCGGGGCAATAATATGGGGTGGAGACTTCAACGTAGTACTTGACGACTCTAAAGACAGGCCTGGCGAATCCCGGCGACCTCACCCCACACGGCTGCCCAGTTACAGGCCATAATTAATGAGGGCGAACTGATAGAGATCTGGTGTCAGAGCCATCCAGAAGAGGTGTGCGGCACATGCACTGTGGGGCCTTCATGTTCGCGGATAGATTACTGGCTGATCTCCCAGGACACGCCGTCTTGGGTTAAGGAGGTGTATCACCTTCCTTGCACCCTCTCTGACCACTCTCCGGTGATGCTGGTGCTGGACATCCCAGACTACCCTACCAGGGCTTTCGCCTGGAAACTCCCGACGGGGGCATTGCGAGAACAGGCATTTTGTGAATCCATTAGGCAGACGGTAACCGAGTATTTCTGTAACAATGAGGGCTCAGTCGACTCTCCCTCAACCCTATGGGAAGCCTTCAAAACCGTCATACGGGGTGAGTGTATTGCAAAGCAGGCGGGAGTGCTTCGATCCTTGCGGGGAGACCTACACAAATTAGAAAGGGAAATACGGGCCCTAGAGCAGGAATACTTTACAATCAAAAATAGCAACACGTTGCACACAATACGTGCTAAACTAGACGAGTTTCAAGAGGTGGCCAATAGGGAAACACTTTTCCTCAGTAAGGAAACCAGAGCCTAGCAATACGGCGAAGGGGATCGCGCCGGGAAAACACTGGCGGGGCTCTTCAGAAAACCCTGGGCCAGCGACTACATTCCCGAGCTACGCGCCGCGGATGAGGAGATAGTGGCAGGCCAAAAAGCAGTGCAAGAGGAAATTACTTCCTTCTATACGTCTCTCTACTGTGCCCAACTGAACACTGTGGCTCCTGATGTGGAGGAATTCTTTGATACTCTGCAGCTGATATGGCTGGAGGCAGGCCACAGGGCCTACCTCAATGATTCCTTCACAGAGGAGGAGATCATTGGAGCTATCCGGGCTCTACCAGCGGGGAAAACCCCGAGCCTAGATGGTCTCCCCCTGCTTTTTATAAAGAGTACGCCAGTTTACTGGCCCCGCGTCTAATAGATATGTATCAAGACTCAGTGGAGCATGGAATACTTCCTCCGCCGCTTTGAGAAGCCCTCATCATCACAATCCTTAAACCCGATAAGGACCCACTTAGGTGCGAGTCGTACCACCCACTTTCCATGATTAATGTGGATAATAAGATCCTGGCCAAGCTGATCGCGGCGCATCTCCTGCCACTGCTCCCTACGGTGCTACGTCCGGATCAGTGCGGGTTTGTCCCTGGTAGATCCACCACTCATAACCTTCGAACCCTATTCGCCACGATGCAAGAGGTGGACCCACAGCTGCAGGCAGCTGCTATTCTCCTTGACGCTACCAAGGTGTTCGACTCGCTCGAATGGCCATACTTATTCGCTCTGCTTAGACGCATAGGCCTTAGCCCCAAATTCATCAATCTTATAACGCTACTTTACACGCTCCCCACAGCTCGCATAAGGCTCAACAGCGTGATAACCGCCCATTCCCGATCTCCTGTGGCACCCGACAGGGATGCCCCCTTTCACCCCTACTTTTTGCCGTGGCAATGGAGCCATTAGCGGCTAGGCTGCGACAACACCATGCCCACAGAGGACTGGCGTTCACCCCACGGGTAATTCTGGTCTCGCTGTACGCGGACAATGTTAGGTTATACGTCAAGCACCCAAGTACCAACCTCCACCCACTGATCAGAGAGTTCATCCGTTTTGGTGCACTCTCAGGGATAGGAATAAACTGGACCAAATCATGGATATTCCCACTCACGGAGGCCACTTTACAGGTACAGTCGGAGTTCCCCCTACAGTGGACACGGGACCCAGTGAAATACTTGGGCATATGGATTAACCGTGACCCCGGGGAGCTGTGGCATTCAAATTACGGCAGGCTTATTGATTAGATAGAACAGCACATAAAAAGTTGGGTCACATTGCCCCTCTCTATGACCGGGCGGGTGGCCATCGCCAAGATGGTTGTGTTACCCAAGCTCCTTTATCTTTTCACAAACATCCCACTCCCTCTCACTCCTAGTTTCAGCAAGCGGCTACGCTCTGACATGATTACACTGGCATGGGCGGGCAAACAGCCCAGAGTGGCGTGGGAGGTGCTCACTCTCCCATTTGAGCAGGGAGGAATCGGGGCACCGGACTGCGATCTGTACTACTGGTGCGCCCAAGCGCAATTTGCAAATCACTGGATATTCCCGATGCAGTTTATGGCGCACACTGCGCCAGAACACGATCTGGTGTCCCCGCTGCCTCTCCCAGCGGCTATATTTCAGACAAGGCCCCGAACTCGGACTGAGATAGACACGGTGGGATGCACGGTAAGGGCCTGGCATGGCATGCGCAAGAGGGCACGTCAAGATGTAATGTACGCCCCACTGGACCCCCTGATAAAGCACCCAGAACTGCCATTTCTGGCTGAGGCCAGCCCATGTGCCAGACTGCGAACCATGAAACTCACGCAAATGGGAGATGCGTTCCCGGACGGCACCTTCATAACTCTACCCCAGATTAGGGAGGGACAGGAACTAACCGCGCTTGAACAAATGACATACTGCCAGCTGCGAGCCGCGCTACCCGCTTATCTACCTTCATTCCTGGACGCGCCTCCCACATTTCTGACCCTGAAGAACCCGTCCATACGCAAGCTAATAACGCGCCTCTACACAGACATGCAAAACACAGCACCGGTGTGCACCCCGCGGGCCCAACAGGAGTGGGAGACAGCGCTAAGCATGACAAGTAAGGAAGAGCAGTGGACGTACTGCTGTACGCAGACGCGAGCCCCCTCCCCAAACTATAGATTGCGCCTCATACACTTTAACTTTTTGTATCGCATTTATAGGACACCCGCTTGGCTCTGGAGATTGGGCCTAATCTCGGAAGCGCGCTGTCAGCGATGTAGGGCACCTGACGCAACCTTCCTACATCTGGCATGGGAATGCCCCTTGGTTCACCGCTACTGGGCGACTGTATTTGATGCGATAGACGAAATGACGGACACAACCATAGATAGATCCCCACTGACTGCGCTGCTTGGTTATGTGAAGGACACCCCGGCAGAGGTGAGAAGGCTCACTGAGATGCTATTGCTGCGTGCTAAAAGGCGCATTGTGATGACATGGGGTAGGACGCGCGAACCCAAAAAGGAGGCATGGCTTAGAGATGCGGCGTTTTGTCAGGAACAGTTGTCTGCATTCTGGGATCTAATGCCTGCTCAATCCTGACCCAAAGATGTTTGGGGCCCCCTGCAGCTCTACATCAAAACGCATCCACCAGATGAGGCGCCCTCCCACATCCAGACAACAGATGAATAGGCGAGACACTAGACATATTAGCTGCGGAAGCCATGAGACGACCAACTTTAGATCAACAGGCCCGACAGATCAACATGATCGCCTTCCCTCCCCTCTTTTCCCCTCTGACTTCCCCTCCCCCCTCCCTGTTGTTTGTTGAGCATTAAGCTCCTCTGAGCGTTAAATGCTGTAAGCCAAAGACACCAAAAGTGATCCTGCGATTGCAAAGGACTCTATGCTACAGTAATCTTGCGGGTTGTCGCTAGAAACAAAATGTGCGGAACTCCTAAGAGATGAACCAAATACGCTTGTAAACGGAATAGAGTGGAATAAGCACAATGAGACCCTGTACATGCATATCCCAGTGTATCAGCTGTAAAGATGCGAAAACTTGAATAAAGAGAATTTAAAAAAAAAAGAAAAAAGAAACTTTGTGAAGTATATATACTACGACCTCGTCCTTCCCATTTCTCCTTAGAAGTAGCACAGCACCTAGACCTCATTGGCTAGCATCTGTTACAACTACACAAAGATCACGTTAACAAATGATTTGAGAGGAATGGTGCACAATGTCTCACACTTGACAACTTGGAACTCCTCTCTCCCTCTTTGTCCCCACCAATTCGCTCTTTCTTTTGACGCAATTTGCACGTTATCTGTTTTATCAGTACACCTTGTAATGAAATAGGAATTTATTTCTAACATTCTCAGAAAGGACATCAACTGTTCTTTGTTACTAGGCAAAGGAAGCTAAGCACTGGCTTTAACCAAGTTCTTCTGGGGCTCCACATTGTGTCAACAATCAGTAAAGCAGATCATCAGCACTTGTATTCCAAACATGTTTTTTTGTGCCAGTAAAATAACACCTTCTTCCTTCAAAATACAAAAAACCTAGGCCAATCTTCTGTCATGAGATTCTACATCATGCCCTTACACCAAAACATCATCTTGAAAATACACTTGCACTATAACAGGTAAATCCCTAAACAGGTTTACCATTACATGCTGAAATACAGCTGAAACTGAGAACAAATCAAAATGCATGCGTGTGGAACAAAATGCTCCTTCGGGCATGAGGAATGATGTTAAGTGCCTAGAGTTGTGATGTAAAGTGATTTGGTGGTAAGCAAACGCCACAGGGAGAGTTTTAAAAACTTTGGCATCCAAATGAGTGGTCGACATTTCAGAAATATTTGGAAGCAGATTCCTATCTACCTGTATGTCAGAAGTTAAATCCCTTAAGTCTACACACATTGTAAGAGATCCATTGCCCACCAAAACCACCAGGGATAAACCTTCTGAACTTTCAATAGGTCAAAATGTCAATCAAATTTTTTGCCTTTGAGGTATGCGCATCACTGGCAAAGGCAGGTGTGCGTATCACCAATTACTGCATAGAGAATGCACACAAATTGGTTTTCTTCAAAGACAACTACTCCAACCAGGTTGTAACCAAATCAAAATGGTGACATGTAACCCAGTGTTGTTACATAATGTTACTTTTCTACCTTCTCCACTCAGTGTGCCCTGAACATCGTTCAGAGGTATAACACAAAAACGTTCCACTGTGGCGGTTGGAGTGGGCAATTTATGGAGTCCACCGCTGGACCCAAAAGACACCTAACCTCCACATAAATAGGCAACAAGCTCCAACAGCACTGCAGCAGGCAAGCACAGAGCCAAATCACAAGAACTTCGTATTCACTGCACTTAGGGGCCTATTACGATGGCGGTCGGAGAACCTCCCCGACCGCCAAGGTAGTGGGAAAAGACCGCCCGCATGGCCCGCGACTCAACCACCGGTCGCATTACAATGGTCCGCTGTCGAAATCCGACCGCGGCGGTCGGATCGCGGGCTTTAACATTGCGGCGGTCGCTGCTGCTGGCCGCAGCACCGCCGCGATGTCCAAATGAGCATGTCCTGCATTTCCCTGCACTGCATGGCAGGCACTGCACAGTGCCTGCCACCTGGTACAGGGAAATGTAGGGGGGGGACCATGGGTACCCCCCCAGTGCACCCACACCCCCCACAAAACATTGGGGGTCTGCAACGGGCCCACGGAAGACAATCACTGCATGCCTTTCCATGGCGGTCTGACCGCTGAGGAAAGGCTGGCTACCGCCGGCATCATAATCCTGCCGGCGGAGCCTGCTCTGCACCGCCACCATTGTCCCGGTCCTGCTCCGTCCGCCAGGCAGGAGTGCGGATGGCAACCGGCGGCAAAGCGGAATTTCCCACCGCCGCGGTCACCACCGCCATCCTAATTTGACCGGCGGATTTCTGTCTTGCGGTCGGATGTCCACCGCCGGTCCGGCGGGCACCGCCGCAGGCCCGGTGGTGGACATCCGACCGCCATCGTAATAGGCCCCTTAGTTCCCACTTCAAAGCAGACAGCAAAGCATGCTTCCAGGACCACACTTCTTTTTTTTTTTTTACTTTATCATTTTCAAAAAATACAAAAAAGTGCATTAAAAGTGTCGGCATTGTTACATAAGTGCATACTACTTATCACATTCACATATTGCTGAAGGCAGTTCATATTATCCACAATAACAGGTTACTATTATGCAACATTTTTAACAGGGGCGCATTCAGCTCCGTTTCCCAAGTGTAAACTGCATTTACATTTTCAGTCTTGCCTTGTCAGGAACGTTTGTGTCTTTTAGTTTATGTAGCACCTTCCTTATGGTTGATACTGCGCATCAGTTTATGAGGCTTCCCTCACTGGCCCTCCCTCAGTTCCCACTCCTTGCTCCTGCTCACAACTTTCTGATCGCTGACTGTCTGTGTCTGCGTCCGCGTTGGCTCTACTGTGCAAGTATGTTCGAAAGGGTCCCCACACGTCCCGCGATCTGCCTCGAGTAGGCCGCAAAGCATTATAGTTGTCCGAATTCGTATTGCAATATATCATGTCTGCGCGCCACTCCGCAATTATAGGGACATTACCCCTCATTCATCGCATCGCCACTCGCCTCCTGGCCAGCAGTAAGCCTATTGCCACCAGTTTGCGTTCCTGTTTGGGGATTATTGTGTCCAGTCCCAGGAGGGCTAGTGTTGGGGATTCCGGTATTGCTGTTCCTATTACTATTTGAAGTTCTGCTAACACTTCCACCCAGTATGCGTGTATTTTCGGGCAGAACCAGGCTAAATGTGCAAACCCAGCCCCCCCTGCGCCGCAGCAGTTACATCTATCGTCTTCTCGCAATCCATATCTGTTTAGTCTGGCCGGGGTGTAGTATACCCTATTGAGATATTTAAAATGCACCAATCGAAGCCTGCCATTTTGAGATATAGTTTTAGTGAGGGAACAGCAGTACGCCCACTGCTTGTCTGTAATCGTTATATTCAAGTCCGTCTGCCATTCTAGCTGCACTTTCTTACTGAGTGTGTCATCTGTGTGTCGCAGTAGCTTATAGAGGGTAGAGATCCCATGCGTTGGAGAAGTGGTTTGCAGCAAATAAGTCAGGATGGCTGCTGTTGGTGGCTCTGTTCTGTTTGCCCCCAGATGCGCCCGAAGCGACTGATATGCTCTGTGGCAGCTGTACATGTTACCTAGCGTTTTTACCGGCGCAGATGCTTGGACCTCTTCCCAGGACCTTAGGGACCCATTTTGGAAGAAGTTTCCCATGGTGTTAATTCCTGTTTGCTTTAGTGCACTTACGACTGCCCCCTCTACACTCCACGGGAGCCAAGTGCACCACTGTATAGGTAGCATAGGTGAGTATAGTAATGATGTGTGTGATTCTGCAGTCGTTCTTTGTAGGAGATAACTCGGAGTGTCTATCAGAGCCAGTGTTTTAATTTTGCGTTTCGCTGTGGTCAAGAGTGAGCGCGGAAGCGATGTAGGGGCGGCGATTACTCGCTCCAGGTGCAAATGGGGAATATTTGCCGGTCCGTGGATCCAACAGTGCGTGTGCATAATCTGCGCGGCTCTGTAGTATGTTTATAAGTTAGGGGCATCCAACCCGCCCAACGCATAGGGAAGGGTCAGCGTATTCCATCCCACCCGGGGTTGTTTCCCGGCCCATGCGAGGCGAATCAAGAGTGTGCGCAGCGTGCTTAAAACTGATCTCGGGAGCAGTATTGGAATGTTAGCGAATAAGAAGAGAAATCTCGGGAGCACTATCATTTTCATCAATGCTATGCGCCCCAGCAGCGATAGGGGCAGTCTTATCCAATGTTCTACCCTTTCCGTTAGTCTTTGTATTGCCCTCCCATAGTTTTCTCTTATCACAGGGTCTGAGTGGACTTGTATTCCCAAATATCTCACAGGTTCGCTGGTCCACACCAGAGGAAATTCAACGGGGACCAGGGTAGTAGCTGATGTTAGTGGAAATATCAAGGATTTGTCCCAATACATTTTTAGCCCCGAATGTCCCCCGAATCGCACCACATCCCGCAGTACCGGTGACAGATTGCGCTCCGGGTCTCTCACATATAATAGAGTGTCATCAGCATATGCTGATATAATTAAGTTGTAGCTCTGGAATCGTATCCCGCGATGTGAATGGTATTCGCGTAGGGCGCAGGCCAGGGGTTCTGCCACCAGGGCATATAAGAGGGGGGAGAGAGGGCAGCCATGTCGAGTGCCCCGCGTAACCTCTATGGAAGTAGAAAGGATCCCATTCATGTAGATGCGTGCAGTGAGGTTTGAGTAAAGTGTTTGTATCCGTGCAATGTAAATCTCCCCCACTCCAACACGCCGCAGTGTCGCCAGCATGAAAGGCCATTCCACTGAATCGAATGCCTTCTCGGCATCGAGGAACACCGCTGCAGCTTGGATCTCTGGATTTATTATAGTTATTGCACCAAACAAAGTTCTGAGATTGCTGGTCAGTGTGCGCCCAGGAACAAACCCTGATTGTTCCAGGCCTACTATACGTGGGAGTAGCAGAGCCAGTCTATTCGCCAGTATTTTAGCAAATAACTTTGTGTCAGTGTTAAGTAGTGATAGGGGTCTATAAAAGGAACAATGTTCCTCCGGTTTGCCTGTCTTCCTTATAGCTATAAGTAGTGCCTCCTGCATTGTGGCTGGCATAACCCCATCACGTGTCATCTCCTCATACAGGTTCATTAGATAAGGGATTAGTTTATCCTTTTACTCCTTATAGAAGGCCACAGTAAGCCCATCGGTGCCAGGCGCCTTCTCATTAGGCATCTCTTTAAGTGCAGCAGAAATTTCCGTGGGGTGAAGGGGGGCCATCAGTCTCTCCCTATCTTCATTTGTGAGCAATTCCATTTTAATATGGGCCAAATAGTCAAGCATGTCGTCTCCAGGCGCAGGGGGACGCGATGCATAAAGGTCCGAATAGTATTCGCAGATACTGTCTACCACTGAGGCTGCCCCACCTATAGGTATACCATCTTTGCCATTCATGCAGTGTACGTCATTGGCAGTTCTGTTAGGCCGCGTTAGAGATGCCAGCGTGGCGCTAGGTCGTTCGCCCTCCCCGTAGACTCTGGCCGTTGCATACTTGCCTAGATGCGTCAGCTCAGACTGGGCCAGTTCGTTGTATTCTTCCAAGGTGGTTTTAATCCGTGACTGTAGACTCAGATTCGGGTGTGTCAGCTGTTCCAATTCCATGGCCTTCAGTTCCTCCTCTAATTATCTAGCCGGTTCCTAATGGAGTGCAACCCCCCCATGTTTGGAAATGGTGATACCGCGTATATATACCTTAAAAGCTTCCCAAAGTGTTGCCATCTTGGGTACACTCCCTGTGTTAATGCTAAAGTATACGTCAATTGCTTGCGCTAGTTCTTCGCGAAACACTGAATCCAAGAGCGAGTACTGTGGGAGCCTCCACATAAATATTTTCGGGTGTATATCTGGTATGTTTATAGTGAGTTGCACTGGGGAGTGGTCGGAATAAGTTCTGGGTAAGTGCGCACAAGCTACCAAGTGTGGCAGTAGGGAGCGGGACATCAACCAAAAATCAATGCGCGTATGGGTGTCATGGACTGTGGAGTAGTGGGTGTATTCGCTGCCATGTGGATTAGCGTGACGCCAGACATCCACCATTCCATCAGTTTCTGCTATGGTAATGAGGGCGCGGGTGGCCGCAGCTGGTTTCCGCGGAGGGCCCTTAGATCTGTCCAGCTCTGGAGACAATATACAGTTAAAATCGCCTCCCCACAGCTGCGCTATATGCGCATATGCGAGTGTCTTATTATGTAAGGAATGATAAAAGTGGGGATCGTCATAATTAGGGCCGTATACTCCTATCAGTAAGATTTCAAAGCGCCCTAATAAGCAATGGGCAATCACTGCCCTGCCACCCGCGTCTGCATGTATCAGTTTGAGTGTGATTCCCGAGTTTCGTCTTGCCCATAGTAATACCCCACACGCATGCGAGGTGAACCCGGCCGCTAGACACTCCCCTCTCATTCTATGTTGTGAGAGAAGACCAGTTTGGGGGGGTCAATTGTGTTTCTTGCAGTATAGCCACGTCTATCTTATGGTTATGGAGATATGCTACAATTTTGTGTATCTTGCGATGATCATTAAGGCCACGTACGTTCCACGTGAGAAACCGGAGGGTGTTCCCTCCCATCTGTGTTGTGTCAGTCATTAGTGTTGCTTGTGTTCTGACTTGTCAAGTGTGATTTCCTTCGTGTGTTGCATTTTTGCCAGCCACCGTAATGCATCAACATAAACCCCCAATACATACCCTCCCTTCCCACCCACGCCTCTTCCCCCAACATGAGGCACAGATCACTAGTTCCCTCCCATACCTGCGTCTGTACTAAATTGACAGAAAACAACATGGGATCAACCAATAAAGAAAAAAAGCAAACATAAGACATTTCAACTAACGAAAAGGGTGGCAAACACTCGAGGGCGGTGAGTGCCATGCTGTCATTTATGCATTGTTCGTACTTATAAGTTGATCATGCTTTTTATTTTACCTCTGCTGCAATGCTTGCAGCATATGTCTTGTTACCCCTAAGATTCTATAGGTCTGTTATTAACACATTTTGCACTATGAATAATAGGACTCCAACCCACACAGCATTAAACTGTCCAGAGGGCCGCCATATTCTAACCATACAGGGCGCAGCCGGAGGTTCCCCCTTACTTGCCCTTCTTACCAGTCTGTCTGATTATCCGTAACTTAGCAACCAGCCAGGAGGAAGCCCCTCAGAACCCCCTGTTGATAGCCCATGCAATTGCGCCTTATTGATTATTGGGTCCGTTAGCTGTCCTCACTCATCTTGCTCGTCTAGCCCACTGGCGCTTGCAGTGCGTTTCCTCGCGGCGTCCACTTTTTTAATCAGTTGTTGGAGGCTTTTCAGATCTGTGTAGATTTTAGGCTTGCCCTCTATCTTGACTCTCATGCGCGCCGGGTACAGCATAGCGTATTCCATGTTAAGTTCGCAGAGCTTCTTCTTGGCAGGGGCAAATTGGTGTCTTGCTTCCTGCACTTGGGTAGTGAAATCAGGATATAGCGATATTTCTGATCTTTCGTAATTGAGCGTTTTAAGTTCCCTTGCCCGCCTCAAAGCAGCGTCCCTATCCCGGTAGTTCAATATTCTCGCTATGACCGGGCGCAGAGGGGTCCCAGGCACCGGGCGCGGGGCCAGCGAGCGATGGGCGCGTTCCACGATGAATATGGTTGAGAAGGTCTCTCGGCCCAGCAGTCTGACAAGGAGATTTTCGATGAATGTTTCCACGTTACCAGTAGCGGTAGATTCTGCCAGGCCAACTATGCGCAGATTACTGCGCCAAGAGCGCGCTTCTAGGTCCTCCATTTTATTCTGCAGAAGTGCCAGAGTTTTTTCAGCTTTTTGGTGGCTTACTGCAGCTAGGGCCTGCAAGTCCTGGGCCTCCGAGATGCACCTCTCAACTAACCCCGGGCGTAGTGGGCGCAGCGGGGCTACGCGGAGGGCCACGGAGTTGAGAACAAACTCCGTGGAGCTCCGCTACGCCACCCGCCTCCCACCCCCCCTATTAACAATTGATTAAAACTTAAATAAAAAGACTTTAAAGTAAAGAAAAACCACTTACCTTGGCTGCGGCGTCCCCGGGCTGCCCTCCTCTTCATCGCCGTCTCTGGGAAAACTGCGCATGCGCGCACGCCCACGCATGCGCATTTCTCGCGGAACGTGAAGGAAGCAAATCTCCGCACACTCTGCGGGCGGAGCGGAGGTCTCCGCCCGGGGTTACTCTCAACTACATCCAGTCGTGCCGTGTGTTTATCGATCCTTTCGGACATCCGGTCCATACGGTAGGAGAGGGAGTCGATCTTCCCGTCGATGGTGACCAGGCTTTGTTGCATTGCGATTAGCAGTTGCTTGATATCCGCGTCCTGCTCTGTTCCAGTGGCGCCTTCTGCCTGCTTCTGCGCTGGGGCATCCTCGTCTCGCATTCTCTGCGATTTGCGACGATCAAAATTCAGCTTCGGTTGGGTTTTATCTGGTTTCCCCATGGCGTTGGGGTCTAGGATTGTCTACAAGTCTGAAGTTCACCTCCGTCTGTTGGGCAGAAGGTTGGTAGCCGTGCTTCTAATCAGTTTCGTCAGGCTTTCGTGTCCTCCCTACGCATAGATTGTGTAGGCCTACTCCTGCCCCCGTCTCGCGGCGCGGCTCACCCGGCACTCACAGGCCCAATTTCTCCCTTACCACGGGCCTGCGTCTCAACAAGCCCGAGCAGCGTCTCGTCGGGCCGCCGTGGTCGCCGCCGGGCCACAAGCGCAGGCCATCAGTCCCCAGGCAGGCAATATGCGTTCAGTATATGGGGCTGGAGGGGCTCCGGCTGCCCGCCAGGCCATACTCCACACGCAGCCCGCCCGCCCACACCTCGCCCCCCCACTCGCGCCACTCACTTCCACCAGCCGGCGAGCAGTGAGGGGGGCCGCCAGGCCACCGCACAGAGCCGGCCCAGTGCCGCAGCCCCCGTCTTCACAGGAGTCAGGCAGTTGCTCCCCAGGGATCGGGAAGGCCCGCGCCAGCTGACGTGGTCAGGTCCGTCACGGCATCCCGCAGGGATCTCGGCCGAGCAGGCCGCGCCGAGAGTACGTCGCTGGCAGGCGCTCCCAGCGTCGTAAGGAGCTCTTGAAGGGCAATTCAGGGTGCACCGGGGCGTCCTCTAGCAATGAGATGGTCGCAGCTTGTGCAGCAGAGGGGATTGAAGGATTTTGGAGGATTTAATTACGGCCGGCACCCGGAGCTCGTTCATAGTGCGGCCATCTTGTAGTCAGGCAGACTCCGACCCCCCGCTTCCAGGACCACACTTGATGAACATTTGATGAAGGATGCTGGGTGCACATGCTGATCCTGCTGGTCAAACTCATCACCTCATGAAAAGATTAATCAGTCTATTGATGAATTCAACCTTTTACACAAGTACAACAGCTGCAACTGGCAGGGAAGCGGCTTCTGGAACAACTGCCCTAAATAACCAGTACAGATTCCATATGACAAAGGAAGCATTTTAATACAGGGTCTCAGTACAATAGAGTTCCATAAGAACAACAATAGAGTCCCAACAGATGGCCTGCCAGATTTTTTATACAACAGACGTGTGTGAGTGAGTGAAAGAGTGAGTGATTGAGTGAGTGAATACATTTAGGAAAGTGCCCCTTTTTCCATGGTTACCCCCACTTTTGCCTGACACATGATGCACTTTGACTTGGTGTGGCCTGTGGCCCAGCCAACCAGGTTCCCAGGGCTTGTGTTCTTTCCCAAAGCTGTATATTTGTACCCCAATTGGCACATCTCTGGCCACAGGTATGCCCCTTGTAACAGGTACCATGGGTACCCAGTGCACTGCGACCAGGGAAGGCCTCTAAGGGCTGCAGCACCTATTGTGCCACCCTTAGAGGCCCTGTACCTTAACACCCACCCACTGCCATTGCAGGCTGCGTGTTTTGGTGCAGAGAAAAGTGAAGAGCAATCCTGGCACACATCCCTGTGTGCCAGGCCCACAACCCACTGCCTGTGGCCTAGGTAAGCCACCTCTCTAGCAGGGTGCACTGGACCACAGGTGAGGGTACAGTTACATGAGAACTCTACCCCTACAGTGTCTAAGTCCATTCTTAGACATTGTAAGTGCAGTAAAGCCATAAAGAGTATATGGTCTGGGAGGTGGTCATTACAAACTCCACAGCTCCATAATGGCTTTACTGAAAACTGGTAAGTTTGGTAGCAAACTGCTCAGCACATTAAACCCACACTGATGCCAATGTGGGATTTAATGTAAAATGCACCCAGAGGGCATCTTAGAGATGCCCATTGAAAAACGACCAGCCCTGGTGTGGTTCCTGAATGGCTGCATGCCATTTGCCACCACCAGACAGGTTTCTGGGCCCCTGGGTAGAGAGCCTCCACTCTCTGGGTCCAGAAACAAAGCCCATCCTGGGCAGAGGTGTCATGCCTCCTCCCCCTGGATGGGCTGGGTCCACAAAGGGGAAGCTTCAAAGGCCTGCCGCCTTTGGGAGCTGTCCCTGCCTTTTGCTGCCCCCAGCATCTGGTTCCCACCGGTTCTGACCCCCACTTTGGGTAGGAGAATCGGCCAAAAAACCGAGTTAGGAGGAGAGGTGTGCCCACCTTTGCCAGCTCCACCCCGCAGGTGGGGGAGGTGAGGTGAAGCACACATCTCAGTCCCCTCCATCTTGGAAATGAGGGGACCCAGCCAATTAGGGAGAGGCTCATTCCCCTCTCCCACTGGAGGGTGACATAATAGGGGGTGTACTCACCCCAAGGAAGGGGCCCATTGGTCCCGACCTGCACACCTCTGTAACGCCCCTAAATTTAGTATTTATGGACGACCCTGAACCTTGCCTATACAGATTTGAGGAAGAAAGAAGAAGGACCAAAGAGCCATGCTGACCCAGGAAGAAGAGGATACCAACTGATTTGTCCCCAGCCCTACCAGCCTGTTCCGACTTCGACCTGACTACAACAGAAACCCCGGCGTGTCTAGCAGCCAACACCACCACATAGCCCGAAGGACCTACTCTGCACTCAACTTAAAGGCTCTGTCTCCCGTGAGCAACGGATTTGCTCAACAAAGACTCTAAGATCAGAACCCAGAACCAGGCTGCTCCGCGGTTTTGCACCACTCTGCACCGGAAACCCACAGCCCGAGTTAGAGTGGCCTAACACCACGAGGAGGTCTCCCCAGTGATCCTGACTTGGGATCTGGTGATCCCCAACCTCCCTCAAGCTTCAAGCCAACGCCTGCAGCCTTAACCTGAATGGCCCCCCGACCACTACTGGAGCTGGTACGAAGACCCAATGCCAAAAGACACCCCTGCACCCGACGCCCCATGGCCTTGGTTGGCCCAACTGATGGTGTCCAGGCATCCCCCAAGAACTCAACTTACCTCTCCAGCCAGTGGTTGCCTACAGGAAACCTCCCTGATGGAGCCTGCAGTATTGTTACCAAACCATTGATCTCCATTGAAATCCACAGGGTCCCTGACATCTTCTTGGCACTCTCCACCCGGCCGCCCCTGTGCCACTGGTGGTGCAGTTCCTGTGCTGATAGTTGGCCCCTGCAGTACTTATCCAAACCCCAAGAGCTTTGCTCCCACAACCAAGTGGCCTGTTTGCAAGCATTCCCTGATCAAAGGCCCCCATAGCCCCTTTGGCTAACATTGGGCCCCTGCACTCTGCACCTGGCTGCCTCAGTGCCACTGGTTGTGCAATTTGAGTGCCTAACTGGACCTTGGGAAACCTTGGTCCTACCCCCAAAAGTCATACTTGTAAGTCGTGCACTTACCTGAAAACGGTTTTCCCATAGGAACCAATGTTACAAGTTTTGTTCCTAAAAATGTTGAGTTGACTTACTGTTTTGTATGAAAAGAAAGTAACTTTGCTTTAACTTAAGAATTGTGGTACTTACCTGTAAGTGAACAACCCTAGTGTATGATATCTTGGCATATCGCCTGAAGCACTCAAAGTAACTGAAAAATAATCCAAAAGTAATCAAAAGTAATCTCACTGTATTTTGAACTGTTTTAAAAGTAATACAAACCTGTAAACGATTCCAGTACAATCCACAATTGCATTACTGTGTACAGCCTTGCATTTGAAAGTATTTCTTACTTGCCTGTGCCAAGACCTGCTTGGTTCTACAAAACAAAACTTAAGTATACCTTTTTATACTTACCTGATTGGTCTGGATTCTGCTTCTGAGTGTGTGCCATCAGCCTTGATCGAGTGAATACAATAAATGCTTAACACACCCTCCTAATAAGCCTAACTGCTTGACCACACTTCCACAAAGACAGCAGTTAGTCCTTGTCTAATTTAGCCTCTGCTAAACCTCTGGGTACTCCCTGGACTCTGGGCACACTATACCTTAGTTTGGTTTAGTATATACAGAGCCAGCTTCCTACAACAAGTGAGTGAGCTTCAACTGACAGGTGTAGCTGAAACATTTTTGAATAGACATGGTCAAGGAGTTTTGGGTCAACTATGAGACTACAGGCTGAATTTAAGACCTTTCAAAGTTTTTTTTATGTATTGCCCTGGATATCTGAAGAAGGTGTTCAATTAATGTGAATAAATTGATGTATTTCCTGATCATTGTGTGTTTGCTCACCTTTTGTATGTTTCAGTGAAGCAACCTCTGCTTGCCATCCCTGATCCAACAGAAGTACAGCTTCAGCATCCATTCATTACTCCGACTCTACACTGTGCAGTTACTTTCAGCTATGGTGCTGGTCCTCTGCACTGAGCTAAATTGGGTTGCAAATTGTTGGATCCTTATTTTGATCAGTGGTTTGCTGTTGCCATGTGTCTTGCACGGATATTTCAGGCTCAGCACTATCGTAAAGCTGGATCCCATGAATTTGCACTGTCATAAAGCGTTTGCAAGTTCAAATTTCCATTATAATATGACAGTCACAATGGTGTGTTGTCTGGGCTGTATGGTCAGGGCTAACCCCAGTACTCTTGTAAAGATGATTTGAAACAGCTAGAACCCTAACATGCCTTCCACTTGTGATCTCTTGTGCAGAACGAGTTGGAGATATGCAGGTGGAACAGGAAGCGCTCCATCTTGTACTACTTCCTCATTGATTTGTGTCTGGCTGAATAAGGTAATTGGTCGGTGGCACTTTCTGAACCACTAAGATTAAATAAGGCTCCCTGCAGAATCTGGTGCAGCCTGACTGCCTTGTGAGCCCTGTTACTTTAAGGAACAGCATTCACAACGGGGGCCACACCATTGTCCTGGGGTATGAATGCCACACCAGGCATACTGTGTGCAGCCTCCAAATGGCAACCCTGGAGAATGAAGGAACCACATGCACATACAACTTTTAACAAGAACAGAGCCTAGCACCATCAGGTACAGTCTAATGAAGACACCTTGGGGGGGAAGGTACCATCCATTATTTTGCTCTAAACAGTGGTCAGGATAGTTGCTCCTCAATTTAAAGAAAAAGCTTGGATTTATATATCTACCAGCCCAGCCATGGCAGCATAATTGGTAGCCAGTGGTCTCAGTGAGCATTCCTATAAATAAAGGGAAGCTTACCTTCAAGAACAGAGACAACTAAAGTATCTAAATCAAAAAGAAGCAGACTAATTACATAAGGAAAATAGTTAAAGTTATGCCCAAAATTTAACCCCATGGCAAACTGCTTTATAGAGCATGCTGCCTGATGGGATCTCAATAACCGTGTTGCAAACACAAGCATTACAGATGAGCGATGGTACTACACACAGCTAGAAGATATGCTGGAATCATTGGAGGGCAGGCATGCAATGTCTAAAGAAGGACTGAATAATTATCCTTTCAGTTACTGAATGATCGATTTGTTAGATTTCTCGGGTAAGCTGTTTCCACCGTATATATACTGGAATCAGTGCAGGATTGGATTGAAACCCCTCTATGGGGCATATTCTCAAGAACGTGTGATAACCATCGCAAAAGTAACTTAACGCAACCTTCAACATCGCAGTCTATCGCAGTCTACACAGCGGTACCATGCGATAGTCCCCAGATAACGCGTCAACTGACCGCGTTAAAATCAACGCCACGCCGCAAAAATGCGAAACACTAACGCAAAAAAAGCTGCTATGAGGCCAATCGCGATACGAAAATCAGCTAAACCCAGCTACAGGCCTGCAATCCACACGCGTCAGGCGGGAACAATCACCATAAAAGTAGAAAAAAAACACAAACAAATGCCAAACAACAGCGAAGCACAATGGACTTTTCCGGAGCAAGTACGCAGGAGAACCAGAACCCCACAAGCCCCCCGGAGGACCATCCTGGGACTTCGGGGTCAGGGAAGGGCAAGGACAAGAAGAAGAGGAAGACGAAGTTCAGTCCGCAGGAAAACAGGATCCTGATAACGGAGGTGACAGAACATCACCAACAACTGTTCGTCACCTCCACTGTGTCATGGGCAACAAAAAATACAATATGGCAGTCCATCGTGGACAAGGTGAATGCAGTCGGAGTGCTGAAGAGGACAATGGACGAGGTCAAGAGGCGCTGGAATGATGTCAAGTGCAAAACCAAGCTGAAACTTGCCAACAACCTGGAGGCAGCAATGCAGACTGGAGGTGGGAGCCCAGCGCCACAGGAGGAGCTGGACGACATGGAGGAAATGGTGTCCACAGTCATCAGTGGGGAGATGGTGGCAGGAGTTGGGGGCCCAGACACTGCTCAACAGGACCCGACACAACAGCAACAGGGTGAGTAACGACCAGGGCCTGGGGGAACGGGGGGAGATGGGCACAATGGCACACATGCACAATTAAGTTGAGCACATCTGCGGACAAACCATGCCCCAGACCACCAACTTCCACCAAGAGACCAACGTACCCAAGTATGCAACATGTCAACACTGTACAAGCACAGAAGTCAAAGGCACACCTCATGAAAGTGATAAGGGGCAGCAAAATCTGAGCTGCAGGGGCGACTCCCCAAAAATGCAGCACACATATCACATGCAGAGCACATCTGCATTGACAACGACACAATCCGCAAAACACCTACAACAGCACACAGGACACAACTGGTGACGCTTGGGTGCAGACACTGGCCAATCACAATTGGCATTGCAGGTAAATGTGCGTTGATAATGTACAAGTACAAACACACACACGTCTGTTGTCGAAATGTCCACTGTCCCCCATCAAATAGGCAGCTCCTCCCAAACAGCCACAATGTACCCAGTCATGCTGTCTGTATGTAAACATGTACAATGCGACAACATACATGTGGACACATTGTTAAACTGCATCTCCCCTTCACATTGCAGAGGGAGAATCAACACCTCCTGCAGAGCAGCCCGACCCTCTCTTCTCTGGAGACGAAGCGGACGACCACAGCTTCGACTCTGACGCCCTCCAACTGCTCGTGGACAGCCTACGCAGCCCACTTCCAGGAGCTGGGCAGCCCAGCTGCTACGAGGAGACCCCACCCCCTGCACAGACCACACAGCAGGCAGCACCCACCACCACTGCTGCCTCCCAGGACCCCCACGGAGAACACATGGCCTTCCAACGCCGTGTTTTGGGGTGCCAGGAGAATCTGGCTGAACAGGTGCGGGTGGGCTTCGACCGCATGGCAGACAAACTAGATGCCATACGTGGGTGTCTAAGTCCCATCAGGGACCACTCACGGTCCCTAAAGGACACCCACAGTCCGCTCCATGCTCTCCAACGGACCATGGCTGACATCGCTGGAGCCCTGACTCAGAGAATAGTACAACTGTCCAAGTGGCTCTAGCGATGTCACACGGGAGTTGGGAAACATGCGGAGGTTAATGGAGACCATGGAGCGGGCGAATGCGGAACGAGCGGCTGCCACGGCTGCACACCAGCGAGAGGTAGCTGGGTTCCTCAATGACCTCAGGACCCTCCTCATGGCATTGCTGCCACAAGGCCTGGCGCGGATGCATGCTGCTGCCACCACTCCATCCACATCTCCGCCCCCTGAAGTGTCAGTGCCACACAGTGCGGCAGACCTTCCACCTCCGGCCACTGATGTGTCACTGCCACACAGTGCTGGAGACAGAACACCACCACCTACACGTGAGGCACATGAAACAGCAGAGAACGAAGATGCGGATGATAATGCCCTCGTGGTAAGAAGGACGCAGCAGCATGCATCTCATCCATAGGTCCGGCTTCAGCTTGGTACTGCCCTCTGCATCATCACCTTCCACTGTCCCCCGATGCACTCTGCGACACTCACCTTGGACCTCGACATGGACTGCCATATGCTTTTTGATCGCCATTGGCACAGCAATCAGACTGCGGACTGGACTCTTCCTCTTCCTTTGGACTTGTTATTCCCTGAAGGACCCTGGCTGGCCCTCCATGGGACAACATCCTCATGTGGGGTTGGCATGGCCCTGTACTGCTCCAGATGCAACACTCCACTGAATGTGCATTAAACATTCATATTCACACAGATGTGTCATGTCTATGGTCTTTCAAGTGTGGAAGTATGGATGAATGTAGGCTCACTGGACTCCTCTTACGTCCATGTGGCTCATGTCGTAGAACAGGGGTCACAGGGTGACACATTGCCCAATACGGTCCGGGTGGCGCTGACACAACAACAGGGACCAGCAGGTCAAGTTTTAGGAATCAAAAGTATAGGAGGGAGATCGCATCATTGGAGGCAGAAATTAAAAACGTAGAGGCAGAATTGAATAGCCAGGATGTCTTGGGTAGACAGGAGGAAGATTTGAGCAAACTTAGTAAACTAAGGGAGGAAATGGAGTGCATCCTTCAATCAAGGCTCATGCGCAGATGGGAGGCTAGTAAGATTGCCCATTTTGAGCATGGGGAAGGGGCAGGAAAACTCCTGGCCTGGAAAGCTAAAGCTGATAGGCTATGCAACCAGATTAAGGAGATTGCTGCTGGTGACGGGGCTGCTGGTTTATCTTCGGATGAAGGTATTGGTGAGGCCTTTCTTAAGTACTTCCAAGACATATATCAGGAACAGCTGGCAGAGGATAGACCTAAAGTCAAGGATTGGTTAGATAGAAT
Organism: Calotriton arnoldi; assembly: GCA_963921515.1. Classification (NCBI taxonomy): domain Eukaryota; kingdom Metazoa; phylum Chordata; class Amphibia; order Caudata; family Salamandridae; genus Calotriton; species Calotriton arnoldi. Next base: position 43,118 of record CAWUFW010010592.1, on the reverse strand, counting down.
CACACTGACACCTATGAGTTCTAAACAACAGGAAGATCTAGAACAGGACATCACCCAAGAGGAAGTGAGGAGGGCTATTGCTGCCTGCAAGAGAGGTAAAATGGTGGGGCCTGATGGGCTACCAGCAGAATTATACAGATCTTTGGGTGAGGTGATAATCCCGACTTTGACTCAACTTTTTAATAAGATATTAGTAGAGGGTCTTAAACCCCCCGGGTCATGGAATGAGGCTACAGTCATCCTGATCTTGAAACCTGGCAAAAATCCAGCGAGCTGTGGGTCATATAGGCCCATTTCGCTTTTAAATGCGGACTATAAAATCTTTGCTTCGATCTTAGCGGTCAGATTGGGGTCTGTTGCCGGAGACATCCTTCACCCAGATCAGAAGGGGTTTGTAAAAGGTAGACATCTTGCAGACCTCACATACGATCTTATTGGAGCAATAGATATCACCTCTACCTACTCTCTCCCTCTTGCAGCCTTGACTCTAGATGCCACCAAGGCGTTTGATAGGGTCAATTGGCTTTACCTGTCGGAAGTCATGGGAAAATTCAACTTAGGTAAAAGATTCTGCCAAACTACTCAGCTGATATATCAAGCCCCGTCAGCTAGGTTGCTTGTCAACGGTAAGCTGACGCAACGCTTCAGGATCACTAGGGGTATCAGGCAGGGCTGCCCCTTTCCCCTCTCCTGTTCGATATGTATATCGAGCCTTTTGCACAGAGGCTCAGAGAAGATCCTAATATTGTGCCTTTTAGTTATGGAGAGTGGGAGAGGAAGGTGGCCTTGTATGCAGATGATATTTTGGTCCTCTCGGCAGACTTGGAGACAACCTTCCCGGCAGTGATCAGATTGGCACAGGAATTCGGTCAGGTCTCAGGGTATGAGGTAAATGCCGGGAAGACTGAAATTATGACCTGGAATCTTGAGAGAAGTCAGTATCAGGTCAGTCCTAGTATGCGATACCTGGGGGTTAGAATTCTCCAAGATATAAACAAGATTGCAGGCGCTAATTTAGCACAGGTGTCAAAAGAGTGTCAAAAACAGATGCAATCCTGGGCCCATCTCCCTTTAACCATTCTCGGAAGAGTGAACCTAGTCAAGATGGTTGTACTACCCAAGATTACCTTTCTCTTTAATTCAATCCCCCTACATTTCGATAAACCAGCAATCGACAAAATCCAGCAAGCGGTAAATTCCTTTATCTGGGCATATAGAACCACCAGAATAGCCTGGAAAAAGCTGAGGCGTAGGAGAGAGAAAGGCGGTCTTGCGCTACCCGATTTACAGTACTATGCTTGGGCCTTTCAGTTTTCACACTCACGGATGCTGCTAAAAATGCCGGTAAACACCGGGGTAGGAGGCATGTTCTTGGCTATGCTAAGAGGGGCCAATTTATCTGAAGAGGCCTTTTTGTTTCAGTTTGGGGAACCAACATTTTTTAAAAAGGTTAAACTCAAAGTTCTCCAGGCAATGGTTAGAGCATGGGCCAGATTAAAGCGCCTTGTTGGCCTTAGTTACTTTTCTAGCTTAGCGCCACTGTGGGATTCACCGGGCATGCCGGACTGTCTGCAGGATAGGCTCGCTCTACCATTGAGGGAAGCAGGTATGAAAGTATGGGGAAATCTGGTCGAGGAGGGTACTCTCATTTCATGGGAACAATTAAGAGGAATAGTGGGAGTGGGTCTCTCGAAGTTCAAATATGTCCAGCTGCAGAGCTGGGTCCAATCCCAACAAAGCCAGGGAACATTTATAGGCAGTGGTAACATCTTCAAACAACAGTTAGTAGCCAGGCCAGCAGGTAGGAGGGAGGTCTCCTACTGGTACTGGACAATGGAGGAGGCTATGGATGGTGAATTTAAACTCGCTGATGAACTATGGAGTGAACATTTTCCAAATGAACAGTGCGAGCAATTGTGGCAGAATTCATTTAAGACTCTCTTCAGCATAGTAAAACCAGCTTGGCTGAAGAGAAACCACCTATTCACTGTTCATAGGGCCTATCTTTCCCCTCTAAAGTTGTCCAAATTTTCAAACGGGACCCAAGTTAGCTGCAGAAAGTGTGGCCTGGATAAGGCCTCAGACATACATATGTTTAAAGACTGTCCTGCCATTGCGTCTTTTTGGGACGAAGTACAGAAATCTCTTGAGGGTATCTTGGGATCTCCAGTTCAAATAGACTTGGCCCTGATAATATTTGGTCTCACAAATCAAGTCACCGGAACAGCTAAATCTTTTTTATTTTATGCCATTTTGCTAGCTAGGAGGCAGATATGTAAGCATTGGACCGATCTTTCCCCTCCTACGCACATTGAATGGTTGGCATCGATGTATGAGACATCTAAGATGGACCTGTCGAGATCCTGCAGTTCTAAAAAGAAAGCATTTTGGGACCTGTTGCTAAAGTGGGTCAGAACATGATAGACAGGGAGGTATATTTTGGTATTATTGAGTATTTAACATTTGGTCCTATGATTATGCCTCCTTGGTACTCCTCGGACCACATTGGGCACCCCCCGCTCGTCTGCCAACGAAGGTGTCCATCAGGTTCTAGTGGGCCTAGCTGAAGAGGAACCCTCTTCCCCTGTTTTTAGGGGTTGCAACATCCTTGTCTGATAATGTACCCATAGGCTGAAGGCTACGTGAGATTCCAACTTGCTGCCTATCTTCTGTACACCGCTGAGAAAGGGTACAGACAGACTGTTTGTGCAATGAGGTTTGAGGTGAATGAGGACAAAAAAAAACAACAAAAAAAAACAGGGACACACGCATGAGTTACTTCCTTGTCCAGCCCAGTACGGAACCATGCCCAGGGCCCCGGGGTCATATACAACCCTTACGCTGGACTGGCATACGCCAGGCCAGCCCACTCCGCTTACGCTCACAGGGGGGGATGGCAACGCTACATGTCCCCTGTCTTTCCTGTAGTGATCTGCTCACAGGTCTAGTTGTCAGCATGCCACAGCCACTCCCTCACGGCTGGTTTACACCCACACCACACCCATCCAGCACACGAGTCACGGGACATGTGACCCTGCCAATGAAAAGGGACAGGTGCACGTGCTCAACGCCATTTCCACTCTCTATCTGGGTGCATCCGTGTGGTGTTAATGTAGGCATGAGGGCCTCGGCCCTGCAACATCACATTCTCCAGTACCGGAGGTGACATGATGGCGTCCGCAACACGATACCCAATCATACACAGTCCATGACTTTGTGACACAGACTTGGTGGCACCGGATACATTGCGGCCGGCACAGGCACACCGCCACGGGACGATGACTTTGGGTGCACTGAGGTAGGGGCACCTTAAGTGCTGGGTGGGTGTGCAGCCTGTGATGATGCCCCATCCCGGCCGTCCGGACTGCTCAGGATTTGTGTGCCCTGCTGGACCGCAGTGTAGGCCAGAGCCAACGGGCAGCACGGGCCTACCGCCACGTGGCGTCGCATCCCGGATCACAGAGTTAGTGGCACCTCAAGGGCTAAGCGGGTGTGCAGCCTGCGATGATGCCCGGTGCACTGGTATGTCCTCTGCCATGGCGAAATCAATACCCAGATTCATATGTGAGACCTGGTGGCTTGCGGAGCGGGGCTGCATGATGTGGAGGGTGCCATGTCCGTGGGCCCCGGGCATGTGGCTTGCAGCGGCACGTGGTGGGCCATCATTACTACACGCCAAGGGTTGAAGGTGAGCAGTGCGGCCTGGGTGCGCAGGGGCGGGCATGCACCGCTGGGTGGCGGGAGGGGCTGGGGTACATCTGCCTGGGTGCGCAGGGGCGGGCATGCACCGCTGGGCGGCAGGAGGGGCTGGGGTACATCTGCCTGGGTGCGCAGGGGCGGGCATGCACCGCTGGGTGGCGGGAGGGGCTGGGGTACATCTGCCTGGGTGCGCAGGGGCGGACACGCGATGATGCCTTGTGCAATTGTATGTACTTTGCCATTCATGTATCTGGACTCTGTTTCAGATGACGGATCTGTTTCAGATGTGTGACCTGGTGAACTGCACTACATACAGGCACGTGGTTGGAGACACACATGTGGCAGCAGGTGGGTAGTGTGCCCTGGGTGTGCATTGTGGGCACTCTCTCTCCCTGTCCATCTCTTCTGTTATCTGTGTCTCGCTCCCCCTCTCTGTCCGTCTTTCTCTCGCTCCCTCTCTTTCTCTCTCTCTCTCTCCTTCGCTCTCTCTCTGTCCTTTGATGTGCGCAAGACACACCTTCTCATCATGATTTTTGTCTTGCAGGCTGTGACCTACGGATTGTCCCGAGGGGAGCCGCCATGTGTCTTCATTTCTGTTCTGTGTTTCTTTGAATAAATTTTCATTTGTTACATCGAAGGTGGATGTGTGATGCTCATTTTTGTGACGACACATGCATGCCACCAAATGTGATTGTGCGACATCAGGCGGATTATTTGGTACATGATTCCGTGTAGTTGATGTGGCATGTCTTAGGCCGGGGGGGGATTCAGGGGGGGGGGGCCTGGGGTTGGTGGCGGTGGGTGTTGTGGCCGTGTTGGGGCTCCGAGCTGCATGATCAGTGGCTCCCTGGCATCTGTTGCCCTTCAGGTGTGGCTCTGGGCTGGGCTCCATTTTGTGGTGCAGGCTGTGGTCCGACTTTGCACCAGGTCAGAGCAGGTGTTAGTTTCCTGCTGCTAACGGGCCTTTTCGCCTGTTTTGTGGTCTTATCGCCGATCTGGCTGGTCGTTGTGAATGTTGCGAAGTGGTGTTTTTGCGGCTTTTTGCACGGGTACGCCTACTCTGCATCTCATTAGCGATAGTTGCGGGGGTCATCTGTGGCGATATTTTTTGCGGCTGCTATCGCGGGTAAACTGGTTTTATGGGCTGTTAACACCAGCTTGTGAATGGGGCGATAAATTTATCACCACTTTGGCTGCGCTAAAGTGCCGCTAACTCGGCGATTAGTCCTTGAGAATATGCCCCTATGTTTCTTGTTGTGTTTTCTATAGAGCAATCACAGTTCAGATTAAATCAATCGATGATGGAATATTGTGGGGTCATGTAAGTTATTCAACAAAGAACAAGTATCAATGCATTTAACTGTTTGCACTTGACATTGGCTTCTCTGTGGTCTTGGATATACTTAGTCTTTATTGGTTGTGTTTACTAATTTGTTACCAAACTGATAATGCCAGAAAATATCCGACTTTGAGGTGCCAGACTACAAACAATGAAACAAACATTGATAAACTTAAAAATGACATGCATTAAAACAACAAATACACTGTCACATAAATTTAATGACAGTGCAAAGTATCAACAATCAGATAAAAAGCTACATAAAAATAAATACAAAAGATTGACTTTAAAACCTTGAAAATTGATTAGATGTCATAAATCAGAAGAAAGTTGATATTATAGGCGGACACCAGCTGCACTGATCAATTCTCTTCTACACTCTGAAGGCGCCATTTCGGGATTACATACTTGGGATCTGAATATGAGAGGAGGGTTCTGGTGTTGCTAAAAGTTCAACCTACAGGGAAGTTCATGAAAAGTTTTCTAAATGACAAACACACAACTGTAAATTGTGTAGTCTCCTTCACAGGAAACCAACCTACCCTTATCAGAAATTGAAAAAGTGGCGGTTACTGGCAACCATCATCACTTTGTGTGTGAACCCAGGTACAAATGAGAGAAGGGGGAGGGGTTACTAATAAAAGTGGGACTCAAAATAGTTTAAAGTAGGGGTGTCTAATGTAGGCATAGGAAGCCGGGTGCATACCAGAGTCTGATGAGGACCTTTGGGAATATAAATGGGTTCCATTTGCATTCATTTAAAGTAAATTTATCTTATGTGGGTAGCCTGAAAATCTGGCATGGTTCTGGCTTTCTAAAAGTACACTGAATACCCCTAGTTTATTGTAAAAATGCGTTCTGGCTCCTTTTCTTTCAGTTTACACTAAGGACCAACTGATGATTATGAAAGAAGTGCAGTTCTTCCAAACTTAGATAGTGCAGAAATACAGTCATTGACATAAGCAGAAGATTTTTTTTATTTTTTTTTAATTTTATTTATTCCAGACAGAAACAGAGCATTACAGACAATCAATATCATCTCATGATGGTTTACATTATTTCAATTCCAATGCAAGTAGTCTAAACATAAAACATCATATTTACAGCTTAGTAATGACATGACCAGTTGATTACCCTATAAGTGTGGGCTAGTGTGACTTACATCTGCACTCGACCTAGTACGTTTATTCTGTAAATGGCTCTATTACCTAAGTACCGTGTCTCGACCTCAAATAGTCCACCTCTCTATTTGGCGATGAACCAGTTCCATCAGTTCAAGTGCTCATTTGTGTTGTTTGTAGGAACTGGACTAGTGGTTCCCAGAAATCTCGAGGTCCAGAAGCCTGTGGTAGTTCTTCTGCGTAAGTTTCCAGTGTCTTTCTGCAGTAAGTCATGTCTGTTAACCAGTCCTTAAGCCTGGGGGGTCGTTTACTGCCCCACCGCATCGCTATTCATCGTTTAGCAAGTAATAGTGCTACAGCTAAGAATTTTCGTCTCCTGACTTGTTTAAGTTTCCAAATCCCCAATAAGCAAATAACTGGTGTGTTTGGGATATGTTCGGCTAGCATAGTCGTCAGTGTGTCAGTAATATTCTGCCAGTATTGGAGAAGTTGGGGGCATGCCCACGCCATATGTAAGAAGTCCGCACTAGGTGCATGGCATCGTGCGCAGTTGTCGTCTGTTCTGAGGCCATATTTATGCAATTTTACCGGGGTGTAGTACGTCTGGTGTAGAAATTTAAAATGTATTATGCGTAAGTTGCAATTCGATGTGAGTAGGTGTAATTGTGTGCAACTATAATCCCAGTCGCGTTCGTCTATTGTTTCGCCTATTGTGTTTACCCATCGTTGGAGTGACATGTTGGGACCTTTCCTCTGCTCCTCTAGCGATGCATTATAGAGGCGTGTAACTAATTTTTGACGTGTGGGTGCTGTGAGTAGAATCTGTAGTGCATTAAGTTGTGGGGGTTCCTCCGGGAATGAGGTATATAGTTCTTTAATCGCCGTGCGCAGTCTCAAATAGGCAAATATTTTAAGGGGCGTTTGGTGTGCGCATAGTGACAGGTCGTTTCTCGATATAAACTGTTTATGCGGGAACATACTACCCATGTCCGTTAGTCCCATTTCTTCTAATAAATTAAACATTTTCTTTTCTTGTGTGACTGAAATTTGGGGATGATTAGCTGCAGGCATTGCTGGTGCGTACAATGGGAGTTTTTGTGCACGGTATGCAAGCGTGTACCATGCTCTGGACGTGCACTGTACTGTTTGTATCTTGTCTCTCGGTGTGTATCGTTGGGGATCTATAATATATGCTATCAGGGAGTCTGTGTGCACGCTGTCTTGCTCCGCTGCTATATGCGGAATATGTGCATGTGGGTGCAACCAATAATGCGCGTGTTGCACTTGTGCGCAATAAAAATATCATTGAAAATCCGGTGCTCCAAACCCTCCTTGATGGTATGGTCGTGTTAAGGTTTTCCAGCTGATTCTAGCATGTTTCCCTGCCCATGTCAAGCGTTGCAAAGCGGTTCGCAATTGTGAAAAAATCGCTTGTGTTAGCCAGATCGGTATATTCCAGAATAAATATAGAAATCTGGGTAATATTATCATTTTCTGTATGGCTATTCTATCAGCTAATGATAAAGGCATCTTAATCCACTTGTCCACCTGGTCCTCAAGTTTTGACAATGCTTTCCCATAATTTTCTCTAATCACTATTTCTGGATCCCGATGTATCCAGATTCCCAGGTATTTCACCGGGTCTGTATTCCATTTTAGTGGGTAATCAAGAGTTGGGTGTGGTGTGTTTGCTGTTAGTGGTATTACTACCGACTTATCCCAATTTATTTTGAGGCCTGAATAGGATTCGAATCTAATATATTCCCTAATAAGTGGATTGAGGTATGTATCTGGGTCTCGTGTGTATAACACCATGTCGTCGGCGTTCAAAGAAATACCAATGGGGCGGAGACTAAACTGTAAAGCGGAGTTGTAATGGTGTTGCCTAATTTTGCAGGCTAGAGGTTCTAGTATTAATGCAAATAGAATTGGGGAGAGTGGACAGCCTTGTCTCGTCCCGCGGCTTATTCCAATCGGGTCAGAGGTGACCCCATTTATTCGCACTCTGGCCTTGGGCTCAGTATATAGCAATTCTATCCAGCGTATAAATGGCTTGGGAAAACCCATTTTGCCAAGGACTGTGAACATGAATTTTCACTCCACTGAGTCAAACGCTTTCGCCGCGTCTAGTAAAGCCGTGGCTGCCGGTACGTCTGGGTCTAAGCTGTGATGCATTGCAAAGATTGTGCGTATGTTTTGTGATGTTGATCTGGTTGGAATGAACCCAGCTTGGTCCGGTAACACTAGGGAGCATAGAAGGGGTTGTATTCGTTTTGCTATTATTTTGGCCAAGATTTTAACATCTATGTTTATAAGAGATAATGGTCGATATGATTCGCATTTCGTTAAATCTTTATCAGGTTTGGGCAGTGCTATCAAGAGGGCTTCTCGTAGTGACATTGGAAGCCGACCTTCTTCGTAGGCTTCTTCATACATTTCGGCCAAATGGGGTATCAATAGGTCTCTGAATTCTTTATAAAATTCGCCTGGGAGGCCATCTAGTCCTGGTGCTTTGTTATTTGGAAGTGAATTAATTGCCTCTCGCAGTTCATCCTCTGTTATATGGTGGCTAAGGTATTCCCTGCGTTCATCGGACAACCAGGCTAGCGCAATGTCTTCTAGGTAGTCATAGATTCCTTCTGTAGAAACTACAGTTTGTGTGGTGTAAAGTTGTGCATAATATTTTGTGAAGCATTCTAGGATAGAGGGAGTGTCATATAATGGGGTATTGTGTTCATTTGTTATTTGTGTGATATATGAGGTGGTGTGCGCAGGTTTTATTTTAAATGCTAGGGCCCGTCCGGGTCGACCTCCCTCTCCATAATTCCTTGCTGTGTATCTACGCGAGATATATTTTATCTCGTCCTCTGCAAATTCATGAAATGTGTCTGTCTTTTCCCGTATATCTGCTAGCAGTTTAGGATCTTGTGTGGCTGCATATTCTGTCTCTAAGCATTGAATATCTCTTTCCACCATGTTGAGTTGTTGTTGGATGTCCTTAAGTATTCCTGCATGTTTACTGATGCAATGCCCACGTATAGTGACCTTAAAAGCCTCCCATAACGTACGTGTGCTGCTTACGGATCCCGTATTTTGGTGGAAATACTCCACGATAGCTTGGCGTAATTCACTACGAAATACCTGGTCTAAGAGTGCAGATTGTTGTAGTCTCCATGTGAATTGTCGTGGGGTATGTGTAGGGATAGCTAGTGTAAGACTTACCGGGGCGTGGTCGGACAGTGTTTTGGGTAGATGCTCCACTTCTTTCGTCCACGTGCTAACTTCTTGTGTGGTTAGCCAATAGTCTATCCGAGACCATGTGTTATGTGTTGATGATGTGCAAGTGCCGTCTCTACGTCCTGCATGTCTCAATCTCCAAACGTCTACCAAGGACCACTCATCCAGTCCCTCTCTGAGAGTCTTAGCTGCTTTCTTACCATATCTCTCATTTCCAGTTGATCTATCTAGAATGGGGTCTAGACAAGTGTTGAAGTCCCCTTCCCATATAATGGCCATGGGTTGTAGTTCGCGCAATTTAGACCTAATGTGCGCATAGAACGCTGGGTCATCAGTGTTTGGGCCGTATACTGTTACAATCGTGAGATTTGTGCCTCCAAAGTTGCCTCGTACTATGATAAATCTGCCCTGATCATCTTTAATAGTTGTTATAGGTGTAAAAGGGGTATTTCTTTTAATCAGTATCATAACACCTCTGGCATAGTTAGAATAGGAGGACGCCACACGGTATGTTGCCCATCTATGCCCTATGTTATTCTCCCTATGTTCTGTTAGATGAGTTTCTTGGATACAAGCAACATCCACTTTATGTCTATCTAGGTAGGCTAGCACTTTACGAATTTTCTGTGGGTTATGAAGCCTGCGTACGTTCCAGGTCAAGAGTGTCAGTTTTCGCACACATTTCTGCATTTCAACCATGTTGTGTGTTGTTGAAACTCCTTGTCTGCTGTTGCCCTGGGTGTAACATCGGGGCATATTGATGTTCGTCTGTTTGTCCGTCTCCGTCTGGTATTTTCTGGTTTCCACCCCTCCCGCCACCCTCCTCCCACTCCGCTAGTCCCATTTTAGCGGAGGCATCCCCAAATACACGTAACATAACTTTTAATCCCATCCCTCTTATACTAACTCAAAAAACAATTTGAACTATTGTGGTGTACACTAGGGGGCGGAAGTTGCCAGGCCCAGTATTCCCTCGTGGTATTATACAAGGGGGACGCCCTACTTAAACAGATTGTTGCACATTGAGCATCTAGTTCGTTACAGTACCATATCTTGCCCCATACCAGCTATATTGTTCATTTTATAGAATATGAACGTGTAATTGTCTTCCCATTTCACAGTCAGTGATACATTGTTAACTCTCCGTGTTTACTTATCTGTGTTTCAAACGCCGCTCTTCATCAGATAAGTGCCGGTGTTCACAGTTCCCATCTTTTTTGCAGAGAAGCGGGATGTTTTGCAATAGGTTGTTGGTCACTATGATCTGGTACCACCGTGGCATTTTGATAGCCAACGTCTCAACCTTTATTCCGTCGCCTCTCACTGACTGCATGGGGAAGCGTGCTTAGTCCTACCAAGTGCTAAAGGCAATGTCTATTACTCCACATCTGACAGTGTCGCTTGGTCCAATTGTCTGTCTCTTGGCGATCTCCGTCTCGTGCTTTGTGTCTGTTTCGACTGCAGGTATTTCATGAGCTCTTTAGGTACATTGTAAATTTTTGTTGATCCATCGTCAGTTACCTTTAGTCTAGCCGGATAGAGCATGGCATAAACAATCTTTAAATCCCGCAATTTTTGCTTTGCTGGTCCAAATTTCCTCCTCGCTTCTTGGACCGTTGGTGTGAAATCTGGATATAAAGCTATTTCCATGCCTTCGTGACGTAGATTTCCCAATTCTCGTGCTCTGCGAAGGGCCGCATCTCGGTCTCTATAATTGAGGAGCTTGGCAATTATGGGTCTCGGCCTGGTTCCCGGAGGTGGTTTGGGGGCCAAAGATCTATGCGCTCTCTCGATTATAAAAACGTCCGAGAAGGTATCTCTACCTAATAAGGTGATAAGCTGCTGCTCCACATATTTTTCCATTGGCCCTGTGTTGGTGGTTTCTGCTATTCCCATCAAGCGTAAGTTGCTTCTTCTAGACCTCGCTTCCAAATCTTCTGCTTTAGCCGACAGCGCCGCTAATTGTTTGTCCATTTTGTTCTGCTTAGTATCCAACTGGTTATTTGCATCCTCCACATCGGATATTCGGCATTCTGCCATATCTATTCTCTCTGTGTGGCGGTCCAGCCTTTCGGACATGCGGTCGACTCTGTGTGTTAGTGTGTCCAGCTTGCCATCTATGTTGGAGAGTGCAGTTTGGATTGTGGCAAACATGCCTTGTACGTCATCATTTGTTACGCCGTTGTTAGCCGTCGTAGCTGTTTGATGTTCTTCTGTGACGTTGTCTGGTAGTTTTTTGGACTGATCAAAAGTAAGTTTGGGTTGATTTTTATCTGGTTTCCCCATATTTCAGACGTTAGTCACCTCCTGATACAGTCTCTTAGATTCGTGAGGTTGGCACTGCACTGGGTGAGTCACTTAGCTTTGTCGCTGTCTGTGGGCACTCTCTGTCTTGTATTTTGGCGCACGGTGGGTATTTATTTGTTTGGCGCTCCAGTTAGACTGTGTTGTCGCTCTAGGCTCACATCAGCTTCGGGTCTTCTAATGTTATTAGTGCCGCATCTATACTCAGAATTTGGTATTGAGCGTTTCAGTTTGTTGGGCTTGCTTGTGGCAGTGTACTTACTCCTGTTCCGTGCCTGGCTGTGTATGGCTGTTATGTGGGCTCAGTGGGAGGATCCCGTCGGTGATTCTGATGTCGTACTTCTTACTCCCGGTGTGGTTCCCAGCACTGCACCCTTTCGCAAGTACAGTAGGTCTCAGCCGGTGGGTCGTCTATGTAGTGTAGGTCCCTCTGAACAGCAGGTTCACCTGGGTGTGCCCATGTATCATGTACTGTTCCCACTGGTGGCGGTCCCCGCTCCCGATATATTGATTCCTATTCCTTGATCTCCTCTGCGGGTTTGGCGAGTGAGGGTGGACCCCGTCCCGATGCTAGGATGCTCGTGAGGAGCCTTTGGGACCTCCTTTAGGCAGCTTCTTAGCCGAGGTTGTAGCAAATGGTGAGTGCGCCAACGCCGGCGCGCCAGGCTTGGAATTCAGCAGGCGACGATCCAGTTATGCCCTCCGCGCGCTCTTCTTTTGATGTGTCCACGACCCGATGATATAATTCGTAGACCGGTGGACAACGGGGGGCCCCACAGCAGCAGAACGCTTAGGTATGTGGACTGTATCGCTATTTCCAACCCCAAGCGCAGCACAATACTATAATGGCATAACGGCGAGTCTATCTGTGACGCAGTTTGTATTCGTGCGCAGTGATGTGCCAGCGCGTAGTAGTCTTTGCCGTTACTCACCTTCCGATTAGTATGCTGTTGTCCTTCCAGTCGGGGGTCTCAAGTCACTAAGTATGTCCCCCGTGGTTGTGCTGTGCCGAGGTTCCCGCCGCCCGCAAGGCTCCGGACCAGGCGCCCGGCTGTTACCCCTCCGGCCGACGTGCCGTACGTCTCGGAAACGCGAAACACTCCAGCTCGGCGTCCGGGTTGCGGTTGTGTGCGCTAGGCCACAGACATCTCCGCTTGCGATGCAGCGAATTCAGGGTGCGTTAGTACCGCTCAAGCGCTAGTTTTCAGCGATCGATGGTGTATAGTGGAGTGCTCTGTTTTTATGAGGTTTGTCAGCTCATTTGTGCGGGCTATTGTGATGTTTCTGCGGGCATCCGAGAGGAGCTCTTTCAGCTTGCGGCCATCTCGTAGCTCGGCTAGCTCCGCCCCGACATAAGCAGAAGATATTGTCATATTAGATCAAATATCTGTTGGGCTACAGGCATGCACAAGGCCATTGGTGGAGCTGATGCAATGGCACAGGAGCTCAGGTGGGAAGCTTAGCCCTAATCTGAATTAATCCTACTCATGTAGGATGAGACACTGTGTCATCCCTTGTTCCTGTGGTTGCAGGCTGGGTGTCAAACCAAACAGTGGGTAACTGTTCCAGAGTGGGCACAAAAGTTGTCCACAGAGAGAAAGAAAATGAGAGGGAAAAGACTAGGTCTACACCTCACAGACTAGAGGCAAGCACAAGTCTTGTCTCTTGTTGCCCTCACACATCCCAAGGGATGTCATGCTTCATCATGGTGCGTTGCTCCTCGTCGGGTCGGCGCTGCAATGCCCTACGGGTCCCCGCAGGGATCATAAATTAATGACCCACTCCTAATCAGGCCCTCTGACTTTACCAAACATTATGGCTTACTATCAGACCAACCGTCAGGTTTCAGACCAGGCAGAGGCAAAGAGTCTGCCATCATATCCATCTGGAATGATCTAAAACTCATAGGGGACAAAAATGGAGTTGTTGACTTGTTACTTCTTGATTTATCAGCTGCATTTGTCACTGCCCACCACCACATGCTACTGCAAAGACTCCACAACCTCGGAATCCATGAAAATGCTCTAAAATGGATTTCTTCTTATATCACAGATAGACAAAGTGTAGTCTACCAACCCCCTTTCACATCACCTCCTCTCACACAACACTGTGGCATTCCTCAGGGGTCCATCATTTCTCATCTATTATATTATTCAACATCTACCTAACCCCTTACTAAATCTGATTCAATCATGCATGCCTACCTGTTACAACTATGCAGATGACATCCAAATCATTTTAAAAAGGATAGTCCCGAAGACCTCTTCAATCCACAGCTCATTGGCCGCCTCCATGCCGTAAACACATGGCTGAATAACCATATAAAACTAAATACCAAAAATACTCAGATTATGACCTGTGGACAATGGCAAAAGTACCAGCCTACTGTCATATTGTCCAAGGAACTTCAATCCCCTCCAACAACATCAAGAGAAGTTAGAAACCTAGGAGTAACCATGGACTCTGACCTATCCTTGACACTCCATGCTAACAACATCAAAAAGAGTGCCTTCGACACAACAAAAGCACTACATTGCATCTTCCCATACCTTGCACACCAGCAAACACTGTAAGCCATCCTCACACTTGTAATCTCCAAGCTTGAATATGACAACAGACTATACCTTGGTTCACCCACACATCATACGAAAAATACAAATCACCAAAAATACTGCCGCAAGGCTCCTTCTTCACCTTTACCAAATAGAACGCATTACTACCGTTCTGCAATCGCTCCACTGGCTACCTATATCTAGAAGGGCAATGCTCAAGACACTCTACATTGTCCACAGAGCCTCCCAAGGACAAGGACCACCAGACCTACAAGTTACATTCAAGCAAAGCAGGTGCTGTATGTGGGGAAAGAAGCATTGACACCTGGAATGCTTAGACTGACTCTAGTTGTATCACCCCCTGTCCAAGTAAACATTTGAACCCTGACCCTGAGTGGCAGTGAGGTATGTTTTATAGAGTCACTCCACAAGATCAAATTGTCTCTTGTCATATCAGAGTAGGTCAGTGTGCTGTGCCGTTCATGTTTGTAGTGTCCCAGATCTTGTGAAATGTTAAGATCACTATAGTCAGACAGCTCTAGACCAGTCTGCTAGTCATGCAACTCTTGTGCAGGTCACTATAGTTATGCAGCTCTTGTTATACCTGATAAAGTTCTTGGCAAACCTGTGTCAGGTCACTCACTATAAGGGTGCCACTCGTAACACCTGTCTGAATGACAGGGTGGGACTGGGACAGAAGCCCAGATAGCAAACATAAAAGTGGCCCATTAGCAAATAAGATTGCTCAAAATGTGACCCACATTTGCAAATCAGTGCAGTTTTAAACATGCAAAGGCAAGCTGTATATGTGTTTTGCAAGATATGGGTGACTGCATGGATTTCAGCTTTGCTGCAGGCAATGTTTGTGGTAATACCATAGAAAATACTGGCCAACTGGACCATAAGACAAGCCCACAAACAGCCAAAAAAAAAACAGCCCACACGCTGACCTGCCAGATTTGCCCTTCGGGCACTGCCTGATTGCCCTGTAGGCCAGTCCGACCCTGAGCAAAAAGTGTATTACTGGGGCATTATGCAGATGGACCAGCACGTTGTTGACATGGGCATATTCTGTTTTGGTATTTGGTCTAGCGCTTTCAGTTTTGTGGTGACATTTGAGAATTCTATTGTGCTAACGACACAGGGCAAACCATTGTTGACAGCAGGAATAGTATGTGCTTGAAAGCAATGTCAGACCTGAGTCTATTTTGTGATTTTCTGGGATACTGTTTGTTTCTGAGGCGTTGAGATGCATTACGTTCTATCCAGTTTGGACCATGCTGCTGTCCCCACTGTAAAATGCATTATTTGCCACATTTGCTAAAGATTTCTTAGGAAAACCATAAGCACCCTGGAAAACAGTCTTTATCTTTTTTTATTTGTTTTTGACCATTGGCACTTGTCTTGTGTGATTCAAAGGGCTCTGTCTGCAAAACCTTTTCTTAACATTTCCTTCTGGAAGAGCCCTAACGTTAGCTTTCAAATAAATTCCAGTTTCTTCATTGTCACTGGCAAAGTGTGGTTTAACATTCACTGTTTGGCACAAATGTTCCTTGAAAAATACTTGTGCATTTTAAAGTAAGTAGTTTGCCAAAACATTTTCGGGAAGTTCCAAATTGAAAAACGTCCATCAAATGACCCAACAAAGAAATCTGTGAGTCATTTCATATTGTTATGTTATGCAGATTTGTAGAGCGTACTATCGCCCGAGAGGGTATTCTGATGGGGGCGCTTTTATTTCAACAAGTAGCTGAACCTGCTTTAAGTTGCTCTGTTTGACAAGACATGTACCAGAGGTTACCTCAATAAGAACTCTCTTTCTCAAAACTCATGTGGTCTTTGTACTGTATTGTAATTGTATTTATTATAGCGCTTACTACCCCTGGTGAGGCATTGAAGTGCTTAATGTCAAGTAGCAGGCTGCTCTGGAACCCAAGGTTATTGATTAATACATGGTTAGTAACTATGGTTGGTTATGGGGATTAGTTTTAAGCTCTCCAGGAAACAATTCCATGCCTTTTAAGGCACAATAAATTGACTGGAGTTAGGTGTGACACCTATTGGGGGCTATGAGAGTTCATGGAAAGGGATAGTCAGATGAACAGATAGCCTAGTTGAGATTAGATTATGGTTAGGTTGCAGGCACTTGGTTACAAAGAAGGAGAGGTCGTGATCTATGAAATTAGGTTTGGCTGATCAGCAGAAATACAATAAAATAGATTAAGACAGACAGGCATGAGACTTAACGTAGGCCATACTAAGACAGAAGCAGAGGGTGTGAGATATGAAGAGGGTCGTTCAAAAGAAAGAAGGAGCGATTGAAAGTTTTTCATGTAGGGTTTAGGAATGTGGTGTGAGGAGGATTTTTGACGTAGCTTGAAATCTCAGGT
This sequence comes from Calotriton arnoldi, assembly GCA_963921515.1. Classification (NCBI taxonomy): domain Eukaryota; kingdom Metazoa; phylum Chordata; class Amphibia; order Caudata; family Salamandridae; genus Calotriton; species Calotriton arnoldi. The sequence continues at coordinate 26,476 of CAWUFW010010592.1, read as the reverse complement.
TGTAAAATCGCAGAAAGAAATTATATTATTTGCTGTGAGATAGTGCCATGTCAAGTACTTTTGATAGGCACTATAATCGGGCAAAGGGCCTGTCCACCACCAGGATTGGTTGCATTCTCTCATAGATCTTTGTCAAGTTGGACTCAGCTTCTGTCAGGTGGACAAAGCAGCTGGACTTCTTTTTGCGTATCCTGTCTTTACGACGATGGTGAGACAGGGTATCCATTATGGTTGGGTTGGTAATAACCAGGTTTTAAGCATTCTTCTGAATTCCGTAGGGTTTTAAAAGTTATCATATTGTAAACATTATTACAATCTTACTGGCTTATCTTTAGTGTTGTGTCACTTAAGTGATTTTCTCTGTGTGCTTTTTAACAGCCCTGAAGAAGTCTTCGGATTGTGGGATGAAACGCGTTGGTTGTAGTCTCTGATGAGGAAAGAAATTAAGAAATAGAAATAACGGAAAGAATATACAGGATGCCTTGTCGTCTCTTTTTGACTTCAAATTTTTAATACTCGCATTATGTCCTCTTGATTTAAAAAAAAGTTTCCTCATTTATAGAGGTGGAAATGAAGGGACACGAGTGACTGGGGTTTTATAGAACTACTAGTCTATTCAACAGTGCTCCTCTACCTTGCAACTTGAATTATTACAATCCCATTGGACTTACAATGCAAGATTTAAAAAATCCCAAGAGGCAAAAGAGCTTGATTTGACGAGGCTTTGCGTGGTTACCTCTTACCACTTGTACCAAAGAATTTGTTAGTGCTGATTCCTTGCATTGTCCTGTAAAGAGTTGTTAAAGCCCTGCACTGTCATGTTACTGTCACTTCTCTCGCCTCCAGTGACAGTGCAGTGGCTGTCGTTAGTGCCAGGGAAGCTTCAGAAGTGACCTGGGTTGCTCGGGCTAGGTGGGACTGACCACAGGATGGCCCCCATTTCTTAGCTTGCATTAGGGTCCATGGTAACTGTGCCACTGGGCATGTATTATCAATTGTATATTCATAACATCAGGATAAACAAATAAAGATTAATTAAAAAAGTTGAAATTAAAAAGAAAACAAGGCGATTGTCTTCAGTAAAACAAGGAAAAGAGTGAATCATCGCTGATAAAAGATGAGCTCCGTACTGAAGATTATTAAGTATGACAGGTATTTAAGAGAATATTTCAGCTTGATCCTTAACTGGAATATGTTCACACAACTTGACAGTGTGCTCTATGGTGTGGAACATACACAATTCATTACTGTAGTATCTGCAACTTGCTTTAGCCATGTTTGATTGCTCATGCTAACATTGCTCACAAGAAGTGTCAATCTTTGATGTTGAGCTGTCTTCACCCATAGGTTCCTGAGGCAAGAGAATGAAGAATAGCTTTGACAGCCAAAATGTCAGCATATTATTGTTAAAGATACACAAATGATGGGCGGAATGCAGAACTAATCAAACATTCACCCCCAGTCAGGAGATCTGGGTTAAATCCATCGTTCTTTTACTCACCATGCCATGCCACCCCAGCCATATGCAAATCAGTCTTGACCCTGCTCCCCCATGGGAACAGTCCAGCTTGAACTGCCAAGCCAGGTCCTCACTGGACCAGAAACAAGCATCCTGGGACTGGTTTTGGGGCATCACCCCTCATCAGCCAGGCCAGCTTGAATCCAGCGGCACAGTGAGCCCGAGACCTACGTCTGGGCATACCCAGCACACTTAGGTTGAGAAAGCAAAAGACACACAGATGTCACATTATTGTTGTCATTTGACGGGCACTTTGCTTGTTCCCATGAGCTGAGCCTAGATACCTGCTTGTATTTTTTTAAGACTCAATCACAGGACCATATCCAAAATATACAAGAATAGGTACATTCATTTCTGCTTTGCGTCAATCAGGAAGCTTGCACCATTCATCCCTGCTAGGGGAAATTCTGGCCAGTTGGCTTTGTGATCCGCAAACTATTCATTTTTTTGTTTGTTAATAAACTCTTTTGGACTTTGATTGACATGTGAGAATATTATTTTTTTACTAATGGAAAATGGGAACTAACTCAAGTGCTTTGTTCTAAAATTAGGTGCCAGAATAGAATAGCCCCAAGAAAGATATATTAAAGGGTAAGACAATACATTCATCTTATGTGGGGTCAAATGTTTTCTCCTCTGTGTCTGGAACTTTTTGCAGTTGCTGAAGGCAACATTTGGAACTGGTTCTTGTGGATTTGACTCACTACTTCTGGGAATGACTGGCAAACAACACACCGGCAAATCATTTCAACTTGGTGCGCACTACAGTCTGCAAAAAGATACTATAAGGGCAATATTAAGTAAAGACTTAAAAAATAGAAAACTAATTTGTAGCCAGTGCAAAAACATTCTCTTGGAACTAGATTTGCAATATGCAGGCACCTGGGGAAACAACAGAAAAGAAGCATAAAATCAGGTGAGTGGTAAAAAACACAAGTTCCGTAATGACTTCAAATATGTAAAAAATACCAGATATTCACACTTGCTCATCCCAATGTAATGCAAACCTATTGCAAAATCTCAGTGATCCTGTAGAGTGTTAGTTTTGCATTAACTTTAACATTTGATGCATACTAATCTGAGCTAGTGCAGGAGCTTAGGTGGGTCTGAACTATGAGGACTGGATGCGCCCAGGAACACCTGTCTGACAATCTTGCTGGTTGTCTCGGCAGGAAAGATAAAATCGTTGATATTGGTGGAAAAAACTTTAAGGCCCTGATTACAAGTGGGCTGGTAAATTCTGACCCATGCATAAACCCCATGTTTACGCACGGGTCAGAATTTCCAGTTTGGCTGTATTTAACACATCCAATAATTATCGGATGCGTTAAAATACCTCAGCTGTCGTTAAATTTAACAGTGGAAATTTTACAGTATTTACCACACCATGCAAAATCTGCACGTTATTCCCCACAAACTCATGATAGGTCATATTTATCACACACAAAAAACAATGTACCCTGTGGTATAGCTATTAATCATGTACGATAAATAACACCTAAACTCGTAATCAGGGACTTGGGGGCTGATTACGATGGTGGACGGACTTCAGTCCGTCCGCCATCATTTTGTATTTGGGACCGCCCGCCTACAAGGTGCCAGTCCCACAGTATGAATTACGATGCGACCGCCACCAAGGCGGTCCCATGGGCTAAGTTTTGCGGTGCACAGACAGAATATCGATGTTGGAATATCGATGTGCCAGAATATCGAGTTTTTAATATCGAGGTGGCACAAGATCGACATGCAAGAATATCGTTGACCAGAATATCGACATGAAGGTAAGAAATATCGGTTTTTTTAATATCGAAGTTAGTAATATCGTTAGTAAAAATATCGTTGTTAATAATATCAACATTTATTTTAGCGTTTTGTATTTTACTATGTGTGTTTAAAGTATGTGATGTAATTATTTTGTATAAGTATAGCTTATTTTTTAATGTATGTGGGAAATTTTTAGAAGTAATTAATTTTATGTTAATTAATTTTTGTGTATTTTAGTTCCGTAGCGGGTTGTGGGTTTATATGGGAATAGGGTGGGAAGTAATTGAATTAGAATACATTTATTAATAAATTTGAGAAGTTATTAATTTTTTAGAAATTACATTTTGCATTTTAGTTCCGTAGCGGGTTGTGGGTTTATAGGGGAATAGGGTGGGAAGTAATTTAATTATAATTAATTAATTCATATTTTTTATTAATTAATATTTATGTATTTAATATGTTATATTGTTAATTGTGATAATTTAATTATTAATTAGTTATTAATTGGTTATTAATTCTTAATAATTAATTGGTTAATATGTTAATTGTGTCATTTTTTTAGGAGCGGGTTGTGGGTTTATAGGGGAATAGGGTGGCAAGTAAATTAATTATAATTAATTAATTAATATTTTTAATTAATTAACATTTATGTATTTCATATTTTATATTGTTAATTGTGATAATTAATTTGTTATTAATTAGTTATTGATTGGTTCTTAATTATTAATAATTAATCGGTAAATATGTTGTGTTATTTTTTTAGGAGTGGGTTGTGAGTTTATAGGGGAGTAGGGTGGGAAGTAATTCAATTATAATTAATTAATTAATAATTTGTATTAATTAATATTTATGTATTTAATATTTTATATTGTTAAATGTGGTTATTAATTTGTTATTAATTAGTTATAAATTGGTCATTAATAATTATTAGTTAATTATTAATTATGTTAATTGTGTCTTTTTTTTAAGAGCATGTTGTGGGATGATAGGGGAGTAGGGTGGGAGGTAATTATATTTTAATATTTTTAAAAATATTTTTTATATATTATTTATTTAATTTTATTTAATAGTGTTAATTCTGTGAATTAATTTATTACTGATTGTTTTTAATTTGCTTGTTAATTGTTATTAGTTAATTAATTAATTGTTAATTTATTTATTTTTTTTAGTTCAAAATATTTTATTGAATTTTCATAATAAACAAGTAACAGACATTACAGAAAATAATATTCTAAATCGAAAATACCTAGTTATAGTAAGAAAGATAAACAGGCATATCAATTGGATTACATTAGGTAAGATAAAATAATTATTCTTAGGGAACATAAAAAGGAGAGGAAGGAAAGGGATCAATAATGATTCAAATTACATTGTCTATAAATAGAGCTACAATATGAATCAGTAAATATACTATATGATCAATAAAAAGCTAAATTAGTTATACATAAACCGTTTAAGAAGATATATATACATCAACAGGAATCCAAAAAGCATGAAAAGAGTTGGAGTTATGGTTGAGCCCAGTCAAGGACAATTGAGCTCCTTTTCTTGTAAAAATAACCCATGACCACCAAGCATGTACTGATAATAGCGAGACATCTTTCCAGCAAAATGTAATAGATTTCAAAGCAGCTGATATTAGGAAATTAAAAAGTTTACCTTCTAAGTCATTTAAACTATGTGAAAGAAGAGCAGATTTGCAAATTAACATATTGTAAGAAACATCCTCATGAATATTTAATATCTTTTTTATAATATCCCAAACATCAGTCCAAAATTTTAAAATTAAAGGGCATTTAAAAAGCATATGCTGTAATGTACCAGGGTGTGATTTACAGTGCCAACAAGAAGCAGATTGAAGAAGTTTAGCTTGGAAAAGACGTAATGGAGTCCATAAACAATTAAATAAGATATATGAGTTGGTTTGATAAAGTGAAACAGGCAGCCAACCAGAAATACTATTAAGCCAAATATCCTTCCATATATCAATGGATAGTGAAAGTGAAAGTTCATTATTCCAAAATACTGAAAGCAAAGTAATGTTGCTGCCTAGAGAATTAGATAATTTTTTATATAAAATAGAAACACCATGTGCTGAAGTAGAGACAGTTTGAATGTAAATTGATAAATCAGCTTTAACATTAGAGGGAATATCTTGAGGAAAAGAATCTAAAATGGAATTACATAAATGTTCATATTTAGAAAAATCAGCTTGAGGTAAATTAAATCTTGTTCGTAAAAACTCAAATGATAAAAAAGCATTGTTTGAATATATATCTTTAAGATAAAAAATACCAGCATTAATCCATGAATACCAGTAACTAACATTCCTATTCAGCTTGATAACATTGCTATACCATAGTGACATGTCTTCAGTAATAGACATAGGAGATAGAAAAATTGAATCTATATCATTAAAAATCATTTTAGTGGACTTTAGTATAACGGATTTATGCAAAACTGATGACCTATTAGACATAGTTAACAAAGTGGGGAGTGGAAATGGATTTACCAATGATTTCTCAATATCAAGCCAAATAGGAGAATTGTTTAAACAGGATTGATCAAACCATATGGAACTTTGCTTTAAAATAAAGGCTTTGTGGTAGAGGAAAAATCTGGTAATCCAAACCCAGCATTACATTTAGGCATTTTTAATTTTTTATAACTGATACGGGGCGGTTTACAGTTCCAAAGAAATCTGGATAAAATTCTATCAACATCTTTGTAAAACTTTAGTGAAAATTGAGTAGGAATCATGGCGAGGGTGTAGAAAATTTTTGGAGCAATTGTCATTTTAACGGAATCCATTCTACCCCACCATGAAAGATGTAATGAAGACCATTTAGACACTTTATCTTTTATATAATTTAAAATAAAGTTACAGTTAAATGTTATTGTTGATTTTATAGAGGATGAGAATAAAATCCCAAGGTATTTCAATTTATCCTTTTGCCAAATAATATCAGTCATAGGTATCATATCAGGGGTACAGTAAATGTTCAAGGGAAAAAATTCAGTTTTGTTAGTATTTAATTTATATCCAGAGACTGTAGAATATTTTTTGATAATCTCTAATAGGGAAGGGAATGAGATTATAGGGTCACTAATAAATAGGAGTACATCATCTGCATAAGCTAAAGTTTTTATAGTAACATCTTTAATATTAATTCCTTTAATATCATCACATTTTCGTATAGCATTGAGAAATGGTTCAATACCAATAAGGAATAAAAGTGGGGAAAGAGGACAACCTTGTCTTGTACCTCTAAAAAGTGAAAATTGATTTGAGATTTGGCCATTGATAAATAAACGAGCAGTAGGGGCATAATACAGAGCAGAAATCATGCGAATAAATGCCTCACCAAAATTAAATGACAATAAGGTATTAAATAAGAATTGCCAATGAATTTTATCAAAAGCTTTCTCAGCGTCTAAGGCCAGTATTCCTGAGGGTAAAGTTAAATTGGGAGCTTGTTCAATAACATGTAGCAAGGCTCTTGTATTGTTTGCAGAGTACCTGTTTTTCATAAAGCCAGATTGATCTGAGTGTATAATAGAATGCATTACAGGAGCTAATCTAGATGCCAATATTTTAGCATATAATTTACAATCTTGATTAATTAGAGATATAGGCCGGTAATTTGACACAATGGTGGGGTCTTTATCTGGCTTGGGAAGCACGACAATTAAAGCCTCAGTAAAAGAGCCTGAAGTAATTCCTGAAGAACCAAAAGAGGTAAAAAGTTGAAATAAAAAGGGCAAAAGTTGTACTTGAAATTCCTTATAAAACTCAGCCGAGATACCATCTGGACCAGGAGACTTATTTTTTTTAAGAGATTTTATGGCTAACAAAATTTCATCTGTAGTGATGGGAGAATCTAACCCTATTTTATCTGATTGAGAGATGCAGGATAAACCACATGTAGTTAAAAAGGAATCAATTAAAGAGGCATCCTGAAAATCAGGCTTGTTATATAGATTCGAGTAAAAATCCAGAAATTCATTAACAATATCATTGTGAGATAAAGCAATTTTGCCACTAGGTCCATGAATAGAGTTTATTTGAGATTTGCTCTTTTTTATACGTAAATAATTGGCTAGGAGTTTCCCAGATCTATTGGCATTAAAACGAAATTTGGCTTTAGAGTTAGAAATCTGAATGCCAGCTCTTCTGCTAAGTATTGAATTAAATTCATACCGAAGCTTTTGCAGTTTAAGTCTATATTGAGGATCATTAGACGTTATGAAAAGTCTCTCAAATTTCACAATTTGTTTTTCTATATTTTTAATATTACTATTGAAGGATTTATTTTCATAAGCCATGATGGAAATAGTTACACCTCTAAGGTATGCTTTAAAAGCATCCCATCTATTAACCATAGAAGTGGTACCTTCAGGATTAAGTAGGAAATAATCTTGAATTGCAGTTAAGAGTTTTGGTTTATTACGTTCATTAAGAACAATATCAGTATTCATTCGCCATCTGGATTTATTTGTAAAAGATGAATTCAAGTTCAAAACAAAAGAAATTAAAGCATGATCAGAGATATCAATGTTGCCAATGTTGGGAGAACTCACGGATTGAATTAATTGTCTAGAGACCAATAAATAATCAATTCTAGAATGAGAATTATGAGGGTTTGAAAAGAATGTAAAACTTTTTTCTGTAGGGAAATGTAGGCGCCATATATCAACTAATTTAGTGGTTTGAATAAATAATCTGAAAGCATGAAAAACCTTAGGAGGGTGAAATTTAGTACAGGATAATCTATCTAATAGAGGATCAGCTATGACATTAAAATCGCCTCCTACAATTAACGGAGCTGTACCCAATTTCAAGACCTCAGTAGTAAGGTTAGACCAAAAAAGAGGGTCATCCGCCGTAGGGCCGTAAACATTGAGTAAAAAGATGACTGAATCATGTATTTTAATTTTAACTATAATATATCTCCCCTCAGCATCTGAAGTTTTATTCAGAATTTGGCAGTGTAGTTTTTTTGCAAAAAAGATAGCAACCCCATTTTTTTTTCCATTAGCAGGAGATGAAACAATAGTACCAACCCATTTTTTCTTCATATAATCTAAGATTTTATCATCTATATGAGTCTCCTGAATAAAACAAATATCAGCCTTGCAACTACCTAGATAATCTAAAATTTTTGTGCGTTTAACTGGATGACGCAAACCTTTAACATTTAATGAAACTACTTTAATATTATGTAAGCTAGCCATAATGAGAGAGAGAAAGAAAAAGGATAAAGAGGAGGATAGTGAAAAATACAAAGAGGTTGTGAGAAAGTAGTAGCTCTAGAACATGGAAGATGAAAGGGAAAAAATAAAACATGGAAAAAAGACAAACAGAATACATTAATATCAGGAGTGAAACGCACACATGCTCAACAAGCATGACCGATACCGTTGGAGCCCGATGAAGAATAACTCAGTAATTTGTCAAAAAGTACATGACTGGAAATAGTCAAGTAGTATATTCATGAGTATCCATTAAAGGCTGTGACTGTAGATCCAGAAATTGTTTCAGTTCTTGAGGACGCTGAAAGGATTTCGAAAAGTTATCTTTCCAAATACGCATTGTTGAGGGATCAAAAAGACCATACTTGAAACCAAGACTTCTTAATTGAGGACGAAGAGCAGTGAATTCTTTGCGAACAGAAACAGTCTCTTTGGCGAAATCTTGATGGATAAATATTTTATTCCCATTGACCATCAACGAAGGAATTTCTCTTGCTGCTTTCCTAATCAAAACCAAATGGTGATGACGGAGAACTTTAAAGATCATTTGTCGAGGTTTGGTGTGTTGAGGGTTGCGGTGAGAAGGAATCCTGTGAGCCTTATCAATTTCAAATTTTTCTGGAAAACTGATTTTCAACAGGCCAGGAATCAAAGTTTCCAGATATAATCTGCAGTTGGCCCCTTCAACATCTTCTGGTAGATTGAAAATGCGTAGATTATATTGTCTATTGCGGTTTTCCATATCTAAAAGGAGTGTAGACATAGGTGATATTTTCGCCATAAGTGGAGTAAAAGCATCTATTTTAACCTTATTATCCTGTATCTTAATTGAGTTGTCAGAAATTTTCATTGATAAGCAAGCCATTTCTTTGCGTACATTTTTAATCTCTGACGCAATGGTATCGGTATTAACACGAAGTGCTTGAATTTCTTCTAAAATTAAAGATAAGGAAGGTTCAGATGATTCCACCGCTTTTGATTTGATAGGTGGAGGTGAAACCTGCTGTCTCCTTTTATTATGTAGAGAATTTTTATTTTCCATTTTGACGTAAAAAGGAACCAATTTGTAGTTAAATATAATGTTTGTAGGAAGGTATAATAATCTTGGTGTTCAAATCCTTCAAAAAACTGGTGCAGCAGCTAAAATGGTCTGTGGGAGTGGCTAGGCCCAAGCCAGGCCCTTTCTTAGGTGCTTACTCCGCCCCCCTGACAGACAAGCCTGGCAGTACCTGAAGGCAGACTGGGAGCAGGAGCCTTATTGAAGAAAACACCACTTCCGTCGTCCAGAGGCACTAAAAACGACCCACAGCACAGGTACCAGCTTTACTGCTTCAGCGACCTCTTTATAGCCATATTCTGACTAAAATTTCGTCGTTTTTTACGAAAAACGGGCGAAAACGCGGAGGAGCTCACCGGGAGGCGGCCATCTTGTTTTGCGCGCTCGCGCGAGTCCCTTGTTAATTTATTTTAATTGTGTTATATTTTACAACATTGGTGGGGTTATTTATAGGGGAATATGGTGGGAGGTAAATTATTTTTAATTAGTTAATTATTTGTTAATTAATGTTCATTATTTTGCTGGAGTGGGAATAGTAAATTATTCCTCTCCGCTATCCAACACTTTCCCTACTGTTGCACTTGCTGGAGTGGGAATAGTAATTTTATCCCCTCCGCTATCCAACACTTTCCCTACTGTTGCACTTGCTGGAGTGGGAATAGTAAATTATTCCCCTCCGCTATCCAACACTTTCCTACTGTTGCACTTGCTGGAGTGGGAATAGTAATTTTAACCCCTCCGCTATCCAACACTTTCCCTACTGTTGCACTCGCTGGAGTGGGAATAGTAATTTTATCCCCTCCGCTATCCAACACTTTCCCTACTGTTGCACTATCTGGAGTGGGAATAGCAATTTTATTCCCTCCGCTATCCAACACTTTCCCTACTGTTGCACTTGCTGGAGTGGGAATAGTAACTTATTCCCCTCCGCTATCCAACACTTTCCCTACTGTTGCACTTGCTGTAGTGGGAATAGTAAATTATTCCCCTCCGCTATCAAACACTTTCATACTGTTGCACTTGCTGGAGTGGGAATAGTAATTTTTACCCCTCCGCTATCCAACACTTTTCCTACTGTTGCACTCGCTGGAGTGGGAATAGTAATTTTATCTCCTCCGCTATCCAACAATTTCCATACTGTTGCACTATCTGGAGTGGGAATAGTAATTTTATCCACTCCGCTATCCAACACTATCCCTACTGTTGCACTCTCTGGATGGGAATAGAAAATTTTAACCCCTCCGCTATCCAACACTTTCTCTATTGTTGCACTCGCTGGAGTTGGAATAGTAATTTTATTCCCTCCGCTATCCAATACTTTCCCTACTGTTGCACTATCTGGAGTGGGAATACTAATTTTATCACCTCTGCTATCCAACACTTTCCCTACTGTTGCACTCATTGGAGTGGGAATAGTAATTTTATCCCCTCCGCTATCCAACACTTTCACTACTGTTGCACTCTCTGGAGTGGGAATAGTAAATTATTCCCCTACGCTATCCAACACTTTCCCTACTGTTGCACTTGCTGGAGTGGGAATAGTAATTTTACCCCTCCGCTATCCAACACTTTCCCTACTGTTGCACTCGCTGGAGTGGGAATAGTAATTTTATCCCCTCCGCTATCCAACACTTGCCCTACTGTTGCACTCGCTGGAGTGGGAATAGTAATTTTATTCCCTCCGCTATCCAACACTTTCCCTACTTTTGCACTTCCTGGAGTGGGAATAGTAATTTTATCCCCTACGCTATCCAACATTTTCCCTACTGTTTCAGTTAATGTAGTGTAAAATGTTGTTTAAAAATTAAAAAACTATTTTAATATTTTAATTTATTATATATATATTTTATTTTTATGTTTATGTTATAGGTGTATGTATATATATATATATGTATTTATAATTTGTATTATGTTTCTAACATTTTATAATTTATTATAATAATTATTTATTAATATTATTAAGTAAATATATATATATATATAATTTTTATATATGTATGTTTAATTTATTTTTACATGACATTTATTATTTATTATTTTTAAAAAATAAAAAAATGCTAACTGTTTTTATTAATTATATGTATTATTGAATTTATTTAAAATTATTTATTAGAGATTTTTTTAAAACGATATTTTGAACAACGATATTTTTAACAACAATATTTTTAAAGATAGGATGACGATATTCTTGACATCGATATTTTGAACACGATATTTGTGTAGGTCGATATTCCTGTCGTCGATATTCTGTCAGTGATCCACGTTTTGCATTGCGGCGGGTGCTGCTGGCTGCAGCACCCGCCGCAATGCAAAAAAGGGACAATTTACATATCCCTGCACTAAGTGGGTGGCACCATGCGGTGCCTGCCACATGGTGCAGGGATATGTAGAGGGGCACCATAGCTGCCCCCCAGGTCCTGTGTCTGGGGGCCAGGGGGAAAGGGGGTCCGCTACGGGACCCCAATGTCCCTTTCCGCCTGCCTGTTCATGGCGGGTTAACCGCCATGAACAGGCAGACGGAAAGGGACATCGTAATCCCTACGGCCGTGCCTGGTAGGCATCGCCACCATTGTAGGGACTACGAGCCCCTCTGCCGCACTGGCGGGCTCAAGGAGCCCGTCGGATGCGTGGCGGTCGGTCTTTACGATCGCCACACATCCGCCCGCCATTATAATATGGCGGGCGGTAAAGTTGTTTACGATGGCGGGGAGACCGCCACCAACAGCCTGTCGGTGGCGGTCTCCCCGTCATCGAAATTGGGCCCTAAGTGTTTTCTGTAGAAGAATTTATTGAAGATAATTGTGTAAAATCTGAATGTGAGCTCCTGAAACAGGGAAAATTGAGTTACTGAAACACATAGAGCATTGTGCAGAAATCGTACATAAGAGAATTATAACATGAAGCAAGAAGTTAGTAAAAATGTACAATGAAATAAAAATGAAGAAATATCCTTGCTCTTTAAACGGAACATGAGTTCCATAGTTTGATATGCGCTCTGTCAGTTTGGATATAAGAAGTGCACCAAAAAGCATAAATAAGCAAGTTTAAAGTTGAGCACAACGGTTTGTATATTTTTTTGTAATATTACTCTGTTGCACACTAATTGACTGTGTGCTAAGATTGTTTTTAAAACGTATCATGGAAAAAGAGATAAGACTTTGAAGTTTGTGTATGGTTCTGAGGCTCCTTGTATATAGCGAAAATAATATACATTTCTTATGTTGTTAATAGATTTGAATATGAAGGGTTTTACATCTGTATAGCCTTCCACGAAGGACCTATAGCAGATTTCAATAAATGAAATCCTCTGATTCTAAAAAGAAAAATCAATTTTAACTAAAATGTAATCATGGACAATTGGGTGATGAGTGAGGTGAATATTTATCAATATTGGTGCTCAGAATGCCTTGGAAATTACTCACAGTTGGCGTCACTTATTGATTTACCTTATTTTTTCCCTCTTATTGCCTGATTATGAGTGTGCTGAAGAGGCGTAAGGAATTTTCTGGACCCAATAAAATCCAAAAACCTTAGGATTTTGTATTTATCAGGTGTGATGAATTCAGTCTATTCAGAGTTTTTACTTGGTAATGGGAAATAACATGTGGGTTTTGGTGTTTACCACACAAAAATACGTATTATTATTATTATTATTATTATTTAATTCTTGTAAAGTGCATGGCTACCCAGAGGGTTTCCCAGCGCTAGGCAGTGGGCAAGACAGCTTAGAAAGAGAGCTCAGAATAGCCAGGTTTTCAGCTCCTTCTGGAAGGTGAGCAGAGAGGTGCAGCATCGCAGATATTCCGGGAGCACGTTCCATACCTTTGGTCCCAAAAGAGCAAAATAGCGACCGCCCATCAGGGTGCGCCTGACTCTAGGAACAGTAAACAGAGATTGATTGCTGGAACGTAGAGTACGGGGGGGTGGTAGGGAGAGGCAAAGTTTTGCAAGGTTAGGGGTGAACTATAGCTCTAGATGTCTTTGCCCATCCATGTTTTTTTCCCGTTTTAAGGGGTCTATTACGATGGCGGGCGGACTGTGTCCGCCCGCCACCGCAACGGCAAACGGGACCGCCTGCAAGAGGTGCGGCGGTCCCGCAATGGCAATTAGGATGCCACCGCCACGGTGGCGGTGGCATCCCGCATATATTGCATTGCGGCGGGCGGTGCTGTAAGCAGCACCCGTCACAATGCAATATATGCATGTACAACGTGACTGGCACCTTGTCCATGCCAATGTTAGGGGTACCATAGGTACCCTCCAAGTGCAGCCCCACACCACCCGACCCCCCTGGGGGCCCGCAACAGGCCCCCGAAGCGAAAACTGCATGCCTTTCCATGGCGAACTCTCCGCCATGGAAAGGCATTGAAAATGCCACATGCTAATATGGATGGCGGTGCCTGCAAGGCACCGCTACCATATTATGGGCCTTTTCCGCCTTTTCCGCCCAGTAGGCAATCGGGACGATTGCCTACCGGCGGAAAAGCGGTGGACGGTCTTTCCATCCGCCGCGGTACCCCCCGCCATGCTAATGTGGTGGGGGTAAAAGGCCGTCCGGTGGGGTGTGTTGGCAGGCGGATCGCCACCGCCGGTCGGCCGGTGGCGGTCTGCCCGCCATGCTAATGGGCCCCTAAATTCTGACAGGTTGGACCTGCTAAAATTTATCGGCGACATGGACTTTATCACATCCAATAATCAGCTTGTGCTATACAATTCGAACAACTTGGCACCAACACCTGTAAAAAGAGGAATTTGCGCTAAGGGTTTGAATTTACCTTGCCCATTGTAATTAGGCCTTTAGTCTCCTCGTGTTCTGACATCCTGCTGAGACATCTCCGGAAATCTAACCAGGTTAAGCTTCCTTTCATGCTGATACCCCAAATGAACAATATGTGGATGCCGGTCCCATTTCTCATGGTCTGGTTGCTGCACTGTCTGGAAGGTGACTGTGCTAAATAGGTAGTATGAGCATGAATTCTGGTACTTGTTCATTTCACTTTAGAGAATGATTTACAACTCTAAAATGTGTCTTTTGTAATTGCATTCTATTTACAGAGGGGTCTAACACAGACTTTAGTCTGCACCTTATTGGGAGGTAGGTACACAAATCACCACCCTGTGGTTGTAAATTCTACATCCCAATTCACAAAAAAGGATATCGGAAAATTAGGATCAGAAAAAGTGCATATAGTGGTGGTTTTTAAACACTTATTGAGAGAGGTGTTTGGAAGTGACTTCCCAGTAGTACTAAAAGAGCACCTACAAACTTGAAGATTTGTGGGTATTCATAAGTCGCAAGTACTTTCGCCTGAAAACTAACCCAAATTTACCCTTGTGAAAAGAAGAAAGTTGTGCTTTTTCAGCATGGAAAAAAGGACTAGACCAAGACCACGCCACGTTTAATGCGGAAGACGGGAAAAGGGGGTTTCTACAGGGAAAATTATTTTATTAATGCAAATACCATTAAAGTCTAAAATCTAGCAGGGATATGCGAAGATTTTTTCTTGTGAACGTTCACAAAAACTACATACAATAAATGAGGAATGTGAAATTGTAAAATAGTTGGACTTCTGCGTGTAAACTGGTATTTTGGTGCTCTTTTTTGTGCATGTCGCCACTCACCTACTAAACCTAAGCACAAATGCACTCACATGCAAACTGCATGCAAAGTGCCAATTCAACATGGTTTTTGCAGTACTCGTGAAAAAAACATTACCAAGATATGTACTCGCATACAAAATTCTTGCAAATTACTGGGGCCTACTAACACTCAGGAGAACAAGCATTTGCAATGCAATAGGTCTCGCATTTGCGAGAGATTGAGCTACTGGAATTATAAATGACAATGCCTTTTATTTATTTGTTTTGAAAACCTGCAAGCGGTGCGTAAACACGCACTTTGTATTTATAGTCCTTGCTTACGAGAAGCAAGGATGGCAGTAAAAGCGACACAGTTACTGCCAGCCTTGCTTCTTGTAAGCAATGACTATATGTACAAAGTGCGTGTTTACGCACAATGCCAATAGCTCAAACTCTCGCAAATGCGAGACCTATTGCATTGTAAATGCTTTTTTCAAAATGTTTTGAGAAATAAGCAAGTGAACTCCTACGTACTTGGTCACCTCAAGCTTCAGACAATAAAAGTTGTGACTGTATTTTTAAACACGGAAAAAACATAGCCTCCGGTACTGATAACCTATTGATAACCTCTGGTTTTCAGAATGTGTAAAAATACTGGAAAATCACAAAAACAATAAACATTGGAGACCCTGCGTGTGGTGCATAAATAAGGCATGCTGTCACTTCCACACATGTATGCTGTAACAGTTCTCATTATGTGTACTTCTCTTTAAAGTCCACAATTTCCTAGTCATTCAGTGCATGCCAGCTCTCTATGTGCGCCCATTGGTATGAGTTAGCTCCTGTGCCTACTGCCTGGAATGCACATTCACGTTAAGGGTGCCCGAATCTGTGCGCGGCTGACATTAAAGTGAATGGGGCGTTTGTAAAAAAAAAAAAAAATGTTTATGAAGGTGAATACGGCAAGCTGTGTCTAAAGAAAGGGGTGCGCCCACCATTAACAAGAAAGGGCGTCATGGTGCCCTTTAAAACAAAAAAGTTAATAAATAGAAAAAAACATGCAGCCGCATTCGGCGCCACAAATATCAAACCAGAGGCGCGGCCGCCATTATATCAGCTGAAGCATGCAGCGATAAGAAAAAAAAAGAAGAAAGCGTTGCGAGAGAGCGTGTCTTGCCAGAAAACCATTTAACAAAATAGTGCTCAGAGGCTGTAATTAAAGCCTACCGAGTGACAACACATGTAACAGGGGGTGTTCTCATGGGAGGTGACAAGATGAGAAAAGGCGATACTAAGGAGGGACTACTTAGCCTATTGACCAATGAAAAGCCACCATTTACAAAGGACAGTGACAGGAGCCAATTAAAAAGGTGGGCGGAAAGGGGGCGGAGGCTCAAGCAGCCGCGGTCCCTGCAGGTAACAGTGGTGGGGTGGTAGGGCCGGGTGGGGGAGATTTCGAGGGAAGATGCTGAGGGAAAATTAAATAAATAATGAATTTTCCCTCTGCATTGTCTGTCAGAATCCCCCACACCCGGCCCCACTGCCCCACTGCCCCACCGCTGTTACCTGCAAGGACCGCGGCTGGCATCAAGTCCATACCTGAATACAGCATGTCTTGAAGAGACAGCGCAAACGCTGCCTAGGCGAGACCTAAAAAACAATGCAAGTACATAGGCATAGTGAATGTAGGATATTCTGTGGACTGCGTGCAGGCCACACTCGAGTAGCAAAAAACTTTGCACATCACTAATGTCTTCTGCAAATGTAGAAGGGTTGCTATAGGAGTACATCTGATATTGTTAAATTTGGGGTTTGAGAATTGACCCGTGATTTTTGTTTAATACCTGTATACTCTGAAACACATATATAAAACTGAAAAATAAATTAATTCATGCTAAATGTTATTACAGAGCTGCAGGAATTTCAGTGGATGAAAAGAAGTACAACCACGCGAGTTACAAATAACAATGAATTTCAGAATGCTGACATGTGGAAGGAGGAATTGCACAAATCATTGTGTGTAAACAGTTTCACGAATATCACAACTCGCCTTGATGAGCATTGTAAATACACAATTAAAACAATCTGTGCTCTGCTTCCTCTCATCAGTATAAGCTGCCACTGAGCGACTAGAGTTTGCACTCAGTGTGTAATTTAAAAACAAGAGATGGAATCATTTTCAATCAATAAAGTTAAGGAGCTTTTTATTTACAGACAGTCTGTCTTTCATTTCTGCTCTGAGGAATAATTTTAAGCCTGATGTACTGGAAAACATCTTAAGTATCAATCGCAACAGTTTTTAACGGCCAGGCTCAGCAAGTGGAGATTACATATATTATTCTATGGTTTATTAGGGGCATATTATCAACGGCCAGCGATAATTATCGCTGGCCGTGCTTAGTGACAGATTCCCTATCGCAGGCTATCTCTGGAATTTATCGCCCTGGTAGCGCGTTATTAACAACGCGCTTCTCCAGGGCGATAAAAATTCCAGAGATAGCGAGGTTATCGCCGTTTTGCAGGGAACATCGCTGGTTTTCCAGCGATGTTCCCTGCAAAACGGCGATATCCTTGCTGATACGACCCTGTGGTCGTATCAGCAGAATCCACCCCCTATGTTAGGGATGGCTAAGTCAGGATTTTAGCAGACGTTAGATTTTGGCAAAAACGGCCGTTTTCGCCGAAATTTAACCTCTGCTAAAATCATGGGGCATATTATCAACGGCCAGCGATAATTATCGCTGGCCGTGCTTAGTGACAGATTCCCTATCGCAGGCTATCTCTGGAATTTATCGCCCTGGTAGCGCGTTATTAACAACGCGCTTCTCCAGGGCGATAAAAATTCCAGAGATAGCGAGGTTATCGCCGTTTTGCAGGGAACATCGCTGGTTTTCCAGCGATGTTCCCTGCAAAACGGCGATAACTTCTGCTGATACGACCCTGTGGTCGTATCAGCAGAATCCACCCCTATGTTAGGGATGGCTAAGTCAGGATTTTAGCAGACGTTAGATTTTGGCAAAAACGGCCGTTTTCGCCGAAATCTAACCTCTGCTAAAATCATGTGGGCTGCCTTGTAAATATCGCGATGTGAACATCAGCGATATTTGCAACGTAGTCCATCCGGGTACGCCCACTTTGCA
The DNA here is from genome assembly GCA_963921515.1 of Calotriton arnoldi. Classification (NCBI taxonomy): domain Eukaryota; kingdom Metazoa; phylum Chordata; class Amphibia; order Caudata; family Salamandridae; genus Calotriton; species Calotriton arnoldi. The sequence goes on along the minus strand of CAWUFW010010592.1, from coordinate 8,163 downwards.
TCTCATTAGAGATGCAAAGATGGGCGTTGAGGGAAAGGGCGATAATGCAAGGATTCACGCGATAGCGTGACCTTGCTGATTAGGCGATAAAATTATCGCCGCTTTTCGTCCGAAAACGGACGCAAAAGCGGCGATAATTGTTTATCGCCTCGTTGATAATATGCCCCTATGTGGGCTGCCTTGTAAATATCGCGATGTGAACATCAGCGATATTTGCAACGTAGTCCATCCGGGGTACGCCCACTTTGCATCTCATTAGAGATGCAAAGATGGGCGTTGGGGGAAAGGGCGATAATGCAAGGATTCACGCGATAGCGTGACCTTGCTGATTAGGCGATAAAATTATCGCCGCTTTTCGTCCGAAAACGGACGCAAAAGCGGCGATAATTGTTTATCGCCTCGTTGATAATATGCCCCTCAGTGTTTTAGGAGTGCGTCGTTGTTGCAGGATGGCTATTTCTATGGGCGCAACCTGTGGGTGGACGAATTTATAACCTCACTTGCAAAGTTGTGTGAAGTGCACAACTTTATCACTTTGCGAAGTACCTCGCATAACTTCGCTGCAAAACCATTTTTTCTGCAGCAAAATTCTTCAGGTTAAAGGAACTTTCTCTGAGTGTCCTTCTTCTAAAACATATATTTGGCAAATTATTTTACCAGCTGTTTTTAGCACTTATCTCCTTCCTGAAGTTCTCAAAGTTTGCCAAGTGTAGATAAATATTCTAATTATGACCCTCCACTATCTATACCCATGATTTCACAATACCGTGGGATCACAAGTTGTTCGCTCAGGGGCCAGTATGGAGTGGGGAATACAATTCAGGAATCGGTGTTTTCACATCTATTTCTCCATCAAATTTCCCATTTGATTTTTAAACAGGCATTTCTCCCGGTTTGTGTTGGTGACATTTCTGGGGGTCGAAATCCAGGAGCCGGTGTGTTCTTGCAGTTTCACCACCTTACGTGTAACTCCGGTGCAGCTATTAACTATTGTTACCGGCGTACCAGGCCTCTCCTAATGAGCAACAGGAGCAGGCTGAGTTTCACAACTTTGCCGCACATTGGGACAAGTGGGGTAGAGGGTCTAGCTTCAGGGGGGCAAAGCAAGAGATTCTGGAGAGCAATTCTGATCTGCGGGAGTAGAGGAATTTTTGAGCCTTCAGTGCGCTACTAAACCTGAAAAATTTGGGTTCAAGGTAGAATGGAAGCAGTGCTTAATTTGTGCCGGTGGTTGCCAGTGCTGCACACTGCATTCATTCTTCAGGACTGACACTTATTTTTCTGAATCAGACATTTACTGAGCACAAGAGAGGGAGAAAAAAAAAAAACACTAAGCAGAAAGACGGAGGAAGAGAAAGACGGAAAAAAAAAACGTCATAAAGTGAGAAAGCAGGAACCTGCGAGATGAGACAAAGGGGCTCTGAGTGCATCAACATTTAATTACACCGGCCACAGGCTTCTGAGCAGAGCTTTGGGCACCAGCAATCTTTTACAAACTAAGGGGCCCATTACGATACCCGGCGTAAAAAAAAACGCCAGGCATGGAAGCGGCAAAAATCCGCCCGCACACACCGCCTGAACACCGACCACGCCATTATGAGTACACAAACCGAAAACCGCCATCGGCGGAAAAATCACACAAACCGCCCGCCCACACGGCCGACACACCGCACGTGAAATTACGATCGCACCGCCATGAGCGCGGAAAAACAACAAATATACCGCCCGCAAGCGCAAACAACGCCGATGAGAATCGACACGGCAGAAGCCATGGCGCCCACGTACCTGCACAGAAACCATCCGCACACAAAACCAATAGCACACAACATGGCCAACAAGTCCACACAGCAAGGCACACACAAATACACAAGCACAGTACACATCCCGAAAACACACCACCGGACAAACAAAAAATACAAAGGCCAGAACCCCAGACACAACACACCTGAAAACAACAGACCATGAGGACACACCCACATAGGTGAGTACAAAAGCAGCACTCCCACAGACCACAACCCCTTGCTACATTGCAAACCAGAGAGGAGAGGAGAGGACACAGTGACACAGCAAGGACAGCAGCACACCACAGAAACGCACACATCACTACCACCACCACCACCACCACCACCACCAAACACCACCACCACCACCACCACCAAACACCGGCACCACAAACCCCCTGCACATTACACAACACACACCGCACCAGCACCACAAACACCATGGCACCACAAAGGATGCCCAAGTTCACGCCCATGGAGCTGACGGTCATGGTCGACGAGATCATCAAGGTGTACCCACAAATCTATGGGAACATGGTCCAGCACACACCACTAGCCACCAGAAACAGAATGTGGAACCGGATCGTAGACCAGGTCAATGCAGTCGGGACCCTGCCCAGGAACAGAGGAGAAATTAACAAACGTTGGAATGACGTAAAGAGCCTGGTCAAGAAGAAGGAGGGCAAAAACAGAGAGCTGGCTGCCGTCACTGGCGGAGGGAATCCCGCGCTCTTTAAGACCTTCAAAGCGTGGGAGGAGAAGGTGCGAGTCGTAATCCATCCGGAGATCCTCGCCGGATTAGCAGGGGAGTGGAGGCTGGTAAGTACAAACTAATGTATACTAGCACACCGCTATGTACTCACATGCGCAACTACCATGCCACAGCTCCCAGGGACAAACACCCCCATGTCCAGCACACAATACACAACACAACACACGCACATGCAACAGACACTACCACACACAGCCCAAACCGAACAACTGTAAGATGCGTGGGGACATGTGTACACTAAGCCAGCCACGTAACCACCAACAGGTCCCCAAATATGCCAGAAGCGCCACAACGAGCACCCACCACACCCATGTGTCCGCCACAGCTGCACTAACCGACAAGTAACAGGTAAGTGGCAGGAACACAAAGTGCAGTGGGTGGGACGGTGGACAGCCCAAGTACAACACACACCAGGCCCCAGTCCCACAGCACAGCAAGGAGGAGCATCCCCCACACCCCACAGCCACGTGTCAGCCACCGCAGTGCACAACGACAGCCGAAAGGCAGACATCACGGTCCACAGCAATCGGTGTCAGTGGGTGTACAGCCACCCCCACGACCCACTACACCCCCCCACCCCCACAGACCTGCAACATGGAGCACCCCCGCTTAGAGCCATGTGGCATCCAGTACAGTGCACGCACGAACAACTTGCAGGTGGGAAACTGGACAGGGCTGGATTACTGGAGGCATGAGGACCATAACACCACCAACACATGGGACATGTCACGTAGCACACGAACACGCAGCACCGCCCACCGTCACGAACAAGTGAACAATGTGCACACGGACATGAACAGCAGACTCACACCCCACATGACCCATCACAGACATAGCAACACCCAAGGAGCCACGTCTGCATGCACAAGCCACACTGAATATAGTCCCACACAGCAGCCACTGTGCAACTCATCACACACAACCGAAACACCATTGAAGTCCTGTCCATGTAGCCCCCACTGCCTGTCAACCCCACACCCCACAACTACGCCTATGTAAGACAAACAACACTAGACGCAACAGAGCGGAACAACAGAAATGCACACGAACACCACTGAACCCATCAAACTCACAGACACACCATGCACATACAACATACCATCCATCCCATCCGTCAGCCCCAGTCACATGAAAGGCATGTCATCCGCACAGCTGCCACACATACAGCAGTCACGCTAAGACACATGCCCATGACCAACCATGTGCCAGAAGTCAATTAAGCGCACGACACACTGTGAGCAACAACACACAACATGGGCCACACCCCCCGAGCACTGCAGTGATGCACATGGCACAGGGCAGCACGCACACCAAGGAGATGGGACAACTGCAATACGTTGGCTGGCACACAACTATCACTCACTCATAACGATGCGTCCAATGCCATGTCCAGTAACCACAACAGACAGCAAATATGCAGGGCATGTCAGGCATGCACACACCTCAGACCATGCACTGTCATGCTGCCACAACACATGTCACGTTCGGCACCCATGGCTCACAGCATGTACCCCAAAAGCATATCCCCTCCCAAATGCGAATCTGGGGCATGGCCCCCATGTTGCCATATGCGTTCCTAAGCGTTCCATTTGAACCCCAAAAGCATATCCCCTCCCAAATGCGAATCTGGGGCATGGCCCCCATGTTGCCATATGCGTTCCTAAGCGTTCCATTTGAACCCCAAAAGCAAAGTACAAACCAGACCCAGGATGGGCCAGGAGCCCGCATACACCAGAGTCACAATGAGTAGGGGCACAGCAACACACCCATCGGCATGGCCAATCCGTCCCATGCCACATGTGCACAGCACACAGTCCCATTGCCTAGCACACACAACTACAGATGCCACAGCCACACACTCGCCTCCGGGAAACCCATGTACGTGATTGCACGAACTGCCAATGTCAGACGACTAATACATACTTCGCCAGGTGCAACACAATAACAAATCTCATTCTCTCCACAGGTGACGAACTGCTGGATGCTGGGGATGGAGACAGCAGCCAGCACAGCCAGCCCACAAGCCCCCAACGAGGACACACGGATCTGGAGGATCTGTCCTCCTCTTCGGACACGGACCACCAAGCTGGCCCATCTGGCGTGGCAGGGCCCAGCCGCTCCCCAGGACCCCTCCTACCCACCAACCCATCATCCAGGGATGCTGAACAGTCCCAGTCCCCTGCTGCCACTGTCGTTGCGGCCACACCCACGGTCATTGCGGCCACTACCACTGCCGCAACCGCCACCATCGCCGCACCGACCACCACCGCCTCCACCACCACCACGTCTTCGCTGGCACCAGCCCCAGCGCAGGTGGTGGCCCGGATCCACTGGATCCACCCTGGGAGCCACAGCGAGGACCGTGGTGTGTAATGTGGCTAGTGGGCAGGCCGGTGGCAGCAGGACTGGTAGGAGGAGCAGGGTCAGGGAAACGCCAGCCTCCCCTGGGAGCCATGCCCTGCCTCAAATGGCCAGAGTCCTTGGGGCCTATGAAGAGGCCCAAGGACAATGGGCCAGGTCTGCTACTGACACGCGGGAGGTGCTGGGGGTGCTGAGGTCCATGGACGCCCATATGGGCCAATTCGTGTCCCGTATGGACCAACTCGTGGACCTCATGGGCCAGCTGGTGGTGGCGGTGGGGTCACAGGCAAGGCCAGCAACACCACCTCCGCCACCACCTGCTAGGGCGCAGGCTCGGGCAGCAGTGTCCACTTCCCCTGCGTCCACAGCCAGTGAGCACACCTCACCCACCACCAGCAGGTCGCCACCACACACCCCCTCCCAAACGTGGAAGGGGCCGTCCGAAGAGGAAACAGATCTCCCGGGAGGACTTCGCACGCTCCAGTCGCAAGTGAGGCAGCCAGCCAGCCTTCCGCCAGCCTTCCTTGACCAGCCACTGCATTGACTTGCTCTACGATCCCACTCCACACAGCCAGCTGGATGGCATGTGTGTGTTGGACTATGGACATAGAACCAGTGGGTACACCCTGATCATCACGCAGCCATGACCGACAGCTCATTGTCACTGCACGCACCACTTTTGTCATCACCTTACACACAATCACATGTCACAGTTTGTAATAAATGCACCTTTTTCACTAACTGCTGTTTGTGCCCTGTGTTTTATTTGTACGGAATACAACGGCCACCTTGGGCGGAAAGGCACCTGATGCGTGGCATGGCAATGGAATCCGGAGGGCCTGTAGGGACCTAGGGGTGGGAGACAGAACAGGAGCACATTCAATGAGTGTGTCACACACCCATCACACAGTACATGTCAACAACTACAAGCAATGTACACACATCGCACAGAGCAATAGGGCACAATGCCACAGTCACCAACAGTGGCATACTACCCTGGCCATGGAGCGTTGACACACTGCACGCAGTGAACATACGGCCACCCTGACACAGCACACACACACCTGCACAGATACAGACACATCATCCGTCGTACATGGACACTCACCGTCAAGTGAAGTAGCGGGCGATGAGCTGCTGGCGCACATTCCCAGCTTCCTCCTCTCCGCTGTCCACCTCACTCGAGCTGTCCTGGTCTGCGGGCTGGGGCCCTGGTTGATCTCCGTCATCCACAATGAGGGGGATCTGCTTCCGAATGGCCAGATTGTGCAGCATGCAGCACGCCACCACTATCTGGCACACCTTCTGTGGGGAGTACGCCAGTGCACCCCCGGTGCGGTCCAGGCACCTGAACCTGGACTTGAGGAGGCCAAAGGTACGCTCGACCACACGTCTGGTCCTCCCATGTGCCTCATTGTATCGATCGTCTGCTGGGGTGCGAGGATTCCTCAATGGACTGAGCAGCCATGCCCCATTCGGATACGCAGAGTCACCTGGGTGTGAGGGACACAGAGAACCGTTGCAATTCCAACTGGACAGGGGACAGCATCGCACAACCAGCACGCTACACCACTCCACATACTCACCGACAATACAGGCACGATCCTGTTGCAGATTGGCCATCAGTCGTGGCAAGATGCTGTTGCGCATTATGTGTGCGTCATGGGCCGAGCCTGGAAACTTGGCACACACGTGGGTGATCACCATGTCCGCAAGGCACACCACTTGCACATTCAGGGAGTGCGTGTGCTTCCTGTTGCGGTACAGGTGCTCAGTGGCCTGTGGTGGAACAAGGCCAACATGAGTGCAGTCAATGGCTCCCACGACGTGTGGGATTCTGCCAAGGGCATAGAATGCACCCTTCACTGCCGCCAATTCACGAGCCCTGGGAAGCGGATGTACCTGTTCCGGTACAGCATCATGGCTGCCAGTACATCCCTCAGCACCTTGCTGAACATGGGCTGGGACATCCCTCCTCCACTGCCCACTGTGTGCTGGAATGACCCAGTGGCGAAGAAATGCATGGCGGCCATCACTTTAGCCGTGGGGGTGACAGCAGTCGGATACACCCTGCGGGGACGGAGATGGGGCTCTAACATGGCACACAGTCGATGCAGAGTTGGCCTGTCCAGCCGAAACTTCCTGATTACCTCTGTATCGTCCATGTCCGCCAGCAATTGGTATGGGCGGTCAATGTTCGGTCTCCGCCTGGGTTAAATGGCAGAGGACACATGTCAAAGCAACACGGCACATAGCAATTTCGCATACACATCACTGACATGACTGAGCAAGCACATGAGCCACAGCCCAGCTGTCAAGCTGGGACGGCACGGCCACAATACACTTACACAGGTCTCCCAACAATGGCAATGGCAAGTGGGACATACCACTGCCATGTGCATGCACATGGGGATCTAGGCCCCAATGACTTGCGGGGCGTGCTGATGGGGACTGACTGCATATTCGTCAAGCGGCAACGCCACAGCAACATGAGTGTCTGCTGAGCATGGAACTGCTTCCGAGGCTGGATGAGTATGGCACACGACGACGACGATGTGGGCACGGGCTGAGCGGCCAATACAAGTGGGACCTGTGGCACGAGGGGATATGAGACAGTAGTAGGTGTCAGCACTGCACCCTATGTACAGCACTGTACGGATCACAGCTCCCGAAACATTGACTGGTGTCCACATTGACAGCCCCATGCCAAGACGGCTGTGTGCTTGCAGTCACACGTCACAGGTGAGAGGTTACATTGCACGTGCCAGGTGGCAGACGTACATAGTGGGAGCTGGCATGTGTGTGCATGTGTCTCCTGTTCAGGATCCACCAGATGGGCGCTGACTCTGTACTGACCATTGGACACAGCATGTTCCGTGGAAGGCTTGTGTGTGTGGGATGGTGGCACTGGATGTGCCTCCGTTGGGTGGGGGGCCATGCACAGGGCGGGTACGTCGATGATTGCGCATTGTTGGTCACGGTGGGTGCACCAACTAAGATGTGTTGCCCTGTGTTCAATTCCTATGTCCGCATGATGATGGACTGTGGATGTGGGCAGACTACACATTGGTCGATGTGCTGTCTATATGCATGTGCCTTCACACCAGGCACAGCTGCCCCTGCACATGTGACCCCTGCTGGACTCGCTGCTGGGTCTGTGGAGCTGATGCACCTTCTGCGCGTGGGGCGGGCAGCTCTCCTCACTTCCCTCATTGCGCATGTCATGTCTTTGCCGCAGGTGACATGGAT